>JAUMJK010000160.1:0-600000 GCA_033558105.1 Coccyzus lansbergi
GGGGAGAGCGCGGGGCCGCGGCGCAGGCGCGGAGAGGCAGCCGCCGGCCGGAAGTGAACCCCGCTCGCAGGGCAGAGAGCGCGCCGGAAGCTCCGCCCACAAGGGAAGGGGGCGGGCGGGCGGGCGCGCGCGCTCCCCGCGGGAATTAAGGCGAGGAGAGGTGGAGGGGGACGGCACCCTGCCGGAAGCGGCCCTCGCGCGCCAGGCAGGGAGCGCTCCTGAAGTTCCGCCCCCGCGCCTGGCGGGACGTGGCGTGTGGGACCGATGCTCGGTCTCCCCACACGCAATCGTGGCCGTGTCCTCGTGTCTCCCGGGGCAGCCCAAGTTTCGGCGGGTGCTGCCTCTGGTTCGGGGAGGGCTTCGTGGTGCGGGAGAGTCGAAGGGCGTTCGGGGCGCGTCCCGTAAGCGTTGCTCCACTTGATTCGCTCCTCCAGCCGCAGTTTGAGGGTGTCGGGATGCTGGGATGCGCCTGAGAATGGCTGTAGTCCGGGGGTTTCTCACCAGCGCTTTTTCCTTCAGGGATAATGCCGCCTTTTTCATAACGGGAGCTGTTACAAATCTAACGTGAAATAGGATGTAACGTTATTAATCTGTTGTTTGTTTCTAATTTCCACAAGAGATTTGAGTAGTCATTGATGGCATCATTTTTCTTCTGAGAAGACTCTCCCTACTTCTAGATAGTCAGATTTACAGAAATGCCTATGACTGGAATCTGAGTCTAGACTTCATTGTGGCTTAGAGGTTTGATAAAAGATATATGAAATAATGAAGTGAATTTTAACTGGTTTGTTTATTTTCTTTTGTAGATTTACTTACAGATGCCAATGTGTTGCATCAGTGAACCTGCAACACCCTGAGGAAATTACAACACCTCAGCTGTATGCTCTTGTGCTTGAAGGTTTTGAAACCCAGATTGCTGGCCTCGTGGAAGTGCTGCTGGTAGAGATAGACAGGTGCGAGCTCTGCCAGTTCACAAGGAGTGTCAGAAGACCAAGACATAGCTGGCTCATATGCATGAAATGGATAAAATCCTTAAGGGTGGAAAAGATGGCTAAGATAATTAAGTCTAATCGTCAGTGCAACATCAATATACTTACTAATCCATGTCACAAAGTGCCGTGCTTGCATGCTTTTTGAACACCTCTAGGAAGGGAGACTCCACCGCTTCCCTGGGTGGCCTATTCCAATGCTTCATCGCTCTTTGAGTAAGTAATTTTTTTCTGATATCCAATCTAAACCTCCCTTGGCACAACCTGAGGTAATGCATCTCAGATTTCAGGCTGTCCTAAAATAGCCCAAGGTGAAAATGAGTTGCATATCATGGGAGATGAAGTTCACCAAGAAAATAAAGAAAACAAAGGAAGTATTGCAAAAAATGTCTGCCTTATTATCTGTGTACCTGATGCTTCAAAATGTGAGTCCTCACTGTTGTGATATAAGACCAAGAAGTCAGAGCAGTAATTCTCATGCCTCTGCTGTGAAGTGAACACCTTCTTTGGGGGAGTAGCAGCTCATTTGCAACTTGAGGAGTTGTGTTCTGTAGTGCCAGCTTCTCTTTCATGTTCCAAGAGCAAAGATGAAGAAGCAGCAGCCCAGTCTATGCATCTTAACATCTGTTGTGTTTCCAGTGTTGGAACTCGGACCTTAATGACAAAGATAAAAACCCCAAAAGCTGAATCAAGTTATAAAAATTGTCAGAACCAGAAGAAAGCCAGGTGTGACAGTGAAGAGTTAGTTCAACCTGTGAAAGATGCTTTCACCTCAGGGTTAGACTCTGAAAGGATGCAGCATTTATGCATCAGAAGATGCTCATAAAATCTACAAAAAGGGTCATGATCAGGATCCCGGTTTTAAATATAATGTCATGTGACAGAGGGACTTAAAGGAAAATTATTTAAAAATCACATAAGTGAAGAAAACAAACCTGCTGGCACCTCATATGTTACATTTTTTTTGTCTCAAAGTGCCTGGTAAGTGCACAGAAACAGCTATCAGAAGAAACCTCACCTTTAGTGCACAGTGCAATGTTTATCTTTTGCAAATGTGTAGTTTTGAAATCTCCACGTAGTTTGCTGTTATCAGAATATGTGATTTTTACCAGTAAGTCAAGTTTATGTTTTACTCTTACACAATTGCCTCAGCTATAAAGTTGTCTGTGCACATAACTTTATATGGTCAATGCAGTATTTATTGGAGTTACAGTATCAGCTGTAAATTCTGTAATGAGAAACTACTGTAAAATATCTTCATACCAGTTTAAACAAAGAAAATGCAAGAATTACAAAATTCTAGTAAGTGTAGTGAATGCTCACTTTTTGTGTTCCTTCATTCTGCAAAATCCTGTCTCATTTTATATCGTGTATTAAGAATGTTTCTAGGAGTAGTTGACTGTTGTGCTCCAATAATTGCAATATTAGCTTTTTAATGGCTCTGTCATGTTACTGTAAAGGTATTTTTGTCAAGGTTAATGGTTTTATAAGTTTTTTGACAGTGTTAATAGCTAGATATTATCTTCATTTATAAATGGAGGACCTTGGCAGAGTAACAAAGTCAGTATCTTAAATCACAAAGATACAGAATTCTAGTATTCCAGTGCTGTTCTCCATCACGTTGACTACACATATTGCTTTCATACCAATTGTACTTTGGTTAAGCAAGGAGGGAAAGATGTAAAAATGTTCTTCTTATTAATTGCTAGTTTTTTTCCCTCAATAAAGTCATGCACTTAGTGCTTACCTTCGAGTCTGTAGGCAAAGTCTTGAAAGATTTGGGTACAAAGGCAGTCTGTTTAACCATTCAGTAATGTATAGGATTGCAGGAATTGTTTTCAGCAAGGTTTTCATGGTTGCTGCTGCTATTATAGACCAGATTCTTGCCATCTGGAATGAACTACTGATTTGGTTCTGATTGCTCTACAAGTGTAAAACCAAATAACTTACATGACTTAAGGTGACCCGTTTGAGTGCTCTGAGGTTTTGTGGCAGTGGTCAGATAAGAAAACAGACATTGTTAGGAGCATTGGGGAATGCGGAATAACAGGGCTTTCTGTGGTTGTAGCCAGCATGAGCATTGTGGTGTAGGTTTTGAAGGGTTTAGATTAGGTTGTGTTGCGCAGTCTTATTTTGAAGTCATCTTGCTTTTAGGGCAAGTAGACTTGTTCTGAGATTCTACTGTTTAAAAGGACAGGACATAGAATTTTCATAGAAGGTTATTGTAGAATTTCCACAGGAAAAGCAACTAAAAAAAGGATTAATTTTAAAATTAAGGCAAAATTAGTATCCTGTTTGCTTCACAACGGCAAACAGTATCTCCATGTAATCATATGTGACTGTAAGCTGACAACAAGGCTGCAGTCCAGCCTAACATTTTTGCTAAGAGGCTTGGCAGGAGAACACATACAAAGACAGTTGAGGTTCACAGTATTTTGAAATAGAGGTGACCACAACAGTGAAATGATTTAAGAGTGCTTATACAAACATTGTTTTCTTAAGTGAAACGATAACTATTTTGTGTTGACAAATTATAAGTTGTCTCTTGAATGAGAAATTTCATTCCATATTTTCGGGAACACAGGGTGGGGAAATAATTGTCTCCCTTACAATTTAGTGAGAAAACAACTTGAAATGTTGTTTTGACAACTTCCGTTACATCTAGGGGCAATGATTTTTGAAGATTGTAACTGAACCATTCACTGTTGTTCACATATGCAGAAAGTTTACTTAATTTTAGCTTCTCATTGAAAAATTTAGTAGGTTAAATACATATTTAAGCTATTGGTGTTATTACAGAATTGTAAGGTTTTTAAAAATTTGTTTTGAATATTGTTTGCATTTTTGTGATGAATATGAGCAAAGGAAGCCTTTCTAAATATCTATTTAACATTGTGCTATTTCTACACATTTTTGAGGTGAAGAAGCAACATTAAAGAAATAGGGTGAAGTCTTCAGCTTGCTAGTATTTTTCAGATGTTTCATTCCATTAAAGGGGGTTTTACTGCAATATTACAAACAACTGTTGCCTACAAGTTTATTTTGCTTGTGGAGCTGATAACTACTGGTATTTGAGCCTTTCTGCTTGTTATAGGGATAGTTTTTGACGTAATTTTTAAACTGTGGCTTCTTAACACCAAGCTTGGGTTTAACTTTGCCAAGTTTTGGCTGTGATTGTTAATGTTATTTGCTGCAGTATGCTTGATGTAACTTTAAAGCTATATGAAACTCTGAGTGGTTGGTGGAAAAAAAAATTACAAATTGCTAAAGTACTTTGGAGCATACTGATGTTTCTTCTTAATTTCTTATTTGGGACAAAGCTATTAATTGTCATGCTGAGAGATTCTTGTATGTAACTATGGAATGTTATTTGTTGTTTACATATTTAAACTGAAATGGTTGTTGATATTTGGATAGACTGTATAGTGAGAGTTCAGCATCTGCAACAGGGATAAACAGGGGAAAGACTTGAAAGGCTAGTCATACGACCTGTTGGTTTTGGCGTTTGAATCTTAAAAGAGAGTGCAGAAGCTGCTACAAAGTTGAGTAGTTTTTGTTAAAACCTTTACAGAAAGAGCTAGTGGTCTTCATTGCAGTTCCCATTAAACAGAAGCCTTCCATTTGAAACCCACATCCTCCAACCAGGACCTCCTCCAAACCAAATTTAGACTGTCAGCAGATGTGCTTAGAAAATGGTCAAGTAAGGGTATTGCATCTCACCACTAAAAATAACCCATCAAAGCTTGGGTATTTTGACGTTCCTGAAGTATCTGGTCTTTCAGTATTTTTCATTTGATCCATAGTTCACATCAAAATAACTTTACTGCGAGTCTATATCTTGCTAACTCTTTAACTTGTAGTTTGAAGTCTTTGAGAACTGCTGGATATCATGGTTGGGTTTTTTGTTGTTTGGTTTTGACATTGAGGGGAAAGAAGTGCATTGAGCATTCTTATTGCTGAGCTAATCTTGGTTTTTGCTACCCACGACCGAATTGTGTCTTTGTATTTAAAATTTGCTTTTTCTTTTGAAATACTGTGTGTCTCAGCCAAATTTAGTGTTGTATTACTTAAATAAGAAAAAAATATGCTTTAATACAGCTTAGGAGTGCAATGGTTTAGTCTCCACTTGGCTTTTTAAGCAGTTGTGCTCCTGATTCTTCACCCCTACCCCTTCCTAACCCCATAGGGAAGGAGAAATGGGAGAAGGAGACATGTGGGCTGGCAACCAAAAGAGCTTTAATGAAACAATAATAGTAATAAAATACTATTAATAAAAGAGTAATAAAATATATGCAAATGTACAACATTACCCTTATACTTACCCTTATATGACTACATCTGATGCCGCAGAGTAGGCACAGGGAGGAGGTCCTGAGCTGGACTCAGTGGCAGAAGCGATCTGGACTCAGGAACCAAATTCGGGAATGCATGCATCTGAAGTCAGGGTCAAAAAGACAGTTGAGGTCCGTATTGGGTACTGTCCATCAAGGAAGAGACCTTGGCCTTCATATGCTTGCTTTGTATTTAGTGTTCTAAAACTACACTGCATTTTTTTACTGCATTAGGTGCTTTGCTTTGTTACCAATGTTGCTGTTTAAGTTTTCACTTGCTCTCCTGCCTTTTTTGTTTGTTTGTTTAAACTGTAAAAAAAAAAAACCCTGAAATTTTATGTTGGTTCTTTTCTTCCTTAGGTCCTGAGACATCTAGCCTCTTCAGGGTCACTGGCTTCAGATTTATCATGACGTCCTAACTTATAGTGTGTTGGTGGTGATATGCTGAGCACTGAACCATGCTGAAACATCAAGCTGGTGTATGCTGAATGGAGGGTCAGGTGTGTGTTTATTCATAAAGCTGTCTGGATTATATGATCTCAAAGAAGAACAAGATATTTTAAAAAAACCCATTTTTTTAATCTGTAGACAGTTATGAAACTGGCAATTTAAGATCCCTTCTCCCCCAGTCACTAGAGGTTTCATAATCCAGCAATGTTTATAATCTGGTGCTTGCTGTGCCGTCACATTAAAAGGAATTGACAATTTAATAAATAAGGCTTGATGAACCTGGGCGAGGAAAAAAAAAATCTTTACTTTTCTCTTTCTCTAAGCAGCAGTGTGCTGGAATGTCTTACGTTACCGAGTCCTTGCAGGGAGAATTTGATATGTACTGCTTAATTTGTTGGATTTTTACAACTCATCTTCAGAATTGGTACAACTGTTTTGAGATTTATTAATTTATCTTTTATGGCTTGTTTATAGACTTGGGGAGGAGGGAGCAAGAAGAAAATTCTTGACATTTTGCATGAGATAACTGATTTAGCAACAAATGCTCTAACATGCAAAGTATGTCAGGACTGAAAAGATTGAGTTAAAATAAATGATTCTATGCCAAATGATATTTTCTGTGGATGAAGTTATTCCCTTTGCTTTGAAGCACATACTGACTATCTTCTCAGTCATCTAGCAGGCTTATTTCATTTTTCCTAGTCTTAAAATTGATGTTATATATCTAAAAGTATATGCTGCACTATGGTTTTAAGTTTATATTTTAGGCTGGCAGTGGCTGTCATTTCACTGATCTTAATGTTAGTCTTAACAATTTGTTTAGAATTTTATGCTATTTTAAGAACAGTATAAGAGAAGGAGACTTGGTATTTGGATATTTCAGACATGAAAATAAATTATACATCTATTACTGTAGCAATTAATGCACAGACACTGTCGATGGGGCAACAAGTGAGATCACCTTTTTTGAGAGGATGCAAACCTTATATAGTGATTCTGTATCCAATCAACAGCTACCCCAGTGAATTTCCACCTGTGAAATCTTTCATACCCACATATTACATTGCAAGGAAGTTATGTGAATAAGTTGCTTGTTCTGTATCTGCATGTATAATGATCATTGGAAGTTTAGCTGAAGAAACTTAGAAAGATAAATATTTATAATGTGCATTGTTAGATTAGGGATTTATATGATGAACACATTGTAAACTGGTAACCTCAAAGAATTCAATTCGCATGAGATTGCTGAAAACCATAGTTCTCCTTCCTGCTTTCTCATTTTTAAAAAACAAGAGTATTGTGGCAACAAGTGTGTCAAACACAGATGTGACTTTCCAAGTGCTATGACTTTTTCATTATAATTTGTCTATACTTCACTTTGGGGTTTTTTGTGTGCTGAGCAACACTGTAGCAATTCTTTAACGAAAACAGTAACCTGTGCTTCTAGGATGAGAGTGAATGGCAGTTAAACCTAGCTGTAAGTCGTCTGCCTATTCATTGTGTTTACAATATGTGGATAAGTAAAACAGAACAGTTTTTTTTTCTCAACATTACCTATATTTAACAACTTGGATCTAATACTGTGCTATGGTTTCGAAAAACCCAAACAAACAACAACAAAAACCAAATCCCAAGCAAATGGCTTGTCTGGATTGTTTGGAACCTATTTTTTTTTCTCCTTTGTGCTTGTGTTAACACAGAATGATCAGTGAAGTTTTTCTCCTCTATTAGTGCACTGAATTATGAGGGCTACATTGTCTCAAAAGTCCCTCTACAACTTTCATATGAAAGTATGTTATCTCAAGTTCTGAAGTCTTTTCAGTCACTGATAGAAATGTGAAATATTGGTTGATACTGTATTTTGGGTTTCTTTTTAACTAGTTTGGAAGTAAGTTAAGCAATCTAGAACACAGTTCTATGAGCATATGAAAAATCACAACACTTCTTTCTACCGATGTCATCATTTTGGAATCATTTACTCAAAACCATATGTCAAATGAATGGGCATCATAAACAGATGAAAGAGAAGAGGGAAGGCTGAAGAGCTCTGTACTCCAAACACACTAGAAAGAAGGATTCAAGTTAATTTGCATATAGTGCTCATGGTAGGTATGATCTGTATTATACCAAAACTTGCATTATATTTGTTGTGCTCCAAGTACTTCTGCACATCTTCATTGCAGAACAGTTGATATCAGTAGATAACTGCAGGGAATGGCTGTCCAGTGGTGCTTTTTTTTTGGTTTGGTTTGGTTTTCCCCAGAAGGGGGCAGCAAATGAACGTCACCACCCTAACTTTCCAAATGCTTTTTCAGTGCTCCTTTTTGCCTCGGTGCAGGCTACCTACTGATATTAGAGTTTAAAATTATGATTTCTATGTAATTTATTTGCTATATTTCTTATATGTGTATTGTAAATCTTAATTCTTTTTGTATTTGGCAGAATTTGTTTAGTAAAATCTGTTTCAAGCTTTTAAAAAAGGGAGGTTGAAGATTTTTTTTTTTTCAATGCCTATGGCATTAGGGTTGTGTATGTTTTAAAGGCTAAAATAACTAAACAGCTGAGCTCCATGAGTTAGTTAATGTCACCCAAGTCTTTCTTGTGTAATTCAAATTATTTTTCTCTATTTCAAGTGAAATTAATATCACGTTACTATTAAAAAGAATATTCTCATGACTGTTTTTCTCCCATCAGAAAATAAAACTGAATGAAACTAAATATAGCAATGCTTTTCTTTCATATATTCATTCATGCATTCCTATACAAGGATGGCTTGTGTATTCTGCTGACAGTTGCATGCAAGTTAAAGGTCTGAATTCGCAGGGTGTACTAGTGATACTTAACAGTATAACTAAATATTATTGTCTTATTTCTGCAACAAAATACAGCTTTACCCTCTAAAATTGTATGGAGGTTTACCATGTTACTGATTTGGAATACTGGAGTTTTTATGACTGTGTAGGAAAGTGCTGTTTCATATCTATCATTCTGAATTTCTTGAAAGTATGTGGCCATAACTCTGTTTAAGTTATGGATCTCTGTAGCTTCTTGCTAACTACTTGACAGGGCAGTCTAACTTTTTCAGTTGCTGAGTTTTATGCAATAGTTCATATAAAGAAGGGAAAACCATAGTTGTATCTGTGAGGATCAACTGCCTGTGATCAGTGTTGAAGAGATGACTTTGATAATTGATATTTAACAAGACTGACTTATTGATAGTCTTGCCTGTTTCATTAAAATATTAAGTGTTATGAGGCATGTGGGACCTTTATGGAACCTAAAGCTTAATTAAGACTACCTAAGACCCTTTGGTAAGAATGAGTTGGAATTTCCCATTGTCTTAAATACACCTTGTTTACATCTGAAGGATGAAAGGTCAAATTATCCATATTACAATTCTGGATTCCTTTGGACTTTTGCTCCTTAACCTTAGAAGATTGAATCAACCAACCTAGTAACAATGTCTTCTATCCTTTCTCCTTGAAGTAAAAGATTTCATCAGTATTTGTTTGAAGTTTGCGCCACAAGCACACTGCCCCACAGTATTATCAGAATTCTGAAATCTGCATTTAAAGGAGTGTGCTGGAAATAGGCAGCTATGCTTACACATTTTTTGAGGGGTAATTCAGACAGCTAGAAAATCCAAATGACTCTTCTTTTCTCCAAAGAGTTTAATCCCCTAACAAAGAAGGGTGATTCCATTACTTTATTACGAAAGACATGACTTTTAAATGTATAAAAAGTACTTTTTTAATTCTAATAACGATGAATAGAGAAATAGTAACAAAGGATATTTTCCTGATCTGTGAACTGGCATCTTATACCTTTGACCTACTATAATTGTATTGGATTCACAAAGGTAATCTAGAAATGAGGTTCTGCATTTTGGCCTCTGCTTCATAGTTCTGTCTGTCCTGTAGGAGTTTGGAATCCAGTTCTTTAAAATACTTTTTCCTTTTGCAAGATCTCAGATGTTTAGGGAAGATGGGGAGAAATTAATATGAAGAGTTATTCAGAATGGTATGGCTTGTCTTTCAGAGTTTACTCTCATCCTGAAGCCTGCTGTTTAAATCCCAGAATTTTCCATATCTTGGTAAAACCAGGCACCTGTAATTCTTTTGCTTTCACACTGTCTAAGCATCGAACACTTCCACAACTCCCCTGAGGACTTAAGTTCCCTCATGCAAGTTCAAAACTTCTGTTCTTTGAGGAAGGTAAGCTTTATTTCTGTGGTGCAAGAAGGTGTTAATTCATGCCAATAACCAAGGATTAAATCCCCTTTTGTATCATTCTTGTTCTAAATACTGTTGCTTAAAATAACAGCTGTATGATTCACTCTTAATTTAGAATTATCAGAAATACTTTTTCCAGTAGAAATTTTGAATATAATGTAAACTAATGTCATTGTTTTCTAAAATACTTTGTTTTCAAGATAGCAGGACTTTAACTACCTGCACAAATGCGTTGTCAAATAGCTGTGTTTTCATTACAGTGTTTAAAGAATGCGTAATCCTGTTTACTACTTTTAAAATGTGTATGTAGTGCATATATTTGAAAATAATATTTACTTAGTAAGCAATTATTTACAGATATTGTTTGAATGGATATTGTTTCCTTTTGCTGAGTGCCAATCAATTTAGGTCAAGATGTAAGGACCTTTTAAACCTGTGATAGAATCCTGCAGAACAAGAATCTTAAAATTGTGCTATGCTTCTATTTCTCCCTCTGAAATTATTGTGTTAAAGATGTGACTTAATAGCATTATGAGTCTGTGAATAGCTAGTGCTTCTTCCATTATTGTTGAGTTTTGAGGAACTTCAGGTGTTTGAGACATACAGTTAAATGGTTGAGGTATTCTGAGCATAGTGTGGGGAAGAATCTGGAAAATCGAGGAATTTGGAACTGCAGAACTGTCATCTGTATAGGCCTTTTCAAATGTTTCACAATTTTGTTCACTAGGAATCCTCTCTTTATCTAAGCATGCCCATGATTTTCATTTGCATTATTTTTTCATTGAATAAATTCCACTTGCAGGCCTGAAAGAGTAGCAAGCAGGTCATGCAGTGGAGAAGCTTGAATCTCTCTTTTTCATCCTGAGATAACATTTTTAGAAAACTTAGATGGCCATTGAGGCATCCAAATACAGCAATCCAATACAAACGTGTTGCATTATGCAGCACTGGCTGCTAGGAAATTATTTCAACATAGCAAGTTATGCCATTCTGGGAATATAAATAAATAATTGGAAGATAGTACACTGATAAATGCAATGTGTGTGCTCTCATATCTCTCATAGTGGTATCAGTCTTTCCTAACTAATAGCCTTAATCCTGATAAAAGGCATTAAAAGCCTAAATTTACGCAGTAAATGAGAAAGGTCATCCCTTCAGACCACTCACACAGGAAGAATAGATGGTGATTTTCCAGCTGTGACAAAGTTAATTTCCTTTCTGTCAGGAAATGTTCTTGTAGTTAGCTCTGCAGAAACACATGGGAGCATGTGCTACCATCAAAACCTTTCCCTGCCAGCACTGAGAATAGAAAACAAGGCACAAGGCCTTTCTAATAGACCGCATGCAAATGAATGCAGATGGATTGCATGTATGTAGTCTTTAAGTTACCACTTAGGTAAACTTGGGGAAGAAAAAGAATATTGTACAGTTAAATACTGAATGCTGTGTAGGAGTGATTCTTTTGTGGCTTGAAAAGGATTTCTAGAGAAAAGTATTTTTTATCTATTGGTAGTTCTCCCTTTTACACTGAATGGCAAAACCCAAACACTGTAATCCTGCTTAAACAAAAGAGTCATGTTTTTAACTGAAATGTTTTTTATGGCATTTAAGGACATTGGTCCTTAAAGCTATGTTTGATCTTGATTTAGGATTTATATTCGGAGAATATTGATGTGAAAGTATAGATACAGCTCATGTTGCTGGCTTGTTAACTGAAAAGGATGTCTTTTCTAGTTCAGAGAATATGAACCAAATCATCGGGTTTTTTTCCTGTACTGGTATTCCATGGCCAGGAGAGAACAGGAATGTCTTCTCATATTGTCATATTTCAGTATTTTTAATATAATAGATTATTCTTCCACTTTGACTACATTCACTTTCATTTTCAGGAAAACTTTCTGCTTCAGTTTTCTGTTTGACTTTTATGTTCTACATCTGTCAAAGGCCCAGCCTTTCTATGACTGATGCTTCTTTCTGCTTCAATCAAGTAATTTGTTTATACAGACTCTGCATTGCTATGGTTATATTAAATCTATCATTCTGCCAAAAAGACACTTGCATTAGAAGTTTCTAAGTACACAGAAGAAAATACTTTGCAACATTCTCTATTTGGAACTGTTGGATCTGCTCCATCTTGTTGGTATTTTAAAAGTTAAGCCTTTCTCCTTTCTTATGAACTGAGCATTTTACAGGATTAAAAAATAAGTTTGAATGAATAGGATGGGAACATGTTATGTTGCATTAATGGTCCCCTAAATTCTACTACTTGATGTGTGCATTGAGTGGGCGGGCAGTATAGTGGGAAGCCAATTAATTGCTTGTGTTAATATTTAAATAAAACCACTTGTGGAGAACTTGTCCTATCAGACCTGTCAGCGTAATGAATAAGGGATATCCACCTTTGTCCTCACTGGCAAAATTAACTTTTCAGCAACTTGAAGAAATGTAGCACTCTTGCAGTGGTTTGGCAAGAGTGTGTGATGCTCCAGCACTTGAGCGACGTAGGTGGTGCTCTATCCCACAGTATTGGAGCTGTGGCATCACACATGGTGGCAGAGGAGAGTAGACAGGTGTCTGGCAGGAAACGTAGCTGTGAAGGGGGCTGGTAGACATCTCATGCTACTGGGACAGATGGTGCTCCATCTATGTGGCAGCAAATATGCTGTGTCAGACATTTGCTCTATTAAATATTCTTAACTTCTGTAGAAGGCAATTGACAGGGCTTCAGAAGTTACGGGAAAGGGAGGGTGATACCCAGAGAAGAGGTAACTGATTGGCTAGGCAGTGTGGCCAGGCACTGTTGGTTATGTTGCTGTGTAACCAATAGCAAACGCCTGTAATGAGTTTTAGGAAGCTGCTTATTCCCTAGGAAAATGTAATTTATTAAACATTGAACCATTCATAGCTGCTTCTGAAAGTATCAGCTTCTTCTTGATTGCTTCCCCATTGATAACTAGGTGTAAACATTAAAAATGCCCCACATTAAAACCACACCCCACAGCTGCTTGCTTACTGCCTCTGGTGGATGGGGTAGAGGTTTGGAAGGGTAAAAGTGAAAATGTTCGTAGGTTGAGATAAGGACAGTTTGATAGATAAAGCAAAAGCATGGAAGCAAAGCACCTCAAGCTCCGCCAGGAGAGATTTAGGCTAGAGATTAGGAGGAAGTTTTCCACACAGAGGGTCATTGGGCATTGGAATAGGCTGCCCAGGGAGGTGGTTGATTCACCTTCCCTGGGGGTGTTTAAGGGATGGGTGGACAAGGTGCTGAGGGACATGGTTTAGTGTTTGATAGGAGTGGTTGGACTCGATGATCCGATGGGTTTCTTCCAACCTGGTTGTTCTATGATTCTATTTCCACATCATGCTGTCTTTGTAATGATCATGCAATGGGATATTCTTTGCATTAATTTTTAAAAGATATCGGTAATAACTGGAGCGGGAGAGTTACATGTGATAATGCTGATGGTGAGATGCCGTCTTGAGGATTATTACCACGCCAGGACTGGTGTTAGGACTTAGATTCTTAAAATTTGTTGACTTTTCATTATTTTTTTAACTCAAATGTATTTACTTGGCTTTTTTGTTTGTTTTACTTTTGGCTGAAAAAATTAAAATTGGTATGCCTATTTAGGGGTTGGACCAAGTGACCTCCAGAATTCCCATTCAACCTCAACCATTCTGTGATTCTGTTTGGGGTTTCTTTTTTTCAGTTTGTGGTTTCTTTCTGGTTAGGTTTGTTTCAAGTTTTCTACCGTAAGGCTAACATTTCAGAATTTTCATGCATCTGAAAGGTATGAAGTTAAATATTGTAAATTAGAAATTATCAATGGCAATGTAGATGAAAGGGGAGGCTAGTCCTTTAAGAATGTGCCTCTCCACATTGTTATTGAAAGCCATTGTTTTACTTTGTATTTGTGACCTAAATGTTGTCCTTGCTCCCTTTTTGTGTGTTTCTTCATTAAGTTAAAATTACTTTCCCTTAATGTCATTTCCTTTTGCTTCTTGACAATTTCCTGTTCTGCCACATTTCCCCTTTCTGAGGGATTTTTTTTGTTTGCTTACTTCTTTTTGTTTTTAAAATAGAGTACACTGCAAGTTTGCCCTCTGAACTTTGATGCAAGAAAGAAAAAAGATCAAAACTAAATTTGGACAAGACTCTAGCTGTTTTTTCTTGATTAGACTTATGGTGGAAGCCGCATTGATTTGCACTGGGTTTCCTAGCTGTTAAAACAGACTGTAACTTTTAACTGCCTAGACCATTATCTAAGATCATGCTTCATTAGCAACAAGATCATGTGAAAGATGAGCTATGGCTTTGAGGATGGGCTGTAAATGCTAATCCGCTGATTATCTTCTGAATTTCCTACACACATTTTGTGTTCTCATACTTCATATTTGCTTTTCATTTCCTGGTAGGCAAGAAGCCTTTCAAACTTGAAATCTGCTTTTATGCCTCCATTGATGCAAACTCTCTACAGCGTCACTTTCAAACACATGCTAGTGAGAGGCTGGATAAATTTTGACTTGATTCATATTTTTGGTAAGTGTAAATAATCCCTGCCAGATAAATCCTGTAAATCTGTTGGCTTTTTAGAAATACCAACAGACCCACACATTTGAAGGTGTGCAGCCACAGCCATTAATAAAAGTGAAGTCAAACACTTAACTGTGTTCTTGTTGGGAGCTTGACTCTGAAGGATTTTTTTGGTTGAAAGGGGTTGCTTTCCATCCCTTCTTTACATCTCTTTCTGTATATAACTACTGTGTACACTCTGCTGGAAGATGTATGGAAGACTAATGTGATAAATTAAAGAGTATCCCATAGAAGAAGGTGATAATATATGTCTCTGTGTGTGAAGGCATATGGGGACAAATGGTAGTGACCTGTATAAAAACAAAAACGCATTCTCTCACCAGCTGTATCTCTTCATTTGTTGTACTGGGTGCACCATGCTGCTTTATCACAGTGATTTTTTCTGCAGCTTTGCTAGTAGTGTTTTGATTCCACCCTCCCGCCCCCACCAACTGAGGAAATGATCACATTTCTGACAGTGCTAACACATTTCATCTTGCAGTGTTGGCAGTGTGTGTCATGTGATGAGTGGAAGCATTAGCTAGTCTTAGTAAAGCCAAAGTACATGTTGAAAGTACATACTTAGCAACCTTAGAGGCTGTTTAAGTGTTAATTTCTTGTATTTAAACTCTACGCTAAATGATGTACTGTCTGTTTTGTGGGTTTGTAACTCAAAAAGTTTAAACTAAGATAAGCGAATGTCCACAAGTAATGTAGAGGCGTACAGTGGCTGGTGGAGAGACGGCTTAATTAGTTTTGGTTTGTTACTTACATGGAGGAAAGCTTAAAATACTGTTTATCTGTCATAATAAAGATAATTTTGATTACAAAACTATTGTCTAGTGTTCCTTTTTGAGAGTCTTTTGATACCAGAATTAAAATGTAGAAACGCATCTATCAAAAATAATGAGATATTTTGAGCTCAAAGTAAGTTGCATATTCACAGAGAGCTTTTCAGTACCTGGTAATGGAATAAGAGGGGGGAAAAGGCTTTTTCCTTATTTTTGTGATAGCTGTCTAAAAGTGCAGATCTGTAAACATTAGCCAAATGTTGCAACAACAAAAGAAGGTATTTTTTTATAATGGAATGATCACTTACTGACCTCATTACAAAGACAGTTATTTGTTTGCAGATATTTACTTTCTAGGAAATATCATGCATGTCCTAATGCATGAGCAGGAAAAAACAGTGGTTGGAAACCTTGAGGGGAATAGAGTGTAACACTGGCAACCTACTACTCTTTATGAATTACTGTAGTAGCACAAGAAATCCAGTTTCCTCTTCTATCAGATAAGCCTTAGTTACAGGATACAGTGAAGCATAACAAGGGACTGCCATTAAATCCTGCACTACTAGAAATGTATTTCTTTAATAAACCATTCTGTAGTATCTGTCATCATATTTTTCCTCTTCTTGTGGTATTACTTTATAAGCTTATACTTCTTCATTCGTTTGTGATAGAGACATCCGTATTTACAGGCATCAAAGTGTTTGTTATTTTCAAATTAACAATATGCCTCCCTTCACCAGCCTGTTTGCCCTGTTAGATGCACATTCACCATCATTATATGAACACTTACAAGCTTAACTTTGCTGTGGAACTAGTTCCATTTGAAGTTAATAGAATTGTTCTTTAATAGGTTCAGAACTTACACCGTGAGAGTCTGAGATTGGGATGCAAATGTTTTAACCAGTGTCTGTAAGAGTAAACAATAACACTGGAAGTGTTCTTATATATAAAATCTATACTTAGAAAATATTTAGTTCCCATCTGTGTAGTGCTTCAGACCTAAATAGTTCGCATGTTTGAAGTTACCACTTGTGAAACAGTTTGCCTGGATTGGGTAAATATGGTTAAGTTTTGGTTGTCATGAGTAATCTATTTAGGTCTATAGTAGTCTTAAAATTTTTAAGCACACTAGAATATTCTTTTTCTGGAACTTTATCAAAAATACACCAAAATGTAGGAATACTAAAGGAGGAAAAAAAACCCCAAAAAAACAGCCAAAGCAAGCCCAGGCCTTTTCCAGTCCCCAGGTATATACTTTACACCCACAAAGAGCACATTGACTGATTGAATGGGCTGTTTTCAAAAGTGAGGTCTGAAGGGTAGCAATCCAACACAGCAACGTAGATCTGAGTGTAAGCAAGACTCTGGATGGCATAACTGCAGTGATGGAATATACAGAGAAGTGTCATCTGTAAACTTTTTTAGTGTTCTGATGTAGTTCAGGAACAAATATATGTTGTTCAATTATATTCAATTAGAAAAGAGTTTTATTACTCAAGCTCTCATTTGTTATTTGTCCTTTGAGTTTACCAGATGCATGTAAGGAACACCAATATAGTGAAATCTGCAGTGACAAACGCTCATCAAAATTCAGGATTACAGTGAAATTTAATTTTAAAGTGCATCTCTGCATGTATTGAGAGGGGTATATATATTTGTGTGCCCGTTTAATGAACTAAAGTCTTAAAATGTCTATCTAACTGGGCTGTTCACAACAGTTAGTCTTTTTACTTTAAGGCTTTTGTCTTATGAAGAGCTTAGAGCCATGTAGAAAAAGAGATGTAAGTTTGCCTGAAGTATCTGCCTTACTTACTGACTTGGAAAAGTCAGGTGGCTGCTTGTGATGGCACAAAATCTGACAAGTTCACATTTCAGTAGTTTTGCTATCAAAGACTAAGAATTTCCTGAAAGTTGTTTGTTCTTGATGATTATAGAGATAGGGAGAGTTCTGTGGTGCTTTAATAAGAATGCATGGGAAAATATTACATCTTTTTTGTAATTCTTAGCTTGAAAATGCATGTGTGTTCTGCCTGTCCAGTAAAACATTATCTTATGTACCAGATCAACCAATTACATTTTTTGTTAGGTGGGATGGGAAAGGAGCGTTAAGGTTTACTTTTCTGATGAAGCATACTTGAACAAAGTCTACAGTCTTTTCCTTGTTGCATTCATATAAATAACGCCACAACACCCAATATAAAACCCCGTAAATACTTGCAGCACTAACCATGCAGTTTTTAAACTGGTACAGTGTATACATACTTAATTGTTTAATCTCGCCTCTCTGTGGATCCCCTTCTATACTCAATGGAAAACCGTGTATATTCCCACAAGACATATTAATTTCATATGAAAGATTGCTTAGATGTGTAGACTAATGCACCCATGTTAGGGTTATTTACTGCCTGCCTACAGTTAACTTTACAAAGGTAATCTAGAAGATATGCCTGTTGGCTAACATTTATGTGGGATGAATCCTACTGTATGTGACTGTTTTAATTTCCTAACTTATAGGACTGTAAATAGTTGTTGCCAAAATAAACAGATCATCAATATCTGTTTAAGGGGAACCTTAAATCCAGAGAAGCTTATACTAAAAATTATGTTTTGAAATCTGATTGTTTGATGTTAGGTAACAAGTGCTGAGACTAACCCACAAATCTGTCTGGATTCACTTACAGCCTGTGTATTCTAGATTAGCCTTTTACTGGGGAAGTGGCAAGCCACAAAGGTTTAGATTCTGCATTGGTTATTCCCTCAATCTGAAAGAATTGAGGTTTTAGTTAGGATCAGATGATAATTCCACTGTGTTAGGGCTGGATTTAGACCTATTTATATAGTAAGTATATACCAGAACTCACATTTTAGTATAGGAATAATCTTGACAGTATTTGTGTTACAGATAGGATCTTTATTTTGAGGTATGTCCCTCTGTCATAATGCAGTGAGGCTAGTGTGAAATAACAAATGCAAGGTCAAAACTTATCAGTATATTCAGATTGGTTTGCAGCTTTCACTGTTTTGAACTGGAATTATATGCAGATACATGTGTATCTGCAAATGTGTGCATCTCCAGTGTGTGTGGCCACATGCTGGGGCATACATATGGATGGTAAATGCATATAGGTCCTATTAAAACTGAGAAGTACATTGGGACACTAGTGCTCATACAAGTTCAGATTCTTATTGTCTGTGCAGATATTTTATTTTCAAAGAATAGATCTATCTGCAAGTCCACAACTGACACTGAAATGGAAATAATGCTGAAAACCTGGTGTAAACTCCACTAATTTACTCCAGGTGTAGGAAAAAATGGTGAAAGGCATCATCTTGGTTGTGTAAAATGAGAGACGTTTTACGCCTAGAAACCCTCACTTGGGAATACAGCTAGCTGTAAGTGAAATCATTTGGCTACAAGTCAGAAGAGCTATGTTCTGATCACTGCATAAAGCCATGAGGTCTTACTAGGAATGACTCATTCCCTGACCTACTGTTTGGCTGTTTTGGCTCTTTGTCCAGATAGAGGCTGACTTGCCTGTGTTTGTGCAGTGCTCACTGCTACTGATAGTACTTATGACTGATACATTTCTAATTTATTACAACATTAAGAAGAGCTTGGACCTTTGCATGCACTGACATCACACTGGTGATACAGCATTTGGCTGTAATTTTTGCTGCAATTTTTCTCCCCTGACAAACAGCTTCTCTGAAAACACATGAAGAAATATCGGCTGGGTTCAGGAGTGTCATTGACTGGTCCTCCTTTACCCTCAAATCACTTCCTGTGGAACATTAGGTTCTTCACACTTAAAACTTCCACCAAAGCATCCCAGCAAATAAAGATGTTGGCATTGTCAACTTCTGTGCTGAAAACTGCAGGTCATCTTGAAGGCCAGAAGAAACAGTCCTAATGTGACAATTAGAAGCACTTAGAAGGGTCTTCCCAAAAAGCTTTGTGTGCATTATGGTACAGGTAGTAAATGGACTGACAGGAGGGTGGAAGTTTATGTTGCACAAAAGATGGATTTCTTGATCTTTCTTCTGGTTACCTCTTGATGACATATTCCACTTACTTACAGATTAAGAGTGTGACTTTTTCAGGGCACACTCTGAAATGTACCAAAGTAGACAGTGAAACCAACATGTGGTTTCTGATACGGGTCTCTATATAAAACTAAAAATTATTCAAGAAAATTTACTTATAATGTGATAAGAAAGTTTCATTGTATTTCTTAATGGTTATTTTTTATAACAAAATATGCCTATTATAAAAAGCTAATCCAATGTTGAATTGAAAATACAAACTTGAAATATGACATCAAATAAACTTGACTTGAAACTTCAGTGGTTAAATATAGCTGTACATTATTTAGCCAAATAGAAATTGTTCATTTACAAAAAACAAACAAAAAAAAGTTGGAAGGAGGGAGTACTTTCTAATTTAAGACTGTTAAAGAACTGATTTTACTCCAGGACTCCATGTTTATTCTGTGACTGTGGTGGTTTTGTGAAGTCTGTTATTAGCCATGAATGTTACTTAGGAAACATAATAGAAAACCTAACATTGCAACTCCCTAAAAGGCAGAAGCAAACAGTGACTGAAGTGTTGCCTACACTTTTCTCTAAATTGCAATTATAAAGAATATACTACTTCAACAGGATTGAAGTTTCCCTTCAGATAAGCTTGTAGGTTTCTTGATTTACAGCAAAATGTTAGTAAAAGAGTTATATGGAGATACCTACTAGCAAAATGTGAGTAGAATTCTTATTAAAGAATTAGTGAATCTTTTTTTCTGAGAAGAACTGATGAGCATCACAGACCTCATCTTTCTATTGTACTGTTGGAACAGAAAAGGTTGGAAATACATCCCAAGCATAAATACTTGGCTCCTTTTGATCTAAATCTGTAGTAGTTGGGCATTTGCAACTGAGCACATACATAATTACTAATCAGAAATATTTTCTTTCCTTAATACACTTCATGTTACAGCATTTTAATTTGTTTGTACAATAGTCAGATGGTTCTTTAACTTAATTTCTTGAATGTTAGATACTCATTTACAACAACAGCAGCACTTTAAGGGATTCCAGCAGCTTTTTCACTAACTTTGCACTGGGGAAATTTTTGATCATTGTTGATGTTAGGCCCAGAGGGCATTGACTTAACATGCTGATTGTTTAATAGCATTCAGCAGTAGCAAAAGATATGAACTGTGCAGGGAATGTAGATATGTGGAATTTCATTAACCAAACTGGAATTCAGCCAAAACTCAGTTCAACAGTCCCACTCCTGCAGATAGCACAAGGGGGCTTCTAATAGTTGGTAAGTGAACTGAGCTTTCATTTTGATGTCACCTTGACAATTGTGGTGTAAGCAACCTAGTACCTACTTTTCTAGGCAATCTATATAGTAATGTTGTGAAGGGGATGGTCTGTACTACTTAGTAAATTAGTAGTAATTACTGGAGTTTACTGCTGGCAACTTGCTTTTAGTTTTTCACATAAGCACTAAGCACAACCTTAGCATTTGAGAGTAGGCCAGAGTACAGCTTGAAGTTGCAGAGCTGCAGGCATAGAATGGTGCAGTTGCATGCCCACTAGAATTTTTAATGTGCTGGGGGTTTTATTTTTTTCATTTTTTTCTACTGTTGTTGTGCAAGTTGTATAATAGACTAGTGTTTTAATAGAAGTCCACATACCTTGGTCATTCAGGAGTAGCTATTAATGGAAGACTCAAGTGGCTATCATGTAAATGTCTATTATAAAATGTTCCAAATATAGTTCTATACGTGCAATTAGTTTCTAGTACAGCCATCACATATATCTTCGAAGTCTGCTTCCATTTCCAAGCGCAGTTTTTCTAGGAATATCTGAGTTATTATGCTTTGAGGCTTTTTTCTGTGTAGACCAGCGAACAGTAAAGTGTGTGTGTTTTTTGAATATCATCTTATGTGAGTCTGAGGAACTAAGTCTGTATGACTGTTGTAAAGCTGTTAACTGTGCTTCCTCTTGAACAAACTGACCTTTTCCTTCTTACTTCCCTTTGCTGTCAGGAAATCTTTCATAGAGCAGTAGTTCTACAAAGTGCAGCCTCAGCATAGATTACGAGTTGTAACAGAATCAACAGAGGGTTCTTTGTCTTGTTATATTCAGACAAAGGTTCTATTGCTATAAATAATGCATGTTTTAATTAGAAACTGCAAATGGAAATATCAGTCTCCATAGGCTTGTTGATTTCAGTATAATCTGTTAGGGGCAGATTCTGCTTACATGCTGAACACATAACACATTCCCCAAATTTGTGGTTGGTTGTTTTTATTAGTACTAGCTGTGCTAGTGAGTTCCTTCCTATAAATTAGGAAAATGTCATACCTGGATAAGCATCTAGGAATTTCTCTCACATTATATTATAAAAGTTGCCTGAAATACTGTGAAATAAACGGCCACTTGATTTTAAGAGTTCTAGATTCCATTTCCCTTGGTTACTATTAATAGAATCATGCACCATACCTACTGAAAGTAAATTTAACTGTTAGTAAGGGATCAGTGTAAAAGCAGATAATGAGCATACTAATTCCTTGCCAGTTTCCCCTGGCATTAATCATGCTGTGCCTAATGTTCACCACAGGTTTAGGCATGCATGCACAATTACCCTGGCTAAGCTGATACCTGGGTAGTTCACGAAGCTGAAATACTAATCATATCTAAGAGGGTGAGCACAACTTTTTGTACCTTTTTAAATTAAATAGGTTTTAAAATGTACCTTAAGGCTTTTTTTTGAAACATAACATCATGCCAACTTCAGCAAAGGTGTCCAAGATTTACCCAAGTGGTGCTTAAGTGTGTGAATAGAAATCTGTATGAAGGCTGTTAGTTTCCTTGGGACCAGATGAATTTTTGCTTTACTTTCGATAATTTCAGTTCGTATGCATTGACCAGTCTTGTTTTAAATTCATTTGACAATGTCAACATGAAATGTACACATTTTTTTTAGTAGTTCATAGATGGTAAAACAGTAAGTAAGCCCCTGCCCAACTTGTAGAACTGTAGGAAAAAAGGAGAAACAGATTAGCGTGGCCCAATGTCATTTTATTACTGTCCAGTTTGGGCACCCTAATCTGCTGTTTGTGGGCAAGCCTGAGCAGTGTGTCAGTAGAATGCTTATAAGAAGTAGAGTTTAGGAATAAAATTTAAATGTGTACAACTCCTAAGCTATGTGAAATCCTTTTATGAGTGACTGAAGACTGAATTCAGAAAATGCTGTAGGAACACTAGATGTCTAGAGCAGCCCAGTGTGGGTTGAGTTACAGGTGAGATTAGATGTTTCAGAGTCCAGTCCAGAAGTTGCTGACATTGAGCAAGGAGCCTTCAAGTAAAGAGGCAAGGCTGAGTGTAGGATTGAATTTTACCCCTAATCTTCAGACTTAAGTGCCTCCAGCTGATCATGATTCACTTGTGAACTCTTACCTCCTTGTCAGATGGCTGGAGTTAAGTTTGACAAAAAACACAGGGAAAGTCTTGGAGCCCCTACTTTAGTTTATTTGCATGTGTTGAAGGTATTGCACAGTGGTTCAGATCACTTCTTTGCAGAGGAGGACAGGGTTTCATATTTGGTTTCCCAAGAGAGTACAGAAGGGTAAAAACTATTGGAAATGGGGTTTATCAAGTGCTCCCATGAATGAATTGTTTATGCATGAAGACACCAGGCTTCTAATTCCTATTCCAGAGAATATGTAAATTTTCTATATTATCTGGAACAGGGATTAAGTCTCACCATTCCATGTAGAGTGCCTTAAGTGCTATATTCTATAGATATACTCTTCTTTTTCTGTTTGCTAATAGTGACTGAACTAGTCTGTGTTTGTAGCAGTGGTTTCAGGAGTTCTCGCTTTATGGTCAAGGCCCTTTCTTTGCAAGTAACGGGGATATCACCAGGCAAAAGAAGTTTTGATTTTTCTTTTGCAGAGGTTACAAAGCAAGTCAGGGGCAGAAGTTAGATTAGGAAAAGTAGTTCTACTTTATGCATCAGTCTTTTCAAAAGTCCTTTTAGAACTTTAGCAAGAGTAAAGGAAAAGGTAACTTCCTTCCCTTCTTCCCCTAGAAGATTCTTCTTGAGAACAAATTCAGCATAGCTAATAAAACTAAAAAGGTAGGAAGAAGTCTGACTTGTTTTTTTGTTGGAGGACCAATAGTTGAAGCACTAATTCTACTTTCTGCAAGGCAATGTGTTGTATTAGTCTATTATTCTTTTCTTTATCATAACTAAGTAGAACTTAGTGATGTACATGATGTACATTTTTGGATTGCATCACTTGAAAGCATATTGAATAATTTTTCATGTTCATTGAAAACCTAAATCAACGTTTTTAACTTAGCTTTCCTCTTTTCAAAGGTAATTCTGCATAAAACAGAAAATGTAAAAGGCCAACAGAAATAAAATTCGTACAAACACAACAGCATGGTCAGCAGACAATACCTCAAACATTTATGGATTGTTTTTCCTCTTTTAAAGTGTATTGATGATTTTCACAATAAGCAGCTGCCTCTTGACTCTTAGATACAGAAAATATGTGCCAAGAGATGAACAAACAGGCATGGGGTAGGTGAAAGTTCCATGCTGTAAATGGATGTTCAGCATTCTTCTGGGTCATTGCTTTGAACTCCACACCCAGTGAGTAATAAAGTCATACAGCAGTGACAAACCACTATAGCCCAGGGAGAAGCCCAGGCATATTTAAAAGTATGCCCATAAGCTGTTGCTCAAAGTGCTGACTGAATTGAACTGGTCTTGATTTATTCTGGTCTAAATTGTACTGAGTAATAACTGTTAGCAGGAACAGAGGAATTTTCCTTTTGATAGGTGGGGCTCAGAGCCTTGTCAATTCAAGTCTTGCTGGAGAACAGAGTGTGCTGCTATAATTATTAGTAATTCTTATCCCAGGGGAAAGGAATCTGTAGCACTCCTCTTTTGTGTCATGAGGAATACTTGTGCCAGAAATGTCTTCTGCTTGCCAGTGAGGGTTGGCAAGAAGTCATGGCTCCTTTTTCCACCTGTTTCTCCAGTCTCTCTGCCACTGGGGTTATGTGCACTAGCAGCTTTTATCCAGAATGAGATTGCTCAGGAGGTCATTCCCAGGTTTTGGTACTGATGCACTTACTATGAGCCAGTGTCCCTCTTTGGCTTCTAGTTTTTAAGGAGTGGGTGTATCCAGCATTAGCAAGTTTCATGCAATGGTAAATAGCTTAATCACTATTTATTGTAGGGTTTTTTGTTCATATGGAAATGCAAGGAAATAACAACCTAATGTAATCTTTTCATATCCTAAGAAAGCATCAGTGATAGTTGGTGTGACCTGCCTAAGGCGTTTGATTGTTTTCTAAATTTCGGAAATGATGTCTTGGTGATTGGAATGCTTTTTCTTCACTTGCCAGCTGCTCTGTGGAGTTGCAGCAGTTTTCACGTGGCAGCTTTCATTTCTGTTTCCTTAGCAGAAAGTGAGCAATGCAGCACACCTCCCACAACTAAACCTGTCTTAGTCACTGCTGGAGCAACAGGCAGAAACAGGTTTTTTAATAGAAACTGTCTCTAATACAACTGAGACAAACATATCCTGTTAAAGCTTTGGGGAAATCTCTTTAAGCAAAACCCTGCTTCCTAATGATGGACTTTGCTTGGCCTTCCTTCTATTGTACTTTTCTTCCTGTAGATGACTGATATGGTTAAATGATGGTACCAGTCATGTTATTGAGAGTGAAGCCAGGATTTCACATGCCACAATCTAAAGGCAGTGGCTTTACTCCCCGCTCTGCTAAAAGAGGTCATGCTGGCTGCTACTGAATCTTCCCAACCTGTTTTTGTATTAATTTTGAACTTTCCTGGAACAAGATCCATGATTGATTTTTCCAAACTTTAGTAGCCTAAGAAATCATGCATCCCATCTAAAATTAGGCACCGGGGGTTCCTTCTATAGCCAATGGAGGCAGTATTTATTTCTTAGGAGTAATTAATTCCACACTGACTGGGAGTTGTGAGGTAGCAAGGTGGTCACTTCCTAGATGTAACTATTGCAGGAACTGTTCTAACAGCCATCACCTCTGCTCTCTGCAGACCTGACATTATGGTAGGATCTGCTTAGGGACATATTTTCGGTTAGATCTACAGTAAAATGAAGTGCCGACATTAGTCAAACTGGTTATTAAAACTCTTTTTTGAATTTGTTTGAAAATTGCAATGGTTTTAGAAAAAAAACGGTCACTGCAGTCTAGTGCTCTATATGGAATTCAGACGAATAAGAAAAGCAGTATTGTCCATCATGATGTTTCAGAATACTCCTTAGAAATACCTGTACCATGTGACAAATTTGAAGACAAAGTAAAATACTAATGTAGCTTTTAAGACCAAAGGAGTCAGACAGCATACAGACCACATTTAGCTCGGAAGATAACCTGTCAGTAGCCATAGCACAAAGTTGCTTTTGCAGTATTCTCACTTAATTCCTTGAATAGCAGAACTAATGAAGCCTTATTTCCTCAGTGTGTCTGTGCATGTCTTGCCTCCTTCTGCGTGAATTTTCTGGTGTCTAATGCTGTGGCAAATTTCTTTGTGGGGAACGTGAGATCCTCTCTGTTTATTTTCCCCAATTATTTAAAGGATTTAGTGGTTTAGAAACCCCCTGTCTTCTTGTTGGTTAAAATTTACCACTAGGTTCCAGAATTACTAAGAGGCAGTGGACAGACTCATATATATGTAGAGCACAAAGACACGTATTTTGTTTTCATAGGAAACTTGGCAACAAATCTAGAGTGAGGGGTGTGGTGATGTGTTAAGAGTATTAAGAAATTACTGATTTCAAAGCATGGTTGGCCCCAAAAAGCACAGAAAAGCAATTGTGTCAGTTCTCTACCTTGCTTGTTCTCTGTAGTTCATTCCACAGAACTTCAGTGTGCCAGCTCTGCTTAGACAAGAGGTGGCTTGTGTTTTATGAAAATGCTATATAATTTAAAGTGGAAAAAGAACTGTACTGCTTCTGTTCATCATCTGTCTCAGCAGTGTGTCACAGTTGAAATGTTGCTTGTTTTATTTCTAAGTCTGTGTTGTTATTTTTAACTTTAATTTTTTAGTATAGATTTTTGCAGTTCATTTCTCTGCTAAGTTAGACAGCCCTCTAAGACTAGCTATTTTTCACCATGAAGGGATGTGTGTGCTGTAAATGGATCATTCTGGATTCTGTTTTTGATAAACACAGCACATTTAACTCTTTAAACCACTTCTATAGTAGGGTGTTTTCTCTAGCCTTCATGTTACTATGGCTCTTCACTCTGTAATTGTAATCAATCTGGTCAAAATTACTTGTCAGACTCTGTGTGCTTTCTGGCTGGCAAATAACCTGCAGAAAGAGAGTGATATCCTCTTTCCTATCTGCTTTGCACAACAAAAACATAAGATAATGTAAGGATGGCAATATCCACTGTCTGGGGTTTTTTTTCCAATGTGGCTGTGAAGATACTAGTACAGTACAAACTGTAAAACCAGCTAATTTATGAAGTTGCATTTTTATAACATTAAGCGTTCCTTTTACAGCTCTTGCATTCATTAGCAAGCATTTGTCAAACCATGCTGTTCCTTTGAGATCCTCAAATACCCTGCTCAAAGCCAAGTAGTGTGTGCATTCATGAAAATGTTGGCCTATCACGTTTCCACTTTTCTCTCTATGAAAATCAATTTAAACTTGTTATTGCCAGCTGTTTCTTTCTACATGTCATTAGCGATCCTGATTGATGCAACTCTGCCCTGCAGAAGGGAAGCATAAGGGCTGTTCTGTTATGTTAACTTGTCTGACAAACTATCATCACAAAAGATTTAAAACTGTAAGCAGATTTGTGTTTGACGAGATTTTCCTCTTTTAAAAATGTCTTCTGAAGTAATAATTTATTAATTTATTAATTACAATAATAAATAAATGTGATTAGCTTTACAGCTTGTCTCAGTTTTATCCAGAATTGTCATCCTATTGTGTTATTGTTTGGTAAATACTTGCAACAGTTTTGTTTGCTTGCCTGTCTGATGCATGAAAGAGTCATCTGTGGAACAGTGACTGTTCCATGCAGACACAGTGATCTGCTTAATCCTTAGTCTCTGAGGGTGATCAATAGATTCAAGTTAACTATTTCACCTTATGGCTAAATATTAATTACACAGGGTGTGCTAGTGTCCTTTTTTAACCTTACATATTCAGTGATTAAGTGCTGGCAGGTCATTTTTTTTTGTCTGCTGCAGCCAAGCAAACTTAAAACTTACCTGGCAGCAACTGTGCCTCTAGCTGAGTTATAAACTGTATGGATTTAAGGCAACGCTACTGACAAAAAGGATGGGTTGAAAATCAAATTCTTTTGTTGTTACAAAACAGCCAGGCTAGAATGAAATGGCAGTGGTTCAAACGTGTGCTAGACAAACCATATGTTCCTTACAGTGAAATGAAGTGGTGTTGTATGCCTGTAACGCTAAGCATAAGGACAACAGTTCCAGCTTCCAGATCTGCTGGCAGGAGTTCTACATAGAAGAAATGTACTCTTTCTTTGTCCTTTAAAACTAATTTAGGAATGAAACCAATTTCTGTTTCTGCCCATCTCATGCTAGAGCAAGATGTACTGGCAAAACATGCCTGATGTAATGGAGTGGACATCATTAATAAACTTCAACTATGTATACAAAAGATTTCTAAAATGGACAGCTAAAATCATTACAAAACCATCACTTCTGAAATACAGGACTGCAAAGAATCTTCTGGGTTGTTGAGTCTCATCCCTGTTCTCCCAAGAGTTAGATGAATTCCGGTTAATTTATCAAATTTCATTTTGAGAGTTGTCCTTTGCCTACCCATTGGAAAGCAGCTCCAGTGTTCTTGTTCTCTCCTATCTTAAATTAATCTTCCAATTCTCACCACAAGTTCTGGATGATTTCTCTGTTTTGATATCTGTATACATCTGCTCTTAGAGGTCTTCTTTTTCTCCCTCATGCTTCTTTTGAGAATGCTTTTCTAGAGAGCATGCCGTCTTCTGCAGAGCTTGTAATCCACCAGAAGCAACAGGAATACTTCTCTGTGATGTTTGGTAAACTAAAATTTTAGGTAAGGCTTCTTTATGACATGTGCTTGACACCTTAGATATGATACTAAGTTCAAGAAAAGCCCAATCCTAAGAACATATCTATGTTAACTGAACACACTATTTTGGATTGTAACAGTGTGTTTTCTCCCTTAGGGTTCTCTAAGTATGTTTTAGACTATGACTAACAGTGAGGGGAAATAGGCATGGGAATAGTCAAATCAAAAGTTATGGATCTGCAGGCAATCTTCAGTGAAGAAAAAAATGAGGGATTCATCACAGGGGATGTATTCTCTCAATCTGTGGGCTTTTGCCGAACTCTTGGCTGAGTGAAAACACAGGGACAAGGCCTAAAACAGCTACTTGTAACCCTTTCTAAGTTTAAATGCCAGCAAGTGGCAGCTGATTTGTCACTTTTCTAGAACTACAAATCTGTGCTAAAACATTGCTGGCAGTGGTAGAATAAGGATGCAGAGTCAGAAATATGACACATGTTAAGTCAGCTGTTTGTATGCAGTGAGACTGAGAAAGTTCCAACTGTAAGGTGTGTTGTCTGTGTCTAAGACTGTCCCCAGGTGAAATACTGTCTGCATGTGCTCCTGGACATCGAAAACTTGATCTAGAAGGTGGAAACAGACCCCTTTTACTTTACTTGAATATTAGTATTGAACTTAATGGAAGCTTAATTTTAGCTTACCCTTAAAACTGCTTTTTAATCTTTTGTAATTTCATAGAATCATAGAACAACCAGGTTGGAAGAGACCCATTGGATCATCGAGTCCAACCATTCCTATCAAACACTAAACCATGTCCCTCGGCATCTTGTCCATCCGTGCCTTAAACAACTCCAGGGAAGGTGAATCAACCACCTCCCTGGGCAGACTCTTCCAATGCCCAATGACCCTTTCCGTGAAAAACTTCCTCCTAATCTCTGGCCTAAATCTCCCCTGGTGGAGCTTGAGGTCATTCCCTCTTGTCCTGTCCCCTGGCACTTGGGAGAAGAGGCCAGCTCCCTCCATTCTACAACCTCCTTCCAGGTACTTGTAGAGAGCAATGAGGTCTCCTCTCAGCCTTCTCTTCTCCAGGCTAAACAACCCCAGCTCTCTCAGCCGCTCCTCATAAGGCTTGTTCTCCAGCCCCTTCACCAGCTTCGTTGCTTTTCTCTGGACTCACTCCAGAACCTCAACATCCTTCTTGTGGTAAGGGGCCCAGAACTGAACACAGTATTCAAGGAGCAGTCTCACCAGTGTGGAGTACAGAGGGAGAATAACCTCCCTGGCCCTGCTGGTCACACCATTTCTGATCCAAGCCAGGATGCCATTGGCCTTCTTGGCCACCTGGGCACACTGCTGGCTCATGTTCAGTCGGATGTCAACCAACACCCCCAAGTCCTTCTCCTCCAGGCAGCTTTCTAGACAGATTTCTCCCAGTCTGTAGCTCTGCATAGGGTTGTTGTGCCCCAAGTGCAGGACCCGGCATTTGGCCATGTTAAACCTCATGCCATTGGACTCAGCCCAGCGGTTCAGCCTGTTTAGATCCCTTTACAGAGCCTCCCTACCCTTCAGTAGATCGACACTTCCACCCAGCTTAGTGTCATCTGCAAACTTGCTAAGGGTACCCTCAATGCCCTCATCCAGGTCATTGATGGAGATATTGAACAGGGCTGGACCCAGCACTGAGCCCTGGGGAACCCCCCTTGTCACTGGTCTCCAGCTGGATTTAACACCATTTACCACCACTCTCTGGGCCCGGCCATCCAACCAGTTTTCCACCCAGGGGAGTGTACGCCTGTCCAGGCCAGAGGCTGACAGTTTCCATAGCAGAATGCTGTGAGAAACTGTGTCAAAGGCTTTACTGAAGTCCAGGAAGGCCACATCCACAGCCTTTCCCTCATCCAGCAGCCGAGTCACTTTGTCATAGAAGGAGATTAGGTTAGTTTGGCAAGACCTGCCTTTTGTAAACCCATGTTGACTGGGCCTGATCACCCAGTTCTCTTGCATGTGCTTCATGATAGCACTCAAGATCATCTGTTCCATGACTTTCCCTGGCACTGAGGTCAGACTGACTGGCCTGTAGTTCCCCAGATCCTCCCTGCGACCGTTCTTGTAGATGGGCACTACATCAACCAGTCTCCAGTCCAGAGGTACCTCCCCAGTCTTCCAGGACTGTTGGGAGATGATGGAAAGGGGTTTGGCCAGCACATCCACCAGTTCCCTCAATACCCTTGGGTGAATCCCGTCTGACCCCATAGACTTATGGGTGTCCAGTTGGGCAAACAAGGCTCTGACCACCTCCTCTTGAACTGTGGTAGCCTCATTTTGCTCCTCTAGTTCTGGGGTTTGTACACAGAGGGAACAACTTTCTTTACAATTAAAGACTGAGGCAAAGAAGGCATTAAGTAACTCAGTCACTTAAAACTGAAGTCCACAATTGTGTGTTTGACTGGGGGTACAAGTGTCTCGGGTCTTGTCCAGATTCTGTAAGGAGAGGAGGTAAGGTAATGTTCACTGGCAGAAATCCAGGTGGAAAACACATTCCCTATATCTTTTCCAGGCAAGAGTTTCTTCAATATGTTAACTAAGGCTGATGTTTCTTTGATATTTCTTCTTATTGCAGAGGAATCCTCATCTTATTCTCATCTGAAAGCTCAATTTTTGTGCTTCACTACTGACTACTTTGGGGGTACCATTAACAGTGGTTTAGAGAAATACTCAATTGCTCTGTGGCTGGGAGAGGAGTTAGAGGAAAAGTGCTGATTGAAGACCTAGCTGTCGGTGTTTAGATCTGTGTAGTAGAAAAGGCAGTTGTTCCAGCATGCAAGTGGTGAGTGAGCCAAATCATCTGTGAGTAGATTGCTGGAAGGTTGTGGGTTTTGTCCTTGTTGTCAAGGAAGAAAACCCAAGTCTTTTAAAGGTCTGTCATTCCAGCTTTACAATTTGTATGACCTTAATGAGTGACTGTATACACCTGAATTATTGTATCTCCAGAGGAGGATATTTGTATGATCTCATCTTTTTTACAAACCTCATTGTCTTTTATGTGGTGTTTTAACTAAATCAGAACAGGGATCAAAACACATAAACCCTGCTGTGATTCAGGCATGGCTAAGACTATGGCAACACAGGCAAATGCTGATGGAAATTGCTCAGAGAAGTGTAGCTATACACCATTCATTACTCACCCCTGCCCTCCTATGCCCACACCCTCAGGATCTTTCTCTGCTTGTTTCAGGTCATATTATTAGCTCTGGTGCATACTGGGTAGCAGGGTGAAGTGCATGTCAGAAGGTTAATCTTTTATGTTCACTTAGGCTTTGCCCTCTGACTTACGCACTACTGGGTTTGATTACGATGTTATATGCTAAAAAGCAGAAGAGATGAAGCCATTAAAGACAAGTTATTTCCTTCTTTTCTTATTTTCTTTTCATGAAATGCTTTCACTCTGTTAGGCAGAGTGTTGGCTCTGCATTGATCTTGCCTGAAGTTGTGTTGTACTGGCTGCTATCCAGGAAAGGAGAGAACAATTTAAACTCTCCATGCAGTGACAACTGAAATAAAAGCCCTGAGAACTGCTAAGCAACTCTGAAGCGTGAGGGGCATGTGGCTTGGTTTCCTCAGTGCTGACAACTAATGTAAGGGACCAATTTGATCCTAGCACTATGTGTATGCAACAAAAGTAGTAGGAAACCTACAGAATCAGAATAAACTAGCATATACACCAAACTTAGTCACTGATGTCCCAAGAGAGTATGAGAAATTCAGAGGTGCTAGAGGAAGGAATTTGGCCACTGGAATAGGCTGTCCAGGGAGGTGGTTGATTCACCTTCCCTGGAGGTGTTTAAGGCATGGGTAGACAAGGTCCTGAGGGACATGGTTTAGTGTTTGATAGAAATGGTTGGACTCGATGATCCAATGGGTCTCTTCCAACCTGGTGATTCTATGATTCTATGAAGGCTTAAGACTGGGAGAAATGGCGTTGTGCTATGCTGTTTGACTTGTACTTTGTGTATCAGTACAGGTTTTTAAGGTCAGGTCTGTAACTGGTAGAAACCATGACATTAAAAAGAGATGTTGACACCAATTTCCCTTGTAATCTTTAATTTATTTTTCTCAATCATATGGCAACTGCAAAACAATTTGTTCTCATTAGAATGAGGCAAAATTCTTAAACACTTGGATAATTCAAATAAAAAAATCTAATATGTCTTCAGATGAAAATGTAAATTTGGTCCAACTGCAAACTTGCCAGCCCAGTCACATTAATGGAATATAGTTCGTAATCACTAGCACCAAACACTGCAGCAGCATTGAGTTTAAAACCAAGTTATCTTCTGTTCTTGCACTGGTGTAAATCTGAGTTATATCCAAAGAAGTTATTGGACTCACAGGGGTGCAATTGAAAAGACCGACTGTCTCCACTGGAGTACTTGTGTCTCTACTATAGTATTACAGTTCCCTTTCTAATAAGGGATAGTGTCAGGACAGGATGCTTATTAATGCATTCCTTTACATGCTGTAAATATATCTGTGCTGTTTGACATAAACAAAATCCCTTTGGAAAACCACACAGCAGGGACATCTATAGCCAGATAGAAGCAGCCTTCTTTTGACACAGCAGTATTAGTGAGGGATATGAAAAGGTGTGAGCTCTGGCAAATGGAGCTGGGCTTGGAAAAATCTCCAAATGCAAATGCAGTTACACCAATGTAAGTATTATAGTGTTATAGGGTGTCTATTGGAAGGGTTGCCAAATACAGTGGTTGTGCTGCTGTTAAGTTACATCCCCATTAGACATGCACTGCTGGCTGCATAGGCTGAAATAGTTGCTTCAGCAGAAGGTCTTATAGGTCTAGATCATGTATATAATCTTTTAAGACCTGACTTCTTTATTACAGCAGTTAATAATTAGCAGGCATTAGGCAAATGGGGGATCTGAGGTGTTCAGCAAACTGGAAGACTGGTTAAAGCTGCCAAAACCAACCTGTGCATCATGGCACTTGTGAAGTAGTAATTACAGCCCCCCCCCTTGCAAGCACAACACAGAAGAAAAGTAGATTTTAAGAAGTATGTGTTTTATTCATAAGCCAGTAGGTTGCTGGCTTTTAATGTTGATTTTTGTCAAGAGTTACCAAAATGCATGATGTGTAATACCAAGGGAAGTAAAAGTGTTTGACAGGGATTTAAAAACATAATATGATGTTTGGTTTTGAGTGATGAAGGAGAAGCAATACTGCATCTAAACTAGGTTTACCCTGCAACCTAACTCCCCGTGCTTTTGCAGTCCAACTGTGAACCCAGTCCTAAACCCACGTACCTCCCTGGGAACAGCAGATGCTTCCCATCTAACAGAGTTCTCTTCTCCTTCCTCTTCCTTATTTATGGGTCGTTTCTTCTGGTCTGGAAAAAGTGATGGTGATCTTTTGTCTAGTTACACATAAACAAGGTTCCAGAATTGAATAATAAGCAGAGCTAATAATATTAAATAAGAAAATTGCTTTCCAGAGGAAAAATGAAGAAATAAAATTAACTGTGTTTCTAGCTATTTGCTTTATTTTAGCAACATGATTTGTAGTAATGCTTCCAGCACAGAGATTCTTAGAGAGTTATAACTCTTCAGCTCTGTAATTTGTTGCAGTTTTGGACAATCTAAGCACTGATACTGATGGCAGAATGGGGAAAGTGTGACAAATTTGTTCTTATGTGTACACTAGCACTCGCATTAATCTCTGGTTTATATACTTCTGGAAGGATTCACATCCCTCCCCTCCACGTATGGTCCCCGTGTGTCTGGAATTTGTTACATTCCAGTCAATGCAGCATAAATCCTTATTAGATAGATCGTAATTGTTCTTGCTATTCATGTAGGGCATGTATCTGATGACTGCAGCCATTTTCTAGTAGAATTTGAAACAGGCTTCTACTGAAACGTGTAATAAAGCAACCTTTGAATATTTAATATCTCTTATAACATAAACTAGTTTTATTAATTCTACTCCTTCACACTGACTTCTTAAGGCATCTCTGTGAATATGTTGCCAAAGTAAGACATTGCATAGAAACATATCAGAAGAGAAGGGAAAACCTTCAGAGACAAAAGGCAAGAGAAAGAAGTTTTTGTATGTGTGATCTGAAATGGGGCTGAGAACTAGTGAAGCAAAGTGCCACCAGTAAAACTGCTACAGTCAATGCTGCTGGGAAGAGCTGTGGTGGAACACCTTGTTCTAGTAGGCAGATGGAAAAACCTTGAGGCTCTGTTGCTCTGCAACACATCTGGGACACTTAAACCCATTTTTAATGACATGAATGCAAAAGGATGGAAAATGAGGCTTAGCTGTTAGTTCTTAAGTGTAATACAGTAAATGATTCTAGGGTCTAATTCAGTAACTTGATGCGCATTCTTCAATATCATCCAGTAAAAGCAAACAAGGAAAGTGAACTTCTTCCAGATGGACTTCACAGATAGTCCACTGCATGTCCAAATATTTCATGGGAAATCACACCAGCTAATAACATTTAGGGTAAGCAGTAGCAAGATTATGAGCTCCTCTCACTGTTCCAGAACTGTCATCTCTGCTATGCTCTAAAAAAAATCTCTAGAATTTCTGCTGGGTATCTCTTAAGGAGATAACCTTTTGGGTGATTGATTTTTGTTTTACCCTTCAAGTTTTCTATTTGTTGTTACAGTGTCTCTTGTGAGAGCAAATGGAAAGTGATTTTGAAGTCATTCAGCATGGGCCATCCACTGTGGTTTGGAATCTGTTGTGTTGCTGATCAGATTAGCACCACTGAACTGTTACGCGTGCTTATCACAGGAGATGAACAAGCAGACTTGCAGAGAGTGAGGGAGATCTTTACACTTTAAAAAACCTGAAGTCTTATTATGTGAGATGGGCTTTGTAGAAAATATTACAACTCAACACACTTACTGTAAGAAGGGCTTTAGTATCTGAAAACCCCAGTCTTACCCATGGGGCACTGTGGTTGTCATGCCACGTTCTGTAAGCCTTGGAGAAAATAATTTAGTGTTGATACTTATGTGATTTGGCCTGCAGCAGAAATACACCTTTAATCCACAAATTACTCAAAAAACTGTAAGTGTCTAAATGTAAAAGTGTTAATTTGCTTTCTTCCTGGCATAAAAGCTAACCTCTCAGCCCTTTGCCCTCAAGATAGACCTGATTTGTGGGGGAATGAGCTTGTAAACTTAAACCTCCAAAGTAGATGGACAGTTTGAAAAACTAATTTTATTCATTCAAGTAACTATACAAATTGCAGATAGTCTCTGTTGAAGTCTCTAAAATCTGATTTCCAGATGGCAGCCTGGTAGGTCATCTTATCATCAAACTTACTCCCTCTTATTGCTGGAGGGGTTTTAAACTCTGTAGTACAGGAGCTTCATGTGAGGATGAGAAGGTGAGAAATTTTAGTGCATCAAGCAAAAGAAGAGACAAGATTTAAAACTAGTAGCAGGGAAAGCTTTTTTAAAATAACTGTCAAAGCTTGTGCTGATATGACATGATGAAAAATCTGACCAGCTCATCTGGAAATAGAAAAAACCCCTAAAGAAGGTTGAGGAGACTACTCCAGTTTACTGACTTTCAGGTTATAGGATCTGTCCAGGTGTTTGAGGTATTCCTGCAGCATTTGAAAGTGTGTATTTTCTTAAGAAGTATAACATAGTCTTGAATTACTCTGTTTGGAGCAACTCTGTTGTTCTCATTAACCTGAGAAAAGGATTATGTAAGCAGGAGGCGGAAATGATACAGCAACCTCTCTGAAAGGTCCCTGATGATTCATTTATAATGTTCAGTAACCTTTCTAAAATTGCTTTTATGGATTTCTGCTTGGAGGGTTATTCCTGGTGTATTATAACCCACCTAACCAGCTGCAGTAGTTTGAGAGCATTCACTATGCTTGTGCAGGCAAGACCTATCTTTGAGGTTCTTGTTAGCTTTTGTAAGCTGCATTAGCAAAACTATATTCCTAGGTACCCACAGACACTCTAGCAGCCCTGCTTTCAAGCTTTTCCCTCAGAGTCTGTGAAGCAGGATGCCAGGCTTTGACTCCATCAGATCATGGCAACAGGATAGACTGCATCAAAGTAGACCAGTTTTCACACCATGTATATGTGAGGCATTTGCTCTGGTGCTGATGCACTAAGGGGTAAGCATGGTGAAGGACTGGAAGCCAGGGTAATTAATATTCTGTTCTGGGCCAGTTTAGTTTGGCATCTGGGAGGATGCAAGTCCTCAGCTGGTTGCTAAGCATCATTTCACGCTCTTCAGACAGTCTAATCCAGCATTTCCTTCTTTGGATCATGCTTGTACCACTTGTTCTTGGTACGTCAACAGGTTGCTTTTTTCTTTCTCTCTGGAAGTTTAGAAGTTTTTCAAGAACAAAAAAAATGTTTGATTTTTATTCTCCAGAAAAAAACCCAAACCAACCTTTGTAACATTTTTATAGTGATATTTGACCTGATCAAGAGACAATGAAAACATGTTTGACAGAAACCAAGGTCATGAGTGAGCACAAGATTAAGGACCTTCTGAATTTTTAGCTTCTGATCGTAACTGGGCTTACAGCACATTGGCATAAGCCTGAAGTTAAGCATAGGCTTGATTTTTTTTTTGTGGGGCTGCTACCTCTAGATAGCTGGTATATTGGCACCAGGAAGAAACAGATTCTCAAAGGACTGAATCAACAGTCTCTTAAAAGTCTGTTTCTTTTGCATATACTGTTATTGGTCATACAATAAACCAATTTGTCTCTGTATTTCATTAGCTTTGCCCATGCATGCGAACATAAATAGTATGGCAATGCCCACTGAAGAGACAGTCTCTCAGTCGTCCATTGTATTTGCACATGCACGCATAAGAATGTTGCATTTTAATATATAAGGGCTCTTTTTATGTGGTCTGTGATGTTTGTGGAAGTAAGCAAACTTCCTGGAGTGTCCTCTCTCATGCTGCAAGCAACCCCATAATTTTAATTCTATAGAAAGAATTGTTCAGACTGGACAAAATTGCATGGATCTGTGCAGCAAACACTGTTTGCAAGGTAGATATGAATGAGAGGGCCAGAACAACAAAGAAACGGAATTGTTTTAAAATATTAATGCATTTCCAGACACTATCTTTTCCAGTATCTGAAAGGGGCCTACAAGAAAGCTAGGAAGAACTGTTCACAAAGGCTTGTAGTGATAGGGCGAGGGGGAATGGTTATAAGGGGAGGGGCAGATTTAGACTAGACATAAGGAAGAATTTCTTGACCATGAGCAGTGAGGCACTGGCACAGGTTGCCCAGGGAAGTTGTGACTGCCCCATCCCTGGAGGTGTCCAAAATAAGGTGTCCCTGCCCATGGCAGGGGGTTTGGAACTGTGTAATCTTTAAGGTCCCTTCCAACTCTAATTATTGTATGATTCTATGATCTTTTCTGTGGAGGGACCAAGACCAAATTCTTATGGGTTAAACAGCACATGATCAGATTGTTAGGAGTCTATCATAGTGCAGTGGAAACATGATTAAAGATCCTGTTGGAGCTCTTACTGTGGATTTCTGTGTAGGAAAAGAGACAAGTGATGCTTAGGAGTGTCAACCAATAGTTAAAAGCTACATAATGTATGCAAGTTTGCACATATATTAAAAAATTTTGTAGAGGATAGCATAGATGATGGAGATAACCAGCCATGTAAGATATTCTGAATAAAAAGTTTACAGCTTTGCATGAATGTGTTTTGTCTGTGAACTAAGTGTTTTCTCCCTTCTCCCTCCTATTCCAGTCTAAGGAAGACTGCAGAGAGGTGGTGACCTTCGTCAATCATGCGATAGTGCAAGGCGTTATCAGTGGAGAATTAGATCAGCGCTGCCTCATTCAGGTCAGATTTTATTCAAATTCCAGTTTAAAAACTAGTCATGATAGAAGAAATCACTTTAGTGAACTGCTTGACTTGAAATCTCCTCCTAGACATCCTCACAGACCAGCAATGCCAGTTTCCTCCAGCTTTCCTCAGTAACTCATTCCCCATGCGGTATTTCCATTTCTCCCCTGGCAGGGCTGGTTATGCTGACTCCTCTACAGGAGCTTGTGCTGATGCCTTTTGAAGTCAATTGGCATCTGCTTATTTAATCAAATTATTATCAAAGCAAACCCTTAGCTCAGGCAATTACAGTGCTTCCTATAGCCAGTGGAGAAACATTAACTTCTGATCTGACAGGTTTTGGGTACCATCTGCCCAGCCAGCCTGTCAGAAAGCACAACCCAGCAACCTAGCTGGTATTGTTCGAGGATATAGCATGTGTGAGTATCAGCAGAACTTGGGGATTGCTTCTCCATCCTCAGTTATTGTTCCAAATCAGCCTTTCAGAGGCTTCCAGCTGACAAGAAAAAATCTTAGAAACCAAAGTAAATACAGCAGAGAATGTTTACTCTCCACATTTCCTTTTATCAGCCTCACCATTTTTATATAGATGCTGCTCCTGGAGGGAAAAAAAAAACAGGTAAATCCTGGTCTTTACTGGGGATAGTCAAATGAAGTCCCAGGCAGTGCCACTGGCAGATAGATAAGCTAATAGATAATGCTTGACTGACCAGATGAGAAGTGATGCTCTGAAAGTGAAAGCTGCCATGATCATTCATTACTTTTCTCTGTGTGAAATCGAATCCCTGAAACCATTTGGGTCTGAAGTGTTCTGAAGATTAGACTTTATCTGCCTGTAGAGAGGGAGGTAGGGGGAAGAAAGATCAACGGGTTTGATTATTTCTGTGCTTTTAGCTCCACAGTTCTGTGTTATGCATTATTCATGGCAGTAGTGTATGGTACTGCTGACATTTGTCATTTCTGGTTTCATTATATGCAAATGTGAAAGCCCCTTTTGTAGATGTTTCATCAAACTTTTTTCATTATGTGAAAGAGTGAATGTGTACTTAACAGTCTACCAGTGAAACCAGCACTTACTTGGCCTATCATAACAGGAATCTATTCTTCTCTAATAGCATTTTAATTTCATCACAAAAACTGTATCTCCTTGGGATTTGAGTAATAACCTTGCCTTACCTGAGTTAGATTCAAATGGCTTTTTTCCCCCCTTTATTTCTGTAAAATGAGTCTGAACACTGTTGTACATGGTAATTTAAACTACCTCTGTTCAGATATTGCTGGCCTCTGCTGGTACATAAACTTCTGCAACATCGGGCTTTCATTAGCCCAAACTATGAGAATTAAGCTCTGAACATGGTTATCCTGATATATCTCTGGAAAATATCCATTGAGATCCACAGCCTGACTGCAGATGTTGGGTTGTACATGGGGTGATGGAAAGAGTATGCCTTGGGAAATGCGTCAAGGTAAATGGTACCCTGTAAATAAGGCCCCTAGATTTATGTGTAAATAAGAGGATTTTGGCTCCAGAATACCAAATGATACTCAGGGGATGGTGCTTTTATTGCATTTATTTTAAGAAAAATCTGTTGGAGCAGGAGCAATTTAACTCTTATTATGCTCATTTCTGTGTGGCTCACCATAATATTCCCTGCTGGATTATTATTCAGTCCTATTATCCCCATATAAAGCTCTTCATTTATTTAAAATTTCTTAGGTTAAAACCTCATGCACTAAAGAAATTGTTATAACGAGTACTTTTGATATTTCAGAGTTCACCCAACCTATCAAACAAACAAAAAATATTGCTCTTTTCCCTGCTCCTTTTTTTTTAGATCCATGTTAACTCTTTCAACACAGAGTTCAGATAAATAGCTTCTGTTTGCAGGTCTTTGCAGGAACAGGGAGGGAATAGAGAAAAAAATTATTTATACAAATTGTCATTACTTCAGCGCAAAAGAAGAAACACCACAGTGCCTTGCCTAAGAATCTTTCTGGAGCTGCTGCAGTCAGCTTTAGGGGCTGAGCGGGGAGATGCAGACTAGGCCAGCCAGCGAGGAGCACAGGCATGCTTCACACGAGTCTGTCCTCCCCTTGGCCTGTTGGTTCTGCGAGATCAGCAATAAATGAAGTAAGAGCAGGGCAGTTTAAGTGTGTGCTTTTTAAAACCAGTCAGTGTATACTGTCTTCTGGCTCGCCATGGCTGTACTAGAAGGCAAAGCTTCCCCAAAATATTTCCAGTTGTTGTTCAAAACCTTACCCTCACCCTGACAAATGGCCTTTTAATTTTGGACAAAAAGATTTTTTTCACTAAAAATGAAAATGTTTCATTCAAAACTCTTCATAGCAGAAAATATTTTTGTTTGTTAAATGGAAAATAAGCCATTTTACTTCAGAAACCCCTTCCTTACCTTGTTTAAAGCCCCCTTGGAAAATGATTTGCAGTTTTGGGGTTGAGGGTGTTTTGGGTTTTTTTTCACCAGCTAAACTAATAAAACTTACTAGACTCTTAGGAGTATTCTATTTTTATTAAAACATCATAGCAGATGAAGCCTTCCCTAATCTGCAATTTCATCTCATTACCTCTGCACACACTGTAACCTCAGCAATACTCAAAAGCCGTTCACTGAACTGAAACCACTGATCCCTGCCATAACTCCTGCAACTCAGTGGGTGAATTTGCCCTCTGAAATCTCCAAGGAAATTTAGCAAACCTCATTTACAGGAGGGATCAGGTGAGAAATTGCTGCTGTTTTATGTAATCTCATTCAGTTTTCCAGATGAGAAGGGACCGCATTGATCCTTCTGTTCTGCAGCAGGATTTTTGGTGTGTTGTAGAGATCAGGCATTTGAAGGTCACAGACACGCTGCTTCAGCTGTGCGGTTTTTACCTCTGGAAACAAGAACTTCTCTAAAAAAGGCACAACTGTTATTGCTACGTACACTTATGCCTTGGAAGAACTGCCATTATGTAGTAAATTACAGTGTTTATATATGGGGTTGGGACCTTGAACAAAAATAGAGAGGTTTTAATCCTGTTTGTCAGAGGCTAAGATTAAGTGTAGATAGTTCCCTAAAAGAAAAATTGAAGGAGTGTCTGGATTTGATCCTAGCCTGACAGAAGTGCTAAACTGAAGATGAAGCTATTCACTCTCAAAGCTGAGCCAGCGATTCTCCTGGAAACCATTATGGCTAACGATAAATTCTATAGAAATCCTTAATGTATGAAAATATAGTACGCATGACATCCAGAGAGAGATAAATGAAGCCAAGCAGAATTTCTAGACATTGCTGGCACTATCGCAAAGAGAAGTCTTTGTGGTGCTGTGAATAACAAGTATTTAAGCCCTGGCAAAAGCAATTTGCAAGTACCGTACATTTCAGAATAGATGATGGCTTTACAATGTGGCAAAGAGAGAAACTGTAAAATTCCACCCACTGTAACCACACATATTCTCCAGGGCTCGAGTAGTGCATCTGAGACTCCTGAAGCATCTTTTGCATTGAAGCCTGATTCCGTTGTCTGGAACAAGCTCCTGCAAGATGTGGAGCCCAGGTTTACAGGGTGCATCTAGAAGAATGAGCTCAGCTATGTTAGTTGTGTCTTTTATAAAGGGAAAAGGAGGGCTATGATTATACTACTTGAGTTCAGTTCAGCTAGGCTAAAGATCTTAAGTCAGATCACTGTGATTAGCAGCAGATGTCTGGAACTGCTGTTGCGTGTGTGCAAAATAATATATAAGATAAAGAAACTCAAAGAGAAATATAGCATATGCACTGATTCTTTTTGCCTAATGTGAAAAAGAGCTCTGTACAAGTACTCCTTCCATTTAGTGCAGCACATCAGAAGGCAGTCATGAGCTAGCCAGTTTATTCCAAGAAGAAAAATTGCAGATGGAAAGGAGTCAAGATTTTTCTAAAAACTTAGATGTTTAAAATCCAGCATTTTTAGATGTTCCTTAGCTGTTGCAGGCTGCTCAGATTGAAATTAAGGAAGCTTCATAAGATTAGCACAGAGTGGTTTCTGCTTTGTCTGGATCTCCAAAAATTCATAGTGTCTATCTCAGGGTTCAAATTTGTCCTTCACATGTAGGAAGAGACTGCACAGTTAAATGAACCTTCATAGCTCACAAGTGTGTGGAGAGCTTTAAAACCATTTGGTTCAGAAAGTAGAAATACAGAAGGAAGTCTCCATCTCAAAGCATAGGTATATGATAGTAAGAGTTTACAGCTGAAATTCACACACCTATGAAAGAAAAGAAAATATATTGCTTGCTCATAGCTGAAACTGAAAGGCTCATAAGCCTTGTGGTCAGCAAATGCTGAAATGCAGTTTATTTTATTGCCTCTGGAAATGATCACTGTGAGAAGTCACTGTGATCAGCAATATGTAGCCTTACTCCTGGCAGGAGAGGGAAATGCTCTTTGTACTTTGAAAAAATCAAGAGTTGACTTCAAAACAAGTTATTGTACATCTATTGCTGTGTAGGAGTCAGAATTTGGCTACAATATGCTGTGTAGAAAGCCCCAGAAGAATTTTCTGTGATGCTGAAAAAATCTCTTCCCTTACAAGAAAAAAATCTATCAGAGAACAAAAATGGAGCAATACAGACAGGCTGTGGTGCCAAAATAGTTCTCTGTTCTAGCCTGAGAGAGGAGCAGAAGGACAAAAGAGAGTTAAAACCCATGCAAGCCTGTCAGGCAGGCCTGGATCACTACTGTTCCATACAGTGTAGGGCCCTCATCACAATTTCTGCTGTGCCTTTGCTGTTTCTTTCTGCCAAGTGTAGAAACAGATTCTTAGGTATTGGGGAACAGGTATTAATACAAGCAAAATTGAAAACACTTTGGTATGTACAACCTTTGAAAAGGGACTTCGTTCCAGAAAATGATACAATGATCTTCCCTGTGCCACTGATTTTCCTACCCCAAAAGCCAAGTTAAAATTCTCCAAACAAAATCAAATTAATAAATAAACCACTTCCCTCATGAAATGCCACTACGGTTCCTATTCCCCAAAGAAGGCCACTGCCGTCAATCCTTAGTGAGCATTAAAATGTCTTTGAAAGTCACTTTTCTGTTTAACTCTCCCTTTTAGTGCCGATAGCCTCTTTCATTATCTGTGACTCTGGTCTAGCTCATCTGCATTCAATTTATTTTGTGGGCTTGAGAACTGCAGTAGTTAATGCTGGAAGTGTGTTGCGAAGACTGATAATGAATTACAAATCCTTTCAGTAAATCCTTCTGAAATGAAAGCAGTGCTTGAGAAAGGTCCTGAGCAGAGAAGATCAGGACTCAAAATCTCTTTCTGCCATACTCGTGTAGGAAGCTCTACCAAGGAAACAATCCCTTTGTTTTAGCAAGGCACTCTTGGATGTGGCTGGCTCAATGGGATGTGGACACAGAGCTTGATGCACCTGCCTACTGCTTTTGGCTCTGCTGGTGAGCTGTCGGCTAGCTGCTCTACCTACCTGCGCTTTGTCTTCCTCTGCAGAATGGGGATGGTGCCCCTAGCTGTCACACCATACCTTTGGAAAGTGCTCTGAAGGGAAAGGGAGAGTGATCAGACAGTTATTCTAGACCCACAGACAAATACCTGTTTGTGTATCTATGTACTGCTATCTCATTAGCATTGCTCAGCCTTCACCATTTATAGCTCTTACAAAGTCTGTCTCTGAGCATGTTGTATAATTCATACAATGTTTCATGTCATTGGCTAATAAATTTACAAATGTATTGTAGCATGGGTACACTTGGCCAGTACTGGACTCCACAAATGGAGTTGTTGCCTTTTGGTTACCCTGGAAATACAGAAATATCCTTTAAATGATAGGATAATGTTAAAATTAATCTTCTAGCATGCTTCAGTGTAAAACTTGATTATCTAGTAGCCAGAGTACTGCAAGGCAGAAGTGCTTCTGAGTACTGCTACTAACTATGTATGATCATTTAGTAATAATTGATTTTGCTTTTCTACACAGATATAGTGGTGTGGAGCTACTTCAATGTGCCTAGGAAAATGGTCTCTACAGCTAGGGGTTGAAATTGGCAGGAATTGCACTTGGGGATCAACACAAATGCAGTCCCACAGTTTGTTGTTGTTTCTGTCACTGAAGCTATTGTGGAGCAGGAAGGGAGGGAAGGGGAAACAGAACCACTGCTGGAATTTTCCCATCTGTGCTCTGCTGCCTCCCTTGCTGTGCCTCCTAGCAAAACTACAAACCTCTTTTGAGCTGACACAGTTACTGCAGAATTAAGTACTGGGTGCAGTAGCATCGCCAAGCTTGCTCTGTGAGAACAAACTTCACAAGCCACCACAGCAACAGTTGAGCTGGGATATGCCAGCAGGAGGGTTCATGAACTACTGAGTGCTAGGAAAAAAGACAGTGAGCACTGGCTGAATGGGCAGCTCTGGAATCATGGAAAGGGTAACCCTAGTTAATAGTGAATCATAACCACAGTTTATCACTTGTGTACATACGAGCACTGATTTGGTTTTGCCTGATCCTTTAGGACTGGAGGAGAGCCTAAGCCAAAATCCCATTTACACGCATTGTCCACTCTTACTGTCTCAGGGTCTGGATCTCAGCTGTTGCAGAAATTATGCTTCTGGAGCTCATTGCATATTGGGCCCAGTTCTACACTGTTTTTAGCAGCCAGCAGATTTGCTGAGGGGCTGAGCTATAAAAAAATAAGGTTATTTTAGTAATTTGAAATTTTGGTGCTGAGCGTAAGAGGTAAACCCAGAGGTGTTCCTGTTGTCTGTTTCTAACAAACATAAAATGGTATGTAGGAAATCCCACCCAGGCACAGAACTCAACCCCTGAGCAGTTTCTCATGATCTTTTGTTTTGGATGGTGACTTTTATTCATGTTTTGACTAAATTCCTTATCAGTTTAAGTTACCTGTTTCCTTCAAGCATGTTAATGGCTTTGTGAAACTATCTTAAATACATGACAACTAGTAGAGCCCTTCTTCCTCTTCTTCCGTAAGGTTCAATGGCTTTTAACAATACAGAATACTAGATAAGGTCACTGCAGACTTCATTAATCACATATATCAAAAATCCAATACCCTTTCTTCCTGAAGGAACTTGCCAGAGCATCCTGTGTTAGACTAGATAAAATAATGAGGGCATTACTTCTATTTTTCATGAGTCAATATAATAATGTGTCAAAATATAAATACATTAAAAAAATCTATTTCTTATGCTACAGAGGATTTATTGCCTCACTAATAATAATATTTAACTGATCTATATGCTATATTATAATTTCATTAAGTGAAATAAAATGTCCATGCAATGAAAAGTGTTTTGCAGGCAGGGCTACAAGACAACTGTACAATAAGAATATTTGAAGTAGCAGTATTATAATAAGACATCAACTAATGAGTGCACCATTACCAGAGTGCCGATTGGAGTTAGGAAAGATGTATTACAAAAAAACCTTAAAGGCTTACATAGTCTTGGCTTCAGGCAGAACTTAAGAAGTAGCCAGAATACAGATGTTTCTTATTTCTGGTTATATCCTTTCATGGATCTATGGAGGTGTTTTCATGAGCTATCACAGTGTCTTGTAACTCAAGTGAAAACTCCCACTCTATAAAAAAACATTTTATAATGCCAAAAAGGTCGTCATACAGCCCTTATGTTTCAGACAATTTCAGCATGTCTGTAACTCTTTCCCTCTGAGGACCACTGTGGTATCTCTTGAGGGAAATCATCATGGATAGATGGTGGTTCACAAACCTCAAGCTGAGAATTGCTGCTATAGGCGATGGTGTATTTTTTGTGTTTATCCATCATAGGGAGTACTTTTGGAGGTAGTAGGGACAGAAAACAAAAATCCAACCGAACAAAAAAAAAAGATAGGATGTATTTTGGAATATTTGTAGCCTTCCAAATTTAATTTCAGCACTGGGATGAAGATCCTTGCTTGCTTGCTTGCTTGCTTGCTTCCTTCTTTCCTTTCTTTCTCCCTTCCTTCCTTCCTAGCACTGCTTTCTTTGTAGTGGCTTCTTCAGAACTCACATTCTGTAGTTTTCTGTTTTCATGATGGTGAGGTTTGTTCACCCAGTTTCCCCGGATTTGCAGCTTATTTTGGAGCAGTTTGGAGTTCATGTTGGTGCAATGCCATGCAGTGACTGCCTGCACTGACCTCAGCTATTAGGGCTTTTAACTGATGTTGCTGATAAAATAAAACAAATAAAAAGGATCAGCAGAACCCATCCGAAATAGGAAACTCTCCAGAGAGGCTCTTGATTACTACTTAGTTGGATTATGGTTACTTCACCTATTACTACATTTCTACTATATTGTTTTGCTGTCGAGGGTAACTATACTTTTAGCAGCAGTAATCAAGAGTCTTTTAGATGTCATGTTATGTGTCAGAGATTTTAAGGCTCGTGGAGTAATAAAAGACCAATAAAACTCTACAGTTTTATTGCTTAAATGCTGAGCTTGTGGTTTGATCAGATTAACATTATACAGGCCTTTCTTTTAAAATGCTGACTAATATGACTGCAGTGGCATATATCACAACTGAATTGTATTCCAGGGATCAGGACACATCCTCCAGTATTTCTGCATAATATTTTGGACAAGTCTTAGAAGTGGTAGGATGCTGGAATAGCTACTTTTATGTTTAATACATGGGTCTTTGATAGATACATAGTTTAAGGCTAGGCTTTTCCTGCTGACTTATATTTAAATAATATTTCAAAGGTGCTGAGTTCCTTAGGGGACCAACTGCACTTCATGTGAACTGGTGGCATTCAACTGAACTGATAGGGCTACAGGGATTTTGAAAGAATGTTTGTGTGAGTTTTCCTAGTGCTGATCTTTTATGACACATCCAAATTTTAAAATATTGACTCATATTTATTTGCTAATCTCCAAGAATTAATTGCTTCCTTGTGGAGGTTCCAGAACAAAATGTACTCCCTACGCTGTCCTTGGAGCACTGCAGAATATAAATTTCTTGACTTCTTCATTTCTTTTTCTGAGGTTCCTTATTACTGATGGTGTTTGATTAATTTGCTTCACATTTCACTTTTACAGGTGAATGAGGTGGAGGTAATGATTCCTCCTCAAACTTGCCTTAGAAAATCTAGCTGGTTAATAAATGTATGAACTGGCAATCAGAAGGTGTTTTTGTGAAGTGGACTCTGGCTGCTGGTTGGCAGCCTGTGTGGAACAGCCCACTTCTGGGCTATGGGTCTATTGTCACCTCCAGAATAGGCTTGTCACAGACAAACCACCTCCTGGAAAAGGTTTCTTAGACCATTCTAACTGGCACATTGTATCTACTGATTGTTTGAGGAGCATGTGGCTGGAAGTATTGTGTTTGTGACAGAGAGGACATTCAGGTAGTTAACTGTTGGAAAGGAGAGTGTTGGAGCACTTGGGAATGCTCTTGGATGTGATTTGTCAACCTGGCCTATATGGTTAGTGTGTGCTGATGCTTTCTTTCACATGGAAACCTTGTTGTATATGGCAGGAGCACTGGGATAGAAGCCAGAAAAGCTCATTTCTGCTTTAAAAGCAGATTTATTGCTTGATCCTCATCAAAGTAGTTGTCACTGTGCTTTTGACTGAAAACTCGGGGAAAATTAAATTTCTTAAGTAACTTCTGATTGTGTTACTACTATTTAGGATCTACACAATCTAGTTGTATCCACTCCTGCTGCTCCAGACAAGGACTATTGAAATTTCAGTGCCACCTGATGGGCAGGAAGCCAGTTTGACAAGCTTAGTTCTCAGAAGTTTTAGTACTTTTACCATTGTATTAACACATGCAAATGTTGGTAGTGGTTGTAAAATTACGCAGCCGTAAAAAAAATCCAGGCATACACCAGTTCTATTATAGACCCCATCTGTGCATTTAATGGTTCAAAATGGAAAAAAATCCCTTGCCTAGCATGTTGATCAACTAGTTATTATAAACAATAACATCGTCTTTCACTAGTGTACAGCTGTTTCTGTCTCTATGTTTCTTTCTCCTTTTTGTATCCTTTGCCAGGCATCCTTCTTAGTGCTTTATAGCCAGTGGAAGAACTGGTAAAGCCTTTAAAATATTTTGTTTGAAGTCTTGATACAAAATGGTAAAGTCAGTAACAATCTTTCAAATTAATTCAGCATACTTTAGATCAGTATCTAATCGTAAAAGATGAGGAGCAGTGAAACATATCCTCTGCTTTTTTCCTCTTCCAAGTTACAGATTTTTAATTTTCTTTTGAAGACCCACAGGGATTTAATTCTGCTTCTCAGGCTGCTGTATGGTAAGGTGTGATCAGGTGGGTGCTGCAGCAGCAGCAGTTCTGGCTATGGAGCTCCTGCCCTTGTGTCAGGTCAGGGTTTCACAACCTGTTGTGCTCAGCAGCCAGACTTTCTCCATCTCTGCCTGCCCTGATTTCCCTTTCTCCTTTCCAGGCTCACCACTCACTTGGGCTAACACAGTGGCTGGTAAGATCCCACCCTAAATGGACTAGGGGAACTGCTTTAGGTTATAACTCCTTATTTCCTTCCTCTCCCCCAAATTTCCATGGTTTGGGGGTTTTTGTTTGGGGTTTTTTTAAGCTAGACTCTTCCCTTTATTGGTTTTACTATTTGGCCATCAAAAGCGCATGTTGGCAGAGCTGCAGATGAACAGCTTGGGGAAAGGGCAATAAGGGGAACAAGCCAGGAACTATTTGAAGGGTGTTTTCTCTGGACCTGTCAATGCAAAGACCAAAGTAAAGGAGTAAAACCAAGAAGACTAAATTGTGAGGCTGCTGCTCAAGTTTCAGCTTTTCCTCAGAATTTCCTCTGAAGTTGCTGCTGCTGTTCCCAGGAAGGAAGTGTGAGCACAGTCTAACTCTATCAGCACCTGGCTCCAAGGCAGACCCATCTGGTGATCAATCTCCTTTAAACATGAAATAAATTTGAGCTGATTTATGCTTTTAACTAAAAATCACTCAGTACTTCCAAAGCTGAATGTTCAGTTGACTCTGAGCATGGCAGTGTTACTGCTATGTTTGTTTTAGTTGTTTGTCTTCGCAAATCAGTTCAGACTGAAGGCAGAGAAAGATTTGCATGAATGATTGCAAACAAAAAGCTGCTGATTTCTCCAAATTGTATTTAATTGACCATCCACCAATCCTAGGAAAAACAGATGGAAACTGTGGACAGAAAAATAATTTTCAAAATAAAGTCCTTGAAACACCAACAAAGAGCCTACAGCACAAGTCTGTATCAATGTCTGTCTTTTGGGGATCTTTCATATTCATTCAGAATAGGCAGGAGATCAGGACATACACGACCTTTGGACCTCATTTCTTGTTGGCTGAGAGCCACCCAATTGTTGCACACTACACACATCACTTGGCACTAACAGGTTTTCCCATGGGGCGGTCAATGCCAGCACTAAAAGCTTTCTGAAGTTTTTATCAAAGAAAGAGTTAGTGTATGAAAACTGGAGTACAAGTGGCAGCCAAGGAAAGCCCTCCACAACAAGTAATGTAGAAAAGACAGAAAACCCTTTGACTGAGGATGAAGCTTTTTGCCCTGAGCTTCAAAGACTACCTCTGAGGAAATGCCTGTGGAGTCTATGAATATATCCAAAGAATCCTTCTTCTGTCATATTATTACAATCTGGATTGCAATTTCATTGAAGTGTATAAACCTGATCCAAGATCTAAGTTTCTATTCCTTACTGATCTCTTGGCTGTTCATGTAGGAGGGATGAGGAGAGAATATACAAATGTCCCCATATGCACTTCTTGTTTGAAGGCTGTACCATGCAATCTAGACAATGATGGAAATTAGTCTACTTGAAAGAAGATGTGTATGAAAGATAATCTTTGGGAGATGGCTGGTCCTGAGGGAAAGGTATGAAGCCTGTGTCAATGCCTGAAGAAGAGAGTATTTCGCTTAGTATTTCACTGCAGGCTAGCCCTTGACATTCATCTGCTGGCTCTGATCTCTAGGCTGATGATATGACATGTTCCTCTTCAACTACTAGGAGAAAGAAGAAGCTTTGTAGAATTACTTTGCTGGGGTTGAAAGTATTTCTGATTTCAGTGAGAAAAAAATACTACACAAATTGATGGGATAACACTTTTTAAACTCCTGCTGTCACCATTTCAGGTAAGAGGATCCAAGGAGTTTGCCCAGTAAAGTGAGGCCTCTGAGGAAGCCTGTGCACTTTAACCTAGGGATTCTTTTATTCCAAGACAAAAGTAATTTCAGATGCCCTTGGTGACAAAGAACATTGTCTTCACTTGCCCTTACATATCACAATTTACAGAAACATTCCCTACAAATTAAAGATGTGATATCAAAGATCAAAAGCCATGACTATCATACGTGCTTCAGGAAGAGAACATGACGCATCAGGTAAACTCTTTGAGTTTTTTTCTTTATCGTTTTAAATCACTCCACAATTTCCAGCTGCAGGTGTATTCCTACGATGACTAAAAATACAATTGAATAATTTCTCTATGAAAATAGTGTTATTTTCTCCCCGCCCTTTCAAGGCTGACTGAAATCTGCTCCCCACCCCTCCAGTCTCATAATCACTAGCAGCTGGCTCAGGTTCCACAGGGACTTTTTCTTCATCTGGATTTCTTATTATATTTCTCTATTTGAGCTTTCTAGATGTGTATTTCCTATCTTTTCCATCCAGAAGGTGTATGTAGCAAGTCCTTGCTATGTCAGTAGCAATTATAAATGTCAGGTAGTGATTATAATCACTTAATCCTCAGCCATGAGGTGACCAAATAACAGTGTACATGAAAAAGAAAGGCATTACACGCTTCACCAATAGGTCGGCCACTCAGAAAGTGTACCACCTTACTCCATGCTGGCTGGCTCATCTTCACCCTTTTTTCTGCCCAGGGCTTTGCTGTTATCGCTTACCACAGTTTTTTTTAACCTTCCAGGTAATTTCATGAGTCAATGCATTGGTTGAGGCCACCCTTCTCAAAGGAGATCATTGTTTCACTATGGCTGAAGCCAGTCCAAATCCAACTGGCTGTGAGTCCCTGCTTGCTCCCACTCCAGGTAGTTCTGTTATTAGGCTGTGGAATGGTTCAAGGATCTAGCTAAAAATGAGTATAGCAAGAAGTAAAATATAAATTCAAGCTCCTTGAAGGGGCTTATTTTCCAGTTGCTACACTACTTACTCCTGGGACAAATGGAAGGGTAGGGAGACAATCTACAAAGACAGAGTATCTTGATGATTCAGCATCCTGCAGTATGCTTAAGATTGCATCATACACACCCATAGTGATTCCATACTTTCTGTTGGTTAGGGCTTTTTTAGAATCATAGAATAGTTAGGGTTGGAAGGGACCTTAAAGATCAACTAGTTCCAACCCCCCTGCCATGGGCAGGGACATCCCACTAGATCAGGTTACCCAAGGCCTCATCCAGCCTTACCTTGCACACCCGCAGGGATGGGGCATCCACAACTTCCCTGGGCAAACTGTGCCAGTGTCTCAACGCTCTCATGGTGAAGAAATTCTTCCTAATGTCTAGTCTAAATCTGTCCCTCTCCAGTTTATACCCATTGCCCCTGGTCCTATTACCACAAACCTTTATGAATAGTCCCTCTCCAGCTTTCTTGTAGGCCCCTTTCAGGTACTGGTACTCCTCTGAGCCTTCTCTTCTCCAGGCAGAACAAGTCCAACTCTCTCAGCCTGTCCTCATATGGAAGGTGCTCCAGCCCTCTGATCATGTTTGTAGCCTTCCTCTGGACCTGTTCCAACAGCTCCATATCCTTCTCATGCTGAGGATTCCAGAACTGGACACAATACCTCAGATGAGGTCTCACAAGAGAGGAATAGAGGGGCAGAATCACCTCCCTTAACCTGCTCGTCACACTTCTTTTGATGCAGCTCAGGATGCAGCTGGCCTTCTGGGCTGTGAGTGCACATTGCTGGCTCGTATGAAGGTTCTCATCAATCAGCACCCCCAAATCCTTCTCTACAGGGCTTCTCTCAATCACATCGTCCCCCATTCTTTACTGAAAGTGGGGATTGCCCTGACCCAGGTGCAGAATCTTGCACCTGGCCTTGTTGAACCTCATGAGGTTCTCACAGGCCCACTTCTCCAGCCTGTCCGGGTGCCTCTGGGTGACATCCTGTCCTTCCATTGTGGCAATTACAGCACTCAGCTTGGTGTCATCTGCAAACTTGCTGAAGGTGCACGCAATCTTGCTGTTAAAATCATTGATAAAGATATTCAAAATCACTGGTCCCATTGTGGACTCCTGAGGGATACTTGTCATGAATCGCCATTTGGACTTTGAGCCATTGACTACTACTCTTTGAATATGGCCATCCAACCAGTTTCTTATCCACTGTACAGTCCACCCATCAAATCCTTATCTTTCCAATTTTTCCATATGTCGGGGTGGTTGAAGTCCCCAAGTAGTATGAGAGCTTGTGAGCGTGAAGCCTCCTGTAGCTGGCGAAGGACAATTTCATCAGCTGGCTCTCCTTGATCAGGTGGCATGTAGTATACACCAACCACAAGGTTTCCGTTGGTTCTTCTGTCTTAAATTTTGACCCACAAGCTCTCAACCTATTTGAGGCTACTTTTCAACGACAGCTCTTCACATTCTATTCCTTTCCTGACACAGAAGACAATGCCTCCACCCCTCCTTCCTGGTCTGTCTCTTAGGTCCTTTTAAGAGTTGTGGACAGAGAGATTCTTTCTGAAAGATGGTAAAGAAGCGGAGATCTATAAGGAAGCAGAATTAAATGTCTTCATCATTGACTCTATCAGTGAGTTCTGTAGGAATGTTGTTTTGGTCTTGTGAAAGATGCAATACAAGCAATATTCTGCTTGCAAAGATCACAGCAGAATTAGCTGACCCAGGGATGTAATCAGGTAATTTTTTTTGTTCTGCTTTGGGAGAGCTGAGACCATTCTAATGCACTTTTCTAATTTACTGAGCAAGTGTGGTATAATGAGAATCTTGCTGCAGCCCACTGTGAGATAAATAAGCACTAGACTGGCTGGGGCTTGCTGACTCAGCTATAGCAACTCCAGTGCTTCCCTGCATCCTGCTGCTTTGCATCCTCAGCAGTGGCGTCACAGCTTTCAATCACATGTGTCATCTCCTGCACTCGTGAAACGCAGACAGGGAGGTGAGCACAGGCACGTTTACCACTTGCCATGCACACATACAGCATGGCACAGGACAGTGTGACTGCAGCAACAGTGAACCGATCCTGGCAGTTGCACAGCAGCGGCTACCTTATGGTTCATGCAGTTACTTTGCATCCAAGGCAGGGATGTCCCCTGTGCCGTGATGACAGATGTCAGACATGGAAATTTAAGAGACAAGGTACCACTGCAGCCCTAGCCAGGAGGCCATGAAAGAAAGGGCCCAAAGCAAGGCCGCATCTGTTCTGGAACAAAGGACATCTGTCCTTGTCTGAGCAGCTTTTTGGCATGATTTCACAAGGACAAAAGCTCAGGTTGACTGATGTAAGGAAGGCTGGTGCTCCATCAAACAAGCCATGGGGTCTTAGGCTATCCAAATGAATGCTGACAGTGAGATGGCACTTTGGTAGGCGTGAGGTCTTATTCTTCTGTCTGAGGGGACAGTGTAACACAGGATGAGGAACATCCTGTGAGCAGCCTTTAACCACACATCTGCCCATGTTTTAGGACCTCTTTGTGCAGCACAGAAGCCAGCATACTATCAAATTATAGACAACAGATGTTCTGTTCACATAGTTTTTGTGTGTGACTTCTTTATAGCAGGAAAAATTAATCTGCTTCTTTAGAGGCTGGGTTCATCTATTGCTTTCTCCAGGTTGTTAAATTTTAGTTGCAAACAATTTATTTATTGAAAGGTCGCAAACCACAGATGCACATCTGCCTTCTGCGTGAACCTGAGTCTCACAGGATAAAATCTTATAGAAAGGACAGACTACTAATGTCCTTTCAGTAAAGTGTTCCAGAATTAAGCTGACCATAGCAAATTCTAATTATTAGCTTGCTTAGCATCATTGTTAAAACACTATGCTCTACCTCCTTCCCTTCTCACCAGTAGTGTCTGTAATGCTTTTCAGCTGGGGAGATCGCAGCAGAAAATTTTGTAGCAGAGTGTGTGTGGAAATGTGCTCACAAGTATAGTGCAGTGGAGATTTAGAAGAACAATATACAAAACCAGAACAATCTAGGTTATTCATTACAAAGAGTGTACTAACAAGAGGAGTATCTTTAGTTGTTATCTACAGAAAAACAGAGGCAAATGACCATTAGCATTTTGAAATGTTGTAACTTTTCCCTTTTTATGTTTGGCCCAAGTTGCCACATGCCTGCCTCTGAGGCAACAAAGTCCACACCATGAATACAAGTATACAAATGCATGAGAACTCTGTGATGCATTTAGTCATTAAAAAGTAAGTCTATATAAGTTTATTGCATGGTGTCTCTTAATCACATTCTGGCTCCATTGTATTATTGCACCTGTGCTTGATAGTGTTAAGAGAGAACAGTGAAGAAAGATTTTAGCATGGTTTATAAAGCTCTGGTGGGGATGGTGTTCCCACTGTGCTGCAGGTAAGGGCCTCTAACCATGCGTCTTGTAATGATAGCTGCTGAAATTGTTGGCTTTGTCCAGCTGTTCCAGAAGCTGATTTTCCTACTGCATCTTTGAAGAAAAATAAAATAGAGTGTACTGCAGGGAATTAGATTTAGGCTAGACATTAGGAAAAAAAAATTCACGGAAAGGGTCATTGGGCACTGGAACAGGCTGCCCAGGGAGGTGGTAGATTCATCTTCCCTGGAGGTGTTTAAGGCACAGGTGGACAAGTTGCTGAGGGACATGGTTTAGTGCTTGATAGGAATGGCTGGACTCAATGATCCCAGTGCTTCTGGGGTTTGAGTAGTCTGCAATGTTAGAGCCTTTTTTCATTTTCCTTAGCCCTCAAAGTGACAAAAGACATGGTAAGTAGAGAGACATATGGAGAGTTCACATTATCTGGCTTTATTTTCATCTGGCTTAAGAGCCTAAAATAAAATTGCAGGCATCCTATGCAGCCAATGGGACCTCCAGAGAGTGACCAATAGTCCTTAAATACCAGTGCTTTCATCTCTCCATTCCCTGTACAAACAGTTTAAGCTTGGTCAGCATAAATTCTCCACTTGAACTGAGATATGCCTGAAGACCTTTCTAAAAGCTTTATCCAGTTTCTGTCCACCTCTGGACAGAGCATGAACATGCTGAGCACAGGCAGAAACAGAGCCCTCCTCCAGATTATTGTGTTTTCATTTGAACCCTGTATCACTGGCAAAGGATGAACTCCTTGAATGCTCTCCCTAATTCTTGCTTAGGAAGCTGCCCTTTGATTTAATTCCTGGCCTACACAGATGTTAATATGCTCCATCAGCAGGTGAGATAGTCATCAATTTTGGCATAAAGCAGCTTGGTAGAGGTTTGTGGGCATAGAATGAAATGTTAAGACATCTATGGACATTTTTGGTGCTAATGCCAACCCCAGAACCACCAGTCTCTTCATTTTTGTTTCATTCTTCATTAGTTGTAATGATGACTCAGATCAAGGAACTTAATAGGGTTAAAAATACCCTGTTTTAAAACCTAAATTGATTGCCTCATCAGTTCACATTGTGACGCGTATAGCTACATGACATAACCACATCCCAGATCAATATTTCCTAAGAGCAAAGTGATACAACCTAAGGCTTGTTCAAACACAAGCTTCTAATCAGTAAGCATCCTGGCACCACTAAGTAAATGAATTATGAAGAGCTATGAAGGGGATGGGATCTGGTGGAGGCTCACATGGGCACTGCCACTGAGAGATCCCTCCAGAAGCTAGGGTCTGGGTAGGCTGCCGTTGTGTGTACTATACAGAGACCAGCAAAATACATATTCCTTTATTACTGTTAATTAGGAAATGCAGAGATAGGACTCAAGTTTCTACTACAGATGTGTGCAAATTAATCTGCTGGAGATTTTTCATTCCCCAAATTCCTCAAATGCTCCAATAGTTGTACAAAGCCAAAGTTGTTGGAAAGCAGCCATTTATGAGGAAAAGGACAGTAGCTTGCACATACTGCTGCTGGCACTCAGAGAAACTGTAATGATATGCAAAGTCAAAGAGTTGTTCTGTTTAAAGGTAACAAATTCTTTAAGTATTCATTATTGTGGAATGCTTACTCAAGAGGATGAAACTGCTTATTTTGTAACCAAATAAGAAAAGCTGGACTTGATTCTTTCTGGTTTTTGTGATTTGGCTACTCTCAGCAGCTATGTGAAACAAAATAAGAGACATTGTTTATTTACTGGTTTGATGTCAGTTTCTAGCACTGCACTTTTCTATATCCAGTGTAAGGATCAGTACTTTGTAATGTATATCTTAGCCTTGTAACATATACTTCAGATTATGTTGTTTCAAAATTAAATGCCTAAGGTATTCACAGTAATGAAGGCTCATCTCTTGCAAAATGTCATTCCCACTCTTCTTAGCTAGCCTTAGCCCTCAGCTGCAATTTATAACCAAGTCATATACCACACCCCAAAGAAACACAAATGTTTTCATAAGCAGAAAAGAATGCTTTAGAATCGCCAGAATAAAAGCTTCCAAAATTATCTTGGTGTTTGAGTCATAAACAAAGTTACTCTGAAATGGAGGGATAAAAGTCATAGGGATTGATACCAGATTGAGCACGTTTGTAACTGTTAGTACTTCTCCAGTCCTGCTACGGAGATGAGAGGATGCTCCAGATGCAAACTGTGGGCATGTCGAGTCCAGAGGTGTTCAGGTTTAGCCTTGGTTCTGGTCCCTCTTGCTCTCTTCTGTCTTTACAGTTAGCCCAATCCAAGCTCTAGAGCCAAGTACCTCAGTCTGTTGAGTTGTCACTGAGACTTCAACAACCCCACTGTCTCCTATAAAATCCTGTGTCCTGAAAAAAGAGTCAGGATGGGTTTGGAAGGAATGGAAAGGAGGTTGTTTATTGATGCTATGAGTAGCAAAGAGAACCCACTGTTTCTTGACACGATTTAGCATCTGAGTTATTCAGACGCATTCTTGGTTGTCTTCTGTCACCAAGGAGACCTCCTTAGGGCTAAAAAAAAAAATTTGCAGATCTCTTGCTCATTTCTTGATAGATTTTGATATTACAATGAGCTATTTATTTTCCAGTGGAAAGTTTAAAAATGAACACTAGAAATTCTTAAATAAAAACATGCAATTTGAGAAATTTGAGGGCTCTGTCCCTCTGCCCCAAATCCTTCATCACTTCCAGTTGCAGATCAATGGCAGTCAAAAGCATGCTATTGTTTTTTGTCTTTAATAGGTCTTTCTCTCTGCATTTAATACTGAGACTTTCCTGGTGGATGTAACAGAAATCTGAAAGCTGTGAGTTTTATTTATTTACCCACTTACTTTACTGTTAAGCTCCAGGAATGATCATTTGCTTTCCTCTGAGGAATCATTAATTATGTAACATGAATTATCCATGGTTGTTGAAACTGCAAACTTGTCTACTGGCACAGTGGCCCCAGTGGTAAAGGGTAGAGACACCCCATCACAGTACCTGATAGCACTATTTTAGTTAAGAACCTCTCAGACTCCATTAAACCCCCCATTATTCTGGATTTCTGAGCAATCTATAAATATTTGCTGTGGTACAAAAGAGCTCAGCTCAAAAGCTCTTGTTTTTAGCTGGAGGTTATATTTAGTTGTTTGTTGTTTTGTTTTTCATCTCCTTTTAAAAAGATGCTCTCAAGGTTAATGGAACCTACTTTGACCTCTTTTTGTAGTGCTGTTCTTATTTGCCCTATGCATGTATTTCTGTATATGTGAGTATTCTGACAAATACACCACAACATGAGTCACCGCAAAAGATGCAGACCAAACATTGGCGGTTCATACAAGTAGTAGTACTACTAGTAGTCATCAGAGCAGTGTATTTTCTGTCACAAGGTTTTGACCCTTTGTTGGAAAGAATATGCCTTGTAATTAATCCTTGATGCCTCTCATGGGGCCTAATCATGTCATGATCTATACCTACACTGGCCTAAATGCTCAGTGTATGGTGTCATCATATCCTACTCTGACCCAGAAAAGTGCTTTAGGAGGGAGAGAGGGGAAAGCTTTTGTGAAACATAGGTGTGATAGCTTTGTCTTTTATTAAATAGTATAAAAGTTATCCCAGTGAAGGTGGCGGTGTTTTTTTCCCCTGACTGTTCATAGTACCACAAGCCTCCTAACAGGAGCAATCAGAATTATCATCAATCATTGTGAACCAAACTGAGCTTAGCTGTCCTTACTATGAAACACCCAGACCAATTACTTTAAAGGCCAAATCCTATTTCATAAAGCTCCTCTGGTAAAGAATACTACATGTTTGGATTAGTGTTTCTTGGTGTTTATTGACATAACTGGCATCATATAGACAGAAGATATAAGTGCAAGGAGGAAAAAACCTCTTTGGCCTTCCTCATCTGTCTGTAAGTTGGGAGACAGAGTAAATTGTAGGCTTTTAGCTATCAAACTTTTCATATTCAGTCTTGCATTCTACAGTATATTACAAGTACCTCCTAAATCCTATGTTGAAAAAAACATTGCTAAAGTATCACCCTTGGGAACCAAGAAGACCAGGAGTTAACATCTCTGTGCAATCTGAATTTGGCCTGTTTGGGCATACAGAGTACAATAAAGTTTTTGTTAACTTTTACAATTTTAGTGCAGATGACTGACCAGATATATATCTAAAAGGTATAGAAACAAAAATAATCTAATTTGATGCTTCCTACTTTCCTGAGCTTTCTAGGAGACTCTGTAGGAATACAAATCTTATTACTTTCTGTAGATACAGTAGGGAGTACTAAGCCGACCTAAGATATTGAGCTGACTGAAGTCATAGTGAGGCTGCTCACTATCCTTTTTGAAAGGTTATGGGGCTGAGGTAGGCTCCTGATGACTTGGAAAAGACATCCTGCCTACATTCAAGAAGGGGAAGGAGGATCCAGGGAGCTACAAGTTGTTCAGACAGACCTCAGACCATAGGCAATCATGGAAACTTGTCACATGATATCTGGTGTTCTATGTCCAGTTCTGGGCTCCCCAGTGCAAGAAAAGTGTTGACATACTGTAATGAATTCAGTTGAGGGCCACCAAAATTATTAGAGGCTCAGAGCACAAGATATGTGAAAAGAGGCTGAAAGTACTACATCTGTCCCACATGGAGAGGACAAGGCTGAGAGAGATTTTATTACTTCCTGCAACTACATAATGGGATCATATATAAAAGATTGGGCCAGAATTCTCAGGCAAACTATGGCAGGATGAGAAGAACCAAACACATGTGGGGGTCTAGGACAACTCTCTGTGGTCAATTCTCTGCAGGGACAACTCAATATGAGGACAACTCTACATGGGACAACTTTAACCCTAAGCCTAACACTAATGGTTCCCTACAGACAGTTGTTCCCACAGAGAGTTGTCCTATGGAGAGTTGGCCACAGAGAGTTGTGCCTTCCTGACATGCTGGAACATGGGAAATTCTAACTTTGTATAAGGACATTTTTTTACTGTGAAGGTGGTCAAACACTAGGACATGTACTTAGAGAAGCGATAGTCACTTCACCCTGAGAAATCCTCAAAACACAGCCGCACAAGTCCCTGAGAAACTTGCTTTAGCTAGATATACTTTGACCTGGAGATTGGACTGGAGACCTCTGGAATTCCCTTCCAACTGGAATGACTGTACACTGGTTTTGGAGGGTATAAGGTATTCTATTTCTTTCACTAATTTAATGGGACACCTTAGATCTTGTGATTGGAGTTAAAACTAGAGTTTGGACTTTGCCAGACCTCCAGTCGCGAACAACTGAGTTTCCAACTTTGCTCTCACAAGAGGAGAGCAGTTGCTTTCCTGGACTTGTTTCAGGTGGTGCCTGGCTATGGGAGGCATCTGCATTGACACAGCAGAAAATTATCATAAAATTGTCACATGCAGAAAAGGTTTAGTGGTAGCAACTCAGGTCATGGCTAAACTTGAATTTAGAAAGTCTTTTGTTTAGGTCCTTCCACCTTGTTTATTCTAAGGTAGCCCATTCATCTCAGTCTTCCTGGAGTTCCACTCCAGAGTTTGGGAGTTCCACTCCAGCAATTCCACTGCTAACTGTGAAATTATATCAGTGTACATAACTGGAGCACAGTTAGCATAGCAGGGACAGTAAATGCCAGGCACTTGCAAAACAGTACACTATTAAAACCATATGTTTAACAACTTTTCAGTGATGATTTGATTTGAGCTTGTAATTTTGTTATAGGACTTAGGCTGGGTTCATCTCCCTACATCAAATGTGCCTTGGAATGTTCCCAGCCATTGAGGACAACTGGCATGGAACAGCCTGCTTCTATGCCAGTGAACTAGGTTTGCCTGCATTAGGTGGCTGCAAGCAAACTGCTGCTTGAGTGTGGTTCCTAGCACATTCCCGCAACCCAAACAAGTCCAGAAGTTGCTCGGTAAAGTGCTAGTTGGCTACACTGATGCCAGGGAACTCTCTTAAAATTTATTAGCATATGTAACAGTGCTGTAGTGCATAGGCAGATTGTGGGCATGCTTGAATTTACTATTAGGGCTTTATACGCTAAAGCAGAAGAGCTAACAAATCCTTGTGATGAGAAAAGGAAACCTGAATGCAGTCTAAGAATGTATTCCTGAGATATTAAGTACCGTCAGATGTCCTGGATCCTCTCCTAGTACTTGCCTGCTATAGACTTATTGGGGGAAGGGTTCAGCCTTTTGAGTTGGCTTCCATCCCTTCACCAGAAATCTTGTATTTACAGCTACTTTTATGTTTTTCTGTCTGGCAGTATGTTGGGCTTTAGGTCAAGAAAATGTTAGTAAGCAAATTTAAAATTCAGGTTTCTGCTTCTGTTACAGTTCTCTCCCTTGAATAAACATGTGTAAATACAGAGCCTCCTCCAAGAAAACAGAGCAGGCATGAAAGCCAAGGCTTACCTGCCCAACTGACCCTGTTTAAGACTGTGACTTCTCTGTGACTTCAACTGATGCTGGCAAAAGTGTGTTTTGTTGATGTCTATGTGATAACCTAAAAAAACCTTTTGTGCTACAAACAATATCTTCAAATTAAAGACAAATATCCTGAAACAAACATCTCTTGTTCCCATTGCCATGCAAACCCAAGTAAGTGTGCAATACAGACCTTCAAAAGGATGATAGCTGGAAAAGTTAAACCCCAATGGTGTTGTTCCTCTCTGCTACATGTGAATAGAACACTGGCTTATGTGGGCATAAATGTAATCTACAAAACATGTACAGTTGGAATTAACTTGGTTCAATAGGACAATACGTATTTTTGAGAACTGTGGAACCAGAGCGCTAAAGTGGAACAGGGGCTTGAGTTAGCCATGATGTTTTTCTTTCCTGAGCTTTGTTTCTGTTATAAGTACAGAGGAAATCTCTGTGGTTTTGATGGCTTCAGAAGCAGCTTCTCCAATACTCTGAGGACGCTGCTGGCAATATGGCTCCAGTGCCTGTATATATTTAATTTCTTTGTTCGTAACATTAATTTTCAAGTTGTGAAGGACAGAAAGCAGATTCCAGTGGGAATATCTTAGCCTTCTCCTTTTCCACCTTGCAGAATGCATCCGTGCAAGACAGAGTGGTATCAGAAGGTTACACGCTTTTTCCACAGACAGAATCCTAGTGTGGCAAGTTGATGCTATCTGCTGTGGTTGCATTTTGCTGCCTTCACAGATAAAGGAATCCTTTGTGGAACTGCAGAAATGAAGTCACTGAAATGATGGCCAGGTAGAACCATTTTGCTTTTCAATATTGGGATATTTCCACATCTGAATCATAGAATCATAGAATCATAGAATCACAGAATCACCAGGTTGGAAGAGACACATCGGATCATCAAGTCCAGCCTTAAACACCTCCAGGGAAGGTGAATCAACCACCTCCCTGGGCAGCCTGTTCCAATGCCCAATGACCCTCTGTGTGAAAAACTTCCTCCTAATCTCTAGCCTAAATCTCCCCTGGCGGAGCTTGAGGCCATTCCCTCTTGTCCTGTCCCCTGTCACTGGGGAGAAGAGGCCAGCTCCCTACTCTCCACAACCTCCTTTCAGGTAGTTGTAGAGAGCAATGAGGTCTCCTCTCAGCCTCCTCTTCTCCAGGCTAAACAACCCCAGCTCTCTCAGACGTTCCTCATAAGACCTGTTCTCCAGCCCCTTCACCAGCCTCGTTGTTCTTCTCTGGACTTGCTCCAGAGCCTCAACATCCTTCTTGTGGTAAGGGGTCCAGAACTGAACACAGGATTCAAGGAGCAACCTCACCAGTGCGGAGTACAGAGGGAGAATCACCTCCCTGGACCTGCTGGTCACACCATTTCTGATACAAGCCAGGATGCCATTGGCCTTCTTGGCCACCTGGGCACACTGCTGGCTCATGTTTAGTAGGCTGTCAACCAACACCCCCAAGTCCTTCTCCTCCTGGCAGCTTTCTAGACAGACTTCTCCCAGTCTGTAGCTCTGCATAGGGTTGTTGTACCCCAAGTGCAGGACCCAGTATTTGGCCGTGTTAAACCTCATCCCATTGGACTCAGCCCAGCAGTCCAGCCTGTTTAGGTCCCTTTGCAGAGCCTCCCTACCCTCCAGCAGATCAACACTTCCACCCAGCTTAGTATCATCTGCAAACTAACTAAGCGTACACTCAATACCTTCATCCAGGTCATTGATGGAGATATTGAACAGGGCTGGACCCAGCACTGATCCCTGGGGAATCCCAGTTGTAACTGGCCTTGTAACTGGCCTCCAGCTGGATTTAACACCATTTACTACCACTCTCTGGGCCCAGCCATCCAACCAGTTTTCTACCCAGGAGAGTGTGTGCCTGTCCAGGCCAGAGGCTGACAGTTTTCATAGCAGAATGCTGTGAGAAACTTTGTCAAAGGCTTGTGTCATCTGGTCTGAGAAAATGTGTCCATGGTCTTTCAGAAACTTTCTTTGAAAGCTTCTGTGCCTGTCTGAGGGTGCTTCTAAGGAAGTATTGCACAAACTCTGATCAAGGGACCCCTCCTTGGGCAGAAGGCTACAGAAAGTAGTTTTGGCTGGTTGCAGGGGTTCCATTAGGGCTTGCGTTGGATGGCAAAAACTGGGGCTGCAAGGATGTATGGGGCCTAACAGCTGTTTGGCATCCACATACCATACTCTACTCCTGCCTAAAGAAAGGAAATTATGTGGACTTGCAAAGGTCCATTTATTCAGAAATTTGAAGATTACTCTTCTGGATCTGGTTTTCTGCATGCTGAAATCATTGCACAGTCTTTGACTTGAGTTCTCCATTGTTGCTTCAAGCCCTTGAATTTACATTCAGGGACAGTAGCCAATGTTAACATGATACAGTAGACATCCCACAAACCTTACAATTTATTTTCTGCCAACGTCTTTTTGAGTCTGGGATCAAATTATAACACAATGACCAACTGACCACTTGATCATTAGACCGTTCTTCGATAGTGCTGTTCTTTACGTCTTTTTCCACAGATGTAAGGTATTGCATATGGTAGTTCTAATGTATGCTATAAATATTGTTGCAGGTTTTTTACAAATTTTAAGCTGATGTTCAAAAGTGATCCTTTTTCTCCTCATTTTGAGGTAGCTAGTAACTACTCCAATACCACATATGGTTCTGATCACTCTCATTGCAGAAAGGTGAATTGGAACTGGCAGATGCAGAAAAGGGCAGTGAGAAAGATCAGCAGAACAGGGATACTGAGTTACAGTAGGAAATTGAAGGGAATGATTTGTTTAACCTTGCAAAACAAAAGCAGAAATGGGGTATGTTTGCTGTCTGGAAATGCATCAGGTGGGTAAATAACAGAGTGGAGAAAAGGAGCCACAGACTCTTTAGAATACAGATGACCAAGAATAAGTTTAAACTGTAAATTAGAAAATTTCTGGTTTCTAGGCATTCAAACAGTAGCCCTACAAGTGGGATTCATGACTGCTTTTAAGACAGATCCTGCTGCAGTTACAAATGGGAAAGGACGGTGTGGGCATGTGTTAGCAGTGAACTAAACTGAATGACTTGGTAGGTCCCTGATAGTTTTGTCTTCCTGCCATTACTGTGCTGAAAAACCGTCTTGGAGATAATACTGTGATGACAGCGACATCCAGCAGATTTCTTCCTTCTTTAGCTCAAGTTTCTCTTCCTCATTTTAAGTCCTCTTTTGCTATGGGTTGCAACATCTCCTGGTTTGAATGTTTGCTTTTTTTTTTTAGGGAAAAAAATCCTGATATTTCTAGAGATGAACCTGATATTTTTTTGAGGACAGCATGCGGCTGCTCCAGGACAGGAAAGCCAGCAAGGACAAACTAGGAAGGCTTTTCTGGTCCTGACCCACCTCAGACATCATAATGAAGTCAGATCCAGGACCTGGAGAGTTGACTGGGGGGAAGCCCCAGGGTTAGAGGAATATATAAAGTTATACTGAAAAATATTTATTAGTCAGCCACTGGTGGTGACATCAGCTTGGCTGATTTCAGGGAACAAAGCATGCATTGCTACTCTTGCTAAATAAAGCAGATGACTTTTCTTTTTCCCTTTGTAAAGAGCAGATTTCCTTATGGAAAAGAAAACAACAAGAGCCAACACCAAGACAACCAATCTTATTCCAGCACTTTCAGGTTCTGTTTTTATTGCTCTCAGCTCCCTCCTACTTCCAATTATTTATGGAACAAGCTGTGTGTGAGTCACATGGTGGAGCTGGAATGATCCCGGATTTTGTTGAGCAACAGGAAAAGAAAGGCCTGGCACTTCAGGCAAATGACATCAGTGCTTCGGCATCCCATCCCAGGCCTTGGAAAATTCAGCCCTTGCTGTGAGAAGGGTTGCAGAGTGATGCTCAGAGCAGAAGCAGTTTGGTTTCTTGGCTGTCCTGCAAAATAACACTAGACATAGTCACATAAGCTTCATTGGTAATGACAAGTCAAGTGGGAGATACGGATGTGTAAATTGTAGCAAGGGAAACAGCTGAAAGTACTGAAGAAAAATCCAATCCAAAGAGGTGATTATGCATATTTTAAAAAGTACAGAAACTGTTAGGAATGTCTAATCTTCTTTACATTTCTTAGCCAGTTGCATATGCAGGATTGCTTGGCTGGATTTTTTTCCTTCCTTCTTAGGAACAGAAATTATACATAGGTAGCAATTCCTGAAAACTCTGCAAGCACAAAGCTAGCAAAGAATTTATCTGTTTCCTAAGATAATGAAAAGGAGGTTGCCAGGTACTCATCACAACCTGATATCCTTTATCCCTGGGTTCTTGATACTGCGCTTCTGTTATTTTGTAAGAGATTAACTGGAAAATCTTGAGAGGCTAAGGAAGCATGTTTGTGTTGACATATTTTCTTTTTGAAGTGGGACTTTGGATTAAGAACCACTCAGTGGCAGGGCTGATAAGGTTCTCTGGAATCAAACACATTGCTATAGCTCAGTAGACAGTGCCTAGGACAATGGTTGTCTCTGCAAGTGCTTCAATGCAAGAATAAAATAAAAAATAGTGGCAATATCTGGCAAGAATCATGTCCCAGTGTAAAAGTGACAGAGGTACATTGGTAAGGAACAAAAAAAAAGTATGTGCTGATTTCAAAATTGTTTTTTAAACTTTATTTGTATAAATTTATGGGCATCTGTACTGTTACTCCCATCCAACATGTCCTGCTTTTGAGGAATGTGCATACTTAATGTTAATCATGGCATTTTACTGACAAAATACAGTGATCTGAAAAGTCATACCTGGTGGCAAGCTAGTAAAAATACTTCTGTATCAGTAGGCTCAAAACATAGAAAATATTTTACAAAACTACATTGATTCTTTTTCCTATATTATGGCCCTCTTGCTGAAAGGACTGAAAAAAGCTCAGTTTTAACCCCTGCAGCATGACCCAGGTGTTCAGCTCTGCTTTAGAGACAGAGAAGCTGAAGCACAGACATCGTGCTAATGCAAGCAAGCACTGCTGCTGTAATACCTGCCACTCTTCCAGGCTCTCTATATTGCTCTGGGGGAGTGTAGTGTAGAAAAAGGTACAGAAAAAGGAGGTGCACCTGGTTAGACTGCCTGCCTAACTTGTGATTCCTCCCTAACTTTGCTCCTCTGCAATAGACACAAGTGGTGTGTAAAATAAAGCATCTGCTGGAGCTGTGGGAAGGGATCTGTCTGCAGCGCTGAGTCTGAGCAGGTCAATTCATAATGTCACTGGCAGAGCTGTGGGACAAAGTCAGGAAGAAAGCAAAAAGGTGGAATCGGGCAGCAATAATCATTGCAAAGGTAAGAAAATATCTCAGCATCAGGAAGGAGCAAGCCTCCTAGTCTGCTATGCCTTTTGGGGTGAGACTACAACAGCTTGTGGATGGTGTGCAGCAGTGGTTTGCTAAAATAAGGCTTCCTAGCAGCCATGGCTGTCTGCAGGGCTCTGGTAATCGCCTGCTGTGGCAGGTGAAGATGCTCAGAATTGTGTTTATTTCGGCCAGGGATGCTCTCTGACTTTGCCTGCAAAAGGCGCTTAGGAAGCTGGTTGGTGCTGAGAGCCTTCTGCAGGTATTGGATGCTCTTATAGAAGGAAGCCCAATGGGGAAGTTACTGTTCTATCACTTTGTCTCCTACCAGCACTGGTTTTTGAAGCAGTTCTGCACCGGGTCAGCAGCATCTGTGCCATATCCAAAGCCATAGTTGAGGGTGTCTCTCTGCTTGGCACCAGCAAGCAGCCCCAGACACCATGTTTCCTTCTGCCACCTTTAAGATGTAGTTTGGTGAGAGTTAAAAAAGGAAGAGTAAAGAGGGTAACTATTGTCACCTGTTTTGGAGGAGCAGTGACTGTCCCTGCAAAGCCCTTTCTTTCTAGCAGCTTTAGTACCACCGCGGTAGGCATGGCAGGCACATGGGTACAAAAATAAACTCATGACTCACTGCAAGGAAATCTCAGGAATGATGAGTGTTTAAACCCAGCTTAATTAAAGCCTTTTATTTTGTCACTGTAGGGCAGCCTTATAGTGCAAGCACAAGGCTGAAGAGCAAAATGTTGCAGCAGTGGGCAGCTTTGTGTGTGGAAGTCACATTTTCCTTTGAGAGTTCAGGGAGTTTGCACTGAGGTTAGTGAGCATTCCCACTGCAGCAGCAGCATGTCAGAAACCACTAGACCTTCTGTGGGTTAGTCACGTCAAGTCACAGGTTGTGACATTGACTGGTGACTCTAGTACATGCTGCAAATTTCTTATTTGCATATGAGGAAAGCACAAATACAAGCAATTCATTCCCCATTTCCCTTTTTCTTGGGAAAATAATCAAAAGAAAGCTGTTTTGACTGGATAAAATATTTTGGCAGCATCTAGGTTTTGTTGAGGCATTTACATTTGTTTAAGCCTCCTTTAATTCCTTTTAAAAATTATAGTTAGTCTATTTTCAAAACATAATTTTATTTGACTACGTCAATATAATTGTTTTAGCTATCTTAATTTTTCTCATTTTTTTTAATTTCAATTGTTTAATGATCTTGTTCCAAATGTGTAGGTTGCCGCATCCTTCTACAAAACTCTTCTTTTCATTGAAGCTTTGCATTATATAATGTATTATATACTTTAATATATTTGGCTATTTTAGCTCCAAAAGCATGCCAAGATCTAGGTGTAAGTGAGCAGTGTTGGCATTCCCTGCTTTAGCCACTTTTTCCTGAACAGGGACTCAGTTTCCTATACATGCCTCCACGAATAGTTTGCCTACACCAAAATCAGCCACTCTGAAATTCCCAGGAACAACTGAGAATTCTTAATTTAAAAAAAATGACACTGTGCCTACAAGTGACTGGAATTCCAGAGCCTCAGGCCATTTTTCTTCTCTATGAGGCATAGTAAATAAGGCTATTTCTAATGAACTCTGTGGGCTTGCACTGATGCCAAATTTAGAACTGTCTGAAGAATCTGTTTCAGAGGAAGTCCTTCAAAAGCAATGTGATGCCATTTATTGTTACTATGAAATTCACATGAAACTGCCTGGTTCTTACACAGGTTGAAGGTCCAACCTGTAATTTAGACTATGGGGTGATGTGGGATCAGGACCTTTTCAGTGGTGTTATGTGCTACAGCTTGAAGTTTTGTCTAACATCAATTTGAAGGGAGCCATATAACTGGGGGAAAACAAAAGAAGCAAAGAGTTATTTTGCATTTGAAGCCAGGCATCCAAAAGTAGCTGGATATTGCTTTGAATGTGTACATTATTGAAGGAAATCTGCTCTGAGTTAAAGGAATAAAATGTCTTATGAAAACTGAAGAATACGTAGAGGTTTCTTGTAATTCACAGTGTGAAAGAGGAGGATGGGAGTTGAATAGTTCCTGTGTTTTCAGCCAGGATCCTGACAGCTGAGAAAATAAATGGCTGATTTAGCGAAGCTGAAGTTGGTTGCAGTGGGACAATAATTGTAATTACCGGTGGAATACAGAGCTTCCACACAAGAGCAATTACAGATGTTCCACAACACCATGACTACTTTTAATTAACTATGTATGTGGGAGAAAAAAAGATATCTTCTATTTAGGTACATTATCTACTAGTAAAAACTAAAGAAGCATTAGCTACACTGCCTTTAAGCTACCTGAAAGAGTTTTGCCCCTTTCTGTCAGCTGGTAGTAGGTGGCTGGAATATAATTCCTCTGGTCTGGGCTTTTATTTTGTAAATGCATTATTGATAATTTGTTGTTGTTGTTGTTGTTAGCTGTTGATAGCTGCAGTTTCATTCCAACAGCTCCTTTAGACACCCTCTATATTCCTAGAAAGCCCCTTTTTGCTTCTTACAGATAATGTGCAGCATCTGGTGCAGCCCACAAGGTGGATGACCAGCTCAGATACCCCAGACCTGAGATTTTTCTCTCTAATCGAAATACCCACATGAGAAGGCAGGGAAATCTTTTGTGAGCACTTACTCACACATATTTTTCTTTGTTGTTTGTTTCATTGGTTCATGCTGTTTCTGCAATCTTTTACCAGGAACATTGAGAGGACTGCTCTGTGTGACCATGCTGTAATGCTGTCAGCAGACAGTCTGGGCCACGGATTAATATAACAGAGGAATATGTGCCTCAAGATCTTTGCCTGAAATAGTGGTCATTTAATGGTCTAGATGAAGATCTGTCTACTGAACAGCATGAATTCACATATGAATCCATTTTAAACAGCTATATGAATGTAAAGAAACAGTTGTTAAGAACGTTTGAGGTCCTGTTATGGAACAGTGATTCACAGGAACTGAGATGATGAATGCAATAAAATAGTACTCTGACCATTCTACTTTCATAAACATTAGCTTGTTCTCAAAACACTCCAGTGAATTAGAGAAACTTCATCCACAGTGTACAAAAGAGGGATCTGAAAAGCAGTGAGCTGGAAATTTCAACAAAGTTCATAACTCCCACATACTTTCCTTGGCTCAGTACAACTTGCTTTCCTTTCAGGCAGCAAAACGCTTGGTGCTTCCTGTAAAAACTGCATTCTATGCCTACAAAACTGGTGTCCCCAACACAGCCTTGGCTATTGTAACAACACTGACTTTTTGTGGTGTTTTAAGCAGCTGCTTAAGTAATTTTTCTTGACAAGATAGTGGTAATAGAATTATGCATTCTGTTAAAAGGAATCTGGCATCATTGGCATTCTGAAACTTCTCCTAGACCCCTTTTTTTCACCTGTAGAAATGACCTCACATGGGCAGAGGCATGCTAGGTTATCTTGGTCGTTGCTGCCTGGCAGAGAGTTGCTCACCACAATTCCCACCACAGATCTGACATTCCCTTGCATGCACTGGTCCACACGATAGCTGGCATCCTTCAGCCTATAGCCAGAAGTCTGCCACTAACAGAATATACAATTAATTCAAGTTACTGATGTGCTTGGAGTTGGATCTAAATTGCAAGTCAGTCTTATCTGACCTATAGAAACATGTGGGGTCTGCAAATGAAGCCAGCTTCATGTGGAGGGACTATATGGGAAAGTCCACAGAGAAATTAACTTTGCCAGGATTTGTTTAGGGCCAGAACAGAATTATGTGACTGACTGTTTTCATCTGGACCATGTGCCATATGGAAAATAGCTGTTGTGGGACTGGGAAAATACATGGAAGCTTCAAAACATTCATGAGAAGTTCTTTTCCCAGGGAAATAAATTACATTCTGACAGTTTCAGATTTTATGGATACTGGTTAGCTTTTGCTGTTTATTTCCTGAGAAATTGCTTTCCAAGGCTTATGGTACTTCTTCCTCATGTCCCTGTCATTACCAGTACCTGAACCCTTGCCTCAAATGGCACTTACTTGGGACTTTGGGCATGTGCTAAAGTAATAGGATGCTTTGAAAAGGACCTGGACCTTTATACAAAACCAAAGCCCTATCACAATACCCACTTCATATTATTACCCGCCCAGGACTTCACTGCAGTCCTGCATTACATGCAGTTCCATCCCATACCCTGTTGCAAACCCTTGGCTGGAGATGTTCATCTTCAGCAACAGCCTGCATCTTGCAGGACCTGACCTTATGCTCTTTTTTTCAGCAGGGGTTTCATAGAAAAATCCTTCAAGGGGTCCACACTTCCAGTGGTAAACTCTGTGCAGTTCTCCAATGTGTCATAGCATTATTGGGAAACTCAAGGGGCTTATTTGATCCTACTTCTTCCTTCTTATGCATGATCCACCATCGAAGAGCCATGAAAGTGTGACTGTCATTAAAGAAGTGCTTCTAAAAATCAGGACCTCTACAAAGGTTGCAAATTTTCTGCAGTCTGAGCTTTCCAGTGAGATGCTTTCTCAAAACAGTTTTGAGAATCTTTTACCACGAATCACATGCTTTGGCCATATTTTGATGCTTCTTGGAGTATTTTTCTTTTTGATCTATAACCATTTTCTGAGAAGAATCCTACTTTCTTCTATGTTGCAGAGCTCTCCTGACCTTACCATGGACTTCATGTTCTGTTGGATAATCTGCTCACCTGAGTGGTTGCACTATTTCCCATTCACCCCTTTTTTTCCTTTGATTCAGACACATAAATGAATGTTCTCCAAGATGTCTTTGGAAACAATAGGGATATCTAAAGATATTTAAAGGATACACAAAGATAAAGCACATTTCCTTTCCAAATAGTTGTAGCTCTGAAGTAAATACTTGTATTATTACTAGTTGCCTCACTGTTTGAAAAGACCACTTTGTCTTTATGTTTTGAAAAAAATTGGAACTGGTAGATCCAGATTATTATCAACAGTGTATCTGAAGTGCTGCCTGTACCCTCTAACAGGTTTGTGGTTTGCTCCCTCTGCTACAGAAGAGTAGCTTTAATCCCTTAGAAAAGAAATAAAATGCAGATTGATAAATTTAAGAGTGATGGTACTGAATGGGGGCTCAGGGTCAAATTTTACAGGTTATTTGGTGTCTTTCCACATGGCCCGTGTGATGTGGATGGCTGAAGTTCACCTCAGCCTGTGACTGAACTGAAATCCCCTTGCATGTCATCGAGACTTTGGTCCACAGACCTAAGTTACTTTCAAAAATTACATTTAGACCTTTTAGTGCCATGTAAATACCACCTATTTACCTTCAAAAATTGAAGCTATGATGCTTTCCTTTGCTTTTGTGCCCAGCTCTCCCTCCTGTAATTGGATCTACTAGAATTTAATAAAGTTCTCCGTGTAAATTATGAAGCTGCCTCTAGGTTTGTATTAGGCTCACAAATAAGAGCAGGAGTAGGTACTGCTTCATGATGAGTATTCGTTTTTGCCAAAGGGAAAGATGTATTTACTAGAGGCTGGGAAGGTAGCTGAACCCCTCCAGGAGGTAATGTCACTCAGCACTACTCCCCAAGTTGGCTCTGCTGCCTCTCCTGAGCCATTCCTGTGGTTACCTGTGCAGGCTTCCTCACCATGTGTTTGCTTTGATGCTGAGAGACAGTGATAATTGCAGCATTGTGAAATACTGGGAAGATTGACTTGGCTGAAGGACATAAATCCAGGAGAGGAAATGCTGGGAAGATGAATGATTTTACAGATCAAAGGCTTCTCATGTTGACGTGATAGCAATAAAACTTCTTAACTCCGAGCACTGCGATCTTAAGTAAGAGGAAACCCTGTCAGTCTTTAATGAATGATGCATTTGGACCTCATTTTTTTTACCTTTGCTTCGCAGCCAGTGCACAGGATGGAGACTGGCAGTAACCTTCTTCCACATGAGTCAAAGCAAGACATTATGTGGTGGCTAAACCCATGAGATCATGGAAGGGTGCAGGAGCAGCTCTGTGTTATTATTTTGTCAAGCTGACAGGTGCTAAGATCACACAATACAATTATCTCAGCCTCCAGGTAAGAAGCAGACACTTTGAATCCCTGCTGTTGACTGCATAGCAGCAATAGTCACTGGAGGTGGTCTTTCCTATTTTCTTTTGTTTTTTTCCATAAGAATTATGATGTGAGTGCTGCATTCCAGTGAACCTTGTAAACTAATTACTTGACACTGCGTTGCTGATGTCAATTGAAAACAGTGGGCAGAGAAAAATATTTTAAGAACAAAAGACGTTTTTCTTAGTTTGACAGCTGTTTCCCAAAGCAGAGCAGCATGGTCAGTGTGTCTTCGATTCACTTGCAAGCCTCAAGTGAGGCCTGGGATTCTTTGAAACCTATACAAACTCAAGGTGAGAACAACAGCAAGTACTATAACATCATAGAAGAAGTTTGAAGTGAACAGGTTAAAAAAAGGTGACTGTGCATCATGTGGGTTTTCCAGCAGCTATTAGCAGCGATTTAGTTGATTTCTGGGCAATATGTAGAGAAATTAAAACCAAGTACACCTCAAAATTCTTTCTGCAGTGTTTTTCAAAACCTTCATGAGCTGAAGAAGTTCAACCTAGATAATTCAGGGGTCTGTGCTGCCAGTTTTTATTATGGTTGTCCCTTGTGCGTCTTTCAATTACAGGATTGCTGCTGCTACTCTAGCATTATGTTTACCAACACCATAAGATGCTCCATAGACACTGCACTAAATGATATAACGAGAGCCAGCAAAGCCCTTTCCTCATAGGTCGGCAGTTTTGAACAAACAAATTAACTGAGTAAGTAAAAAATCAGCACATTTACAGGTTCAACCAAGGTAACAGTCCCAAATATAGCATTTACACTCCCTTGCTATAGTGCAAACAAGCAATTCACAGGTCTTCTGAGAAAATGCAGGGTACAGTTAATTCAGTTAATTGTGTTTTGTGAATAACAATTCATATTATGGTAGGAAAATCATAAAAGAAGAAACCTGCAGCAAAGGCTTGGCTGCACTGAAATCAGTGGCAAAACTCACATGATTGTGTGAGATGGTGCTTCACATCTGGTGTTTTTCTTCTTGGCAATTAACCTCTGTGACTTTTTCTGTCTCAAATCTTGCTAGAGGTTGCACTTCTATTGCCTCCAAACTGGGAAGTGCTGTTCAAGGGCTGACACATTTATTGCAGCCAACACCTCCCTTTTTATATGGAATGTCTTATTTTTCTTGCCTGCTGCTCTTCTCTTTTCCTTTGGAGAGAAATTCAAGTTGCACATTGTGCTTTGCCCTTGTTGCCTATACGCATGTATTTTCCAGATCCCAGTCCCCAGGTTCAGATGGTGGTTCTAGACAAGATGTGAAACTCTATGAAGGTAGTTCATCTCCTCTTGAAGTCTGACCTGAGAGGAACCTTGACACAGCCTTGGAAGTCCTTGCATTGTGGCTGTTGCTACCTTGGGAGAGTTTTCTGGAGGTTTTTGTCAAAACTGATCTAGAACCATATTCAGATTTAATCTTTGATTTCCACCTCTACAGCTCTATGGCCTTTATGTGATTAGATGGACTGTGACGACTTGCTCTAAAAGCCTGTTAATCTAAACACTCTCAAACAAGCGCATTATTTCAAAAAGGCTTGTCATTTTATATCCAATCACTGATGCTGGTACTTCCTTTGCTCACAACTGTCTCATCTTATTATGCATGTATATTTACATCTAAGAGGCCACCTACTAAGAACTGGTATAACTTGATTTTTCATTTGAACTACAAGGTTATGTTGTTTGTTGCTCCTGTAGCCTGTACTTCATGGCACTTTGGAGGATTTTTACATTGTGATACTCAGTGTGACTGCGAATGTTTTGAGTTTCTTACCATCCTCCCTTTCAGACTGCATGTCCCACAGATTCCTGGCAGTGCTGTTAGTTCTGCTGTACAACAGCCTCCTTGCTGCTCTCACTGTGGGGTTCTCACTGCTGCTTTCCTCCCTTCCTTGGTCCAACCTACCAGGGGTTTCTGATATGTCCCATAATGCCCTATGCCAACTGACCTTTCAGATTGTCACCGTTTAAAAGCATGGACAGGCTGAGAGAGTTCAGGCTGTTCAGCCTGGAGAAGAAATGGCTCCAAGGAGACCTTATAGTGACATTCCAGGACCTTAAGTGGGCCTACAAGAAAGCAGGGGAGGGACTTTATATAAAGGCATGTAGTGATAGGATAAAAGGCATGTAGTGATAGGATAAAGGGGAATGACTATAAATTGGAGAGAAGAAATTCTTCACAATGAGGGTAATGAGGCACTGGCACAAGTTGCCCAGGGAAGCTGTGGCTGCCCCATCCCTGGAGGTGTTCAAGGCCAGGTTGGATGGTGGATTGAGCAGCGTGGTTTGGGGAAGTGTCCCTGTCCATGGCACTGTGGTTGGAATTAGGTGATCTTTAGGGTCCCTCTCAACAAAAACTATTCTATGATTCCATGATTCTATGCCAGGAGACAAGCAGAGTTAAAGTAAAGGAGGGAGCAGCAGCAGAACTGAGGATTAATGCCTGCTGTCATGTGATCTGCACAACTGCAGATGTGGCCCAGGCTGCTAACAAGGTAACAGTCATTCTTTATCTCACTTTCTTGTTGGGAGGGGACTTTAAACCCATTTCAGCTCAGATCAATGCATTTCTGCCCTAAGATGTCTCCAGCTTTCCTTAGAATGTTAGGACTGATGATTCATCAGTGATGGAAGTTATGCAGAATGCCCAAGAACATTAGCTTGAACATGAGAATATTGTTTCTGTGTGTATTTCTGCATCAATAGCTCTTAGTCTCCGTCACTTAAGGTGTACAGAGCCTTCATTGAGACCCTTTTAGGTTTAAAGCAGCAATAAGAACTTAATATAATAGGTCTCAAAAGGATGTGCTGAATGTATTAGAATGCTGTTAGTAAAATTTTCAGAGAAGGCATTTCTATGGTCTTCCTCTTGTATCCTACAACTAAACTGCCCCATTTCTGTTTGCAATGAAAGTATAAGTGAATGTTCAGGTACCAAAAAATGCCTTTTTGTTGGCTTGTGTTAATCTTCCATGTCTTCTGTTCTATGAGTGTACTTTCCTATGTTGTAAGCTCTTGCACTACTAAGTTCACCAAGGCCAGATTTGGAGTTGATGGAGATTGCAGTTCTGCAACCTGCAGAACTCCCCCAAAGCAGTAGGCAGTACAAAGAGATCTTTTGTATTTCTTTTCCTTATTTCACTTCCCAAACATAAACTGGCAAGCCCAGTGTGCATATTGTCCTATTTAAAAGTAGTTCCTATTTAAAAGTAGTTTAATCTTATAACTACAAATGGCCTTTGCATGATGGTGTCGTGGTAATGTCCTCTACCATTAGACTTGGACTTTCAGAAGAGCTGACCTGAAAATAAGCTTTTTCTGGATCAAATGTTCAGAGCTGAAAGCTAAGTCTGCCACTGCTGCAAGCTCCAGAGCACCAACTGTCTTTGGTGGCAGCAAGTTCAAGCTGAAAATGTAAAAGGTTTTTCTTGAAAACTCCAAACTTTCCACATTATTTTATTTTTATGCTGTTTTACATTGTATGGTATGTGATGGCTGGCTAGGAATTGTCTGCGTTGTGGGTATGAATTTGTCAAAAAGCATCAATTCATCTTTTGCCAGACAAGAAGGAAGTGACATAGCAGCTATCAAAAAAACTCCCAAACCTGTCCTTGTGAAGTGTCCTTAGAAGAACCCTTTTCCAGAAGTCTGTTTGTATATGTGTGAAGAATTTCCTTTTCCTCTCCCCCTCACAGAGGCATTCGTTATGTCTCTGCATGCCTACTTGATTCTGTGCTGGATTCATGGTGCACCCAAACACCTCTGTTGTCCCCAGTAACCAAGATTTGAGTATAGGTTTATTGATGTACAGGAACCAACTCCCATCATCCAACACGCAATGTTAATGCAATGCCAGGGATATACGTTGTTTCTCTGGTTTTGCGTCAGTGAAGTGAAGGCTGAGCCTGACTTTGAAAGTGTTCCAGGCTCCTTCCTGATGTTGGCAACTATCACACTTGTTGAGTGTGGAATTACCTCCTTGCTGCTGAAGGCAGAAGCCACCTACTAGTCTTGACTGACCACATACCAACCCTTGGAATTTCAACACTTTTGTAAATTTTATTAAAGCAATGGGCAAAGCTGAATCTGTCTTTCATTATAGAGCGGCTAACAAAGCAGGGTTGTACTGTGCCTGGGAATACCTTGTCTGACTCCTATAAACAAGAGCAACTTCTGATAAGGTCTTCTCCCAAACAAGCTCTTAAAATACTTATGCTCATTTTCTGCAAACATGAATAAAATCGTGAAGGGAAACCAACAGAGTAGTTAAATTCTCCTAAATGTCCTAGATTTCTGTCAGACAAGATAGAAGAGTCAGTGTATATATGTGTATAGAAATAACTTTTTTTTTCTTTTTCTTTAAAAAAGTATTCCTGGTGGACGGAAGAGAAGCTGGTATTACTTTCTATTACTTTATATTTCCTTTTCCTGGAAAATATTTTGGATATGAAATAGAGGAGAAAAAACTTCTGATGGATTTTAAAACAACCAACCAAACATAGAAACTTGTTCTTCTGCTCCTTTCATAACAGTTCTCAAAAATGAAAATGTAGGCAAATGAAAGTGGGAAGAGTTTCAATGAAAATTCATTTAAAATGTTTTTCATGAGGTCTACAAAGGGAGGGGAGAACTGTTTCTATGTGAGGAAAATACCACTTTTATCCTTTCAGTTTTTGAAGTGGAAGGTCTTTGTAGCACTTACCACACAGGAGGGAGTTACTGCCCAGAACTGAGTACATCTCAGAAAATAATTCTGAGGTGATATATAGAAGTAGTGTCTAGACAGAGAGCATTTGAAGTGCTTAAGGGGAAACTCAGAGTAGGAACCAGTTATGACAAATTGAGCTTTTGAAGTGACAAATAGAAGCAAACATGCATAAACTTAAGATCTAATAAAGTAAATTTGAAATTTTCTACCATCTGAAAAGAAACTAGAATACAGAACCAGCTAAATTTGAGTGTTGTTTGTTTCTGCTACTCTTCTTTTTCGAAACAGAACCCAGGGCAATTGCTTGTGGGGCCATGCTATGCAACCAGAACAGTGAAGCTGCTGTTTTGTTGTTGTTTTTACAAATGCGAGACTTTCTTCTTTTACCTAGTTCAGTCTGTAGTCTGGATTGATCTCAAAGGGTTTTCACCGGGATGACCTAGAGTTTAATGAACTGCTGTGTTTTGGGCAAGAAAGGACCAAAACATATGAAACAGCTCTGCTCTGCCAGTATCTGAAAGATGCTGTATGTGTGAGGTCCTGAAGATGTCACTTTCTGGGGCATTTTGCCTTAGAAAAGCTAAATGCATACTTCATGGTGTTGTGACCATGAGACACCAAGAGAAATATTGTCTGTATCTGAAGGAACAAAACTAAAGAGTTGATTGCTGACCTCCATGCTTCGGAAGTGTTAGAAGTGGAAATCTGTTATTGGGATGAGAATTTTAATTATGGAAGAGAATTAGCAAAGGCAAAGTCCTATAGCCCAACTGATCATTTGCACCCCCACAAAACTTCTTGAACTTTAGAACTCATTTGAATTCTTGATATCTGTCAAGGCGTTCAGGCTTGGTCTCTGCTGAAGCACTGAAGAGCCTATGGCACTGACATGAGCTAAGGAAAGTTACTGGAACACTGGAGTTTTTTAGACAAGAGAAAATAATTTTACAGATAATGCTGATTAGAAGAGACTCGTTAGAAGTTTCAGGAGAAAATTCTGTTGCTGGGGAAAACTGGAGTTGGATCTCCTTGATCCTAGTTCAGTGTTTTATTCTGAAGTAAATGTTAGAGTATCTGTCCGTGTTATGCTTGAACTATTTAGTGAGTAGTAACATTTGTCACTGCCAAAATATGTTATTACATATGCTTTCCATGTATCTTCCATGAAAATAATCAGATGTGCTCTAATTCCTTGAATGAAGGGGTTTACAATAAATCATGATTATAGTTGGTATATGTGTAATTGTTAGCCATTATTTATCTATTTCGGTTTCCTTCTATCTGAGTCAATAACATAATGATTCTTCTGTGAAATCACAATCAGTTACTGTTGAAATGAGTCAGATGTCATCTTCCACTCCAGCATTTATGAGTAAGTTAAGAAAGACAAACACTTGGGGCAAAGAAAAGCCCCCCATGCCTGTGATTTGAAAATACAGTTCCCAGTTGTATTTGCAAGGGTCTCACCACAGTGGAGGTCCAAGGTGACACCAAGAGGATTTGGGGGCTCCAGAGCACCTTCAGCTTTGCTACTCTCCTCTCATTTTTTCTTGTTTCTTTAACTGTGAAATTCTCATGATCCTGTCATGTTTTAGCCCTCAGTTTCATTAGGCCCCAATTAGGAAATTCTTTTCTTTAGGCAGAATTTAAAAGCATGTAAGTAAAAATCCAATGATGTCAGAAAAACAAGGAAAGAGCATGCATGAGAGGGGATTTAGTTTATCTTTAAATAGTCATACCAAATCATAACCTTATTTTCTTTCTCCCTTTAGGCCCTGGTATGTTTATTACTACTTTTTCCTAGAATGTCTAAACCTACAGTAAGAGAAATAATAAATCATCATGGTCTTCATGAAAAGTACAACACAGAGCATTTGATAGATACTGTTATTCCCTAACTTCTTTTGGACCACATTTTTCTGCTGCTATGTAGTATAAAGACTTTAATTTTGAACTGCAGTAAATTATTGAAGTTCTTGAGCTCTGACCCTTTGTCAGATATCAGCTTTAAGACTATGTGGATGCATTCTACGTAGTGGAAGATCTTACACCCAAGTTTTTTGGAATCTTTACTTCTGAGGTGACTATAGAGGCAAAGGGAGAGGTCAGCATTAGTCTGGAAGCATTATGTGATCAAGTGCAACATGCCATAATAACATTATATTGGGCTTGTCTGAAATGGTTTGCTTTCTCATTTTGGGGAAGAATAGATGTGAAGGAAAGATCTTACCTCATTTATTATTCCAAATGACCCTGGAAGAGTTGAAATAGTGCAAAACTACTTGAATGACTACTTTGTTACTGCCAGTGACCATAAGATGTATGTGTCATTTAAAGCATGCTAACAGTTTAACAGAACCTGTTTCCTTCTATACTGTCCCACCATAGCTTTCAGGGGAATGACTCCATCATGTATCACAGGATGAGGAATGACCATAAACATGACAGAAGAAAAAAATATTATATTATAGGCTTTAGCATTTATGGTACATTTAATTCTCTTTGGATACAGCAAGGACATTTGAAGTTTAATCCTTGAAAGCAGATTAAAATGAAGGTAAATTATGGGACTTGAGAACTACCCAAGGAGAAAGCCTTTGAAAATTGATTTTAAATTCAAGCATTAGTAATATCCTGCTGAGGTTTACTCAAGGCACAATTGAACATAACACAATATTGCCTGTTGCAACAGAGTACATAAAATATATGGTAAGTGCAAAATAAAATACTAATGGGTGTCTTGGGCTGGAGCTATAGGCCTGTACCAGAAGTGGTGAGAGATAAGGAATGACCTGAGAGACTTCCAAAAAAAGCTTTACCAAAACTGTATTACTTCTGGGCAGATCTTGATAACAATCCGTGGCAGATGATCTGATCCAGGCATAATTACAGGGTTATGGGCTTGACATAAAACATAATTTGCAAGCGAGATATGAATGCAGTAGTGTTAAAATATGCTTCCTTTGGATCAAATGGTAAATACTTAGTATGTCTAACCTGTATCACTGATCTTTAGTGTATCACTGTGCATGGCTAAACATACACATGGTGCTGCATGGGATTATAGAATCATAGAATGATTCATAGACTTGGCAATATGTTGTAATGAAGCATATGTTCATGAGAGTTTTCACTTCAAGAACAGTGAGGGTTAAATTGTTCCTAAATACAGTAAGGAGCTATCATGATTTAGGAGTTTGCAGCAAGTACACCATAGATACTTTTTCTGCTTTCCACCATGACAGAAAAAACCACATTGCCTTTTTTTTTTGTTTGTTCCCACTTCCTTTGTCTCCTTTTGCGTGCAATACATTTTCTGCAGACAAACAAAACCGAGCAATGGGATTTCCCTTTTGAAATGTTATTCTTTATTTTACTTTCTGTCACGGATTGTTAGTAGGAACTCAAAAATTCACACTGGAAATGTTGCAAGAAAGGGAAGTATTAAATCATCTGAGTGTTTATAGTTCCTTCTTACATTTACTAGGATGTATATACAATGTAAAAGTACTATTTTTAATCTTGTTTTATACAATCATTCATGATCATTTGCATTCTTCCCCATTATAAACACTAGCCTGTCTATGAAACCTCTTTACCTGTCTTGAGGGGCATGTTGGAGACAGACAGCATGCTCCTGAAAAGAAAGAATTCAGTCCATACACATAATAAAATTCTTCATTGGCCCCATTTATAACTTTGGTTAAAGTGAATGGCATCATACTTTGAAGGAAAAAGTTTAATTATGCCTTATATTTTGCAAGGCTAAATATTATCTAGAATTGAAAATTGTTCTTCTTGAACATAAAAAAAAAATTATTTTCTGTTTGTTGAAAATTCCTGTATTATTTACTTAAGTAAAGCCTTGAGTGTTTATTTTTGTGTGGATGAGGCAGACAAAAAGACAAATTTTGCACTCAGGGTTTTTCCCTATGATGTGTGAGATTTGTGTGTCATTGCACACCAACATTAAAACAAGACCTACACCAGCACAAGGCTGGACTCAAACCCATGGAGTGAGATCCTAAGTGTGAAATCTTATGTTTACTGTGCTTTGTCCACTTCAGCAAAGCAGGAATTTTATCCTAAGGCTTTACCAACTCCTTCATGGTCATGAGCATTACAGCTTTAAGACTCAAGGAAGCATGTGCTTTTTATTCACCCTTACTTTGAATGATGGAGTATAATTACAGACCCTATGCTCCAGATTCATTTTTTCCTATTTTGCAAAAGTACTAAGACTTCAAAGCAAAGAAGATTCATGGGCAGGGCTTTCTACCACAGAACTACCAAGGAAAATAGTTGGTCTAAATATTTTATTCTGTATATTGTTGTTAAAACTCTAGCCTACCTACAAATTCCCCAAAGCATTTTTCTTGTGGAGTGGAGGGGGTTCCTTCTGGAGTGTTATTTAAAATACAGACATATGTGAAGGAGTATTTAAACTTGTGTTACCCAAGCAGGAATTGGAGTTAATTTGAAAAGACTGTAGCATTCCAAACCAGGGAATTAAGTAAATTCTCAGCACAGAACTTCCTCTTCACCCTACAAGTTGCCACGAAGACTGTCTTTCTAGATAAAAAATCTGTAATACACCCAGGTTCTGCTTTAAAACTCTTCTTCATGTGGAAGCTGATCCTGCACATCCTTCTCATGTTGGTCATCACTAACTTGAGAAATTCATCCCTTACTTAATTATGAAGAATTAAGCCAAGCTTATGGTTTTCAATGTTAAAAGAGCTAATGCAGCAGTAATCTACAAGTTATTTCTGACTCCTTTTTTTTCTGTGAGAAGGCAGTACTCTGCCTGGCCTTTTGATGGAACATGCAGTAAGGACTCTGGACATTTTATTTGTATCCCTGTACTGCTGAGGGGACTTCAGGAAGGGCAGTCTTCCATGTACAGGTCCCACAGATCCTTTTAGCCAACTTGCATGGCACATAAATTCAGGAGTGGAAAGTATAATGCAGCTTCCTACCTGTGCCAATAAAGAGTGATAAGCACTAACTGCTTTCTTTTGATATCTTTTAATTCTTCTTAAGTAATACCTAGTATGATTTTTTTTCTTCTACAGTTGTTTGCACTGAGATTCAGCGAGTCACGCATTTCCCGGTCCCCATTGTACAGATCAAGAGGAATTTCTTTCTTGGGGAGTTGTTCAGACTTGAGCCAATGTAAACAAGATAAGAATCTCCCTGGATGACACTAGTGGATTTAGTCTGGTTTTATGTTTGTAAAGTAAGGGAGCAGGGAATTTCTTGGAAAAAACAGGCAGAAGATCTATTTCAAAAGCTTCAACAGCAGTTAAGCTTTAATAATACACTCCCTTCTTTGCTTTGCTGTGAATACGTGCCAGAAGAAAGGGAAGGATTTCTTTCTTCTGAATCCCAAATGCATTAATCTCTGAAGTGACTGGTCAGGACAAAGTTTAAGAGAAAGGTAATAATATCTGGAGTAGATTTTAGTATAATGGCTCAATATTATATGTTGTTGAGGAAGAGAGGAGGGTGTTTGGTTTTGGTTTTATAGATTGCATCTGAAAAATCCTGCTTCCTGAAACTTTGCACTTCTGCTGTGACAAGGGGTGGACTTCTATTTACCTCTTTGAGTAAATATTTATCTCTTTCGACTTTATTGCTTTGTAATTTTTTATAAAACCATTTATGTTACAAGGGACCTCAGGAGATCTGTAGTCCAGCCTCCTGCTCCAAACAGGATTAGCAATGATACTGGACCAGGTTGCTCAAGGCTTTATCCTGTCAAGTCCTGAAAACCTCCAAGGGCTAAGGTTATACAACCTCTCTCTGCAACCTGAGCCTGACCATCCCAATGGAGAGTTTTGCCCTTTTTATCCCTGTTTCAGTTTGTGGCCATTTGTGGTCTAGACCTTTCAGCATCTCCTCACAGAGCTGTGTGACAACCCCTGGCTCTTCTTCCCTGGACCTGTCCTATGTGACGATCCTCATTTTTGCCCTGGAGCCAGAACGGGATGCCATATTCTAGGTGCAGTCTCATGAATGCCAAGTAAAAGGAAATAACCACTGCCCTTGACCTGCTGCCTGTGATGCTACTGGTACAGCCTGGGATGCTGCTGGCCTTCCTGGCTGCTAGGCAGGTAGTGGCTGTTCCCCATCTCGCTGCTCATTACCACCTCTGGGTCCTTGTCAGCAGTGCTGCTTCCTGGCCAGACAGACCCATGCCTGTCACAGAAGCAAGCTCTTGGGCTTTCTGGAGACCATTTCCTTAAGGAGTTAAGAGCGCAGTGATCTTTTCTGAGCAAGTGACCTGTAGACTGATAACTGTGATGAATTCTTTCCAGCAGTGTTTGCTCTCCCTGGGAACAGAAAAGTGATGGTAGTGCTTCTACTTAAACACGTGCAACCCAGTAATGATCTCTGTGGGACACTGAGATGCACAACAGAGGTTTTTACTGCACAGTGTGTTTCTTTAATCCTATTAGGAAAAGCAAAGCTAAGAGTTACTTCTAATTCTAAAATGATTATTAGTTGTTAAAGGCCACCATTACTTTCCAGAAATACCATGGTGCTATTAATAAGGCAAAAAGTACTGCAGAAAAATGCATTTCTAATTGCTTACATAGAGATGAACTCTTAATTCTGTAACTGGCATCTACACTTTATTTTGAAGGAGTGGGAGGGCTTCCTGGAAAAGAATGAAGAACAACGAAAGTCTGAATTCTGACTCAGTTATGGCAGCTACTATGCATAGCAGCTTAGTTCCAAATGTGTTTCAGGAAGGACTTTTAAGATTTAGCTTGTTAAATCTGTACAAAATGAATTACAGCAACAAAGGAAGAAAGCAAGCCTTGTAGTGATGGGACAATAAGGGGTTTATTCCTGCTTTTTTTTCCCAGAATTTCCTTGGTGATCTTGACATTTTTAGGCTGTGAGACTTGGTCAGGCTTGAGTGCCTGTGGGTAGGCACCAGACATTCATATGCAGAGATACTTCTACTAAGTAGTCTGACTTTTGAGGGAGTTTGATCATCAAATTTCCTAGTTTTCAACAGGACAGAGGATGTTGTACTCCACTTGGCCTCTTAAGTTATCTGATGTGCTACCATCCAACCCAATCTCCCCTTATCAGCATCTATGTTTTGTGCTATCTTGCAGAAAGAAGAACTGATTCAATATGCAATTCAGCCTTAGAGGCAGGCAAACAGGATTTGAGCCTCCAGTCTTGGTTGCTGTTTTCAGAATTGTTTTTTAAAGTTTCCAAATCAGTGGGAACACCTGATATCTTGAATGATCCCAATGCTGAGTAGGAGACTCAACTAAGTGTCAGTGATGTAAGAAGAATAGGAGAGATGACGCTTCAGCTTCTTCTCAAATCTACTATTTTTAATGTCCTCTGCTATTAGAGAAAATCTGAGAAGGATTTGAAGAGGAAGACATTTATAGAAGAGATCTTATCACATATGTTGAAGCAACCTGGAAAACATTATGTATTTTTAACAGTTTTATGCTGACAAGTGTGGGAAATAAGTAGGAGACAACGGCAACTTCATAGACAGACATAGTCTGTTATGTATTCTGATATTTATTTCCCTCAGTCATGTGCTGAGGTCTCTTGTCTGGTAGTGGTCACCACGTGAAGGGGTAGTTACTCAGGCTCTGTTTTCCATGCTGGGAAACTTTGTCATTCCTTCAGGAGGCAAAGAAGGGTTGCTTTTTCTGGGAAAATTAGGAAAACTCACGTGAGTACTGAATACGGCTTTGGAAAACTGCTATGGAATAAATAGCTTCTGGGGTTACACCAAAAGAATTTGCTGATAGTTTTGAATGTTGTGATATAGCATTGAGAAGATGTGAAGAATAATGACTCCAAGACCACCCTGTTTCACCGTCCCAGGTGTTATGACATAGAATCATAGAATAACCAGGTTGGAAAAGACCCATCAGATCATTGAGTCTAACCATTCCTATCAAACACTAAACCATGCCCCTCAGGACCTTGTCCACCTGTGCCTTAAACACCTCCGGGGAAGGTGAATCAACCACCTCCCTGGGCAGCCTTTTCCAGTGCCCAATGACCCTTTCTGTGAAAATTTTTTCCTAATGTCCAGCCTAAACCAACCCTGGCGGAGCTTGAGGCCATTTCCTCTTGTCCTGTCCCCTGTCAGATGAAAAATAATGGTGTTGTGAAAAATGAGCTCTTCTGTTCTAAATCCCACTGTGTCATGGTTTTGGGTGATACTGTGGTAAATTTCTTTGTTCATCTTTTTATTCCATCCATCTGGTTTTCTTTTAAAAAGGAGATAATTCTTGCTATGTGTCATCAGAGAAATGATAAAATAATTGGTGATTTTCAATCACTTAGAATTACTAATACTTTTCTGCTATAACTGTTATGTGTAGCTATTATATACCGGCACTTGGCAATAGAAGACAGCAATGCAAGCATGTATTTTAACAAGTCTCTGCTGCAGCACCATTGATAGTAGCCAGTTATTGTTCTCCCAAGTCCTGCCTCAGACAGTGAGGGAGAAGTTTCCTGGGACTTAGGTCCAGACCTTTTTGACAGGAAGCTGGGGAACAATCAGGCAGTTGAATCTACAGGCACACACACACACACATGCATGCACAGTTTTTTAAAATAAAAACAGTGGAGAGGAGGAAGTTGAAAGAGTTTCGGTTGTTTCACTCAGCTGCTGTGCAAGGGACTGACTATATATAAAATAGTTATGTTTAACTACCTTGGACACAGTTGGGTTTTTTTTGTGGCATGCGATGGAATGAAGCCGCTCTGAAGAGAGAAGTTGCTCAACTTCTTGTTGAAAAGAAGGTGATGCTTGTGAGTTGAGGCAAGACAAGAACAAAAAATTTTCACTGTCCCACCTGCCAGAGGGATGGGCTTGCATCTGTCCATCACCTATTGGAAACTATGCGACTGGCAGTTCTCCCAAGCATATGGCTGATATTGATGCTGGTTTGTCTTTGTGTTTCTTGTTTCCTTTCAGCACAGGAGGATACAAGGCCCTAGCATTGATTTTTCTGTGCAGCTAAAAAGACAAGAAAGCTGCTAATCTTTTGAAGCTTTAGACTGACAGGTTTCGTATTCCCTGTAGGTCTTCCCAAGGTCTCTCATGTCTTTTTTTCATATGTGTAGATGTGTCTCTCTTCCCTAGACCCTTCCTTGTGATTCCTTTTATGAAGGAAATTAAAACTGATATTCTGGTTCCATTGAAGCATTTCACTATAAAACTCTTCTGTGCTTAATTCTGCATGGGCTTAATTGACATCTATGTTTAATTGTGCTAACACATAGCTGTACATGGGAGTGATCAGAGCTCCCTAGTGATCTGCACCAGTGAAGCTGTGTTTGTGTAATTATGTCACTCCAGAGTGTTCAGAGGCTTAAAACCTTCCAGTTCATATGAAGAATATCTTTAGATTTGAAGGAGAAGGTGCCCCCTTTGCTTTTAGTCCTCAAAAAGACTCTTCCCCCTTTATTCCCATCCAGTTCTGCAAGCTGAATTATTAGAAATTTCTTGCAGCAACTAACAAATCTTACTTTGCCACTGGGACTCTGTGAGCAAACAGTGTCTTTTTAATATTAACAGTGCTTTTAATTCCAGAGCTTTTTGTTCAGGAGGTTCATTGCACAAGCAGCATTAATTTATTTTTTTTTAATACAAATACCATGAGAAAACAATTGTAAAAAAACCCCAGATCCTCACAAAACCATTACAATTCATTCATTTATTTATTTCTTTTTAAGCAGAGCATGCACTGATAATCTACACTATCAAACAAGTTTCCAAAGCTAAATACAGTTCAAAGAAAATTGCACATAATTGTAGAATGTAGATCTTCCTTTTGGATAAGAAACATCTAGCTAACTGTACCTACTTCTCTTTAATCTTAACTTTTTTAGTAGGCCTAAGTGCAGTACTTACCATGAGGACTAACATAGGGGTCAGTAAAGATTGCAGAAGAAAAAATGAGAGTACTAGTTTAGCAGCTACAGGAAACCATTCTAAGCAGGTTTTGTCACCTCAGCTTGAGTGAGTCTAAAGGGAAATCAGGCAACTGAGAAGCCTAAGTTGTAGGAGAGGAAGAACAAGCCTTAGTGCTTTGCAGGCAACAACTGTAGAGAAGCGTTTTGATCAACAAACTAGCCAGTAGATGCAATTCTTACCATGTTTAAATTAAGATAAGATTGTATTATCTCATCCCTTTGCTTTGTATAATTAAATCATTTAACGTTAAGGATGATACTGGTAGGGTCTAGCACGACAGAATAGTCTTGCACCAAGATGGTGTTCCCACAGTAATGAAACCCTGGTCATGCAGAGTTCCCATCTACAGAGGTTGTTGAAACCTGTTTGATGGTTAGTCCCTGAGCTGAAGTTAAATAAGATTTTCAACCCTCATTGGTAAATTCTCTACCAGATTTCTTGGGAAACCTTTTGTCTTTAGAAGTTTATGGCTCCATTCTTTTGTTAATTTTTGCTTCTGCTTAGACAATATGCATTTCCCATACTAAGCCTGTGTTGCATCTTTCTTTGCTTATTCATTTTATTGCATCATTATTTTTTTAAGTGGAATTCTTTTAACTTACCATTGAATCATCATTAAAACCTAGTCCTAAGGGAGAATTCCTTGAATTCTCTTAATTTCCAGCTATTTTCTGGGGTCAGTGATTGTATGCAGAACTTCAAGGTTCAAATACAATTGATTTCTATTTCTATTAGTTTCACTGAAGAGATGATCTTGGACTAAGGACTGCATTGGGCTCGTACAGTGATGACTAGGGGTAAATCTCTGCTGTGAACACCTAAAGAAGACATGCATTGCATTTAAAATAATTTTGCAGTAGGATATTGCAGTGATTTCTGCTGCATAGTCTCTGTTTGCAGCAGAAATTGGGGATTTGTTCTTTTGACATTGACTGCAAAAACGGCCCCTTCTTCCACAAGATGAAGTGCATCATGTTACAGTACTTCTTGTCTCTGTCCCATGGGACATGACAACATTGTGTGCTGAAACCAGGAGGCTTCTCTAGATTTTTTAGCTGGTCTAATTTGGGCTTGACTGTGCTTGAAACTTAAGCTGGTGTCCAGTGGGGTTAGCACCAGAACACAATGAGCTTTATATCTCAGTTGTATGGAAACAAGAACGAAACAGATCCCGCTGGCTTTGCATCCCATTTTCTCCCAAATTAAAACTCATAAAATATCATTAATGTTGAAACTTGATGAATTTTTGTCCTTGCAGAATATATGCAATCAAGTCCAAAGGCTTTTTAACTTAGATAGGGGTTAGTTTTTTCCAGCAATCTGTGCTAAAACCACTCTGTTTTTTGCTTCATTCTTCACTTTCCTCTGAGGCTTCAAAGTGTATTCATCTGGGAGTCAACTCTTGGTTGAAGAACCTGATGTTATGTATTAAGGAAAAAATCATTGATGTCCTATGCAAACACAAAAACATTTGTAGGTGCTTTATTAACCTTCTTATGTTGAGAGTGATGAAAGTTGCCCATCAAAACTTTCACTTTATTTATACCGAGAAGGTGTTATGTCACTTTCCATGACCTTTTCCAGTGTGAACCTAACCATATTTATGTTTTAAGGTACTCTGGTCTTTATGATATGACAAATAATAAAAAAGGGCTTTAGGGAAAATACTTATTATATGTCTGGCTGGAAGGAAAAAAATACATAAGGCCAACGCAGTAATTGACTTAGAACACTATAAAGGGAAATATCTTTTCTCATAGAGAAAGGAGCCTCTATTCACACATGAGCTGCACCAAGCAGAACTGATGAATATAGCACAATAGTCCTAACAGATTCACTACAAGCCCCGTCCTGAATAAGAAGAAAAAGAAACAAAGAAGAAGGGGGCAGGGAAATGGTTTCCTTCTTGCTCCCAGGAAGAGTTAGAAAAATAGAATGCTGAGCAATATAGGGGAAAAAAGGAAAAATAGTCACATATTATTCATGCTTCACTCGTGTTTGGTACATTCACACGGGCATATTAGGCATGAAAAGAACTCTGAAATGTAAATAGAGACATTCATTGTGTGGTTTTACTTTATTTTTTGAGGGAGAAGGGAACAGAGCAAATGGACTCCCTACTCTGCTGTTTCTCAGAAGGAATCCCTTCTGATGAAAGCATAATTAACCTTGTTTTTGTTAACGGGTCTTTCCTTTGTAGCACACATAACAAAAAATGGGGGAGACCATAGGCCACCTTGGTGATTGAGGAAACATCATAAAATTTGAGAATGAAGCTGTTGTGCACAAACTGAACTGCTAGAAGTATGATGGGGTTGAATTTAATTCCTGTAATTACACTAATGATGCAGAATATAGCCAGACTGAAATAACTCAGGTAATTGCTTAGCATATTGCTCTAGTTTCTGCAATGGTAGTCATTGTTTACATCTATAATTATGCCATGTACACACATCAAATCACTCACGCTTGCTTTGACTTCAAGTATTTGAAGAAGCAAACACTTATGAGCTGTATCTTATGGATGCTGCTATGTGAATGAATACAATTCAGTAATACTTGTTCATCAGGTTCAGGGCCTAGTCCCACATGTCTTTCATACTCAGCATTCCTGTTGCTTTGATTTCTTTATATATTTCTTCCATTGAGCACTTCTCCTTGCCTTGAGCAGATGTTGAAGGGCTCCATATTCACATAGCTAAACACTTAGCATGCCCTTAATTTTAAGAGCACAAATAGCCTAATGCAGGTTAGCTGGACGGCTCATATGTCTTGACAAATAGTTACCACTGGTTAGGATACAGCCAGAGATTTCAGCATCTAAAACAAGGCCAATTGCTTATCCTGGGGTAGTGTAACAAGAGCAAAGAAAGAATTTGTTCCAATTACTAACAACAGTAGTAAAACAAAATGCTCAACTTGAAGTTATTATCCTTTGCCTACTACTTTTAAAATGAGCAGTTTCCTTCACAATAATAAGGAAAAAATAGAAGAACATTAGAGCTGCCTCATCCTTAAAAAAAAAAAATGCTAAGATTCTTTAGCATGTGCAAATGGCTCTGTTGTGCATTTACAGCTCTAGTGGATATAAACAGTGTGATTTTTTTCCCCTGCAAAACAGTATGTTCTCTAATGGTTGAATACCAGCCTATGTGCCAAGTGCTAGAAATATTTCAACCTCTAGGACAACCTCTTTCTGCAGTCTTAGGCAAGCTGCTTTCTCTGCTCTGTGGCTCTGTCTCCCCTTCTGCAAACTCAGGATAATAATGCTTGTCTTTTTGAACACTTTAGGGCTTTCTGTTTCAATGGACAATACAAATTTGCAGCATTAGGCCATACAAAGGATCATTACGAACAATACTAAAGGCCAGTACTGTGGACCTTTGATTGCCCAACTGACTAATTGCACTAGGCTTGAGAGTCTGAAAACACAGATAAATTTTGTCTTGCATATTTTTATGCCAGTGTTTTCTTTCATAACCTGCAGGTATATTTATTTTGCTCTCCTGGAAACGTAGTGAAGATATACTTTCTATATTGTCTCCAGGAAAAAGGCTAACAAAGCATAAATTGTTCCACTAGGAATATTCTCCTATTAGATGAAGCTGGTTTACCCTTTGGCAGGACTATACCTAGCTTCCAACTGCAGTTACAGCTCCTTAAGCATTTATAATACACTTTTTAATGGTAAGAATTTCAGGCTTTTCTATTAAATCAAATTCAATGTCAACTCTGAGGCAAAGAAGGGGTCTTTAAAGCAGCTTTTTACCCAGAAAACATGTTACAGATTCTAAAAATAGGTTGTGCATACATCAATGGCTGTGTTATGAGGTGGCTAAAGCTGGAAGGATGTTGAGCACTTTTTTAACTCCCATTGGCTCCAGGAGGACTCAGTACTTCACAGAATCAGCCTGAGGGAGGGCAGGAGGGAGGAAGAGAACAAAGTGAGAATACACAGTCCCAGCAGTGCTCTGGCTGTGCATGCAAACCTTTTTCAGTCAAACTGCCCCACAGGATCATGAAAAGATATTTCAGTCCGTAGCTCATTTTGTCAAGCACTCCCTCTCACCAGAGGTGTCAAGGGAGAGATGATCTTGTCAAATCAACTAAACATTACAACAGGAAGAGCTGCTTTGCCTTTGTATTGCACATTTAATAAACGAAAAAATATTAACAGAAGGGTGTATGTCATGGGAGAACAGAAAAAAGACTGCCCATTCCACATTGTTTGCAGGTATTACAGAGGTGTGGGCTGCTTTTTAAACCTCATTATCTTAATTTCACTATGTAAGCAGATAAAACTTCAATCCTTCTTGCTTTCCAAATTATTTTTGGTACTATTGAGTAGTAGGTGGGCATTTCATTTATTCCAGTACCACACTGCCAAAAGAGCAGAATGAGTTAACTGAGCATCTTTACAAAGGCTCTGGTCTCTTATGTTTACAAATCTGCTAGCTAGGGCTGGAAACTTGACTCTGTCCTTCACTGTAGAGTCCAGACTGTCCTTGTTTTCACAGCAGGAATTATTTTTAAATGTCACCAGGCAAGAAGACTTTGGTGACTCCAGTCTTGGGACCTGTGACTGCTTTTTGACTTGTTAAGAAGTGGCTTGATGAAATCTTGGAGTTTTGATCCTGTCTATTTTTTCCATAAATAGATAGTTTTTGCAGCAGTGGATACTCCTTATTACTTACTATAAAGCCTATTGCCAAAATGAGGACTTTAACTACAAATATACTACAAAAGCCTGTTCTTACCTGCAAAGTATATAGTTCATGGATGTAGGCAGAAAGAGAGGGAATCATTACATCCCTTTGCTAAGGGGACTGAGGGCATGATTGCAAAAAGGGAGCTCTGAAATTGCTCTCAAACAATAACAGGGAGATATCTTGATGAAATTCTTCCCAAATGCAGATGCAGTCTGGGAAATTATAGTTGTTGAGGACTGTAACTGGTAAGGGCAAAAGAAGGTGCTGCAGTGGACTGCAGGGTGTAAGAGATGTAGATAAAATGTAGATAGTATGGAAATAGCTTTCAGAATTCTTGAAACCCTTCTTGTATGTGACAGAAGGCAAGTATCCCTATCATTTCCAATGAAGAAATGTGAAAAAACAGGGCTAACAGATGTCACATCACAGCACAGGACTTGAAACACAGGCTTTCTTGGCTTCATTTGTGTTTCTAGCCGTGGTTCACCTTGCAGCTATAAGTGGCTAGAGTTACCTGTCCTTGGGTTTCTAAGCCTCGTGATTTGGTCCTGGCCTCTTGTCAATTTCAGGCAATTTTGCTATATTGCTTTCATTGTGTTTGCATCGCATGAAGTCTTGAGAGTGAGTTTTTTTGGCAGGGCCAGAGTCCCATAAGCTGATTAAAAGGATGTTATAGGTACTCTGCATGTCTTTTAAATGAATGAAATTGTTTGCCAGTTTGCAAAAGTAAAATGGAAAATTGGAAAATTGTTAGGTAGAAATCAAATTAATAAGTGGCCAAGAAAATACATGCCTCCCCATAACATTTTATGGCTCCAATCAATGAGACAGTAAGATCCCAACAATGCAAGGGGAGAAAATATATACTCAGCCTGCATTTTTATTCTGTTAAGGTGTAATTGCCTCTACTTACTTTTGTCTCAAAATTTAAATATGGAAAATAGCAATGCTACATGTCACACAAGAAAGAAGAAAATGTGTTTCAGTAAAAGCCTTTATTTAAAGAAAGGCAAATACACGTTTCCCATTTTCTTCTGAAGAGCAGCTGCTGCACACTGCCCATGCTACATACATACAAAAACCTTGTCCAATGCAAACACCTGCCCTTTATATTCTTCTAAAACTGGATGAAAGATACAATTTGTAGAGCAATAATAAAAGATGCTGATAATAAAATACACCTTCATCTGGAAGATGTCTATCCTTTGGGACTATCCATTGTTCTTGCATATCCATTTTACATTCCACATTACAGATAATCTTGTGAGTCCTGCCATCCTCCTCAGCACATCACTAATGTACAACAAACATTTATTTCCTATGCATGAGTGTTTTCTGGCAAAACTTTTCTGGAGCCACACAGTAAGAGATGATTACTACTAACCAAACATTCACAAACAGCAATTGTACCCACACGTAAGGGCTGGCTGGCATTACAGTGCTGTAATAGGGGCACTCAGGAGCATACCTGGGAGGTGAGAGGATCTATATACCCTAAATGCCTTGTCATATGAGCTGAGAGTGAGATTAAGTTGCAGGGGGCTGTTGACAGAACCACAAGCAACCGGGTGCCCATACCACACGTGCTTAGTGACAGGATTTAAAGCTGTGCTACAGTTTTAGTTTTTCACTCCAAAAAGGGAATGTCATGCTCCTGTACTTACTCTATTAAGATTCCTCTTTCTGGAATGAACAGATCCTAGAAGTGCTGCATGTACGGTGTTAGGCATAGGAGCACTTCTGCCTTTCAGACTCCTGAAATTCAGGATCTGGCATCAGTACGTCAGCTTCAAGCCCTTTAGATGTAAAATTATTGGCATAGACTTATTTTCTATGAGCAAGCAGTGACAGGCACGTGGGGTTTTATGTGATTTTCCTATTTTAATGAAGTTGGAAGCCTGGCACCAGTCAGACTGAAAGAGAAAAACAGAACCAAGCATTTAATGCTCAAGCCTACAGGACAGTGCATGCCATCCTTAATCCATCAGAAGTTGGGCACTCCCCACTGAGACCTTGAAGAATCCAGCTGAAGCCAGAGCTCTGATAAGGTGCTGAGAGCCTCAGAGGTCTAATTTACACACAGTTTGTGGGCAGGCCTACAACACCAAAAATTGCAAAGGTAGAAAAAACCAGTCAGAATGAGCAGAGGTCAAGTGCTTTCCTTGCCTAAATAGAAGCAAGTCAAGGCTGACATCTTTAAAAAACACTCTGCTCTCACTGTTCTCTTTCTAGAAGTTTTGCTTCCTTAGGATATGTGGTTATGTTGGGTTACCGGAGCAACTGTCAAAACAGAAGGTGTTTTATTTTCTTGTTTTGTTTTTACATTGAAGAACGAGGAAGACCACCATGTGCTGGAACAAGAGGAGGGATTACAAAAGCCTACCTCAAACAAAAGGAGTTGTGTGGAGATCTTCCTACAGTGCAAAGGCTCACAATTCCTTTCCTGTGAAGCCACAGTGAATACTCCAAACATGGGATACTCAGGAGATATCTAGCCTGACAGCAATGTGAAAATCCTTTTTGCAGTGATGCAAAGTGAAGTGAGTGGGCCTCTGCCATACGCTTCGCTCAAAACAGGGAAACATGACTCTCCTTGGAAGGTGTGTGCTTTCAGGTTGTTTGCTGTGCTTGGTTTGTATTGTTCCTATGGGCCTAGTGCTGTTCTCAATGAAGTTGGTTTGGTAGGAATCGGTGTTAAGCACCTCAGGATCTGCTCTGACATCTTGAGTATCACCCATCCTGTCTTGAAAAATGCAGATTTCTCTAAAGAAATGTCTGCAGGTGTTGTAGAGCAAGGCTGCAGTAAACAGGTATGTGAATTTCCATTTGGAAAGATCGGGCTCAGTTGTTTGCATTCTTTACATATGACTGTGCTTCAGAGTGAACTAAACCCAGGTTTGTTACATAGAAGACAAATCAAGAAAAGAAACAATTAATGGATAGGGAGATTAGGACATGATTGAATTTGTTGGTTTAGAGTTGGTTTACCACAAATGCATGTGGCACTTGAGTGATTCAGGCAGCTGTTAGCAGCATGTTATCTATTGAAAAGATTAAGTTATTTAATTATGCACTTTACAGGAAACAATTAAGTACCTTTCACCTCTGTGCCCTCCTCTCCCTGCACTTTTATGTGCTGCCCCAAGCTGATCCAGCTGCACTGTTCTCCAAATACCACTTTTTGGTTGATATCTGTAACACCATTCTTGTCTCTGGGCTCTGCTGATTTTTCGTAGCAGTTAACAGCACCCTAATTGTTACCAAGTGAATTCCTGGCAGCCTGAGCCACAGATGTCATGTTGGCAAAAACTGGCTTAAATGTGATTATACATAGTGCGAGTGCAATGACCTCTGACCTCCCCAAATTATACAAACAGGAAGGGTATCTCCCACCCTGGGCTGTGGCATGACCCCAAGAAGATGCCCAATGCCTTCCTCTGCCTCACCGAACCTCTCTGCAGCAGAAAGCCTGGTGCCAGAGGCTACTGCTTTCAAGCAGAGGCCTGGCAGATGCATCGCATCTCACCACATTGTCATTTGCTTCGCTTTCAGTATGGATATCTTGATCATGTTTCTGGGTGTTTTCAGACATCCAGGTATCTCCACACACTTCCTTGCTTTATAGTGCATCTCTGTTTTTACCAGGTGACTGCTTCTGCCTGCAGCTTCCGTCAGCTCCCTTGATGCCTTGCTCTCTGTGTGTTAAGACAGTGCTTGGGATCCCCATGAGCAGGAGGGATGGTATTCACAAGCACAGGACTCCTCATCTCCCCATCTCCTTCCCATATGCAATGCTGCTGCAGGCTTTCTCAGGGCTGGCATCCCACCAGACCATCAGGGAAAGGACGAAGGAGTCTTGAGCACTAGCAGCATATTCCTGCTGGTGACACCAAGAGGAGTGATACAGTTGCCACAGTGAAAGGATGGGATGTCACCCAGAGGGACCTGGACAGGCTGGAGAAGTGGGCCTGTGAGGACCTCATGAGGTTCATGTTTCAATACAGGATGGGGGATGATGTGATTGAGAGCTGCCCTGTGGAGAAGGACTTGGAGGTGCTGACTGATAAGCTCAACATGAGCTTGGAACTGTCAACATAGGAAGGATATGGAGCTACAAAGATGATCAGAGGGTTAGGGGTCCTCCTTTATAAGGACAGGCTGAGAGAATTGGGGTTGTTCAGCCTGGAGAAGGGAAGGCTCTGAGAAGACCTTACAGTGATATTCCAGTACCTGTAGGGGCAACAAGAAGGCTGTGGAGGGACTGTTTACAAAGGCTTGTAGTGATAGGATTAGGAGCAATGGGTATAAACTGGAGAGGGGCAGATTTAGACTAGACATAAGGAAGAATTTCTTCACCATGAGGGTGGTGAGGCAGTGGCACAGGTTGCCCAAGGAAGCTGTGGATCCCCATCCCTCGAGGTGTTCAAGGCCAGGTTGGATGGGACCTTGTGCAGCTTGGTCTGGTGGGAGGTGTCCCTGCCTATGGCAGGAGGGTTAGAACTGGATGATCTTCCACCCCAAACCATTCTATGATTCTACGATTCCACAATTCTCTTTCTCTCGCTTTTCCTCTCTGTAACGGACCTCCCTCTCCCCGGAGACAGGGACACGGCTGCCGTGGGGTCTCCGTTTGGGCTTCCCAGGGCACATCAGGACTTTTTTCTGCCTCGCCTGCAGCCGCTGGAAGCGGCGTAAGCCAGTCCTTTCCTCCCTCAGCGGACCGGGATGCAAGTTTAACCAAAAATAATAAAAAACTTTTGAGGTCACTGTAAGGGGAAAAAATCTCCTCGTCACGCCTGTGGCGCCGACGAAATCGTCCCGAGGAGGAAGGGGAGGGTGCTCGGTCCCGCCTGCCCCAGCGCCGGGAGGCGGCTCAGCCCCGGCCGGGAGGGCAGGGCAGGGCCGGGGGTGGCCGTGCGGCGGGTGGCAACCCCCTCCTCTCTTCTTCCTCCTCCTCCTCCTCCTCCTCCTCCTGATCCTCCTCCCCTCTCTCCCGCTGTCCGCGGCGCGGGGCGGCGCGCTTCGCCCTGCGGCGGGGGATGCGGCTGCGGGATGGCTTCGGCCGTATTTGAGGGCACTTCGCTGGTGAACATGTACGTGCGGGGCTGCTGGGTGAACGGGATCCGGCGGCTCATCATCAGCCGCAGGGGCGACGAGGAGGAGTTCTACGAGATCCGCACCGAGTGGTCGGACCGCAACGTCCTCTACCTGCACCGCAGCTACTCCGACCTCGGACGCCTCTTCAAGCGCCTCCTCGACTCCTTCCCCGAGGACCGGCCCGAGCTGTCCCGCTCCCCTTTGCTCCAAGGTTCGAGCGGCGCCCGCGGGCTCGGCCGGAGCTTCCCCGGCGGCTGGGACCGTGGAGAGCGGAGCCGCAGCCGCCGCGGGACCGGGCGGGACGGGGCGGGAGCGAAGCCGCGGGGGCGCTCGGCGGTCGGAATCTCCTCCCGATGGTTCCTGTCGTCTCGTTTATTTTGCGAACGCTCGGCTGGGACGGAGGCTGCCCCGGCTCCCAGGCTGGGCTCGGGGGGGGGGGGGGGGGCTCTGCCGGGGCTGCCCCTCCCCGCTGCCTCCGGCCTCCTTCCCGAAGGAGGGATGCGCGGGGGGGGGGTTCTTGGCAGAGAAAGCTGAAAAATCTCCGCATGTTGGTATGTTGTTTGCCACAAGGAGTCAGGGAAAAAAAAAAAAAAAAAAAGTCTGCGGCGGCGCTTGCCAGGAGATGGAGCGACTCCGGGGGCTGGCATGATTCCTCGCATAACTTGTGCAAAATGGGAATTGCACCAGCGGTTCTGTGGTTTTTTTTTGTGTCTGAAGTGGCTTACCCCAGCTCCGGGGATGTTGTCCATGCTCGGGCCTCTCTGTGCAGGAGCAGAAAGTACTTGTGAGCTGTTTTGGAGGTTGCTTTCAATTTGTTTAACCTCTGGGGTGTTTTTTTTAGACATAGCTGTGTGGTTTGCTCTAACACGTTTCGAGCGTGTAGGGTGGTGCGGAGCACCCGTTCAGCTGAAATTAGACGTGTTCGTAGCGCTTCCAGTCTCGTAGATGGTTACTTGTAGATGATTTGATTGAAGAGAGGTGGGGAGAACCCGATATTCCTTGCCCGTTTTCTTCTGTGAGAAGATGGGGAAGCCCCTGCTCTCGCTTTGCCTCTCTCCTTGCTAGCGTTGAACCTCTCCCAGCAGAGGGTTTGTGTTTTGGCATTCCCGGCGCTGGTTCCCCACCCTGCCTACAGCCACGGGGTTGCTTTCTGTGCCCTGCCCGTGGCACAGCGGGCTCTGTTCCCGGAGAAGAGCCTCCTGCAGCTTCCCGTAGGCACTGAGTGCCCTCTGCAGACGACCAGCACGGGAACAGCCTCGTCGTCCAGCCTTGGCTGGGAGATGCTTGGGGCTGGAGTGGGACTGGTTCCCCCCATTTGGGTGCAGCCTGGAAATGGGGGTGTCCTCTGGCTGTTTCTGCAGATTCCCATCCCCAGCCCGTCTCTCAGCCCTGCCGTATGCTCGGCACTGCGTGCTTTTCCACTGCCTCACACGATGAGGTTGCTGACCACGGATCTAAAATATTGTGAAAATATATTATCCATTGCAGATGCCCTACCTAAAGTACTCTGAGTGTGATTTTTAGTAGTGCTGAGTGTCAGTAAATTCTAACTAACATGGCCTTTAAGTGTATATGCCCCTTCCCTGGAGGTGTTGAAGGCCAGGATGGATGTACCCTTGGGCAGCCTAAGCTAGTGGGATGTGTCCTTGCCCATGGTAGGGGTATTGGAACTGGATGATTTTTGAGGTCCCTTCCAACGCAAACCATTCTGTGATTCTATGATATGGCAGCTGGGCCACAGCTTTTGAGGATGCAGGTAGGTATGGAACAGGTCTGCCTGTAGCCTGCAGGACACGGTAGTCACCAGGGTCACTGTGGCTAAAATTTGACTTCCTAGGGCACCAGTAGTCCTTGTACTTGTTGGCTTTATGGAGTTAAAAGAGTAGATTGTTAGCTGGGTTGGGGCGTGTGCTGGGTCTGGCTTCAGATGGACTCATTCCCTGCTGGCACTGGCCTCTTGCCCCTCCTCATGTGCTCCTTCCTTATTACTTAGGCACATCATCTCTGCGCATCTTAAATCCATTCTCATTCCTGAGTGCCTTTCTCAAGTGAGTGTTTCCTCTCTTGCTGCAAGATCTGTAATACCTTTTGCAAAATATTAAACTGTTTTCACATCTCTCTGAGATATCATTTGTGCAGTTGGAGCCAGTCCTTTGCGTTGTCTTTGTATCGGGTTCCAAGTAACATACACCATTAGTGCACCAACAGCCAGGAAGCCAGGAAAGAGTAAGCATCTTCAGCCTGTGATGCTCAGTTCTTGCCTACAACCTGAAGCCAGCAACTTTCATTTATCCTTTTGTCAGGAACAGGCATACTGGTTTCAGTAGAATCAGGAATGATCAAACCATCAGTCCAGGATCTGAAAAACAGAAACCCAATATAAGCAGATTTTGATCTGTTCAGCCATGTGGAGGGGTGGGGGTTAACTTTGCAGCAGAGATGGAATAAGAATTGGAATTAGTTTCTAAGTAATCACAGCATGCTTCACAATTTCAGTAAAACCTTGTTAAAAATCACACGGTTCCTGCTCTAAAGATAACCGTTTTTCAGAGTGTGTTTCTCTGCATAGAGAACACATCCATCATACAAGTATTTTAAAGTGACTGGCCATAGCCTTGTGTAACTTCACAAAGTTATAACATTAAAATGTTATATATATATATATATATATATATAATGTTATAATGTTAAAACATTATAACGTTTAACTAGGTGACGCTGATGCAAAACTTTGGCTGTACATAGTGATTGCATGGAGCATGTCCGGTCTTTAGAAAATTAGTGGGGTAAGTGTGGTTTCTTCATGTCCCGCTCAAAAGTAGACATCCTGTTGTCTACAGTAAAGCTCAGTGTACCTAACCCACCAAAAAACCTCTTTCTTGTGTTAGCACTCAGTCATATATGTTTGTGTGTGTTTTTATATACACACAAACATATTTGTATATGTATGTGAGTTTGTATATGTGTGTGCTTGTTTATCTTAGGCTTTCTGAAAGAAGGTGAATATTAGCTGTGCCTTTTTTCTGGAGGAAGTGGTAAAATGTTGCAAACCAAATTTGCATTGCATTGAAGGATTCCAAAGTTCCTACAGATTTGCCTAAGGAGCATTAAAAGTACTAGCATTATCCTACAGCTCAGTCACACTGCAGTACATTACATTTAAGGGATATATTTGAGAAGTGAAAACTTGAGCTGTTTAATTCTACTGAAGTTTTTAAAGATTTTTTTTTAAAGCATCGGCAATATTGGAAAGAGTTGGTTGTTACCATCATAGCTCATTTGAGCAAACAGCTAATACTGCGGGGGAGCGTGCTCCTTTTCTCATTCAGCCTCAGCAAACCCATCTTCTCTTTTCTTTTCTCCATGCCCCCATCCTCTTGAACTGACTTCCACGATGCTGTCTCTCTCTGTATTTCTCAGAGCTGCAGATTGTCTTGAGATTACAGAGGAGAGGACAGGAGGTATATTTTTCTTCAGTGGCTGTTCATCTTACCCTTTCTTTGATATGAGAAGAGAGGAGGTCCAGGGAGGAGCATGGCATCCATTCAATCTAGTCGTATCTTTGATAACTAATAACAACATGTGGCAAAGTGCACTCTGCATCTGGAGTTTACCATGATGTTAAGGGTCAAGGACATTCAACAACACAAACTGTCTTACTAGTAAGCTGGTAAACAAAGTTAGCTATGTGCATACCTGTGAGTGACTGTGATTCACTGTGATGTTACTAGTAACTTGCTAGTATTTTGTTTGTGTCTGAAATGTGCCCATCCCTTGCTCCAGGCAAGTGCACAAAACAGGATCACAGAAAAATATAGGCTAGTTCACTCTTTGCGGATCTAGAACACAGCCTAATGTTACTAAATTACCTGCTTCTATATGTAAAATAAACAACTATTGTATGTAAATCAGTTTTAATGAGAAGGACAGCTCTATGGACTTAGAGTCAACTTAAAATTGCTAATTTAGAAATAGTTGCAACAGACCTGATAGTCACTGGAAGTAAAGTATAGATAAACCTGGAAAAGTACCCTCACGCCCCCTCCCCCCCCCAACACACATTGTCTCTAAGTATATTATTTCTAAGGGGTTCTCATCTAAGATTTATCCTAGAACTTGATTCACCTTCAGTGCAGTCAGACACCTGCCTCTGACTTCCATGTGGGCAGGATCAGCCCCATAAGTGTTGGACCAGGAGGCCAGAAGCCTTTCAAAGCTGCAAAGGGGTATATTTTGCCCTTAGAGTGGAGGGGTGGTTTCTGGCAATCCTCTTCAGCCGCTGTTTCATCATCTTTGTCATCAAAACTGAGGATTAGATGCTTTTCCAGTGTTGCTGTACATATGGCGCATACATGTAGCGCCTTGTCCTGCTCTCATACTCTGAGCCATCAAGTCAGAATCTCTCAGAAGTCTTACAGATAATTTTTTCACTGGATGAACTCCCTCTTTCCAAAGAGTTAATATTCCTTCCCTTTCCTTCTTCCCATGCCTCCTCTGACTCATTTTGCTCTGTCATACCCTTTTTTCTCCCTTGCTTTCCTTTGTTTTCCCTCTGCTTCTCCAAGTTGCTTTCCCTGAGGCAACTTTTGTTTCCTTTCTTTGCCTCCGGATTTCTCTCACCACCTTGCTGCTGTCCATGGTTACCTGTGGCTCTCCAGAACTTTTCTCTTTTTTTTTTTTTTTTTTTTTTTTTTTTTTTTTTTTTTTGCCAGCCCTCCAGCATGGTTGCCTCATGCAAGAAGCAAATGATTGGCTGTTTTCTGTGTCCGAGTGACTATGCACCAGGAATGACATGGGACGCTCCTCCGGGGCTGCTGTTGGAAGGACTTAGACAAAGCAGAAGGGAGTTCCTAAAGAGCTAGCCCAAGAACATTATGTTTGCTTGCAAATGTCACATTCATAACTTATGTTTTTCTATATACTGCATTATAATGTTGTTGTTGTTTACAAGACCATCTGGGAGTGTGATTTATGAGAAGAAGTAGCTCTATGGAAGCAGCATAGAGGTTTCCACAGACAGCAGCTGTGTTTGGGTGCTGTGACAATACAGATAAATACACTGCATCTATTGTGCTCTTTTCATGTTGACATTGTCAACAGTTCATTAGTGGAGCTTCTGTCTGGCAGACAAAGGATGAAGCTCTTGGTTATCGGGCTCTAGCAGCACTGTGTAACTGAAATAAAATTTGGGGCTTATGGGTTTGTTTTTTATTAGCTGAATTTCATGGTTCATTGCTAATGATGGGGATAAATGAAGCTGGCTGTGTCATTATAAAGCTAGGCACAAGTTGCCTTTTTGTATTGTGTTGAAGCAAGGTGTCTGAGATGCTTTTGGTGGAAAGGAATGGAAATGAGTTTCTTTTTCATGACAGGTCTCACCTGATAAGAAACCAGTGCTAAAAATGGCTGTAGGAGCTTGCATTTTTTATCAGGCTTTGACTGCTTTGTTTGCTTTTATCTCATGCTTCTTTGACATCTTTTTGTTTCTTGTGACTCATCAGGCATCAAGACAGGGAGCTCTGTGGGGAAAACCTGTCCGCTGAGTTCTGTCATCAGGACATGTCTCCTCTCCAGAGATCCTAAGAGATCCTGTAATTATTAATATATGTGTGAAAAACCCACCCACTGGAAGGTCTGGACTTTAGAGCTTTTAACTTGCCTCCTGTGCTTTGCACATGTATTTGGATGTGCCAGGGTCCTCGGGTGGTCATGTCACAACCCTTTAACTGGGGCTTTCAGTTGGATAGTTGTCAGCTCCATCTGTATTTTTACATCTGCTGTATATGAACTGCAAAAGAAGAAACAGCCTGTGCTGGAGCTAGATGTGTGCAGTGCAGGCAGAGTTTTGAAAGTTCTCTATCTTTCTCCATCTAAAAGATATCTCAGTATCTTCAAGGTGCTTGTTGCTACCTAACAGGACTTCTAGGATTATGGAGTGACTCACATGCAGTTTGTGTACTCATGCCTCTTAAAAAACCCTGTCCCTATTTTATCCCTCAACACTAAGTTTAAGAAAGGCAGCACAATATGTAACACATTTAAAAAATCTACACCCACTCCATGCCATCTTTCCAACTCCACAGTATCCCTTTAACTGCTCCCTCAGTAATGCCACCGAGATGGATTGTGTCAGCAATACTGCATAAACAGTTAGCCCTTTGTAAAGGCTTTAGAGACTGTGGTGACTCTTGTTGTGTGAGATGGATGAATTTTCCCATGAGAAGAAGGAGAAAGTGTGTCTGCCCCAAGAGAGGAGTGTTGTAGAATTAAGCAAGAGGCATCAAAGGGGGGTTGCCAGAGCTGCCAAACTAAGTCAGACCAGTGCTGTAGCTAGCTCTAGGATCCTGTCTCTAGTGATGAGAACCAGAGGCTACAGAAGACAGCATACTAGAACTAGCAGAAAACAGAAAAGTGACAGTTGTTGTCTCTGGTAATTGGATATCTTATGTCCCTGATTGCCTATAATTATCTCCCCTTCTCTGGATCCTATCATGTCTTTGGACTTAAGGGATTCCTGTGTTGTTATTTCTGCAGAGTTATTAAAGAAAAGTTATGTGAAACAAGCTTTCCCATCTGCTTTATTCTTTTCTTTTTTTTTTTTTTTTAGTTTCCTGCCTTTACATACCCCTGAGTATTCCTTTGTCCTTCTAACAACCTTTTATCCTCTTCTCCTCCACCAAAGGGAGGCAGCTGCAAGTGGGAGCTGTTTTGGCCTCTTCAGAGTCCAATCTGAGATAGATGGCTAATGCTGTAGCTTCCAGACAGCGACATTTAGGGATGTCTTTGGGGAGAAGGGATGCTACCAGGGCAGCAGCTGGGAACAGAGGGGTGATAGGTCCATGAAGCAGGGAAAGATGCCAGCTGAAGCTGTATTGAGAAGAGCAGGGGGAGGAAATGTGATACAATGCAAAGGAGAAAAATAACTAAAGTCATTGGGCTGAGCTGCCACCTTTCAGCTCTGATCCATGTCCCAACTGAGTAGCTTCAATTCCTGCATGCGACTGTGCAGTATCTGTGGGGACATTCAGAAATTGACAGGACATGGTCCGCAGCAGCCTAATCTGACTTCAGACTTGACCCTTCTTTGGATGAACCAGATTGAACTCTTCCATTGGATGTTATTCCGTGATTTTTCTGTACCTCCTCTTGTGTCTGGGACCAGCTATTGCTCCATCTACATCTTGAATTCTGTGTGTGTGTGTGTGCACACACATGGGTTAGAACATATCTGAGGGAAAATAGGAATGAGGCTTCAGGATAAAAAAAAAGATGGAGCTCTGCAGTGTTAATTAATACTGTAACTGATGTAAAGAAGCATGTCTGCTGATGAACCCATGGTCATGGGAAAGAGCAGAGTAGCAGTCTTCTGTGCAAGGCAGCTTATATGTCCTCCTTAAAGATTTGAAATCCATAACTGCTGCTCAAGGAGTTGTGCAAAGAGATAACAATGGGATCAAGATCTTAATCTATAGGCCTTAAATTTTTCTTGCAGTTTAGGTTAGTAGAACACAGTAAGATTTGTCTGTGGATTTATTTGCTACTCCACTTTCCACTTTGATATCTACTCTGCAGTCTTCCGGTAGCGGATGGAGAGAGGATTAGGTGAGGAAGGGTCAATACAATATTTTAATCTTCATGTACATACTAAAATGCACAGCATTTAGGAATATAACCATTCCGTTTTGCACACATCTTCAGAAAGCACATCTTGGCTTCTCTTGCTTGGCCTCAAAGTAGGAGACCTCTTGGATAGTGTTTCTTCCTTTTCTAACTATAAGCCTGAAGTGGAATCCTTCAGATTGGAGAAATAGAGTTTGCCCACAGTTGAGATCATGTATACATAGCAACTCGTACATAGCAACACATCTCCAGAAAACAGACTTCTCAGTGTCATCATTGAGAGATGGTATATGAGACATGCTTGACTTGTACATGGACTTACTCTTTTTTGAAGGCACTAGAGGGTTGTTGAGACAATTTGCTCATCATGCACGCTGATTATCAGGACTGCATTGTGATTTCATTATGAGCTATGGAGCACATGCTATGATTCCTGTCCTGTGTCATTTGATAGACGTACGCAGCTTTATCTGTGATTGTAAGAATAACATTAGTTGCAGATTTGGTGGTTCTCATGGCAGCAATAGGACAAGCATACCAGGACTTGTGTATTGACATCAGGAACTGGCTCCTCATTCCTTCTCCTTTTCTGCTTATCTCGTTTCCTGCTCATTTACAGCTCAGGGCCCCTCACCCACGCTGTGAGCCAGCGTGCCAGGTACACAGCTGCTCTCTTGCTCTCTTTCAGCCTTCTACAGCTGCTCCAGCACCAGAGTCCCAGAGCAGGAAGGATGCTGCAGGCCTCTGGTGCTGTTTATGCTGTGTTTTTCCAGAGGTGTGTTGTTATGCCTAAAGTTGCTATGTATGCATGGTCTCAAACTGTGGGCAAGTCTTTTTATCCAGTCTTAAGGATTTCACTTGGGGCTCCTGGTCAGCAAAGGGACAGAGAAGATTTCAAAGGGATTGTCCTCTACTTTACTAAAAATGAGGTCACTGACTAGGGGGTTGTGCACACAGTAGAACCCTGATGGAAGCAAATATCCCAGGTACAGTTGAGTGCCACTCTGGGTTAGGTAGTGTGCCTGTGTTGTCCGTCTTGACACTGTGTGAGCTCCTTTGTGTGCCAAGTGAAGAAATCTTAGAGGTTTGTGGTATTTGGCAACAGGGTTTGTGGTTAAAAAAAGCGTTCAGTAGGACTCCAGTTTACCTCAAGTTTTATAAACATAGGTGTTTATGGCATTTAAATAACTTGAAATGATAGTTAATTATCCAAGCACAAGATGGGTAATAAGACAGAAAGCAAAGTTTTCCTGTGAGGAATTTGCATGTGTTTTCCATTAGCAGTCAGACAGCAGCCAGAGCAGAGAAAAAGGCATGAGAACAGCCTTTCACCATGACCTCACAAAGAGATTTCCCAGCGCTGAGCTCAGCTCTGTTACATGACTGAACAAGTGGAAGAAATTGCAACTGGTTCCAGGCTACTTTTTTGCTTTATTGGTGTCTTATTTTTATTTTATAGCAAACTGTCCGAGAAAGGGTACTTGGAATCTACAAGTCCCAGATGGAAAAATAGGCATGTATTTATGGTTCATAAGCAGAGACACAACAGCCTCAGGATTTGGTGTAGGTGCTATATAGATGCTATGTATGTGACAAGTGAGTCCCATACGCTCCAGATGCATCCAGCTTTTGATGTGTTGGTGTCAGCATTAATGTATATTTGAGGTGCTGGGCTCTGACTGTGGAGTCAGTTGGCATGTACCTTGTCTCTGTTTGTGTAGACGTTTCCAGCATCTGGAGATCCTACACCACTCTCTGGATTTTTTTCCCCCTTTCTCTCTGCCTCATCAAAGCTTCCAAACAGGAAAAAGATGACAGGCAGGGTAGAAACCCCTACAAAGGGAAGAACAGAGATGGAAAGTTCTGGTGCAGTTCTGTGACCCTTCTTTATAGAGCCGTGATTCCTGCTCAAACTCAGTTGAGCTACTTAAATGAACACATAGTGCCTGAGTGAGAAAGGAGTTTGCATCAGGCATCCTAACCTGCAGTCTTCTGCTGCTTCTGTGAAGGCTGGGGTTTCCTGAGGTGAAGCCTTTGACAAGAGTGGTTTGAGGTATTTCCCGCTGCTCGCATAATTGTGCTGGCAGAGCACAGGCAGCCCTCTGTTCCAGTGTGGGAGAGGAAGTGAGTTGCAGGAGAGGGTGAGAGCACCTTAAAGCAGTGTTGCCACCAGAGACTTCACCTCATGAAACCACAGCATTTCTCATGTACATATGTGCTGTGGTTGATGACAGCAACTGTTTAGTGGGCACTGAGAGAAAGCAAAAAGAAGGACCAGGGACTTTGCTTGTCCTGGCTGCTTGGGCAGGCAGTGTCTTGCTCCAGTAAACGGGGCTCTGGGATTGTGAGCAATCCTTTGGGTTATAGGATCATAGGCTATGACTAAATAAAAACCATGAGAGCATCTGTTAACTCTTAAATTAAAACAGACTTGTAGAATTAACATAAGTGAGGGCCTTACAAACTTTGTGGGTATTGCAGAAGAAATTACAGAGTTCAAGATCTATATATAGCCAGTCAAGTGGTTTCTGTGTATCTGGACTGTAGATGTATGAAAAGGAGGGCTTTGGCCCAGCCTATCTGAATTCCCTGTGTAGGGAATTCATGTAAGGTCAGCAGCTTTAGCCCTCAAAGCTGTACATCTGTAGCCATTAAGCATATACATAGGCAGCTGTCCAGGCAGATGTATCACTTACTCACACTTCTTCCTACGCTGTCTGCCTTTTGGTTTTGATATGACTAAAAGCTTCAGTAAGGAGTAGTTTTTATTATGTCAGATGTTACAAGTTGTCTGTGCCAGTTCCCAAGTTGGAGTGTGGGTTTGCATGGCTGGTGACTTTCCAAGAGCTGGAAGGGGAAATAATTCTGGAGCTGGAAATTCCTGGTGACTGCAAGAAGCTGTAAAACCTCCCACTGGGTGATGTGTGATAGTGCGACAGGCTTACGGCCTTGTCCGACTTCTATGCTGAAGCATAAAAAGGCTGTATGGATCTGCAGATGCTTTCCTTGGTTAGTAATGAGAGAAAATCCTAACTGCTTGGCTAGTTTCCCTTACAGGATGAATGCTCAGTGTTGTTGGTGAGGTGGTTTTTTTTCTTTTTATATTTTCGTTTCCCCCCCAATCCCTCATTCCCCATGGTTCAAATATCTTAATTTGTTTCAAAGTATCCCTTTTCCTGGGAAAATACTAGTATCAACACTAAATGCTTATTTGGGAAAGGGTCTGAGGTTGAGGACAGATTTGAGAGAGAGCAGTTGAATGCTGAGTGCCGGGTGGGTCAGCAATGACGTGTTTGCTTGCAAGGTGGGAGCTGCAGTCGGACAGTCTATGCTCTGTCTGTGTCAGTATTTATACAGACTGGAGCAAGACCAACAGGAGAAGTGGAGGCACCCTGTGGTAGCCAGCACTCGGGTGGCTATCTCTGTTCTCTCTGATGTGGGCTGTGTCAGGGCAACAGCATATTTCTAACATCATAGGTGACTGCCTGAGCCATGGGACCGTTGGCAGCTTCTTTTTAGGGAAGATGAAAAGACTTTTTGTAAGGTTTGAACTTTGTTCAAATGTGGGATGAGCACGTGTTTGTGGAGGTGTGAAGCCTATCCACCCCTGCCTGCTCACACCCTAGTTAAGAAGATTAGGGGTTCTGGTGTGCAATTCAGGCCTGTACCATCAAGCGCAACTCAGCTAATATGCAGTCTCAAGATCCATGCAAATGAATTAATTTGCATTTACAGCCTTTCAGAGAACTTCCATGCAAAACAACCTGATGGTAGTGTACACTGGTCAAAGCAGGATACATGGCTGCTGTTCTTATGTCCCTGCTAGTATGCTAAACTCCGCTGTCAGAAGAGGGAGCGAGGTGTACTGGGGTGAGGTGGTAGCAGTGCCGACAAAACCAGGCAAAATGAGGGACTGTCGAGCAATAGAAAGGCTTATGCAACCAGGCTACTTTTGTGGGACAACTATCAACTAAACCTGGTTGCTCTGGAGATAATCTCTGTTCTATTTAGAACTGTAATCTGAGGAGTCACACTTTAGTCTGGAAAGTTAGTACGGAATCATATCTCATCAGTAACAAGGACTGATGCAGACTGAATATTTTGTGGATGGTATCCTCACACTATGCATGTTTGATGGTTCTTTCTGTATGTTTGACTTTTGAATAGGGAGATGGAGATGCACCAAGAGTTTACCATTTGTTATTTTAGTATAGTGAAGTGTTTTCTCATAGACTGCGTTGCAGATTTTTAATTTTTATTTTTATTTAGATGGGTTTTATTTATTTGGTCTTTTTCTCCTCTAGCTTTTTGTATTCTTTTTAAATTTTAACAGTGAAGTTTGTTAAATTTAATAGTCTCTAAGGTATTTAATTTTCATACATGTGTTCCATTCCTTGGAAAAGCTGCCCAAATGTACATCTGAAATGATGATTGGGTTAGAAAAAGTATATTACAAAGATCAGAAATAAAAGGCTTACTAGAGAGATGCAAGATTTTGGGGTTTACTTCTCATTCCCTCTATGTTCATGTAACTTGCGCTACAATTTTCCTGAATCTGTTAGAGGAAAGGGAAGTTGCAGATGTCCTGCAGATTATACACATGAAATATGGTATTGCAGTTGAAGATCTCCATACTGAACAATTCAGAATAAGATTATTGTAAGGCATCATTCTGGACATTGAACAGCAAAATTTCCATTTTAATCCTTTCTACAGCACTGTGATAATTCAGTGAGTAATAAAAAAAAAAATTCAAAAAGTTTGCACTTGAACATGATACTGAGAAATCTTCCTTGGACCACTCACTGGGGCTTTCATTCAGAGAAATACATGTCTGCCCTCAAAGCCTTTTATTTAGCTTGTGTTTAACATTTTCCTCTTATCTATGGGTTGTTTTTTTGTTTTTTTGGGTTTTCATTTGCTTTTTATTGACAGATAAAAGGATGAATCATGGTTCTTGGAAGTAGAAAATACTCTGTATGATTATCGCTGCTGGGAATGCTACGTAGTGAAAACTGTGGGTGAGGGAGTAGGTGGTTCTACTTCTACTTGGCTTGCAGCTCCTAAATATGATCATAAACAGCTGAATTTGGGTCAGACTTTCAACTTTGCTTTTAACTACACACACCTCAGTTTGAGGTACACCCTTTATCATCATTTCTGGGAGGCATGATATCTGAGGTCGTTCTACAGCTTGAACTGCTGTTTCTGGTTGCGGAAGGTGTGCACATAAAGTGTGCTTTTGCCTATATTCATGATCTGTTTACTTTCTTTCTAGGGCTCATCACAATAAAAGAAGCCCATGATATAGAAGCCAGACTTAATGAAGTAGAAAAGCTTCTGAAGACTATTATAAACATGCCCTGGAAGGTGAATAAGACAAGTTCCATATTTAGCCCAGCTTGACTCCCCCTTGATGGTGACATGCACTTTCATGCAGATTAGAAAGTGTTGGGCTTTGCCAAGCTCTTAAAGAAGCTGCGCTTTATTGGGTGTATTGGAGAAGTGCTGAGTGCCAGAACTATGTAATGGTGTCTCCAGGCTGTTGCTTGTAATAAGTTTTTCTGTCATACTATGAAGGAGTGGAAAGGGAGGAGAGGGATAAAGCAAACTACTGGTAAAAACAGATATCTGTTTCTTTTTTCTCTTTTTAAGTATTCAAGATCTGAAGTTGTCCTCACATTCTTTGAGAGATCTCCATTGGACCAAGTTCTAAAAAATGACAATGTCCATAAGATTCAGCCAAGCTTTCAAAGTCCAGTTAAAATATCAGGTAAGAGTTGTTAGCATCCTACAAACGACACAAGAATTACACAATTAAAATTACTTTGTTTGTTGTTTCCCTTATTCTTTCTCCACCAGCAATTCAAAAGATAATTCTCCATAGTCTGCATTATAATACAGAACATATGATTAGCCTTGACATAATATACGACATACATTAAGACAGCAAAGTGGCAGGAGAAATTGAAGGCTGATCAATGTGAAGAAGTGGATGTGAGGAAAATGCAGTCCTCACCATTGTCACACATGAAGGAGATTTTGAGGCTATTGATGCAATTATGTGAAAATGTAATGTCAATGCCAAGCTATGAGCAAAACCAGCAGTGGGAGTATTTGCTATTGTTAGGAAAGGAGGGGAGAGCAGAAGAAAGGAGCACCACCCCACCTTGACTACAGTGTGCACAATTCTGGTCTTTCCATCTCAGAAAGGATGTAATACAATTTAAAGGCATACAAATAGAGGACAAGGATTCAGATTGTTGAACAGCTTGTCTACGAAAATGGCTAAATAAAGGACACTTCAACTTTGATAAGAGATGACAGAGTAGGCTTATGATGGAAGTCTACAAAGCTGTGAATAGAAAGCTGATTACCCTGTACTTCTCATGAAACAAGAACTATAGATTATCCAATAACACTGACAGGCAACAGAATTTAAACAAACAAACAAAAAGGTTATAATATTGTTTTGTTTCTGTGTGGAACACAGTTGAGGAGTGGAATTCATTGTCACAGGATACAGTGGAACTGAAAGCATAAATTACTTCAAAAAGGAAAGCATAAATTACTTCAAAAAGGAACTAGACAAGCAAGTTGAGGAAAAATACATTGAGATCTATCACAGGTGGAGACAGAGGCAGTTTCTAAACCGCAGATTGTTAGCGGGTAAAATGGAGAGCGATATTATTCTATCCTTGCCTATTCTGTCAGCCTTTCCTGTCTACGTCTGCTACTGACCATTTTTTAAAAGTTTATTGACTTTTGCTTTACCTGATTTTGTATTTCTATACTGAAATGTTTTGTGTGAACCTAATGGCAACTGCTGGTTTTGTGTTGGCAGAAGAGTCTATTTCGAAACTAGTGAGGTACTAACAGTCCATTGGTTAATGGCCAGTCAGCATGTCAACATGCTAAAGATACAAACAGCATGTCTTCAGGATTGATCTTAAACACAGGGTAGATTTTTTTGTAATTGTTCTTGAGCTCTGGTTCTAAACTAGCTGTTGAATAATTATTCTTTTAATTAAATTGTAAATGATTTACAAGCTTGTCAGTAACTCCTCAGAAATGTACTGTGTAATGCAGAGCCTCAGTGAGAGGCATGGTCTTACCAACCCATCTGAGCTGGTGACTTCTCATAGCCCCCATCCTGAGTGTAGGCTGCAGAGCAGCACAGGCACTATGAAGAAGTGCCCCTGGGGTCATACTGCTAAGGACAGTCACACAGGTCTGGCTTCCTGGGAGTGAGAGATGGGAGCCAGCATGTGTGTCTCACACCACATCTGTGACTAGGGAGGTTCAGATGATTTCTTGAGTCAGTGTGGAAACCTGAGGTAAATTTCTTGCAAAATGGGTCCTAGCAACTGGCCATCATGAAATGAAGGATCCTCAGACTGTCCGCCATGAAATTATTCCAAAGGGTGGCTGCAGTTAGTGATACCTTGTTCTTTTTTAAATAGCCAAATATAAAAGATTAAGTATCTTTGGAATTGTACTGATTAGAAACTGCAGTGCTGCTCTGTCTTGGAGCTTTTTGGTGTTTGAAAGGTGTCTGCATAATTTTTGTGAGGATGTGTACCCACTTAGGGCACATATACTTTCTCTGTGCATGACTGAATATGTCACAGGTTGGGTACAACAAAGAAATTATCAACATGAACATAAATTCAGAATGAAGGTGCATGGCTGATGGACAGGCTAGCAGCAAAGGGAGCCCTCCTGTCAGCTTCCATGTAAAGGACCCTCTGTGTAAAGGAGCATATTACCTGAATAATAACATGGTTTTTGTTTAGTTCTCAATTAATTTTAGTAGAGACAAATTATGCCTAATTAATGGAGGAAGATTTTCCCACCTCTGCAGCTATCCAAAAGCATCTCGTGGTAATTTGTTTTATAACTGAAGTCATTGCTGCGAAGAATTTAAGAATTTGATGGCAATTACTTTTTGCCTGGCTTGAATGTTGCACGCTGGAATTGATTTTGGTGTCTGGTGGCATCGTCAGTAGATGGCAGTAAATGTTAACATCTAAAGCGGTTCACACCGCAATGAAATTCTGTAACTCTTAGGTCATGTCAAGGACACCAGGAAAACACTATGGCATTCATTTTAGTCGCTGTGCAGATTTCTACATGGCTTGCAGACTTAGAAAAGCTTGCAAAAATGATTTGTTGTCTTTGAAAAAAACAAGCTGGCCCTCACATGATCATGTTCAGGGTGACAGAGGATGAGGAAGAAAGAGATGCCCTCTTAGATGAAAGCTGAATTCGAATTTATGGTGTAAATCTTATTCTGCAATACAGTGTAGGTTCAAGATGAGTCATGACAGAAGTGTGATTGTGCTGGGATTCAGTGGGTTTTGACCATCTGAAAACATACACTGCTGAAGTGAGTTTCAATAAAACACACACTGAAAGTCAAATGTTACTTTCTCAAGAAAAATGTGGAAATGAGTTTTGACCTTACCTTAATGTAAGGGCATGTAAACATACACTTTAAAAAAAACTACCTCCCTTCTTTCTCCCATCTCCTCTCATCCTTGTTACTTGATCTGTATTTGTGGTTGAAATTGGTTTGTTTGAGGATTCCATGTACACATGATTTGCTTCTACCATATTTTCTGCCACATACTAATTTCCTTTAGTTTGTGCTGATAATGTAAGGATGTAACACAGGAAGTCATCCCACTTAAGTCAATGTTGATTTATATAAGAGGTATATTCATTTTGTGGTGGCCCTGACTTCATCTGAGATGGTGAGGCTGGAAGAAATCCTTGTGACTTGCCTGGTTTGCCTTTCCATGTAGCACAGACATAGATTAACTTCTCATTCACATCAAATACTATTCTTTAATTACAAACTATCCTCGTGGTAGTAAGACAGCGGAACAAGATGTAAAATGTAGCTATTTTGGGTTGGAGGATTCTTACACAATGAGAAACAGGCGGAGTTGAAGGCAGTATAGGAGATGGTATTGGTTTACGTGACTTAAAGATGGTGGTTGAATTAACTTCAAAGGTCACTTTCTTTTCCTTTATTTTATTTCCTTTGTCCTGTCTATTTTTTGCTTCGCTGGCTTAAGCCTGGGACTGTCTAGGAAAAATTAAATTATGTTTTGGTAGCAATAGGTTGCAATATGTGGATGGACTGTGGTTATGCTAAGGGTGACAGGAATGTTGCCAGTGGCAGTAACAGGGCTTGCTTCAAATGCTCTATGACATGAATTGATTATGTGAATAAAAGTGGTTAAGCATTGGCAGTTTGCAGATGTAAGAAGCTGTGAAGCTTCTTACGTTCTTCATTCCTACATTCATGTACAGATTTTCAGTGTTACACACAAGTCTCAGTTCATAACCATGTCAATTACATACAATAAGCAGTTGTTTTCCAGATTTTTTTTATTTGCATCTTGTTGTTTTTCTTCTCCCAACAGAAATCATGCGATCAAATGGATTTTGTTTAGCCAACACTGAAACAATAGTCATTGACCACAGTATACCCAACGGAAAAGAGAAGCATCTGGACGTGGATTCAGCAGAACACTTGTAAGTGCTGTTAGCATCAGATAAACTGTAGCTTCCTCCCCACCCCCCTGCCTAGCAAAAAATTATCCTCTGAGCAATACTGGTACATTCTTTATTCAGACTGGCTAAAGATGACTGGGCCTGATTGCTAAGGCTTCACATCTCTTTCCATTAAAATAGATAAAATGGCTTTTGGTGAGAATGGTTGATCCCAAGGACGATGTGTAAAAAAATACTCTGGTTGTCACAGGGGTCATGCCAGGTGAAAATAGAGGAGAGACCAGAAAAGAAGCTTTAGAATCTTTCAAAATCCTAAGTAGTTTCTTTTTGGTTTCTGTAAAATTGGATTTACAGGAGTGGTATTTTCTATTCTTAAATCAAGGTTAATTCCTTGTGGACCTATATATCCTCGGATGAGAACTTTTCCCTTTCAGCAACATTAAACTCTGTATGACTTTTGGGTTTTGGCTGTCAGTATACTTGAAGCAGACATTTTGCAAAGCAAACCTGTATATTTTGGAGAGGAGCACTTGGAGCTTCAGGAGGCAGCAATCATTCCCCAAGATCCTACTGCACTGATTAACTTATAGTCTGAGGTGCTACCTACCGAGCGATACATCAGCTGAAAAGTCTCAAGCTTCTTGCAGAAGAAACTACAAAATTTTTGCAAGTTGGTGTTGCTCAGTCTGTTGTTCTGAAGTAATTGCTTTCTGCTTCCTTCATTTTCTGTCTAATTTTATTTGGCTCTACACAATATTGTTACAAAATGTAGTGAACCTAGTGTGCTTATAATCCATGTGGTGTAAATAGTCTTTTTACGTGTAGTTCTTAGAGTATTCTGCAGCCTTTTTGAAAGGAAATATGGTAGATCAGTGCATTCAAACCTATGCTTTTGGTTTGGTGAGAGGTGCCTTCTTCTCCAGGACTGTTTGCACTTCTGCCATTTCAGCCAGCAGCAAAGGCTACGTCATTGGACATGTAGGCTTTTAGGAAAATTCACTCCAGTATTAAATGTAAATTTTCAGGATGATGCTACTGTTACTACAGGCATCTTGTGGCCCATGGCTCATGGGTGGCAGTGCAAAAGCAGCACAGAGGTGGTGAAGTTAGATACAAGATATTCCCAGGAAAATTAAATCCTAGTCTTTACAAGAAAAGATAAAGCTTCCCCAGTGCTTTTTAGTCTTCGGTGGGAAGAGATCTGTTTAGGTACTGCTCGTACATAAGGTGATGAAAGGAGCTGAACTGTTATCTCACGCCATGTTTGCACTTAGGGTTGCTCCTGTGAGTTAATGGGTTTCTATGTGCTGTGTTTTCTCTCTTCTTCCTTGCAAACGCAGTTACTAACTGTAATGCATTACCAGGAGTTCAAATGATGAGGACAGTTGTCTTCCACCACAAAGAGTAGGCCTTTGTTAGGCACAGGGTGTCTATTGTGGTACTTTTGGTAAAAGTAGTAAGAGCAGCAGTTAGAGCATTGGGAGCTTGCACGTCCAGAGTCATTTGCAGAGACAATGTTAAACTCTATTTTGGGAAAGAGACCTGTTGGCACAAAAGCATTTTGGCTGTTGGGTGTCCTATACAGCTGCTAGCTGTAGTAAACAGTCCTGGATTATTTAGTTTGGTTTGGTATGAGTGCTCCAGAGCAGTGCTTTGCAGACTTCTGTGTCCACAGTTCCTTTCTAGCAGCAAGGAAAGCTCTTAGTATAACCACAGCACATGAAAGCCACTGCTTTATACCTCACATACTGCTTGAAGTTCTCTATCAGTGAGGCTGAAGAACCACAAAATCTGTGGGACCTTCCTGTTGTAATAACCTAGTTTTATATAATTGACAAAAGAAGGAGAACAGAATCTGCATAGCCTTCTTGACCCCTCTTCTACTTTCTTCATTCTGTCTGCCCCACTGGTTTTTCATAATCTGTTATTTCTGGATCACTCATGGACCGTAAGACAGCACATGTGATCTGTGAAGTGTTTGCAAGATACGAAGTGAAATCCCTTCTGCTCATGTTCCTACACATGCAGGCAAGCAAACAGCCTGGAGGTAGTAGAGGACTGAAGGTAATTAACATTTGAAGTTCAGTCTCATTTCTCTTTCTTTGTAAGTAAAGAGCACAGCAGTGGCACTGCAGGAGAAAATCCATGAATTTCTGCTCAAAAATCATTGTTGTGCTCAGAGTTAAAAAAGACGTGAGAAGGACCAGGCAGTAGTGTGGAAAAGACAGAGCTGTGTATTCCATGCATTGCAGGATGTATAGACCATGCTATCCAAAAACCTGTGATGTTTCTAAGGAAAGCTTTGGGGAGGGATGGGAGTGGGAGATTTGTCTGTTTACCCTTCACATCCTCTGAAATACCTGATTCTTAGGGCTCTCTAGGGTGAGTTTATCTGCTATTCAAAAAGCTGAAGTATGCCAGCCTAAAAAAGATGTTTAAAACATGTCATATAGTCAGACATAGGTTAGGATTTCTTTTTTCCTCTTGTGCAAGTTTCCAGTTTCTATTTCATTTTTTTTGTTCTATCAGAATAAATGCAAGTTCTTTCGAAATATTAAAGATAGAATGTATGAAAAAGAAACTTGACAGTTTTTCAAGTCCTTTGCTTGAACAGAGATGAGATGAAATCCTTGGCCTGCAGTGACTGCCTTTAACTGCTCTTCTGTCAGGGAAGAAGTAAAATGCTTTCTTATTTCGGAAATTCAAGCCTCTTTGGAACAGGAACACATGTAACCGAGGAAAGTGTAAGCTTTAACAAGTTGGTGCCTTCTGATTGTGTGTAGGTGTGAGACAGTCGGTAATTCTTGCAAAAGTTCATGTTGTAACACAAGAGTTAGGAAGTAGGAAGGAAGATATCAAAACAAGTGAAAGGGAATTCAGGAATATATTTTTGTTTGGATGTTCTCTTGTCAAAACCTAAATCTCATGCCATGGGGAGAACAGCAAGGGTGTAGAGGAAGAACAGTATAGTCATTTTTTCTATTTATGTTAGAAATTTGGCCTCATAGAGAAGCCAGCCCCAGAGAAGGTACCTGTAAAGTGAAAGGATGAGAGGCTAAGTAAACCTCTGAAACAAAGGCAGTTTCCTTTCCATTCTTATGTGGGAACTGAGGCATTTTGTGTTGCTGCAAGATGCTCTGAGAACAAAAGGGAAGGATGTGGACCTCAGCTGCATGATTCACTCTTCCAGAGTTCACTTGCTGCTTCCTTCCTCACCAGTAGCTTTGAAAGTCAGGGATGACAAGATGATTTGTTTTCATGCACGATGGTTCTCACAGGCCTATGGTTTATATGTATGCATATGGATGTGGTGAGGAGGAGGTGGATGCAATGGGCTCTGGGTATTGTTTATGAAGATTTTCTGATACCATAGTGAAAGTAGTCTTCTAGACACATAAAAATCTCATTGTAGAGGTATCCAGAATTCCCTGACAAAAAAGACTATGGCCCAAGAAATCATTCATTCCTTTGTAGGAAGGGAGCCTTGGGGCATTAAAACCAATTAATAATGGGTTTTATCCATTTCATGTTAAATGCAATGTGGTAACCAGGTGTCACAAGGTGTGAAGTTCAGGTGTTATTATGACAAATGCTGTAAAGAGTCAGTGTCATATTAGTGAGGAGTCATAAAAGTCCCTTTTACCAAAGACTGCTATCTAAAGGAATGAGAACTTGTCCTCCTAGTCTGCTGCACAGCTGTATTTTAACACAATTTTAAAAGGCAAAGTTCCTGTTTTACTGAAAGCAAACTTTTCAGTGCATTCATTTCCATAGATTATAAAGAGACAGGTTTTCTGCTTATTGAGGACATGGAGAGTAATAGTTTCCATTTACATCTTAACTCTTTCTAGGAAGTGTTGAATCTTGGTTTATGAAAATTGATGCCATTGATGTTGTCTCCAGTAGGTTACACTAGCATAAATTTATGTAGGCTGACGTCAGAGAAACTATAGCTTAATGATTCCCAGTTAATATCCATGAACCTTCCTTGACAGCTTCTAGCAGGAATTTGAATTTCAGACTGCCAAAACAGGGAGAGAGATATTGAAGCTTTGTAAGAAGAGTTTGTACTCTTAGACCTTTGTCTTACAAACTGAGCTTCACAAAGCTGAAGCTGTAAACCAGCATTAGAAATACTTCTGCAACACAAGTCCACATGCTACGTTTACTCAGCAATATAACCTGCAGTACCAGCAGAAGTATTCTTACCTGCAGCCTTTTTCCCCCTCACAAATGTCTTTTCTCAAAATTTCCATGGATCAATCTTCAGCCAGCCTAGCCTTCTCCCTCTCCCTCAATACTTTTCTTCCAATTCTTTTGATTTTGTTTTCCTAAATGAACATGAATGACTTAATACCTTTTGTTGTCTGTTTTTTGTTTGGTTGTTTTTGGGTTTTTTTATTTCTCCTTAGGTTTGAAAGTGTTAGTGACTTTACCTCGGAGCTAGAAGACAGTGATGATCCAACAGCTTATGTCACCAATTTGACATACTACCACTTGGTCCCATTTGAGACTGATATTCTGGACTGAGGCTGCTCAGTGATGCGGTCAGCCAGCATCCAGCCAACCTCTTCGTCTCTAGGTTCTGCTGTCTCCGGCATCGCATCTCTGGGAACAAGGCTGTGTGGGCAGGACCAACAGATAAGAAGTTGCAGCAAGTATAGCACAGCTGGTTTTGCGGTCTGGCCCTCTCTTGTGTGTTATGGAGACGTGTTGTATGGAGGTAATGGCTTCACAGTTGACAACAGACTTGTTTTCTGTGAAAGAAAGGCAGCAGAGGCCTCTTTGGGCTCGAGAAAATCTCTACTATGTCTGTGGGAACTGCCACTCTGACACAGCCATTGGAAACTTGTGCTGTAATGTGCTCCTTGGCTTGCAGTACAAGTTGAGGCTTCCACTTTTAGAATACCATGAGAAATTTCCCCAGGTGGCGTGACCGTGCTTGTAGTGCTGTGTCAGCAAGAAAGTGAGCAAACCAGCTGGATTTTGTCAGTTCCTTCTTCAGTTGCTTAATGGAGGTCTTGTGGGTCACTTTTTGCTCAGCTACTGGATGACTGGTGCCTTACACAAGATGTCAGAAATACCACGGAGTGCCTCCAGGAAACAGAGCACATGAGCTGACCACTTTCGTTCTTTTAATCATGGGGTTTTTTATAATCACTGATGAGGCAACAGCTCTTTTCTGGGATAGTAGAAGACAGCAGCTGGCATTGCAATGGACTGTACATGATGTTTGGGTACCTGTATGATTTCACAGATCTGGAAAGCTGATGGGAAAGCTGAGCTGCCCTGCTAGGAATGATCAAGGCTATGGCAGGCACTTGGATAAGAGTTTTTTCACATGGACCAGCAAATATGAATGGTGCTTACAGTTATCTACATCAGAGAGATAATTGCCTATGCATATTTCTCCCCAGAGGATAGGGAGGAAGACAATAAGATTTATGTTGTGTTTGGACTGAAAAAGGATTATAAGCTACAATGTGTCTACAGTGTTACAAAAAACCACTCTCTCCACTGCCAGCCTGGCTCAATGAGTCTGTCCAGCTTTCCGAGATCCACCTGCAAGTCTGGGTGCAGGCCTTGTTGTCAGGTAATATCATGGATTTCAGTGGAAGACGGACAGTGGAAGCAAGAACAAGATGGGATCCTGCAGCCTCTTGACTACTGAGTAGTGCAAAGTTAAAATCTCCCTCGGGTCTCTCTCTTGTGGAGTGCTCTGAAATCCTGGCTCTCACTGAGAGCACTCAATGCTCACTATTGCTACCTTCCATTGTGCTTTTTGCAGTCTGTTTGCAAATATGAGTTTGAAGGGATTGAAATGAGAAGGAATACATTTTGGACTTATTTCTTGGTAAAGGGGCTTATTGGTCCCAAAGAAGTTGATACAACTCCTTTCTGTAGACTTTTCATTTCTATATATAGAATAACAGTCAAACAGAATTTGCTAATGTAAATAATAAATTATTGAGAATCCTAATTATTTTACACAGTATGTTTTTAAAATATATTTTAATGAAATAAAATATAACTTGTCTTCAGTATAATTCTGCAGCTTAAAACAGCATCTTCCTTTGTTTTGTTTGACAGCACATTCCAGACATGCCAAATCCCTTTTTTCTTGTAGTTTTGGGAACACGCTGAGCTTTGTGAATTGTTTTTGTGCTCCATGCATTGCCTGTAGTGTAGATAGATTCTTACATGTTGCATTTCCAGAGTAGAAAGGAATATGTTCTCTCTCATGCAAAGGCTTTCTGAGCAGCCTCTTGAATTAGAACTGGGAGGGGGGGTATGTTTGTTTACTTGTTTTATTCTTCTATCAGTGCTTTCACTTAACCATGATGGGGTAGAAATAACATCTAGCAAAAAAGTACCTTGGATTGGGAACTTGAATATTTGCTTTCAGTTCCTGGCCCTGCTGTCAGCCTGCTGTTTCACCTTGGATAATTCTACTTCATCTCTACATCCCTGATTTTTCGTTGAATAATATTTTGAAAAGCAGAGTGTCATTGGCTTTTGATGCAGTATCATCTCCTGGTTCATTTGAATTTTCCTATGAATTTTTAACCACATGAGAACTACTTATTTCTTTTAAAGCACTTTAAAATGTGTGGATTAAAAATAGAGATGTATTGCTAATTTTTAAAATGTACACCTTCATGTGAAAGCCAGCTAAGCTACATTCAAAGTTAAGTCTTCAGGGAAGGGTGGGTCTGTTGCAAAGGAACTAATCCACAAAAAAGTTGCACTCATTTCACTTGGATGTTTTTAAAAGCCAGTTTGATTAAAATATTTTCCGGAGATGATCATGTGACTTATTTCTCTTAGGTGAATTATGTTTATTTGATACATCAAAAGAAAGAAAATAACCATTTGCATTACTTTGTCCATAAGAGTCAATTTTAAAACCATTCTTTGTTTAAATCGCCACAACTTTCTCATGTGCATCTGGTCTTTACAAGGGGGAGAGGTTCAGAGGATGGATTACACATATGGTCAATTCACATGTGCAGATACCTTACTGTTGATTAAAAACACTTTTTAGTTTGAACAAATGATCGAATGGGAACACAGAGAATTTTCTCTTCAACCAGCTCCAATTATAGACTAGTAACATCCTGCAAGAAGATAGTATAAACTCATTGTCCAAATACCATTCTGTTAAATTTTGTCTTTTGATGTAGCAGAATGCTCAACTTTTCCAACTTTTCATTTTTTATTCTGTTTGGTAGCATGTCATGGCAATGTTATAGCATATGGGTTAATATAGTAATCCTGAATGCTTTAGGTGTGGAAGGGCTGTTGGATCCAGAGGTTAGGCCTGTGGTGTAACTGTTTAAACATAGCTAGTTTTAAAAAATGTGCAGTCAGAAAAGAGTGTTTTGCTGTGAGAACAGATTAAAGTCTTGGTGTAAAGCTTATGGTTAAAAATATGTTTGTTCCAGTCTGTGGAGGTCACAACTGCCTAATAACACCAGAGCTTGCTCCTCATAAACAGACAGTCAAAAGCTATTAGAGAAGTACAGTCCACATGATGATACCCAGCAATTTATCACATTAACCAGAAAGAAACAACTCCCCAAGCAGGTCGATCATGTAGGGCTACCTGTTCCCCAGCCTGTTGGTGCCATGGTGGCAGCCACAGCTGTCTCGTGAGTAGCCTTTGCCAGTGTACAACTATCTTGGCTGCAGGGAAGGGCACAAAGGATCTGAACCAAGCCCAGGCTTGGTGTGAGGGAGGACCTCATGCCCAGTCTAAAGAGGTTTGCCTGGAAAGGCTTGCTGCAGCAGCTGCCAGGAAAGTAATTTATAAATCAGGAATCAAACTTTCGTTTGCAACTTTCCTTGCAGTCCTTTGCTTAAGTGCTTAACCTATGGCATGGCAACTGGTTTTCCCTTTTGTTATTTGAGCATGTTGGATTTTCTTCTTCTTTCCTTCATTTCCAGTTTCTCAAGCTGAATATCAAGAGTGTCACGAGGGCTTCCCATGGGGGTGGCAGGACAAGGGCTGGCAGCTGTGCCCTGTCACAGCAACCTGCCAGGAGCAGGGCACTGGGGTCTCCAGGGCAACCCTAGGCATCAGGTACCTCCCTGGGGACAGGTCAAGGATAGGCTGGGATATGGGCCCACTGTAGGGAGCTGGAGACCAGCCCTTTTGAGGTGTTGCTGGGGCAGGGACTGACAGCCCTGCAGGGCTGCCATAGAGTCCCGGTGTAAGGGACAAGGCCTAAGCAATCGCATGGTCAGCCCAGAGGTCCTGCCTCAAGGGTTGCCTCAATTACTGGAGCTGAAACAAGAGAGAGTTCCAGAATTTTACAGGGAGAGGTCCCATGCTGCTTCTCATGACATGGAGGGTGTCTCAGCCAATCCTGGAGCTGGGGTAAGAGAGGATTCTCAATGTCCTGGGACTAGAGTCCATGAATAGGGGCACATGCAAGCCTCTGGGGGCTCTCTACACCAAACAACCCTGAGCTGGCAGGTCCATTGCAGCAAACAGTTAAACACATACCCATATATTCTGGGGCATTAATTCAGAATTCAATTATTGCTGTTCTATTGTGTAAAAAAAAAATCCTAACAAATCAACAAAACAGTCTTTCATTATTCAAGAAAAGTGTAGCTAAAATTAAAATCCAGATCTCAGATTTCTAAACAAGTCCTCTCCCTTCTGAACACATTGTATCTGGTAACATCCCCTGTGGCCAGGTCTGCAGAACTCTGAAAACCACCTCGGGGGGGTGTGACGTGCTGCCATTCATCTCAGTGGTGTTCCTTCAGAAACCTAACAATGAATGTGTAATTTTCAGCATTATTCATTAGCTGCCATTTGATGATTCTAACAGAAATGAGTGGCACAAGGATTTTATCCCCAAACCCCTCTCCACATTGCAAAGCCAATTCCCATGTAAGCCACATTGTTTAAAAGCTGGGCTTTATTTTCTCTGCAACTTTGGCTTCTCGATTCAGCACGCTGCGTTTGGATTGTGTGTACCTGTCCTTGCTGTTAGCTGCATGAACAGAATAGAGTTGAAGTACACTGGTATCTAGTGAAGGAGCAGAAGATGCGGGTGTCTGGGGAGGAATAGCAACGACAAAATCATCTGGGTTTTAGTTTTTGAGTCATGAAATATGCCAGCTTTGTATTGTTGCCAAATATTAAGAAAGTTAGGGAAAAGAAAGGGTATCATATTATCTTATGACTTGTCCTCCAGTCTTTTTGTTATTTTTTATTATGGCAAGTACTTTTAAAAAGCTCAGCCTTGGATTTGGAGGCCATTTTTTTTATAGCAGCAATAATCTGTAGCTCAGCATCAAAATCCTAAAAATATATATGAAGGTTTTCTAATTGCTTCCTATAATAACATCCATTCTGTTCCAGTCAGCTACCTCTGAACTCCCTTCTCCACACATAAACAACTTATTCAGACATTCGTCAATGTTATTGCTTTCTTATGGAAATATTTACACCCTTAAGTGCAGTTCCCAAGTTTTATAGTATACAAAGCATGGTCTTCATTGTTGTCAGGTGGTTTCTTCTAGCTCTAAAATTGTTCTCCTGATAATTAACATTGTTAGTAAAATACATACTGGGGGATTTAGGCAAGGGGAAAATACCAAGGTAACATTATATATAAGATATCTAGATTTAAAAAGCAGAGTATTTACATTCATCCACAAGTCCACAGCAGCAGTGAAGTGGTGGAAATTGCTTGGATACATTTACAATTAAATTGTATGAATTCAGGCTTTCTCAGGGTTTCCCAATCCCTGTTATCATGTCTGTGTTTTTTACAATTAATGTATGTAACTCCACCATCCTGTAGTGAGAGAAACAACAGCTTGAACTTGCATATTGCAGAAAGGGAGGTTGGACACCAAGAGGTGGCTGAGACAGGATTTTGCAGTGCTTAGTTTTTGTCCTAGCAAGACATCTGTCTGGTAGGTGCCTTGCTCCATAGTTCTGGAGTTGCTACAGAGGTTTAGGTTGTCACTCTTCACTTGAAAGATTGCTGCTGGGGTAAGGATTTAGAGAAAAGCTCTTTATCCTCTCAAGATGCCATGTCAAATTTTGCATGGTAGGAAAATTCGTTTTCTGTCTAGTGAGGCTACATAGATGCCTGAACTGAGGAGCTGACTGCTTCTAGATCAGCTCTCGGCTGCGTAAGGGACTGCTGCTACCGGAAAGGACTGGATTAGACCCATGTTCTCACCAAGATTGTGGTGGGATGCCTTCAACACCCATCTTCTAGTCCTCAAATTCTGCTAAACAATTTTCAGAAACTTCTAGATAGAAATGACAGCTCATACACCAACAAGAAGAAAACCCAAATGTGGGCACTGAATCTCAATGACAAGCAGCCCAGCATCAGCTCTGTGTGTGTTTTTTTCAAATGAATTAATAAAATAGAGGATTCTTCCCGTAGATCTTTTACAGCCTACGTTGGAGCTCCATGTAAGACCTTTTATGTCCCTCTGGTACAGCTATTTCTGACACAACCTGGCAAAAATCAGTACTTGGCTACAGCTGTGGTGTGTGTGTCTTTATAAGGTCTGTGAACCACTAAGACTCCTTCAGCTACCCTGGCATCTCGTGGAAGATTCTCAACTCCTTGGAGGTTTTGGTCATTTCTATAAAGCTCAGTGGCATAACCTTGAGATGCCTTCAGCATTCTCAGAGGTCCAAGCAGCTTTAGTAATTACCATTTGTAAGTTAACTTGGCTTAGCAGTGTAGTTTAGTTTGGAAACCACTTACATGTAACGACCTCTTGTTCAGCTGTATCACTTTGTGCTGGACAGGCTGAAGATAGAAATAATTAAATGTACCAGAAGCCAACTGAATGATGTAAAATGAGGGGAAAAAAACATCAGCACCATCACCAGCAAAACAACTGTTGTCCATTATTTTCCTTTCCAGCTGTTAAAATTAAGTTGAACAGGATCCATGACCTCTGAATAAACATATGCTCTTTTCAAAATGGAAAATACCCCAAGTTTTGCTGAGTTTGCTTTTGTCTCATGGGAGCTGGCTTCAGTGGCTGAGCAGTTATACAACATGTTGCATTCAGCTGTCTCAAAGTGACCTTCAGATGTAAAGCAGTGGGTGTATGTGGAAGGAGAGGGGCATGAAGCACAAGGATGGCTTGGAGAGAAAGGAGTGGAGAAATAAGGGAACAATTGTAGTGCAAACAGAGGAGATCTCCAGGAATAGTTTCAGTTTTGAAGCTGCAATAAGTCATCTTTGTCAGAGTGAGCATGGGTTTATGTGCTCTTATACTGGCAGTGTCTGTGAGCTGTTCCGCATCCATTGTCCTGCAAGAAAGATTATGAGTCCTGGTTGGTTTTATTGAAAGGAGGAGATACTAGTATCTGATCAGGAGCCCTTATAAAAAAAATAATATGTTCAACTCTTCAAAGTAGATATTTTGCAGTGCCAAAATTTATTGTGATTGCTGCTTTGAAGCACTGTACAACTAATGAAAAGGGATTCACAATTCAGCTTCTGTTTCAATTAGTCCCCCATGCATTTTAAATTGCATGCTCCATGGCTGCAGGTGAGGGCCATGAGCATAATAAGAGACTTTATTTGCCTTGACCACTGTCACCTGAGGACCCACCCCCACCCTTGCACCAGAGGCTCTACTTTGGCTCAGCCCAGGGTATTTATTCCTTTCCCAAGGTGGGTTATGGGAGTGGTTTTATTTGGTTCTTCTCTTGAGTTGTTTGGGGATTTCCTGGTTCTAGGATGATGTGTGTGTTGCCTGGTGCTTGCTCAATGACTGATGGGAGCATTTTTATCACCACTCTGTTCTACTCACAGTGAGTTGTCTTATTTGGGAATATGTTCTTTGTACAACACATGAGTTAAAAGTATAGTTACCTTCTTCTTGATTGCTCAGCTGCTAGGAAGCTGTCACTGATGTGATATTGGTATTTATGATGCACTATTGACTTTCTGGGTTTTAGAATAAAATGGCAAAATCTGTTTGCATGTAACTTCTCGAACTGATCAATTCACAGACTTTGATGACTGGGAGCTTTGCTTGTGTTTATCTTCTGATTCCAGCCTGTATTGGTAGAAACTTTATGAATGGGCAGTTGACTCAAAATGGGCATTCCCTCTGTAGAGTAAGAGAGCAAGCAAATATGTAATCCAACATACGAGCGAGTCCAGAGAGGAGCAACAAAGCTGGTGAAGGGGCTGGAGAACAGGCCCTATGAGGAATGGCTGAGAGAGCTGGGGTTGCTTAGTCTGGAGAAGAGGAGACTGAGAGGAGACCTCATTGCTCTCTACAAGTACCTGAGAGGAGGTTGTAGAAAGGAGGGAGCTGGTCTCTTCTCTCAGGTGACAGGGGACAGGACAAGAGGGAATGGCTTCAAGCTCCACCAGGGGAGATTTAGGCTGGACATCAAGAGGAAGTTTTTCACAGAAAGGGTCATTGGGTATTGGAACAGGCTGCCCAGGGAGGTGGTTGATTCCCCTTCCCTGGAGGTGTTTAAGGCACGGGTAGACGAGGTCCTGAGGGACGTGGTTTAGTGTTTGATAGGAGTGGTTGGACTTGATGATCCAGTGGGTCTCTTCCAACCTGGTGATTCTATGATTCTATACAAGCTGGCGTTATGGTAAATGCAAATTCAAACCCTTATTGGCCATATAGTCTGTGGCCTCATATAGTAAATGGAGTCTGTATAATCACTGCTGGTACTGATCATATTGAATGTGCCAGCAATATGCTTTCAGGAAGAAGAATTTTAATCGTCTTTCTGTTTAGTCACTTCCGATGTGTGAATGGGAATGTATTATAATACCCAGGGCTTTGGGTGTGGATGGGTTAAGGTGGTTGAGAGTTCCCCTCCTGAAGTTGAGGAGGCAATAGGGATGTTTAATCAGTCTGTACTGAAATGTGCAGACCTGTAGTTTCTAGGCTGCAAGAATATTCATAATTAACTTTATCTTTTTTGTGCTTAACATCCTGAGAAATGATGGAAACAAGCCAGCAGTGGAGGATGGGTGATTAGATGCATGACTGAGGCAAGAAAAAGCTGGCTGCTAGTGAATGTAAGCAGATGTTAGTGAAACAGAAGCAAGAATGCTGATCGAGGGATATAGTAACAGCTGCTATAGCAACATGAACTTACTGGGCTTTGGCTTAAGATGTCTGAAGCATTTACATAGAAAACAGAAATTATTTTCCATGAAGCTATAAGGCTAGACAAGTTTTTTGTGAACAAAGCAGTAGGGCAGAGAAGTATATAGCTCAGGGAGTCAGAAAAGAACTGCATAGCAGTTGTGTGGCCATGCTAAATGAAAAAGTTGGGGTTATTGCTTCAAGCAGCTCTGAGATTGCAGATATTGCAGATATATGAGATTCAGTGTTGTACCCCGATCAGGGAGTATTGGGCATTGTACTGCATCCTGGAAGAATTGGGGTTTCACCAGTAGAATGCTTCAGGTTAATGAGGGAATCTGGATGTGATTACAACCTAATGTGCAGGTTTATTAGGCATCTAAAGGGTGATTTGTTAATAGTTGCAAAGGAAAATGGCACATTTTATATGCAGTTAGACACTTTCACTGAGGAACCTCATCCAACACTTGTAGTTAGCCTGAGGAGGGGAAAATACTCTGTGTGTGGCACTGCTATTGTTCCAGTTGGTGAAGCAGCCTCTGACATAACACAACTGAAGTAGGACTCCAGGCTGCTGGGCTAAAAATAGCTGCCTACCACTTACAACTGTAGCAGGGGCTATGTCAACAGTCTATAAACATAGACACTGATAGAACTTATGAATGTTGAATGAGATCTATGTGATGCATTTCAAAGAAGTGTTACTCTGAGCTGTAGTGATCTTCCTGGAGCATAGGAGTAGTCCTGTCAGATGGGAAAAGCCAGCTTCCCACCTGGCTGTTGCCACACTTAAAAAAGCAGTGAAATTTAATTTCACCTTAGATCAGGACTTGAGATGTGTCTGCTCTGTACACTCCTACATAGTATTTAGATAGTTAAGCTAAATGAGCTACTTCTAAATTATTGTCAGCACAAAGCTTGTAGTAGGGTCTGCTATTTGGTCACCCAGTATAGGTGCACTGCCTTTCATGCACCACCTTGCAGATTTAAGGAAAGGCTTGTTTATCTCTCTTAAGATCCAGTGCAACAATTTAAACCTTTTGAATGTAAAGGTCTAGGAGAAAACATGTGATGTGATTAATTATACAATGTCCTTATAGAGTTTTCCTTTGACTATAATCTGTTGCTTAAGTTTATGCTGTAAATATTAAGCCCTTTCTGGGAGCCTTTTGGGCCAGCACTCCAAGTCCTCCTTCCATTTAATTAGCAGAGTTGAGGAGTGTCTTGTGATCCAATGCAATTATTACCAGCAGTAACCTTTCCCACACTCTAGGTAGATGCTCTATGGCATTCTCTGTTCAGGAGCCCAGTTGGGGTGCTCAGATGCACAACATTGTTGAACATTGAAAGTGAGGAAATTACCATACTTGTTCTCATTTTGGCATGTTAAGGCCTGTGCTGGAAATGACACTGGAATCTGCTTTAAGATAAATATTTTGGGCAGATGAGTTAAACATAGATATGAATGTAGTATGTGAAACTCTTCTAAGAGGTAGCATTTTTAGGGAGTTATGGTTTATTAGGAGCAACTGATGTGGATGGAGGGAGAAAAGGTGAAGCTTTTAGGTACAAGATTCCTTCATAAGCCTTATGTCCCTAAAAACTTTATCTACTTTATCTATTGGTTTAAAACAGAAAAAAACAGCCCACAAATATTGTTTCAGCCTCCAGGTCTGGTTTTGTAAGTATTCCTGTACTGTTATGGGAAGGTCCTTTTAACAAGCAGTTTTCACCCTGAACACAGAATCACAGAATTGTTTAGGTTGGAAAAGACTTTTTTTTTAAATCAAGTCTAACTGTATCACCACTAGACCATGGCCCTAAGCACTGTATCTACATGTCTTCTAAACACCTCCAGGAATGATGACTCCACCACTTCCCTGGGCAGCCTGTTCCAATGCTTGACAACCCTTTCAGTGAAGTAGTATTTTCTAATATCCAGTCTAAACCTCCCTTGGCATAACTTGAGGTGATTTCCTCATGTCACATCACTTCTTTCTTGGGAGGAGACCAGCACCCATGTTGCTACAACCTCCTTTCAAGCAGTTTTAAAGAGGAATAAGGTCTCCCTTCAATCTCCCTGCCTTCTTTTCTCTAGACTAAACAACCCCAGTTCCCTCAACTGGTTCATATGACACTTGAGTTCCAGACCCTTCACCAGCTTTGTTACCCTTCTCTGGATGCACTCCAGCAGCTCAATGTCAGTCTTGTACTGAGGGGCCCAAAGCTGAACACCAAGTTTCAGCTTCATCAGTGCCAAGTACAGAGAGACAATCACTTCTATACTCCTGCTGGCCATGTTATTTTTGTTACAAGCCAGGATGCTGTTGTTTTGGGGTTTTGTTTGGCCATCTAGGCGTATTGCTGACTTATATTCAGGCAACTGCCCATTAATACCCCCCAGTTCCTTTTCCAGACATTCATCCCCAAGCCTGCTGTATTGCATAGGTTTGCTCTGGCTTGAGTGCAGGACCTGACATTTGGTTTTGTTGAACCCCATGGAGTTGATCTTGGCCCACTGATCCAGCTTATACAGATCCTCTGTAGAGCTTTCCTGGCCCCAAGGAGATCGATACTCCTGCTCAACTTGGTGTTGTCTGCGAACTTACTGAGGGAGCACTTGATTCCCTCATCCAGATCATTGATAAAGATATTAAACAGAACTAGCCCTAGCACTGAGCCCTGGGAGAACCACTTGTGAGTGGCCACCAACTGGATTAAGCTCCATTCACCACAGCTCTTCAGGCCTGGCCATCCAGTCAATTTTTTACCCAGTGAAAATTATCCCTGTTTAAGCTATGAGCAGCCAGTTTTTTTCCAGGCGAATGCTGTGGGAAATAGCATCAAAGACTTTACTAAAGTCTAGGTAGGAAACATCCACATGCTTTTCCTCATCTATTAAGTGGATCACCTTGTTCTAGAAGATCAAGTTAATCAGGTAGGACCTGCCTTTCCTAAACCCATGTTGACTGGTCCTGATCACTTGGTTGTCCTCTAAGTGCCATGTGATGGCACTCAAGATATGCTCCTTAACCTTCCCCAGCACTGAGGTCAGACTAACAAACTTGTAGTTCCCTGGATCCTCCTTCCAGCTGTTCTTGAAGATGGATGTCACACTAGCTAATCTCCAATCAAGTCAGACCTCCCCGGTTAGCCTGGATGGCTCATAAATTATTCAAACTGGCTTGTTGAGCCCTTCTGGCAGTTCCTTCGGTACCCTTGGGTGGATCTTATCCAGCTCCATAGACTTGTGTGTGTCTAGGTGGAATAGCACGTTGCTAACTCTTTCCCCTTGGATTATGGGAGTTCCATTTTGCTCCTGAATGGTTTTATTGTGATCAGACGTTCTAAGTTTCTGTTACCACTAAGAAACGTGTAGCAAAAGAGAAAGGAGGAGAGAAGGTTAAAGTTCTCTTAAACTTCATCAGGAAAAAAAACATGGTATTCCAATGTCACAGGTAGGATTTATGCCAATAAACTTAGCATTCTGTCCTCCTACCAGTCTGAAGTGCTCTCCCCACTTCTGCCCACCCCCCACTCCCCCCTTGCAGAAGTTTATTTACACCTTAAATTGAATTTTCTTTCTAACTTTCTTTGCCTTTATATGTACCTCAACACACGGTTATCAAATTTGCATTATTCTTTTTGAAGACTGTATTGATAATTAGTATTGTAGAACAGATTTTTCTGAAGCATGGCGAGTGGAAGACTGAGTGTCTTTTTTTTTTTTTTAGCTTAACATAGTGAAATTGTTGCCAAAATACAGATTTTTAAAAAGGAAAACCTGCTAGCTGAGGTTACAAGTCAGCTACTTTGACATAAGCTGTTCAGTGCATTATACTTGCTAGTAAATTTTTGGTGTTTAAGAAGAAAAGCTGATTTCTGCAAGTTTCTAAGTGTATTTTTACAAGGCTTGGGAAAGATGTCTGATGGCCAGTGTCATGTGCCTAGTGCATTTAAAGTGCTGAACACAGAGGAAGACCAAATACTTAATCTGTAATCTATCTTGTGCCCCCCTTTTTCTTATCTTGCTTAAGTTAGTGGCAAACTTCCAAGTTTTCCAAGCTCCAGTCAGGCCTGTTGTTGTTTACAATTTTTGCAGAGAGGAAGGAAGGATTGTTCTTTTGCTCTCAGGAGGAAAACTTAATCCTTCTTTAGAACAAGAGAAAATAACTGTTAGTAGTTTAGCAACCAGATCAAGGTCGTGCACAGGGCATATGTGGAGTATGTGAATGCTGAACCTCCTCTGTTAACACCAGGGTAAAACTGAAGGCAGTTCTTTCACCTCGTTCCAGCATCTGTCCCCAAAAACGTTCCTCTGGTTTTGGTTTTGAGTTTGAAATGTATTCTCATAATCTAATGTGACTCCAAATCTGAAGATCTGCTACGTAAATGAATTGGTCCTCTTTCCAGCCTGTCTGCCAGCTGGAGCTTCTCCACAGAAGCAGGGGAGCCAGGAGTGAAGGTGAAGCAAAGCAGGTAGGATGGTGCCATCATGATGGTTACCAGTGCCACAGTGCCCAGACAGAAGAATGCAGGGTGGGTCAGGTGACAGTGAACTGCAGTAGCCAGAAGTCCAGCTTGCTAGATAAGCCCATAATGGCAAGCTGGGAAGTTAAGTCATTGGATCAGGACTTGGGTTGGTGAGAGGCAAAGGTGGACACAGGGCCACCTGTCGGTATGCCTTTGGCAGGGACCAAGGGCAAGTGCTTAAGCTTAAATGCCCTCAGGAAGGCTTCTCTCAGCATGTTCCCAGCAGTCAGATCTGAGGTCAAACAGCTGCCCTGTATCAGAGTTGGTCTTGAGCAGGGGCTATCAAGGCTCAGGGAGGAAAAGGAAAGACTGCAAGGCCTTACACTAACACCAGAAATCTGGTGAGGCTATCAGCTATATGGACAAGCCTACTACAATAAAGATAATTATTTGTCTCTGCTTGTGGCAGAAGTAGCTAGGGAGATTCTCGAAGCCATTTGTTTTAGCAGTCACTCAGTAAATGATCAGCTTAAAACTTGGAGTAATTATGGAATGGTTGAGGTACAAATAAGGAAAATTAAAATTAACTGATTGCCAAGAGCAGTGCTAATCACCTGAGCATTCTAGTGGAGCTCAAAGGTTGACTGAAGAATGACCTTCTGAATTTGAGAGGTGGGTAGTGTGACAGCAGTCAAAATTCAGCACAGGTAAATTTAACTCCCTGGTAAAAGTAATCCTGGCCTCATGTATTATTCTGAGCTATGAATTCTTTATTTTCACTTAAGAGTAAGACTGTATTCATAGTAGTTCCATGAAATCACTAGCTTAGCACTCAGGAACAATGGAGGAAAAAGACAAAATATTACTTTCTGGGAAGACGAAAGAGAGAAAAAAAGCCACTGCATGACTCCAAGCTTCACCCCCTGCTTCTCATCCTGTCATCTCAAGATGTATTACACCAGGAGAAAGTCAATGCATGTGAGCAATGTTTTGAGATGATCTGCTCAAGAAAGAGTTAACTGGGCTTTTCCAGAGATCAGTGGGTGATGTGATGGATATCCACAAAATGAGTGACACAGGAGAAGTGGATACTGATTGATTGTTATTTCTTGTAGTATGAGAACAGGGGGTCATCAAGTGACACTAGTAGGAGACAAGCTCAACACAGACAGGAGACCATTGCTGAGCTGAAGCGAAAGAGGCCTGTTGTGCTGTCTGCTGAAGGATAGCTTGGAAAGAGCCTGGACTAGAACCTCTTTGAGGTTTACTACCTAGACAAACTACAACAAACTCCGGTAGTCTTCTGAGGCTGAAAAGAGTTGGAGATGGTGGAATTATTAGGGTGAAAATGCATCCTGAGTGGTACTTATTATTCCTCATTTACAAGCACTGTTGCAGACAGAAAGCTGAACTAGGTAGGCCAGTGTCTGATCAGATATGACACTTCTTTTGCAAAGATTTTGTACAGAAGCATGCCTTTATTTTTTTTATTTTTTGAGACAAAATCTAAGTTATTTTTCTTAATTCAAAGTGCATCTGTCCTAGGGATAATGCAAGGCTGTCATATACCACCAGGAGAATTCATTGAGTCCTTTGATCTACCAAATGTTCAGAAAAACTTTGACATTGTGTGTCTGCAAGTTCTCACAGAGTATGACTATGATGCCTTACACAAAGTCCTCTGTTTTATTGTCCAGTGAGGAAGCTAAGCAGCTTGACATACTAAAAAAAACTGTGGCCATCTTCTACCCTGCTTATTCCCCAAGAAATTGGAAATGGTTCTGTGAAGATCAGATATTGTCTTGCACTTTCTGTATGACTTTCTTAAAACACTTGTTCCTTTCCATCCTTTTGCTTTTGTGTTATGAGGAAATTTGCCGTGAGTAGTTTCCATGGTTACAAGCATATGACCAGTCTTGGAGCGAGAAATCTGCAGATAGTCAATTCACAAAGCAGTGCAGCTGGAAGAGTGGAAATGTGCTTGATATCCATAACGGCCATTCCACCCTAGGAAAAAACCAATACGAAATAGGAAAAAATGATATTATTATTAACCTCCTTGTTTTACTGTGAAATGTAGCACTCTCCTTTACCATTAGATCTTTTTAAATTGCTGAAAGCACACTGATTTCTGTGGTCTCCTGAGTATTAAAGGGCAGGAAATGCCCTTTTTTTGCTATGTTGCAAAATAAGCTTCTAAACCAAGTTGTGCAATTTGTTTGTGTAAGAAAAAAGCATTTTCCCCCTCTTGTTCAGGATTGTTCCCTCATTTTATTTAGAGGAAAGAAAAAAATGGAAGTGTAAAATCCAGAGTTTTGGGAGGGATGCAGTGGTTTTCTCCTTGCCTTTACATTGCTTGGTAGCATTGGCAAGTACTTGAACCTCTCTGACCAGGTCTGTGCAGCACTTGCTTTGTTGAAGATGTGTTGGCCACATCTTCACGAGTACAGAGCACATTTTAAATGTGTTTGCTGCTGTGCACAAAAGCTTTCTTAGGAAGAAGTTGTTTCACACAGCAAGTAGGTGCTGTAAGCCTGAAGCAAGCCTTGGTCCTGTAATTGTCACTGAAGAAATCTTTGCCTCTGCTACAGAATTTGAGCCATGACTACAAAAGCAGAGGGTGAACTAGCAGGCCTTCCTGTAAAGGCCAGCACAGAGTCTTGGCACACATATGTAGCCTGGAGTGAGGGAGCGAAGCATAACCAAGCCACCCTTCCCAGATGGATAAAAATATTTTGTAGTGTTAGCTAATTGCCAGTCAGGTTACATTGATTAATGCTCTCCTGCAAGTTTGGACTGTAAGGAAGTGGAAGAAGAAAGCAAAATCAATAAAGGTAGAAATTAAACGTGGTGACTTCTTGTTCTTCTTCAGTGTTTAACTGTAGTTTTTACCAGTTCACATCAACAAAATTTCCAAGATGAGTGCAGCTGTATCTCATGGATGCTGATAAAGGGACTAACTCATCTTCCAGGGAAGATTATCAGAGGTTTTTTTGCTAATTTTTGTTTTCATTAATTGTTAGAAATCCTTCATTTAAATACAGTTAGCCTTTTGGCTAAGTACACCCCAAACCCCAAGTTGCAGATGCAGAAGTTGTAAACAAAAATACAGTACTCAAGAAATATAAGGTTTTGATGGTAAAACCTAATGGCTTAAGGGACCTTACTAAGAAGTAGAATATTGCAAATGGCAATAAACATTCACATCCCAAAGCAAAACATCTCCAGGCTTCCATATTCCAATAGAATTATTAAAATTAATGCCTTGCTTTTTATATATGGTGGCAGCTTAACACCTTAGGATATTAATACTTAATAGAGTGCTCTTGTAGTGCCACCAGTGCTGAAGAATTAAGAAGCTACTTGTTGTAATGCATGGATTTTAACTGAGCACGTGGCCAGGCACAGCTTGCTGCTGATGCTTGAGCACCACAACTGCCAAGACACGAGGCTCTCCTGACAAAACAGCTGCCCCTTAATTGGGAGAATTTTTGACAGATATTTATTGGTGTTCTTGATCACCTTCTAGTGATGGCTGTGGTGGTCACTTTTCACACTGCTGACTGTCATAAAGCACAACTCTGTAGTCAAACCAGTTCAAGAGAGAATTAGAACTGCTTTGAGATATGCAGTAGTAATTGTATGTGTGCCTCTGTCAACGAGCATTTACCTGGCTCAGTAGGGTTTTAACCCTTTTGGTTGATGAAAATAAACTTCTACAGCTTTGCCATCATCTCTGAGAAACAGGAAAGAGCCCTGAAAAATGTGGGTCTGTGCTTGCTTAATGAAAGTCAAGGTGGACCTCTAGGAATCAGTGACTGTGGAGATCAAAAAAAAAAAAAAAAAAACCACACAGGTCAGCTAGTAGTCCAGGAACACTTCTGGAATGGACAGTTTAGGTCAAAGGAGTTTCTGGTTGGTTCCTCTTCACTATCCTACTCTGTGAGCAACCTGTGACAGCTGCACATTAAATTAGATGACTAATGTCTGCCACATATTCATTAAACATCACACATTTAGGGTATACAACCCTGTGCCAAACCTAGTGCTAATTAGGATCTGTAATGAGTGTTATTCACCTGTAATTAATAGGAGCAGGGTAGAATTTTCAGTGGTACCTAAGTGACTGAGGAGCTCACATCTGCTTTTCCAAGACAACTATTTCATTGGACTGAAGTGGTATGCAAACAGTACTAGCAGTGGCTACATTTGTAAACAAGGACACAGGTCTGGCTGCACCAGGGCTGTTCACTGGCTTAAGTGAGCTATTCTGCTATAGTCAGTTTGGTTATCATTGGGGTAATGTGATGGGTTTCCTTCTGCTAGCTCCTTTCTTCTTACCTGCTCGCTCCCCTGAAAGACAGATAGCGTTATTCTGGAGAAGTATTGAGTCACTATTCCAGAATCAAATATCTCTCCTTTCGAGAATGTCCACACAAATGAGCCTACGGTACTTGAATTTCTCACTCAAAAGGAGCAATCCAGGTTCCCTGTGGCACAAGACTGTATTGTTATAAGGTCTTCTGGTTGTCTATTGCACAACTACGGAACATAGTAAGGATAGCGGTTTTTTTTTCTCCACTCCTTCATAGATAATTCATTCTGACCTTCAGTCCTCTGTGCCGCTACTTTTGGAATATGAGGATCCTTATAACTCATTTGAAAGATGGCCAGCAAAGCACTAAAAGGTAAGGATAATGTTGGTTGTAAGAAGGCTGTAATAGATATCTTCAGCTGTGTGACAAGACCATTGCATCAAACTCTTCAAGACTGTCAAGCCGTGACCTGTTTGCACTCAAAACTAAATGGAAAGAGGAAAAAAAGCTCACCACTTTAATTTTACAGAAAATACTTTTTAAGATGCATCCAGTATTGAGTAGAAGGAAACCCATGAGAAGTTGATAGTAGAGCATGTATAGCTGTGATTCAGAGCAGAGGACTGCATTAGAAAATGGGAGTCCTCCTTGCTCAGACAATCACAACCTTCATGTTTGGAGCACAAGTCCTGTGCATCTGTCTGTCATATTGGAGAAAGCTGAAGAGGAACAGATCGGGGGAGGGAAGTGGAATCAGGACTTCCTTTGTTGCTGATCAAATCCAGTTCTTTTCTCCATCACTGAGAAGCCTATTTGGTGATTAAACAAGTAAGGAGAACTTACCTGGGCACCTACCATGTTATCATAAAGGAACTGTGTCTTTTCCAGCTGACCTAGTGTAAAAGATCTAATTTTTATTTCTGTGCTAGAGGAAAAAAACTTTAAAAATGTTTTTTAAATTCCTTTTTATGGATTTTTTTTCAAACATTCACATTTACATAAATGTGTGCAAGCTAAAAATCATCCCAATCAAGTGTCAACATTATATAAAAACATAATTTCATTTTCCCTGATTCAAACACTTCTAAAATTTCACTTCCAAAAACAAATATGAAAGATTTAGGCATATAGAATAGTCTGTAGATCTTAAAAATAAAAAGTTGATCAAAAGAGACCATGAATGCATGACTTCTCTCAGTGCACAAGTGTGACCACCTTTCTCCCCTGAAGCTTGACTACAGGACTTTGCAGGGTTAATTCAGCCTCTTTCCAGCTCTGGCAGACAGAAAATTCTGTACAGTTTACAGTGTGGGGGCTGCTGGATGAAAGCCAAGGTCTTGATCCAGCTCTTAGTAAAAAAAGTGGAAAGATGCCTATTAACATGAGGGGTTATATGTGGCCCCTGACGAATGATTCTAATGGAGTCTGACTTGCTCTGACTTCTTTGTCTGTATAGTAACTTTGTCTTCTAATGTGTACAGTCCATAGGCTGTCAGCAGTGCCCTTTTAGGGGGATAGGGAAGAGGTATTTTTAAAATTTCAAATATTTATGGAGCGAGTTCTGTGTGCATGAGTCTCTAAGTGCTCTTCAAGGGGGGAATTAGTGGAGGGAGTCCTTCTAAGGGCATAGGTTAGACAAGGAGCAGCTATTAAATAATCAGAGAATCTTCTTTGTTAAAGCCGTTAAGGTCCAGTGTTGCAACATATGGCCAAGGACACAGCTCAACAGTGACAGATACAAAGATTTTACTTTCCCAGGCAAAAATTTGCCTGTACAGCATCTCCCTGTCAAATGCATAACCTCCACATTGTTGCTCAAGATGGGGAGAGTGCATGTGTTCTGGAGGATAGGGAATCCTGTTATGTGTGATGTAGACCACTTAACCTGGAACCAGTGAAGCAAAGACTCTAAGTCAGATCTGAAAGGCAAATTTCTGTTACTTAGGAGAAGCTGGTTTCTGTGGGAAGAGGGATTCTAGCTCCTGCTGGACTATTACAAGAGGACATCCTGTTGCCTCACCCAGTTGCATGTTTCTGCTACAGGTCAGCCTGCCTGCTCTGCAAATCACTGCCCTGGTCAGCAGTGCCTTGTCCTTGTGCAAGACAATTTGGTGTCTGCTGGACTCTTGCAGTTCCTGTGTGAGAGTTCAACTGCACCCACACAATGAAGAGCCCAGCATGTATATAGTCCTCACATCAATGTGCTCTGCTGGGGTTACCTGAAGTAATGAACTTCTGGTCATCTGACAATATGTACTGAGAGGGGAATATACATCTCATAGGCTGTGGGCTGCTGCTGAGCAGTGAAGATAAATGTTCTTTTGCAAACCTTCAAGGTGCTGAAGCAGAGCTGAGGGCATCTTGTACTGAGATAATTGTAGAAAGAATCACAAAACTATTTTGTTCCACTGGGTTCAGATTTATCATTTAAGTTAATATATTTGGTGAGGGTCTAACAGGCTTCAGAAGCAGCCAGCAAATCTACAGAGGTAAAGCAGGGGACAAATGTATCAAAAATCACCTCAGTAGAGCTAGTGCCATCTGCTTTTTCTTGGGTATTGTGGACAAGAGGTAACAGTTGAGTTACTGTGTTGAGAAAATAATGAGCTTTTGTTGCTATAATCCAGAAATCCTTTTGGTAATAAGGATGACTGATTCTCAGATTAAGCTAGGCATACCATCAGATCCACTGTTTCTATTTAGAAATAAATCCCAGGGTGGGGAGAAAAGGATGTTTTATTTTGAATGCTAAGGATATGTCTCTGTTTAAAGGAAGCACAGGTACAGTTCTGATTTGATCTGCCAGCATTAGCTGAGTATATGTTTTCTCTCACGAAAGTAGGTCGTGGCAAGAAAGACAATTTTAAATTAAAGGGGGAAAAAAAAGATGAGCAGTAGTGACTAGAGAGATTGGTTTTGCTGTTCAGTAGATGAATGGCACTAACTGACAAGCAGCCCTCTGTCAGTTGGGCATAAATATTAATACATTCCACATTCATGCTCGGCAGAGCCTTTTATTAAAACCTACTAAATAACAATATTGCAACCTGTCTTTCTTTGGTTGGAGGGGTATGAGCCTGCTGTGGCTGCCTGGTAGGAAAAAGAGCATATCCGCTTTTGTATAAATAGTCACTCATTGGTCACTTTTGAGAGGGAGGAATTCCAAACCTGATCTATAAGTCAACTTCCAAAATTTGACAGGTTGCCTTTCAGGACAGTAGCTCACTAAATAAATATAAAATAAATGCTACCATTGTTTCCTTTCTGCAAATACCTCTGTAGTCCATAGCAGTATTCCTCATCTTAGCCTGTCCCTGGGGTCTGTTTCTGTGTCCATGCTTTGAGAATAGACAGGGCTCTTCCTTGAGTCCTTCCCTTTCCTGCTGTAGTGATAGTGACAATTTGGACCCCCATCTGCCCTATAGCTCTCCCTTCATGCCAGCCTGAGGGACCTGGACAAGCTTAGGAAGTGGGGCCCATGTGAAACTCATCAAGTTCAACAAGGCTAAGCACCAGGTCCTGCAGCTGTGTTGAGGCAATCCCCAGTACCAATACAGTCTAAGGGTCAATGTGATTGTGAGCAACCCTGCTGAGAAGGACTTGAGGTGACTGGTGGATGAAAAACTGGATATGAAGCCAATAGTGTACACTTGCAGCCCAGAGAGCTAACTGTATTCAAAAGAAGTGTGGTCGAGGGAGGTGGTTCTGCCCCTCAACTCTAGTGAGACCTGTAGTACTACATCCAACTCTGGACTCCTCAGCAGAGTAAACACATGGGCCTGTTGGAATGGCTCTAGAGGAGGGCTATGAAGATGGTCAGAGGGCTGGAACACCTCTTCTATGAGGAAAGACTGAGAGAGTTGGGGTTTTTCAGTCTGGAGATGAGAAGGCTCTGGGAAGACCATATTGTGGTCTTCCAATACTTAAAGGTGGCCTATAAGAATGACAGAGATGAACTTTTCAGCAGGGCGTGTTGCAATAAAACAAAAGGTACTGGTTTAAACTAAAAGAAGGTATACTTATACTTGATAGAAGGATGACATTTTTTATAATGAAGATGGTGAAACACTGGAACAGGTTACCCAGAGAGGTGGTAGGTGTCCTGTACCTAGAAACATTTAAGGTCAGATTAGATGAAACTCTGAGTTACCTGATCTGTTTGAAGATGTCCGTGCACACTGCAGGGAGGTTGGCAGAGATGACCTTTGAAAGTCCCTTCCAACACAAAATGTTCTATGATTCTGTGATCCTGGCAGAAGTACATGCTGAAGTACACAAATGGATCCCTGCATCTGAGTAAGATGCAGTTGGCTGCTAAATCTGTATTTGTAAGGTGATGCGAGACAATCTTCATGTGGCCCTTCAGTTCTTGTTTAAAGCAAAACTCTCGGCTTAGGAGTATCCCTCAAGACTCAGTTGTCTTTCTTCAAGGTTGTTAGACATGCGTTTGGCATAGTGAAAGCTTCTAGCTGGGAGAAGAAATGGCAAATGCCATTTAAAAAGAAAAACTCTGGGTTTACATGGGGTGAGGGTCTAGGACCTCAGAGAAAGGCTTGTGGCATGCAGGAAGCAAGCAGAGGTGACGTTTTTGGCTTAGTTTCTGTGTTCCCATAGCCTGTGGTCACAGAAGGCTGGTTTTAATTACCTCAGTGGTTTTTATCAGCTCTGTTCTTTTCTGAATAGCTCTTAGTTACTTCAGATGCACAATTATGTGGTGCAAAAACTGAATGGGACCAAAAAGAGATTTATCTTTTAAAGGCATAGTTCCTGTGGAGTGGTGGTGATTTACTGAGTGGTGCAAGTAGCTGTGTTAAAAAGAGTTGGGGGAGATATCTCCATTGTGTGCAAAAGGAGCGTGTTACAAGCCATACTTGCTTTTGGAGTTCCGTCCCACACTACGTACCCTCCTGCTGCCCTCAGAACCAGCCCTCCCATTTTTCTGGTGCCCTTAATTAAGGGCATTACTGTTATGTGGTGTGAGTCTCATTACTCACTTCAGTGGTATCTGTATTCTGTATCTACTGTACTCACAGCCTAAAAGCTACAAACTGAGCTGAGGGCTGGCCTCTTAAGCAATATTTTCTCTTTTTTATTGTAACTGTCATAGCATTTCCCTTGTCATAAGAAAGTACTTTTATTATATTGTATTACTTCCTAGCTAATGCATTATTATCTCAGCTGTTCAAGGAATATAGTTTAAAATATGTTAGGAGATATGCTCAATATTGTGATTACATGTTGTTCTTGTTTGCAATTATACCATAACAATTACAGTGTGGAATACTGGAAATAGACCACCATGTCATTCTTACCAGTGTAGTGCTGTTTGGGAAAATTTGCATTTAGGGCTGTCCTTTTCTAGTGTGACTGAAGGAATGAAACCCTTCATAGAGTGAAATATAAATATTTGAGACAAATGTATAAACACAGTCATACATTGTATATATGTATGTGTATATTTGAATATATGCCAGCATTTCCTTATGCTGAAGAAACTCTATTCTTTAAAGGAAGTATTTGAGAATTTGGATCTAAATACTGGGCCAGAACTAAAATCAGTTCATTTCACTAGCACTGTCCTAATCACTGATCCTTGGTTGCTTCTCACTTTGCATTTGTCCCTGTGAAGATGAGCATAAGACTTGAATAATATGCTTAGCAGGTTATTTTAAATATTAGGCACATCTAGGCATGGGCTTGGTGGAATTTCTCAAAGGTATGGCTTCTCTCCCAACAGTGCTTGTGCTCTCACGTGAAATGGCAGCAGTATGCACTAAGGCACCTCACAGAGGAGCTAGCCTGTATTTACCCAAACAAAACTCTTCTAGCTGAGGTCAGAGCTATGGAGACATGTCAAAGGACTTAAGAAATCTATGATATGGCTTACCTCTACAAATTATCTGTAACACTTTGAGGCTTGAACTAGCTGTCATTGATAGACTCTATGTCCTTCCTACAGCCCTTAATGAGGGAGATAGGTGATACTTCAATGTGTGAATTTCTATATGACTGCCCAAAATTGAAACACATAGGCTGATTCAGTTTTATATGTTTACAAGAGTTTCAGGCTTATGTAAGCGTGCTGACATTCAGAGAAGCAATTCTATGGACTGTCATGAGGCACTGTCGGCTATTGTTGCTGCTGATGACTCATCACATATCTGTGCAGGTACTCTGGACTGTAGTGGGGACACAACACAACCACAAATGAGGCAATGAAATGGTGAATCACTGCCACAGGAAGGAAACTACCTTCCCTTCTGTGACTATACCTTGGAGCTCCTGTTTAGAAGCTCCAGGCAAATCACTACACTAGTTCTACCTTCTTTTCCTGTTACTTCTTGACTACAATAAATCCCAATGGATTGGAATTTACAACCGAAGTTAGAGAAAAATTGTAACCTCTCATCAAGCAATAAGGCTGTTTCTATAGTTCTCTGCTGGCTGATGGTTCTTCATATGCTTAGACTAGCAATGTTGTTAGTATGAAAGGAATTGGTCTTTGTGATGATTTGAGTACACTGAATGTAGCGGGTGTTGTAAGAGGAAAAGCAATCATCTTGTTGTTTGAAATAATCAAAGAAATCATCTTTTTTCATTCCAGCTATTTCAGTCTAAATGTGACATCATTCTATTCACAATTTACCAGAGCCTCACTCTTATGCCACTGCAACAGCTGATTTTAGGTGGCAAGCATATCCATGAGGAAAAACCTGCAGAAACTGAGCTTTTACACTGAACAGAATTAAAGCTTCACTGCTAAAAAATATTTGAATAGCAATGAAGAATACTGTTTAAACTGTGATTAGAAGACAGGTTTATAGCCTCCAGTAAACAAGATGGCCACAGGATGATGCTAAGATGAAGAAAAAGATGTCTTGGGAAGATTGTTTTCACCTCTTCAGGCAGAGAAGTCAGTGACAATACACAAATCCATCACCATGTTATTTGCTTGTCCCATAAGACTGCAATTGGCCTGAAAGTGGGGAAGGCAGTCATGTGAATGATCATCATATATTCTGGTTTGCATCCAGTGGAGAGGTGCTTCATATGAAAGATGGGAATACCATAACAAAGAATCCCATCCTCTTCCCACTTATCTCCATAAGTAAGCCACTTTCTGGTAGTCATTGGACAAAGCCATAACAGCCCTGCTTGAGAATCAATTTTATTTCTTAATCTTGCCATAAATTTTACTCCATGCAGGCAAAAGGGTCGGCATTTGCTGCTAATATTAACCTGATAGTTCTTATTATATTAATTTTCAAAAATCAAATAATTCCCTCTCCTGGCATCTTGTTATTGTTGTGGTTTGGTTTGCTTCTTTGTGGGAATTTTTTTTTAAAGCCTGTCTGTTCAACACTTAATTACTTGTTAAGCATCTTTGAGGCAAGAGCCATCCTATTGTAATGAAGCTAATATGAGAAAATCTTTCCTCTTTGTCAGGACACTATAACAAGTGTGAAATATTGATGTATTACTTGGAATGCAACATTCCAAAGAATAACTCTGACAGTCATTTTTCGATATCTTCAGAAGGTTTCTTTTGTGCTTAACAAAAGTATACAAACAAACTCTGAAACTGTCATTTCCTGGTATCCACTTCTAAGTTTTATGTATTCTTTCATAGCTGCCTCTTTCACTTTAGCTTCTCTCGTTTGCTATTCCCTATTGACCAGCAGGCTAACAGTAGAAGGAAGAATAAGTAAATCATCATACACTTTTGTTCAGACATTGTTTTTGAACAAAGCTCCACTGAAATTTAAGTTCCTCATATATAATTTCCACAGCTACCACCTGCATGATGTCTCCTGCTGTAGCAGCCTCTGTAAATGTACTTATTCTTACCAAAAAAAAAAAAAAAATTAAGAGGAGGCCAGGAGTGCCAGGACAACACCATTTTTAAGATGCAGACTTAAGCACATATGAGTATACCAGTGCACTTTGGATAGCGGTGTGTATTAAAGTCATTCCATGGGCTCAGGCATGAATCACTAATGGAAGTACAATTGGATATCCAAAGATGTACATTCCCAGTGAGAAATGGACAGCACTACATGCATAGTCTGCCTGATGCTGTCTTACCTATCAAGGCCTGTTTAGAGAGGGAATAAGCCCATAAGACCAGTTGTATATCCTATATGGCTCCAGATTGAAAGTTTGGTGGCAGTTTAGCACCCTCTGTTCCTGGACATGGTGTCCATATTGATGTGATTGCCTGGCAGAGTACATTTTCTGGATTTAATTTACTGTGCCTACTGAGCAACAGATTAAATAACATCACTTTGGTAAATAAAGCCTCTATTTACACAAATTTCATCTCCCCTCCCTGGCAGTTACTCTCCCCTGCTGAATGTTGGGGCTTCTGTGGAATTCCTCCCCTTGGACTTGTCTGTGCCTACATGAGGCCACCTGGGTTTCAGAAGAGCTCATTCTTTTCTTGCTAATCAACATAATTTAGCCCCAAACAGTGAAGTCAGCCAGTGGTTTGTACAAGTTGTAGTTTTAATGCAGTGGTGCATGAGGTTAAGGAGATAATACCAGGGCAGGATTGTTGCAGCAGTAAGCACAATTCATGGATGTATCTTTTTTTTTCTACTTAAACTATTTTAAAATCCCCTCATTTTTAAGGTCATTTTTATATTTTTGAAGGTCATTTTTTATCTTTGAAATATAAAGTTGATAGCCCTTCTCTGAAATAGCCTCCACATGGTAAACCTAGCAAGGGATATTTTTGTCACTAGTTGATGATGCCATCAGATAGAGATAATACTACTGCAATCTGGGATTACTTTGGCACTGGGTCACCATTAGCTCTTGGTTTAAAGTAGGCTTCCAGTGATGTGAACTTTCAGTAGGAAAGTGAAAATATTGTCAAACCACAGTGGGTCTTCTGTGACCTTGGTGAACAGCAGAATGTGGATGTTCACCACCTCCTCAGCATGTGCTGCGCTTTTTCTTTTAAAAGGAGTAAAGGCATAGCAAATTGGAAAGTTGGTTGAAAGGTGAGACTCCCATTTGACCTGGAACAGCCTGAGTTGATGGTTGCTAAGCAGTTCCCCCTGAATTCCTAGAATCCAAATGGTCACTGCTTTGTGTTCTGAGCTATCTGGATCTCCAGATGAGGCTTTGGAGATGTGCTTTTCAAATCCAGCTATTCAAGGAGAAAGATGTAGGCTTACAGAAAAGCTGTATATTTCTTTCTGGTGATAATCATCTGCTGGGTGGTGTTCAGGAGCACAGTAGAAGAAACATTCTTCTGAAAAATAGCTTGAGTTTAGGTGTATATTTCTCTCCTGCCATAGTACTTCAGGTCAAAGAATGCCAAGCTTTACTATCTTTTTCAGCATCTGGGTCTTTTGTAAATATGACATTGTATCCTTATCTTCAAAGTAACTATTACATATACAGGTACGTGCACGCATTCATACACATCATCTTTAAAAATAAATGCCTTCTCTTGCTGACACTATCAATTTCTAGGGAGTTTCCATCCATCCTAGTACATAGCATTTATCAGTGCTTGCCCCTACTCTGGCAGAGCTGCAGCTCAGAGCTATGCGCTTGAGTAGGATAAGGAAGAAATATTCCAGCTATTCTAAGTCTCTTTCACTGAAAAGGCTTGTGGATGGACAGAGGAGGGATTATTGAACTTCAGGGCCCATATAAGTCCCAACAGGTAGGTCATGTTTCCATTGTATATGGAATGATAATAGCCTAATACAAGGGCAGTTCTTGCCTGCATTTTGGTTAGGGCTAAGCCTGCCTTTGTGTAGCACTACTTCTTCACTCATAGTTCCTCTGTGACTTTCTGGCTGTCCACTTATTGTAGGGGTCTGCACTACCAGCTGTTCAGGCAGCTCCCTGGCTTTCCCCTGTAGATCCCATCACACGTCAAAATCTTTCTTGCAGTAACCAGAGCTCTCCTAGAGTGAAAAATAACTAGTGGCAGCCCTGCAGGCATCTCTTAAACCAGACCGCTTGCTTGTTTTGGTTATAAAGAAACACAGAAGACCACAAAAAAGAAGGTAACTGGTCAACCAATTGTATAGATTAAGAGAGACAGGGTTAAGTTTACCCTAATCTCTTGTGTGTTTCTGTCTCTTCCCCCTGCTCTGTCTTGTCCCCTCTGCTTTGAACTGTGAAACCATAGGATCTTCCTTGGCTCAGCAGTCAACCATGTTTAGGACATCCATTATGGAGAGCCATGGTCTACCCTTAGCTCTGTTTTGGTCCAGCAGTGGGGTTGGTGATACATCTGAAGTACTAAATGATCTATAGGTACAAAATACTGCAGACAAACCAAGTCAGATTTTTGGCCATTAAAATCTTATGGGTGGAAGGAGTGATAAGGTAGCAGTAGAAGCCATTGGTGTAATGCAGAGACTTCTAATTCCACTGGGTGGCAGCTGAGACTCTCCTTAGGTGAGGAATGATGTTTCTCCTTTGGGTTTAAGGCAGCAAATTTTTTTCTAGAAGAAAATAGATCCAGAATCAAGCCTAATGCAAGCTCATAAGGCTGTAACAAACTGAAATGGGTGGTTTCCTTTTGTTTACATTCTTTGAATCCCTTAATACAATAAACCAAGATCTTTTGAACTGAAAAGCCATCAAGGCTGCTGGTTTTGGATTGCCAGTCACTATTTTTAAAGTCTTATAAAGCAAAACCAACTCAGCAGAAGTCCACCCATTTTTTTATTTGATGTATTTCCTGTTGCAGTCTGCATGAAATACAGGATGTCTCCTATCTATGTCCATAAAGGAGGCAGATACCTAAACAAACTACTGGGCCTGAAGTGGTGTTTTGGTAAAATCCCATTGTGTTGCCAACAGCATGTCGTGGTGGGCAAGACCCTGAAAGCAGAGTGCTGTCTTTCACCGTGCTGTGAGGAGAGGCACTGCCCTACGTACTGTGCCCTGCCTGGCTCAGCATTATCTTCATCCACCACTCCTGCTGCCCTCAGTATGAAGTAATCTTTTGGTGGTATCTGCCACTATCTGTCTCTATTTGATGCCTTGGATGTGGTTTTCTGATGTCTGTTTCTTCCTTGGTGCTTTGCACTGTTTGTACCTAATAGAGATGCAGAGCAGCCCTGCAGCATACAGAACTGTTCCACGGTTGGCTCTTGCTTTTCTGTCCAGGAGGTGAAGAAAAGTCTCTAATTCATGTCAATCTTATAGATTAAGCCACACAGTAGTCACAAGAATTGTGCAAAGCTGGTCAGAGGCTGTAGTGGTGCTTCAGGAGGAACTGTAGTCTATCTTCAATGGAAAACCTTAGCGTCTCACTAACCCCGTTAGGTGGTTTTCCTCTAGGGACTTGAGTACTCTGTCCTTGCAAGCAGTTCTTCCACCAAACCAAGATTTCTGTTTGTTTGCACACAGGGAAAAATAGCCCTTTCCTTGTGCTGCCTCAAAATGAGTCATGCCATCAAGTTTGTCATAGAGCTGCTGGATTTTTACTGCACATGTACATGCAAGTGCCTCATCCAAGGATCACTGGTTCTCCCTTCCATTCTTAGCCATCCAGTTCATTCAGGGTATGTTGTTCATGCGGGTGTAGTGGGTAGCAAAGGGCTGCAGATGCTTCATAGGAAGGTCCCCTGTCTCTGAAGAGATAGCCATAGCAGCATGAGGCTGGTAAAGGCAGCTTTGACAAGAATTGTCTTCAGGGTGGACAGAGGGTGTAATAGGAACAGCAAGGCTGTGGTTCATCTGCCATGGGTATAGTAGTTCTATGGTGGGAGAGTAATACTGACCCATTCTTGGACTACACCTAAGAGCTGAGATATGTGAAAAGGAAAGGGACAGCTGGACTCTTCCCTGCCCAGTGGATTTTGGCTGCAGAAGAGCAGTCTGCCCTCAGCATGGATGCAATGTTTCCACAATGCCGTATAAGGCTGGCCATGTTTGCTTTAGGATATGTGAGGGGGAATGCCACAGGTATAATTAGAGGGTGAGAAAGCATGGAGGCTTTTTTTGGGGGATTGTTTGTGCATTAATAAGCTTTGACAAAAGTCATTAATGAAAGAAGAAATGGTTGCAAATCTTAAGTGAGGACAGTTTCAACCCTGAGACTTCTCACATATTCCTGCTGAAGATGTGCTAGATGAATGTGAAGAATGATGGACTCTCTTGTTTCTGTCTGAACTGATTTTGGAAAGCATCTGATGACCAGTATGCATGGGAGTGGGACCGTCCATCAGGCCTTCGGTATTATAGTGAACATGATTGTAGAGATGCTGAATGTGATGCAAGAATGGGTGACCTGAGAAAGGAGTGGATTTAGCCCTTGAGCAGTACTTTCATTGTAGACCAGATGAAGAAGTAACACAGATTTTGCAGTAACACAGGCATAGGTAAATGATGAGGATCTCATTAGGCTTAAATTTAGATACCACAAGTAGTAATAAGTGGCACACTAAAAGCTAAAAAATAAACAAACAATAAAGTACTTAACTTCACAACAGCTGTAATAATGAAAATGCTGTGTCAAGTAGTACTAATACACTGGAAGGCAAGCACCAGCCATGAAATGGAGTTCTCTGCCCAGACAGCACAGACTGTGCAGAAGGAACCCCAGGAAAAGGATTCAAGCCAAGGAATATTGAAGCTGACTTCAACTCCAAAAAGAAATCAAACCAAAACAAAATTAAAATTTAACATAGCTTGATATATATCTGTGACTCCTGGTGTCATACCCTCGTGAAATAGTCCAGAACTCTAGAAACTTGTGCTAATGTAATGGAGATTTCTCTACTGATAAGATTGAGAGCAGCAGAGAGGGACTTTGGGGGTGCTAGTTGGTTAGAAACTCGACATGAGTCAGCAGGGTGTGCCTCCAGCCCAGAAGACCAACCCTATCCTGGGCTACATCAAGAGAAGCAAGACCATCAGGTTGAGGGAAGTGATTCTGCCCCTCTATTCCTTTTTTGTGAGACCTCATCTGGAGTACTGTGTCCAAATCTGGAATCCTCAACATAAGAGGGGGTATGGAGCTATTGGAACAGGTCCAGAGGAGGGGCTACATGGGTAATCGGAGGGCTGGAGCACCTTCCATACGAGGGCAGGCTGAGAGAGTTGGACTTGTTCAGCCTGGAGAAGAGAAGGCTCTGAAGAGATCTTATAGCAACCTTCCAGTACCTGAAGGGGCTACAAGAAAGCTGGAGAGGGACTATTCATAAAGGCTTGTGGTGATACGATGAGGGAGAATGGGTATGAACCAGAGAGGAGCAGGTTTAGACAAGGCATTAGGAAGAATTTCTTCACCATGAGAGTGGTGAGGCACTGGCATGGTTTGCCCAGGGAAGATGTGGCTGCCCCATCCTTGAGTTGTTCAAGGCCAGGTTGGATGGAGCCTTGGCCAGCCTGGTCTAGTGGGATGTCCCTGCCCACGGCAGGGGAGTTGGAACTAGGTGATCTTTAAGGTCCCTTCCAACCCTAACTATTCTATGAATCTATGATTCTATGGTGATGAAATTGAGAAAGAACCTACCACCTAGTTACTGAACTAGTGAGCAGCTGTCCTGGTGCTCAGCCTCGTGGTAGTGGGAGCTTGAGCTGTGCCAGTGGTAACCCCCACTATGCACCCCAGCAATGCAAGCTTTCCTGTCCTATGCACCCCAGCAGCCTCTGCCTGGCCTGATAGCACCCTGCTACCTGAAGTGGTTTGCGAATGTGTCCCAGGTTGTTTTCTGCAGAGTCTGGAGCAGGCAATGGTCTGATTAAACAAGTCTATGTATAAGTATGCATAGTTGTTCAATTCTTCTTTATTTTTGCACTGACAGCATGACCAGGTAAGAGCATTGGGATTTTCTTCTCTGCTGCTCCCCTCCCATCTGAGAAATAAGATCAGACTTTCTTTCATTAGTGTAATTTAATTAATTTTATCAACTTCCTTGTATTAATTTATTTAATTAGGTTTTATAGCTAATTAATCTGGAGGTGCTGGTTAGGTGTAAAACTAGTTTGGGATGATCACCATACCAAGAGTACCTGCTTTTAGTTGAACTGCCTTCTTTGTTTCAAAAACTTCCCAGCAATGACAACTCCATGCTTTTGGAAACGCAGGCCTGTTCCCTTCTGTGTCACAAGAGTAGCTAATAGTTTGATTCTTAGAGTGTAGTTACAGCACACAGACAAGGCCATTTTTAATGGCTGGGATGAGCACAGAAAAAAACTATGTAAATGAAACCTTGAACTTAGTAAACATTCTGTACTTAAACTGGGGGTCTTTGAGTAGCTGTGGGCTGATGAACTGAAAGGCAAATCTATTGGTCATATTCTTCATTGCTGCCATTTCAGCATGACAACTGAACACATTTTCTGTGTTGAGCTGTTGCTTTAAATAAAAGGTTGAGTACTGCATGCTTTACCCTTTTGTTTACCAGGAGGACAGATGGATTTTTCACTTGTGCGTTGCTCAACATTTGAAACCAAAGACCATGTAATTGGGGCAGATTTTGGGCTGATCTGTATAAATAGTTGAACTGACTTAACTGTAATTAGTTCTGGCAAACGTCACTTGGAAACATAACTGGAAAGTGTATTTTGGCTGATAGCAATTATGTCTTATCTTGGTAGTTTATTAACTTGAAACTACATTTTAAATTGATATCACAATTAACTTACCACCAGAAAGGTAAATTACTCTAAGCCATAACTGTTACAAATTAATTTAACTGTCCCCAAAAGAGTTTCTGAAGGATTAACTGAATCAGTTTAGTAATTGATTGTAGTTAAACTGGTGGGAAGTACTTTGTGTAAACCAGTCCTCGGGGCTGGGAGATTTCGCAGTGGATCAGGTGAAGGTTTGCAAGGCAGGACCTGGGGAGAAACATCAGAGACTCTTTGGAGCTTAATATCTGGATCTGATTTGCCAAGAGAGCTATATTTGTCAGCAGAGCATCATGTCTTTTGTTAGTATTAGGAAGACAAAAGGTCTTCCTAAAACTAGATCAAAATGCTTACAGTTACAAACTGCTGGTACCGTATAGTTGCATTCTGTTACTTCAAGTTTATTAAACTTATCATCTTATCACCTATTTTTCAGCAGGCTGTAGTAGATCAGTTACTGCTTATCTGTACTACCTGGATCTAGCTATCCCAGATCATGTGAAAATTCTTCAGTGTGTGCACCATCTCCTTCTGCCACAAATGTTTGTGTGAGCATGTCTAATCTGAATCAGATTTTAGCTAAGCATGGATTCATTATTAATGATTTTTAAATCCTAGCCTAAGAAATAGCAACCAGGGTATGTGTTATGCTACTCCGCTGTCCCCTGGCTGAGATACTGTGGTAGTTGCCACACACAGTGGTATTACCTCTGAAAGGTAGAAGTATTTCAAAGAAAGCTTTAAATTGGTGATAAGGAAGAGAAAAATATTCTCAAGGGTCTGGCTGTGTATGGAAAGAAAAGTTAAGTAACTGTTTTAAGTAGATAACAGTGACACCATCGATCACAAGATGTGTAGCATCTTTTGAGGTGATAGCATTTCCTTAGGCATCCGGATGCATAGCGCTCAAAACAACATCTTGAATACTAATGGTAGTGTGAACAGACTGTGTAATTGTAAACAAGGTGTGGTTTAATGGGCACAAAATTATCTGTTTGCAAAGAACAACCCAACCTCTTCCACCAGATGCAAGCTCCTAAGATGGGCTCTCCTGAGCCTGGCCTGCGTGCCAGACCCAGACATGGTCTGCCTGCACTCAGCACAGTGTGGGAGGACCAAATGAATGGCTTCAAGGGCCTGGCTCCTACCCCTCAGGTTTGTGCTCCACAGCACCATCTGTGAACCCAAAGCTGAGCTCACCATCGCCTCAGCTAGCAAAAATACCATAAATTCTTTTAGGTAATGAGACATCCATATTATGCACTGATCAGCACTATCTGGTACCTCTTAGCAGAGAGCTTGCTGATGGGTTTGGCATCAAAATTAACTTCTCTAAGGTCAGGGAAGTAGTAAGAAAGAATCTGGGCAGCTCTCCCTCTTTCTGTTATGAGGGTTTGAGGGCCTCTGGCCTTTCGTTGTTCTTTTTGTGGTTGATTGGGTCATTTTGCAGATAAATGATCTCCATGACCAGTATTAACTTGACTACTTTAAGTAAAACATGTCATACATATAATCACAGTCTGTTGGCCTGGACTTTCTTCCTACATTAACAGATGACAGAGTGAGTATCAGCCTTTGAAGAGTTAGTATAAGGGGTGGGAAGTAGTATGATGTACTCTCAGTTCACTCTCGGTAAATTTACTGAGCTGTGTACACATTGCACAGACAGAGACTGTTTGTTCAAGAAAGGCATCAGGCTCCACTAATTCTCACCACAGAACCAAGCTCATTAGGAGCTTGCAAGCCTCAAAGGATAGTCCTTTATCATCTTCTTACTTTAATTATGAAATCCGCAAGAAATACAAAGCAATCTCTGGCTACAGAACACTGGAATCTTCTTGTGTTTTAAGTGAAAATGCTCTGGATTTTTCTCCTTTTATACTGGTGATACTGCAAAACTAATAATCTTAAGTAGTATTTATCACTGCATATAACAAAGAATTGTAATGACATCCTACTTAAATCAAAAAAGGTTCTGTACATGCGTCACCTTTGTGTTTTGATATAACCGTCTCTCAAGTATCTTCTGATAGACATCTCTGCCAATCTTTGTGGAGCAGTAGGAGTAAAATCTTCTAGGACATTTAACACAATACTGAGTGTTTTGGCTTGATTTGGATTGGTGGCTGCATAATGTTCCAAACTGTACTTTGCTAGTCAGGTGTGAGAATTGTTTCTTGCAGAGAAAGGGCTGTGCTACTGAGAGATTCTTATAATTGTCTGTTGTCATGTGTTGTGAGACAGCCCAGAGACCCACAACTGCATGTGGAGTGCTAGCATTTGCAGTCTTCTTGGACCAGACTCAATATAGCAATACTGAAATAAGAGGAAGAACTGGGACAGAAGGACAAATGTGAGAGCAATGAGAGAAATGGAGTGGTTTGCATGGCTATCTACCCTTGCGGGTATGTATGCTGCATGAATCATTTCTTGCAGTCCTCCGGGCTAATCTTATTGCTTCAACCATGACTCAGGGGTCAGGAATGAGGATGTAAATGCAGGCAGACAACACAGGCTTGTGACTTGTGTCTGGGGAGCAGCTCAATTTTCCAATCATCAAAACAGAAACCTGGGAAGAAAGAACCACCCCTGCCCTTAGTCCTTTTTCCTGGCTTCTAATCCAAAAAGTATAAATGAGGACAGGATCTGACTGACCTCAGCAGATTCCACCAGATTAGGAAAACAAGTGGACTGATATCCAGGATCCAAAAGATGTTTCTGTCATGACAGTTTCTAGGATAGGCCACAATTATTTTCTTTCCTATTCTAAGAATTCCTTGCAATGACATCTTTCATGGTATGAAATGTATCTTGATGGATAAAGACAGTTTCATTTTAGGTACTGTAAATGATCTCATTGTAAGAACAATGAAATGTTATGTTTATGCTAAACCTTCCATCTTGGGGTGCAAGTGATCTTACTGTGATACAGGTATTGTACTTAAGATATAGTGACTATCACACAGTTGAGGAAATGACAGCTAACCCAAAGTGACACAAAGTTTCTCCATTGCAGGTGGGAGTAAAATATGACTCTCTTGGAAACCAAGGACTAAGATCTTCCTCAACAAGAGATCTTTACATAAGTGTGATATTGACTAACAATCTTTGCACACGCTAATAGCTGAGGGATGTATCATCTCTTTTACAGAGGAGTTTGCCTTAGCTGATGAAATTATGATTCTGTATCATATGCACTGTACTCTAACATAATTTTCTTTACTAGTTTGCCTTGCCCCAACCTTCATTCCTATCACACTTAGGGTTTGAGGTTTTATAGGAAGAAATCATTTGTGCTCTGAGAGAAAAAGAAACAAATGAAAGCCAGCCTCCTCAGTGTTTACCATCTGAATTATACTACCCAGCACCCAAGCGAGATGATCACTTTAAATAAATGTATATCTCTCTTTTCCTGAAAAAGCTTTTATTTTCAATGGCAGTTAAGGCTAAAACTTTTAGTTACATACCTGTGCGCAGTCACTTAAAGCTGTGCAAAGTGAGTGTGTGTATGTGTGTGTGTGCATATATATATACGTATGTATTGGGGGAAAAAAGCAAACAACAAAATTCTTCTCTTTCACCCTCATAAAAATGACCACCCAAGGTGTGGAGTGACAAAGAAAGAAAAATTCTTTTATTTTCCTGGCTGACTCTGTTTATCAGTGTGGAAGACTGCACATGCTGGCATTCAACTCTGTCAAAAGCAAAACTCCATGATGTGCTCTGTTTCAGCAAATACTGATCCTTTGTTGCAAGGCTTTTTGTATGCATCATCAGTCAGTTGGCATTCTGTGTACCCTAGAAACCTAGAAACAGCGGCATCAATGCTAATTTGTTTATATATTTTAAGGAACTTCGTTTATGGTTTGACTTCAGTCACGTTACTTCACAAATTAACTTTCAGGTGCCTGTCTGAACAGAAAATAGCTGGAGACCAGCCAGCCTGCCTGTGGCCTTACAATATTTCATTCTCCTTATTACCCATTCCAGTGACTCGGCTCACCTACGACACTAGGACCTACATAGTACTCATGGCCTCCCTAAGGTTTACAAAAATTATTCATAGTTATGATTCACTCACTGATTGACACTGAGGACTGTTCATAATACGTGGATAAGAGCTAAACTGCTTTAGCTGTACACCTAATCCAGTAGATGGAGCAGCTGCATGCCACTGTGGAAATACCCTGTATCTTTGTTCTCGATCTTGTGGCATGGGGCACTGATTGGTTATTAACAGAAAGATGGTCGTTATTAATTGCTAGCATACACAGGCAGAAGAGAAAGCTCAGCTCCACCAGATACTTTGGTGAAGTTTTACTTCTTTCTCTTGTGTGCTTATGTTAAATAAGATCCCAACTGAGTTTGTCATAGGCTCTTAGAGCTGGCAAAGCAGGGGGGCATCTTTGCTACAGATGATATAAATCTAGTATGTCATCTGACACTAGTTTAACTCCTGGAAACAGATCTGAGATCCAGGCCGCTGAAGGGCTTAAGAGAAACAGGCACGACCTGCTCGTGTTCTATATTTGTCAGTGAATATCCTTATAGTCAAAGAAAGCCTGCTGCACCTGGTGGATTTAAGGACTTCAAGATAATAGCTGCAATACGTGAAGATGCACCTTGTCTTGCACATAAACAATTTAATATTGTCCTGTGGGAATGGGAACACAAGGCAAACTTACCATTCCCAAAGCTCTGTACACTCCTGTTACAACATTTCCCCTAGTCGATTCTGGATAAGTGTTCTATCTCATCTGGGGTTTTTTTGTTAACTTTCTTAGGAAGTACCTTGTCCTGTTGACTGGATAAAGTGCTGCTAGATTTATTTCCATCTTGACCTTGTAATGTGTGTTTTAGGGATAATGGCAATTTTAGACAAACCATGATGTGATAGACCACATGCTAATACTGTTAAAACATGTCCTTCTTCAGCAAGCCAAAGAAAAGCAGGTGATGTAATCTGTATCTTGACTACAAATCTCTGTCTATGAATACAAAATCTGTAGCTGCTCTGAATATGTAAGCTATTGTGTCATGTCACTACTATGCCTGGAAAGTGGACTGCATCCTCACACAAAGCACAAGACCAAAGCCTTTGCATTTTCTCCAGCCCTGTTCACAGAGTCCAAAGACATCTTATGGGGCAGTTCTGGTGTCACAAAGGCAAACCACTGACTTTCTCCATAGAGTCAACCTTGGATTAACTTCGAAGATCTTGTCCACTCATGCTTTTAGAGCTGTTCCATGGACATGTAGACTTGTTAACAGGAAGATAACACTATGCAAAGAAGCAACTTTTCTTTTCCTGTTTTTTAAATGGCATTTTAATATTGGCAAGAAGCCTCTGGAGGTGGGTGTCTCTATCAGTTTGACTTTGTGGTGCTTTGTCTTGCTTTGTCACCAGCAGAAGCAAAGCGAGTTCTACCAGCAAAATCTCTTACTCTATTGTAGGACCATAGATTAGATTCCAGTTACAAGTGACTAGAGGTAAATCTCCTGCTGGAAACTTCTGGCAAACTCCTGGACCAATTTCTCACTTATGTTTTCTTGCTGTCAGGCAGGGAATGGTGTGGGCACGATTGATCCTCTACACACTGTGGCTAACAGCATAAATCAGAGTACTCCCTGGACTATTTCTGCTCTTGCTGGATTTGGACTGAGCTTTCCTGTGCACCTGGAGGTGATGTCTCTTTGTTCCTGCACTGAGCAGAGCTCTGCTTCCAGAGGGAACCTGGCCTCTTGTGATTAATTCTTTGGTTAAAGCCTGGGTGCCTTTGCTTTAATTTTTTTTGCTTTGAAGACATTTTCGCATGTTGCAATGTTAAATATATAACCCCCTCAGGGATTCGTTAGCAATAGTGATACAGGATATAGTCTGAGGGCTGGGAAAAAGAGATCTTTACTGACAATACACAGAGACCATGTTTAAGGCAAAAGGCTGTTGTCTGGTGAAGCTCCAGCTCCTACTTTGCATTCCGGAACACTGGGCTCATTTCTTCCTAAAATACATCTCCCTTGCTTATTTTCTGAGCTATACCAGTATCTTGTCTTGGATGGCTGTAATAAAGTGCAAGCAATCTACTTTAAATCCTTATTTTCAAATCTCTTTTAAGCCTTCATACTGTGCTAACAACTTAGAAAAATAAAGCTAAAATCTCAGTTTGAATCAGGTGTCTTTCCTTGTTTATACATATTCTTGCTTTGTCAATATTAAAAAAAATTAATAATATTTCTGTAGAAGTTCTAATTTCTTGGTTTCTAATTAGCTGCCTTCCTTACACTCCACAAAGGAAATTTATCCTTTGTGCATATATCAGTGATGCTTTTTTCTGGTGCTCTAAAAGTTAAGCTTAGATATGATGTCAGTACAGTTAGTACTAGAAACTAGTTTCTGCATTTTTTTAATCAAGTGTTGCCTAAAATTCCAATTAGATCCACTGTACCTTTGATGGTTATAAATCAAGACTACGGTTTTCCCCCCAGCCAGAGCCTGCCCTACCTCTTCGCATCTCTATTCACTGCTTCTCTTTTCTCACTGACAAAGGGGCTAGTTAGTGACAGCTGTATGTGATGCTATGGAAACTTATCCAGGGAGAAACAAGTGGAAACTCCACTGCTATTAGGCAGTAGTGATTGCTCTACTAAGCCAATCAACTTATGCAAAAATGGGGTTTGTAAGGTTGCACCCTTAGCCAGATATGCATGTGTGCCCTAATGGCTTTCAGTTGGTAGGAGGAATATTTAGACTAGACACCAGGAAAAATTTCTTCACCATGAGGGTGGTGAGGCACTGGCACACATTGCCCAAGGAAGCTGTGGCTGCCCCGTCCCTGAAGGTGTTCAAGGCCAGGTTGGATTGGACCTTAGGCAGCCTGATCTAGTGGAAGGCGTCCCCGCCCACAGCAAGGGGTTGGAACTGGGTGATCTTTAATGTCCACCCCAAGCTATTCTGTGATTTAAAACTTTCTATGTGGGTTCCCTCTTAATACAGCCTTTCTATTTGACGTCCATCAGGTAATAAACCTGTTTTCGCCCCTGCCAGGCTGTATAAGTGTCAGCTACTTGGAGAATTTTCTTGAGGTAATAATAGCAGCAAAATATCTTGTCTCCCCATCTCCCTGCTGCTGCTTACACCATTGAAACTAGCCTCTGTGAGGTGCAGAGCATTAATGCCCAAGAGAAATAACAAAACCTTTCCCAAGTTGACAAGACCAGACAAGCTCTATCTGACATTTTATTTCTGACCCTGTGGCAGGGTAAGCAGAGATCTGGTGGATGTTCCTGGGAAATGAGCCTGTCAAGCTGCAGAGGATCTGCTTTGGGAAAGTTTGAGCGAGTAGAACAGATCTGTGCCATTTTCTACCCAGGTTGTGCCCTGGTGAGAACTGACTCATGCAAGAGCAGCATGGCTAATTCCTTTGGAATGAGAACCAGGCCTACAGCTTTTCTTTGAGGGTGAATGAAGGCATTGCAATGTATACACAGATGTTTAAGATTAACTAATTTCTAGCCTGTTTTCATTATCTCTCTACAAATCTTGACATGCATCTGCCTGTGCAGCAATTGTTTTAGTTCACCGGTGCGGAGGCATTTCAGAGGCACTGTCCTTGTCAGCTCAGATGACCTTTTTCACCCCTCTATGTCTTGTCCTTTCATCTAGCAGCCAGCAATCACTGCAGAGAACTTGAGCTCAAGGTCAGACAGTGATGGAAGAGGTGGTTGCAATGATTTCTGAGGTGATGAAGAAATGTAGGTACAAAGGGTATCATTTTAGCTTAGAGTGTTTTTTCCCCACCAAAAACTCCTCAGGAATTTACACATTAAATCAGCCTTTTTTCTTGTTTGTTTAGGTGATATTTTCCCCCTACTTTCTTGTTTGATGTGTTTTGTTTGGGGATTTTTTTTATAATAACAAGTGCATTTTTATGGGAAGCCTCAGAGTATTTAACATTATCTGAAATCCAAAATTAATTCTAGAAACTTTAAAGCATCTGGGGAGTATATATCACTCTAATTATGACTTATTTATTTTCTTATATAACAGAAAACCAAACAAAACCAAAAAAGACAAATGACTTCAACTTAATGTAAAGAGCAGAATTTGCAACCAAGTATTTGGAGTTTTTTAACTTTTTTTTTGTACAGTTCAAGTCATGACCTCTAGCTCTAGAAACACTGAAGTAAGAGTTTGGTTATGGTGACCAGAAAAGTGCATGGAACTGCCTAAGTGGATTAAATTCTGCGAAGATTTAATTCTGGTATAGTCCTACTGGCTCTTCTGGAGCTGTCCCACTAGGACACAATTTCTTATCACCCACAACTTTCTCCATGCCCAGAAGGGAGTAGAAATCTTGTGCAAAAGTACAGTGAAAGCTAAGCATTGGAAAGATCATCTGCCCTGGTGAAGTTCCCATCCATATGCTTGAAATTGTGCCTTGGCCAATCCAGTGCACAGTCAAAACAGTTTCCCAAGGCAGTTTGGGACTTAGGATCACAGCTAATTAATTCCTCTGCCCAAGGCAGGATAGGCCATAAATGTTTTACTCTTGACAGACGTTTGAAGGAAAGTAGGCTTTAGCAAATATGACCTGTAGCAAAACCACTAATTTCTAAAATTCTTGGAGATATATGCATTCCAGCAGCCAGACTGCCCAGCATAGCTAGTGCTTTTACAGTGACATGCACCTCTATGAGCTTTATCTGCTGTGTTTATAAACAACTGGCTACATCAAGAGATATTTTGTCCTTTGGCTGCAGCTTGGACCCAAAATTTCTGAGGAAAAGAGCAAATTCCAAGCTGGCATTCCCTTCTGCATGCAGCAGAACTTGGATCAGGCCATGCAGGTCTGTCACATGAATAGCGGGAAGATCCATAGAGTAGAATTGAAGGTGGTCATTAAAAAGCTTGGTAGGGGTCTATGAGTCTGGCATATGTTACAAAGGGAAGCTGTAAAGAGAAAGAAGAGCAAGGGGGCTTTTTTTTTCTTTTTCCTGTAAGTAGGTGTAAGACAGGAATGAGAGAGAGCCACTCCTAGAAGAGAACTGTAGAGGAGATGAAGATGCTGACTGCAAGAGTCCAAGAGATGATGAAGTAGTAGTCAGGAGAAACCATGTTATGAGTGACCTTGAGAGAAAATCTGACACCTGGTGAGGCCTGAGGCAGCTGAGCCTTTGCTAGACAGCTGACTGTGTTTTGTTTTTTCATTTGGCACCTCCCTCAATCTGGTAGTAAAGCTTCTGTGCAGGACCTTTTGGTGATGGAGGTCATGCTTCTGATGCCCTCCCTTAGATTTTGTGGGGGAGTTAGATTGTGGAGGAGTTTTTGAGTTTCAGTGGGCTGAACTTCCTGCTGTGTTAGATACTGATGGATGGAGAGAAGTTGGGGTAGGTACTGGGCAGGCATAAACTGTATCCTTTCCAGACTCTGCAGACATGCAAGTAATTTTCTTTTAGATTTGATTAAGAGATCTCCCTCTTGTGTTCGATGAGCAGCAAACTTCTGTCTCCAAAGTCATCTGCTAAGTCAGTGCGGTGGAAAGAAAAGCATGTCTTTTTTTTTTTTTTCTTAAACTTTAGTTTCCAGTTTGGTTGATTATGGTGTGACTTGAATGAAATTAAACTTCTGTGTGTGTTTTTGTTACGTTTGGGATTTTATGTAGCAGGTACAGCTATCTTGGATACAGCTGCGGCTTAGCTACGCTAGATCAGCGGCTTCATAGCATGACCCTGAGAGCCATTGATTCTGAGAAGAGGAAGAAACAAGCTGTGAACTTTGCCACAGACTGAACTGCATGTGTTAAGTGTTACGTAGTGTCTTTGTCCAGAGTAGGGTAGCATCCAGAAGCCTATCCTGGGATTAGCTGGCAATGTGAGGATTCAGAGTGGTTTTATATGTCCAGCACAATGGAGAGACATTGGAAACAAGTCAGGAATGAGGATCACAAAGTCTAGTTGTCATTATTGCCTTAATTAATGAGGCAGGCTCTTGAGCAGAATCTACTACTTCAGAACTTAGCCTTACTTGAAGTCAAGGCTGCATAGAAAGGCTATGAGTATAAAAAAACACTGCTGATTTGATCCTTGTTTGTTAGGTTGATTGTGAGACAAGCAGAGTTATTAGGATTCTTGCAAGCAGTATTACAAGTATATTTAAGTATTTGAAAGATATGTACTGGAATAGATTGTAGTGGGGCATTTGTTCAGGTAAAAAGGGGGGGAAGGATAAAATAATTGAAAAATAAGATGAAAAGGCTTCTTTGGTGTGTAATAGAGTAAAATTGGTCCAAGATCTGGATTTCAGCATAATGGGTACTAGTGAAATGGCCAGTGTCAGACTGTAGTACAAGCAAATGCACAAAGCCTTCTTGCTCATTAGCTTTTAATGTTCTTCTTTGTCATAGGTTTCTGTGTATGGTGTTTTACTTATTTATGCCCAGGTGATACATGTGAATGAGAGCTGGCAGCAGCTGCTGAATAATGGATGAAATGCCAGAATTGTGCTGGTGGTAATTTCCACAGCACAGGGAGCCATGTTGAGCTCTTTGTTCAAACGTTCTTCCCTGGCAATAGCCAGAAATTTCCAGCAAGTCCTAAGGTGTCTCAGTGAAGAATGTCTTTCCGCAGAGCATACCTTGACAACTTGCATCACGGTCTGTTTCATTTTCTAGCTGATTGCTCACATTTCTAATGAAGAGCCTGACTAGCTCTGGTCTGCAGGAATAGCAGTCCCATCTTTTCACTACCTTTTGTAGTACTTCCAAAGTGCATTCTGTAAGGCTTTTATGCACAATTTCTAATGAACAAGCCTTGGTAGAAAAGAAAGCCGAAATGTTTTAATTAAAGTAACTTAATAGACTGACTGAGCTCCAAATACAACAGTGGCAGAAGACCACTAAAAAGCTCTGCCCTTATCTGGCCTTAGTTGTATATCTTTGTTTCCAGGGCAGTTGGAGGCTTTATTTTGAATGTTTCAGAGATTACAATGACTAAGATGAGAGCAAGGTCATCAATATAATAAATCTCAGGTAAGCGTAGAGCTAGCCTTAGGAAACCTTTCTATATTTGGCCTCTGGTATGCGTTGCTGTAAGATTCTATAAAAAATAGGCATTGACATCTGGTGTAGGGTACCAGTATGCATCTACTAAACGCTAATGTTGCCATTTTTCCAGCAAAATGGGGCCAGGCAGCCTCAGCTTTGGCAAGACAGCTCTGTAATATGCCTTGGTTGCCCTAGAGGAAGCCAAAATCTTCCTTGCTGAGCACCTGCTTATTAAAGACAGCTAATACTAAAGGTCTGATTATAGTTCAGTGACTTGTTCACACAATGATTAATTTTTCCCTTCACTGACCACAAAACTTGCCTCTGTAGCATAGCTGATGAAATAGGTATTTATAACCTTATTTGTAGGAGACATGGGAGTTGGCTGAGCTACAACAGCCTGGTCGGAAATATCTGACCACCATCACACAAGCTGTGGTCAAGGGCTTTCTCTGCTTTCCATTTTGCCTGGGTAGGGCTTGACCTCAGTGGGATCCTGACCCCTGAGCTTGCAGTGTGCGTGGGAGGGGTGCTGGCTGGCTTGACTGCCTGTGTTTTGCTCTTCTGCTCTGAGGGCTAATCAGTATTTATTCATATTTCAAACCTTGTATCTGATAGGACTGGAGAGCACGTGGAAAGCAAACAGAGGAACCAGTTCATGGCAAGACCATCAAGGGTACAATCCAGTTATGTAAGCAATAAACTAGCTGCCCTTTCTCTGTGGCTGTGCGCCTCCTTTCCTGCAGTGAAAGGAAGGGCTCTTAATGCTTATCTACCTAATTCCAAACTATTGGGGATATCCCATAATGTAGCAGTGATGGAGAAATAGCCACTATGCCTCAGCTGAAGTAATCAAGCAATGCTCAAGGGCAGTGGGCATTAGAGAGTACACCAGTGAGTTTATTTAGTGGGTTTGCCTTTGGGCGGTGCAATTAAATTGCATCCCAATGAGTTTGTTGTTAATTCCACCCTAGCTTGCTCTGCTGCTGTAAACTGCTGGAGATATCTCTGCTAGCTCCCTTGCGCTGGCACACAAAGGCGTCTCTGTGTGTGTATCTGTAACAGTGTTACTCTTTTCTTTATTTTTTTCATCCTTCACTCCCAAATTATTCTGAACAGATTGCTTTTCCGTCTGTATAGCTTTGTACAGCTAATACAGTAGCAAAAGTAGTGGGGAGCTGTGGGGGAGAGAATTAACACTCTGTTCCTCACTTTAGCATTAGTGACCAGATGTAAGCAGGGGACCTGGCTTGGGAACGGCTATGTCCCTCCCCACACTTCTGTTCTTGGGCTGAGCTGCAGTTCTGCTTTGCTTAAAAAAACAGAATGGCTAAGGAAATCTGCAAAGGAGGAAGGGGGGGCAGTGCTAGAGTGTGTATGTATGTGTCATTGGGTTATCTCAGAGGGACATCTTCACAAATCTAGTGCAGTGCTCCTGTGACACAGCTGTCACCTGTTTATGGCTCTGTATACATCAGCTTTCTCACCACAGAAGGCCTTGGTTCATGTTTGGCCAGTGGGTCTGTCAGCAGCTGCTTCCTTTTTTTGGCTCTTTGGCATGTGTGTGGCAGCTGAGGGGGATGAAGAGCAGCAGCCAGATCTTGTACTGTGCAGCAGCCCCTTGGAGGTGGCAGGGGGGTCCAGCCAGCTGTTGACCCTATGGCATAAGGGTGGGGGATATGAAAGCCTTTCTGTAGGATGAGGTGTAAAAGATGACACTGAGGAAGCTAGGAAAAATAGCCATCCCCTGCAGAGACCCATGATGGCACTTTCCTGACCTGGGCAATGGAGAAGGTGTCTGACTGCAGGCCCTGGTGGGAAGGGCCACAACAGCTCTAGGGAAGGAAGCTGGCTGCTCATTGGTACCTGCTCCCCTTGATAGGGCTTCCAGCAAATATCTTTAGGCAAATATTTAGCAAAAGCTCAGAGTTACTGATAAGGAGAAAAAAAAAATCTCTGAAGCAGTTAAAACAGTGTCCAGTCTTTTGTAAGGTGGTGGTGGTAAGGGCCGAGGATGTAAGTGCATCCCAGATCCGCTAGTAAAAAAGTAGTGCTTTCAGTGTCATGCATTTTTTCAATCATATCCCACCACCTGTGGCTTCCTTCCAGCTTTAAAGTAGCTGTGCTCACCTTTAATCCACAATGGAAATGTTGATTCAGTAGGTAACACATGCTGAAATGTACCTTGCCCCCTCAAACAAGTATGGTACGTATTGCAGCCTTCACCTGGGCCAGCTCAGAGAGAATGAAGAGTACTTTGGCTTGCTGTGCCTTTTTAATCTTTTCAAAGGAAAATTTTTCTTTAATCTGATTTTCTTGGTTACTCAAAATATTGGCTTTTAACAGTAACTGGGGAATCCCACTTCTGACTAAAAAGCTATTCTATTTATACTTAAATATGTTTTAAGGGAATAATAATTAAATATTTTTTGTACTTATTTTTTTGGCTTTTGTATTTAGTTATGCTTATATCCACCTACAGGATCTTTCTTGGAAGGAACTAGACCACTTGTCTAGCAAATAGTGTTCTCCAAAGCCCAGCTGCAGGCTTGGTATGAGGTGTGTGTATGGGACTTTCCTCCATGCACTCTTTCCAAGCCTACCCTAGTTGTTCCTCCCCAGTCTCATCTGTTTCACTGGCAAGTTTGCTTTTTATCTTTAGTATAAATGGTCATTGTTCAGCAGTAGAAAATAATCGGACCAGAAAACCTGGCTTTGTTCCATTGAGTCAGGTGTTTTTTTTTTTTATCCTGCCAGAGGGTGAGATAGAGGAGGAAAAATGAACCCCCCGAGCTCTGATTTTTAAACTGTTTTTTCAACATCTGTGATGATCCTTTGGTCTTGTGGATTCTGTTACTCGCTGCTGGAGGAGTGAAACGTCTAATCAGTGCCTCTCCGGGCTGCTTTGTGGGGGAGATGAGGCCAGCCACACTGGCAGTTGTCTGTGCACAAAAGCACAAAAAACTGTCACAGATCTACACGTGTCACACCATGGAATATAGTTATTTTTTGCCTTTGAGTAAAATATAGAGCACTGGAAATGCTATTTCTGAAGTGAAGGGGAAAAGCTGTGGCTTAGGGTGATTCTTTCAAACAAGCAAATGAAAAAACCCCACTTTTATTTTCTCCTTCCACCTTATTGGTTAGTATATGATTTTCCAAAGCTGTAAGAAAATTTTGGCAGCATTGTTATGGAGTTCTTTTATTTTCTGGAAGAAGTTCAGGCAACCCCACGGATGTTCACGTTAACATTATTAGTCACTTATCACTCCATGTGCTCGCAGTCTTTCAGAGGCTCTGTTTACTCTTGGTAATAAAGGGAAAAGTCCAGTAACAGTAAAGCTGGAAACATGAATATACATCTTTATGTTTACTTGGGGGTTCATTCCTAGGTTTGGCTTTACTAATTATATAAAACTTAGGATGGAGAGCTCTGTGTAGTTAGTCTATCAGATATTGTTTATTATTAAAGTGGAGAGATCTTTTCAAGGTAAGATCTTATTTAAAAAGCTCTTATGTTCTGCTTCCTTACCCCCATATGTGTATATCTTCCTCCTAGTTTTTAAAAGCTGGGCTTTCTGTTTAACAAGTCTGGACATTCACGTCTAAAACAGACTCAGGATGTAAAAGCAGCAGAAGAGTTTGCTTTTTTTCCTCATTGCAATTAATTACTACTTTTTCAAAGGTGGTGTTGTACTTCTTTCAACTAGAATTTAAATGTGTGTTTATTATGTCACTTTTTAATTACCAGAATTGCACAGATGCCTGAAGGTGTGATACTCCTTCCAGTGTGACAAAAACTAATGGAAGCCGTGCAGGTGCTTATACCTTCCAGGGCTAGTCTTCTGCTGAGGGTTACTGGAGTACAGCAAAAAGCCTTCTGAAAAAGAGCCAGGAGGTTAACCCTGTAACTTGTATGTTAGATACAAGAGGAAGGATTATCTGTCTTTAAAATAGCGCAGTTTGAGTATCGGTCATTTAGTTATATCCCTTTCGATCACAAGCTGACTCTAGACTGATATTGCAGAACTTTGGCTATTAATTTTCCTGCAAAGCAATCATCAGTGTCTCTATGTTGTAAGGTTTTAGCATTATTGCGTTTGAACAATGTAGTTCATGTCTATTGGGTCCTGTTGCAAACTGGACAAATCCGAGTAACCTGAACCTCCAGAAGATGTAATAAACAGGTGTCAGACTTGCATTGCCCAGCTCTAGGATTTTTTAATAGTGTCGAGGAACTAATGGTGATATGTGAGTGTTCAGGCTTCTCAAATATTTTAGTAATTCATTGATACCGTGTGGGGAAATGCATGCTGAGTATCACAGCTGCTAAGTTTTGTTTTACTTCATGGAACTGTGCTTATCTGCTTGGCAGGGAGAATGACTTTTAGTGTAGTCCTTCACTTTGATCTGCAAGACATTAGCAGATAAATATTGAAAGAAAAAGGAGGGAAAAGTAAAGACCAGGCTCCCACATATGTTACTAGTCATGTAAGCAACAAATTTAATTGATGGGTTAGAGAGCAACAAAGGCAATAAATGAACGTTAAGATTAACCTAACTTCTAAATGGTTATTAATGAAAACTATGTGATCTCACTGTGTAAGATTTTTTTTTTGTGGTAGTTGTTCAGACTCATAAGCAAAGGCTTTGAAATCTTCTCTCACTTGTAATGGAACTGAATGAGTTCAACAGTAAATATGCAACAAGTGTAATGCCTGTTTCCGCTCTTTGTTCCCATGAGAGTCATTTAAACAAAACAAATTCAGTGTACACTAATAAAGTGGGTAGGTAGCTATTGCAGCCTAATAGCCTAGGCTCCACCGTTTTCCTTGGCAGGCATTTAAGGAATGTTTCCAGCTAGGTTATGATACCTCATCATGGACTGTTATCAGGAGTCGCATTTGCCAGTGTTGAGTCCAGCGATGGAAGATGTGCTATTCTTCGGGAGCCTGGGACTGCTCAGGAGGTAGAGTTAAATGCGGTGTGTGTCCTGCTCCCCATGGCCTATTGTTATTGCTGCAGACTCCTCCATTTGCATTTAAAATGTTGTCCAAACAGAGCATGTATTGGGAGTTTGTCTGTTGCTTTTCTGTTTTGTTGGTTAGGTTTTTTTAGCTATCAATGGCAATTACTTGTGCCTAGCTAGACCATTTTCCTGCAGCTCTGCCTCCCATCTTCAGCTTCATTTTAGGGAGGAGCAGGGTATAAATGTTCTCCTCATGGTGTCTCCTGAATCTGATACTCTGTATCCAATATAACTATCTTATTATCACACCTAGATGTCACAAATTTGTTTGGCTATGAACAATGATGAAGAACAATGATGAATGACCTCTTTCAGGTCATTTCTGACCTCCTGGAGTTGGCCTAGTTCTGCTGTAGGAAACCAGACAAGTGGTGGGCCTTTGGGCACAGAGTAATGCGGGATGGTCTAGAAACTCTTCCCCATCGCCTGTAGGCAAAAAGAGTGGGGACAGGTCAGAGGAAAAGGTTAACAGTGACAGTATTCAAGCTACTTGCATTGAATTTATGCACCTTGAATAAGCCTGTTGAACGCTTCATAAAAGAGGACCTTGTCTACGCTTAGGCCTGGCCTCAGGCAAGTTTTGCTGCAGCACGACTTGGGCAGTGCCACCAGCCTAGCACTGCACATCTCTATACAAGTCAGTGACTCCTTAGATGTGGATCTATGCTCAGGCAGGAGGAAAGGGCAAGAACTGCCTGAGCCAGAAACACCACTAGGAGTTACTTGGTGAGCTGTGCTGTAAATTGCAATTCCCATACCCATCTCTTAACAGATCTTGTGCTGAGCATATGTAACTATAGTGTGAACCTCCAAGGTTACCAAGTCTTCTTTCATCTGCAAATGGATGACTGTATTTTACTTTTTTGAGTTTTCTGGTGATCCTTGGATAGTGGTGAAAGAAACTAGAAAAAATGCAGTGTATGGAGGAGGTAGCAGTACTTGGTTTCCAAAGGGTTTGCATTCACATCTCAGTATCCCTGAGGTTTGTCTTTCACTTTTAGGGGTTCTCCCTCATCTACCAAGATGGGAAGCCTGCATCGCAGCCTTCTCCTTGGTCAGGACATCTATGTGGGTTTACTTCAGGCTTCGCTACCTGTTTGGATTCTTCCTGTAACATTATAAGAAGCATATTGAAATTAGCTGAAGGGATCTCTAATTACCAGAGTCTGAAAAGGAGCTCAGTAGTGTGGCAATACATCCCCTTCTCTTAGGGAAACTATAGTGCTGCTGAGTTGTGTAGTGGCCTCTAACTGATACTCTCCAAGTGTACTCCTGCACTTTTTTCTTTCTGACTTGGTACAAATGCATACTCCTCTTCTAGAAGATCGATCATCTAGAAATTGTGCCTGAAAGATTTTTTAATTTACCTTCAATATATAAAGGATATTGAAGTTCTGACTTGCAGTATTATTAAGTAGAGTCTAGTTTCAATCAGAATGTTTTACTCTTGCCAGCTGAACTTCTAACTGGAAAGGAGTAAAGCTTTTCTAGTGAGCAGCAGATTAACTTAACAATTTAGAACAGAATTATTCAGTATCCTGGGTCAAAGTCAGGCAATAGCTGAGCTGAGTTTAAAAGATCTTGAAACACTAACATTTAGAATGTATTTTGCAGCTTGATTGCTTATTTTAAAAGGCTTTTAAACATCACTTAAGCCTTAGGAAATCAAGTTGAGCTGATATAAGCCTGGAATTTCTTGGTTATTTTGCTATTGGTTTGTAAAGAAACCTGCACCCTTTCCTGTGCTAAGGCTAAGACCACACATAGTCAGGGTTGAGTAAGGCGGCAATGGGGCTGGATGTCCAGGGTCTCCATAGGGAAAATTAATCCAGCAGTCTGTAGTACCTCCAGCAAATTTCTGTAGCTGTCAAGACCTGCTGCTGTTGTGAAGCCTGCTCTGTGGTGGTCTTCTCTCCTGTTAATGTAGGCATCAATAGGCTGCCTATTTCATCCACATAAAGGAAGCCTGTTTTGCAGAGGGAATGATGCAAAGAGGCTGCAAGCTTGAAGTGTCTGGATGTCTTCCAATTTCTGTTCCCATAATTCTTGTTCTAACAAATACTGTTGAATATACTCACGGTACAAGGGGATGCAGGGAGAGACTCAGCAGGAGATGGGATCATACAAAGTATAGCCAGTCTTGGAGCAGTGTGATTTAAATAGACTGCACTAGATCCTTTAAGTGAAGCTGGAATGATTCCTTGTTTTGGCAATCTCATTGCCTGGCAAAGGCTGCAACCTAGCTCATATTGTATGGTCAGCTACACCTTTGAAGTTCAAGGGCTATTTCCCAGTCCTCCTGTACTCATGCACATGGATTTCAGGATGCATCTAAGCAGGAATATTCAACTTATATGAGAGCCAGCTGGTGAAACGAAAAATGTTAGGAGTTTCCCCACCCACTCCAGCAGATGGATAGCCTTCATTTGTCAGTCTAGCATGAGGCAGAATGAACAAAACTTCCCCGCACTCTTAAGTGCCCAAGTTTTCACCTTCCTCTGCCTAAGTTCATGCCATCTGATAGTCCCTAGATTGTCCAAGGCTTTCATTGCTTGTTGTTTATTCAGGTTTAGATATTCACAAACCCGGTTTGGAAAATGATTATAATAGATTCAAGTAGTGAAGTTTGCTAAAGGAAGTTCTGTGGTTCAAGAAGAAACTGAAAACAATTCTCCCTCTATTTTCACCAGCATAGATGAGCTATTGGCAAGTACAGTGGAGTCATTGGCCTCTAGACTCTATTCTGCTTTGTTTGATATCTTTAAACCTCAATGTGAAGATCCAGGCTCCTTACTCATTGCTCCTGGGAATATGGTGACAAAAGCATATGTACCCCCCAGGTAGGATTAAGAACCACCTTGAAAAATGGGAAAAATGGAAAAAAAACACAGAAATGAAAATGAGCAAAAGAAGGAGAGCACAAATGTATTAGCCAAATCTTAGTTGCTGTCAGAACCCAATGTGCTTAACATCCTGAAATAGGAAGCCCATCATTTCAGTTCTGCACATTAGCAATTTAAAAGGAAATAAATTGAGATCTCCTGAGAATGAAATCATATATATATTCATATTGTCAAACAAGTATTTGCAACTTCTCAATGTAATCTGTTGTATTTTATTACATTCAAGAATTCTAGACAAATTCTTTTTTGGACAAGAGGAAAGTTGTGCCTGAGTTTCAAGGAAGCTTGTTTCGTATTTTGTGACCAGAGTGTGCTAATACATTATTAATTTAGGAAAACTTTTGAGTGAATAAGCTTGAGAGCTAAGCCAGACTTCTCAGACTTCAATATTTTCTTGCTTAATAGAAGCCCATGCATCAGAGATGAGGGAATCTACAGACCCATTTGATCCAGCATAGCTACTGGATACCCATCAGCATTTGGGCTCCCATCTTTTAAGCATTTTCATTTTTCAGCTGTCAAAGACATTCATTATTTTTCTTACAATCTCTTTGATGACTTACTAACTCAACTCCCCCTCTCCTCATTGTGCAGTAAACATAAAGGAAATCACCCAAGTGGGACTGTTTGTTTTGTGGTTAGTAGATGGTGTGATCTTCCCTACAAACCTCCAGGGACCATCTATTGTTCTTGTTCCTTTGACGTATTGGCTGTGCAAAAATTTTCATCCTCTGTCTTCTGTCAAAGGACATTTCCCCCTCCCTTTCCTTCCTCCTTCTGAATTTCTTTTTCTCTCATTCCTGCTTTATGTATGGGTCACATTTCAGTTCTCAGGAGTATCTGATAAAATTTCTGGGCATCCTCTTTGATGTGCTTATTCCTTGGGTATAGATCCTGTTTGGAGGCACCAGATCCTTTCTGTGTGATGTACTGGGGCTATGAAAACAGTAGTCTTTTGAAATCAGCATGCACACATATTAATTGCAGGCACAGAGTTAATGCTGTGGGATCATGGATGGCCTATAATTTCACTCAGCATTGCTTCCCTAACAGACTCCAAGCTGTTAGGTAACAGTAATCAAGCAGGTTTACAGTCTTTACTGTGTTTCCCATGAGGTGTTGCTTGCAGTGATATTTTTTGATGGTGGAGAAAATTACATATTGGAGAAAACCCTTAGTGTTAATAATTGTATGGTGGAGATTAAATGGTATCATGTTGAAGAGCACTGTTATATAAAAATGACCAACAATGTTTTGGACTTAATGGCATTTCTAACTATTTTATTTGAGATTAACACCTAGTGCTTTATTTGGTTATTTCACAATGTGTTAAGAATGTGTGGAAGTATATATTACCACAAATTTTGGAAGTACTTTCTAGTAGCACATTAAAATGCTATTTAAAAAGGGACCAGTCAAATTATCAAGTTTTTTCATTTCCAGATCGCAAGTCTAGTCTTTCTGACCATTGCTCAAAAGTCTAGAAATGAAAGGGATCTGGGGGCGGGGTGGGGAGCCTGAGGCAACCTCTGATATTAGGACACTGGGACCGGAGGTTCAAAATCAAATTTGGAAATTCAGATTGGATTTTAATTTGGGTTAGAAACTAAACTGTCCACCATCAGCAATGACATTGCTATCAGAGATGTCATTGTTTCTTACAATTTTTAGTGCACTAACCAGCAGGACCTGAAGAAAGTGTTCAGCCTCAGGAGAAATGGTCTATGATCCAAAAAACTTCAAAGTGAAGCCAGAAAAACCTATGAGATAACAGGCTAAAGGAATAAGAAAGGCACAAGGGTCTCAAGACCGGTCAGCCCTGGAAGTGGAGATCTTGAGGCACAAAAGCTGCTCAACAGTCATCTGAGTTGTGCATAGTCCTTACGGCAGAGGAGACTGTCAGAGGGAACAAGGCAGGTATGCACTGACTGTAGCAGTATAGCATTGATCCTAGTTATGGGGGTCTATGTGAGGAAGAAGCATTGGAGGTTCTTGCTTTACTCTCTAGTAAGTGGGTGATGAAATGGTCTGTGCCCATAGGAAGCAGAAATTCAGACTCCAATATATTCCTTCAGAGATGATGATGACTGACAAAGACTAGAGTGGGTTTTGTCTCTATAAGCTAATTATAGCTTGGAGAAAGCTTGAGTGAACAGTGTGTCTTGCTATGCTGATTCCAGGATGAAGCATAATTTAGTTCTGCAGCATTCCCACCAGTGCACTTCATCAGAGCCAAATGCACATGCACCAGAGTCTCAAAAGGCCTCAGCGGGATGAATAGCATTTGCAACATCTGTTGAGCTGACTTCTAGCCCTACACTGATGGTGGATTCTGTAGGTAACAGTGGAGACAGCCAGAATAGCAACACCAAGGGTGGGGTGGGGGGGGAAGACGATGGGATTTAAAGAAAGTATTGTTGAAATGAGATCTTTAAATACAGTTGTTCTTCATGCATGTTCACAATAAACCTTGTGTCTCTGAGAGCTAATACTTAAAGCAAGGGTCACTGAAGCAGGTTTTGAGAAACAGCTGGGAAATAGGATCCCCTCTATTTACTTCATACAGGGGAAAGGAAAATTCTTTGTTTCTAATTTGTATCGGGTGTTATGTCCTACAGCCCTGGAGCCTTCCCTCTTTATGCCAGGGTAACTGCTCTGGAGTTTAACTGTGTGCAAGGGAAATCACTGAAAAAAATGTTTACATTAGAAACACAGGATACTGACAGTGTGCTAGACTTGATTTTTTTTTAGAGTGAAGAGATGTGGCATTGGCAGCACTGTTGAGTAACGGCAATGGAGGGTGTTTTCACTTTGCCTTTCTAAGGAGAGAAATGGGCATCATGTACCACCTAGAAGCAGAAAAACATCTATTGGTCTTGAAAGACTATGCTCCTACAACCACTGCGAACAGTGCTCCAGACCTACATAACACTAGCTGTGTTTTGTATTCAGTGACTGAAGTAACCCTATCATTGTCAGGCTGTTCTGGTGATTACCTGGGACTGAGGATAGCCATGGCATCCAAATGGCAAGATCACAGGACAAACTAGCAAAGGAGAAAACTTACATTATTCCTGGCAGAGCACCACATTGAGACCTGGCTTCCTGCTGCAAAAACAGGAAATGTCTTTTTTCTGGAACAATGATGGACTAAATTCAGTGCTGGAGTACATTCATAAAAGCCCCTGTACCTTTACAAGTAGGCAGTTTTCTATGACAAGTATTCCAGGAAAAATGACTGAAGAGATAAAAGGCTATTTTTTTAGGCAGGTGCATTGAGTCCAGTCCTGTTCAACATCTTTATCAATGATGTGGATGGAGTCATTGAATGCACCCTTAGCAAGTTTGCAGACGACACTAAGCTGGGAGGAAGTGTTGATCTGCTGGAGGGTAGGGACGCTCTACAGAGGGATCTAAACAGGATGGATCGATGGGCTGAGACCAGTGGTTTGAGGTTTAACAAGGCCAAATTCCGAGTCCTGCACTTGGTGCACAACAACCCTCAGCAGTGCTACAGACTAGGAGAAATCTGGCTAGAAAGCTGCCCAGAGGAGAAAGACCTTGGGGGTGTTGGTTGACAGCTGACTGAACATGAGCCAGCAGTGTGCCCAGGTGGCCAAGAAGGCCAATGGCATCCTGACTTGTAGCAGAAACAGCGCAACCAGCAGGTCCAGGGAGGTTATTCTTCCTCTGTACTCGGCACTGGTGAGACTGCTCCTTGAATCCTGTGTTCAGTTCTGGGCCCCTCACCACAAGAAGGGTGTTGAGGCTCTGGAGTGAGTCCAGAGAAAAGCAACAAAGCTGGTGAAGGGGCTGGAGAACAAGTCTTATGAGGAGCTGCTGAGGGAGCTGGGGTTGTTTAGCTTGGAGAAGAGGAGGCTGAGGGGAGACCTCATTGCTCTCTACAACTACCTGAAAGGAGGTTGTAGAGAGGAAAGTGCTGGCCTCTTCTCCTAAATGTCAGGGGACAGGACAAGAGGGAATGGCCTCAAGCTCCTCCAGGGGAGGTTCAGACTGCATATCAGAAAGAAATTTTTCACAGAAAGGGTCATTGGGCACTGGAACAAGCTACCCATGGAGGTGGTTGAGTCACCATTCCTGGAGGTAGACGGGCAGAAGTTCTCAGGGGCATGGTTTAGCAGTTGATAGGAATGGTTGGACTCGATGATCTTTTGCAACCTGGTGATTCTATGATTATGTCTCCCCTATAAAAAGGTGGAACCATTGAGATTTATACACTAGTGTTTTGGTCAGCCCACTCCTAAACAGCCTAGCTGGTTGGACTCCTACTAGCTGTTTAGGGAGGCTATTCTATGTTGTGCTTCACTGTAAATTCTTTCAGTACTGAGGTTCAAATTTCCTTTGTGATTTTCCTCACAGACTTCCTGGAGTGCCTCCAAGACCCTGATGGGTACCAATAGTAAGTGTAGGAGCAGGGATGGATAGGTCATACCTTTTTTCTTTTCTTTTACTTTTTTTCATTTTTGAGGTGAGCTTCTCAGCATTGAACAGTCAAAACTACCTGTCTAGCTTTCTGTTGTAAACACCTCTAAATGTGAATTTTCAGTGTTTTCTGTGAGCAGCAATGAAATAGACTGTTTCATAAAATTTGAAAAATTTCCAGTATACATCGTTAAAAGGCTTTTCTTTTTTTCCCTTGTCCCTTGTGGCTTGTACCCTCAGGCTCCCTAGTATTAACAAAATTAATCTGTACTGATAAAATATGAAGGTTCATCTTCTCTTCTAACCAAGGGGAATCTGGATTGTTGGTCTTTTGCTTGCGTGGGCTGATGATATAGCAGTAGAAAGGTTCTTGTTGAGGTATGTGCTGATGGGTTTGTGTACTAGAACAACCTTTTGAAACATTATCACAGAACATAAATACCTAGAAAGACTGAATACAAACTGTACACACAAGCTCTAGGGGGTTTGTTTGTTTTATTTTCTAAGCCAAACTCAACTTCATTTGAGTATAGTAAACTACATAAATTATTTCTCTTTCTGTATAATTAAACATTTTGAAGTAATTATCCCCTCCTGTGCTTAATATATGTACACTGTAACCCAACAGGTGCTTTCAACAAGCTGAAAGTACACCCTTTCACAAATAAGTGTAGTTATCCAGGCAAAAGTCTAACCTTCACAGCTAGCCTCATCCTGGGCAGAATGAAGTAGTCAACGTGGAAGTCTCCACTGAGCAGGGCCTCACAGAGGAGAACTTGTTGCTATTTCACTCTGCAACTGGAGAAACATACAGTAGTGGCAGGGAGCCTTGGGGCAGCTGATTTAAAGACTGATTTTTGTAAGCTTTTGCTTACTACTTGGCATTCATAAAATTAATTTTGAATAACTGATTGATTTTCCTACTGAACTCTTAAACTCTTGCAAGAAGAGCATTGTGCTGGCAAAACATGTTCAGATCACCTCTTGAGCTACACCAGATGGTACCATCTGCACTGAAATCCAATGAGTAGTGAGAGCTGCTCCTCTCTTTTCCTGGAAACTTTGCTAATGTGAGAAGTAAATGCTGTTCCCAGAGAGAGCCTCCCATTGGCTTCAGTTCTGTTTTGAGTGAACAAGGTGGGATTAAAAGAGTACAACTGCTCCTAAGTGGTCAGTTTGTGGCCAAACATTTGGTGGAATGGCTTGGAAATAGATTGTAATTTAATGCAGAGTTACTAATCAACATCAAATGTGAATGTCAGTGGCTGAGAAATTGTATGGGGTGTTTTAACAGAATTGCAGGAAATATGTGCTTGAAGCATCAACGTATGAGGTTTAGAGCTTCAAACAATACTCTGGTTGCATTTTAGGGAAGGGCCGTCACCAGATCTGTGCTGTTTGTCTGCTGCAGTGATACCTATTGCATCAGATGCTGAACTTGCACGATGCTTAGCAAAGAATGCATGTAGGTGAATAGTCTACAGAGAACAGTATGAAAATATGTAAATGAACTTACATTAAAAGAACATGGAACATAAGTCCATAGACTTACATTAAAAGAATATCATAATGTTGAGCAATAAGAACTTGCTAGGTAATGTAAGCATCAAGGATGCATGCCAAATTTCAATTTGCTCTTCCTCTTTTTCCCACCCCATATATTACGAACACAGTTCTCATGTGATGACACACTGAATTTCTAGAAGGATCGTGAATGCACAGAGTGACTCTGGTAAGAAGTTGGAGCTGTGGAAAGAGGTCAGTTCCTACAAAAATGGACTTATATGTGCTCTCTGTCCTCAGTAAGACAAAAGGTTCAAGCTATATCAAGGAGACGTAGGTTAGGTTTCATTAGAAATTGTGAACAGTCCTGCAAGCAGCAAAATGCTGGCATAGAGTCACCTGGAAAGATGGAACCATTGCCATTTCTCAGAGCAGCAAACTGGTGTTGGTGCCAAGGTTAAGGCATCAAAGGTCTCTGTCAAGATTTCAGCATCAAAGAAAGGGCATAGTCTAGAGGGCTTCCAGGTTTCTTCAACACAATCCCATTCACTCTGAATCCTTGTTTTCTACCTCCGTTTCAGTAACAGCAGAAATTAAAAGACACATTAAAAGAAATAGGCATGCGTTGGTAGAAGTGGAAATGAACCTTTGGCAGCTGAATGTGGTCCTCGAGAAAGGTGTCACTTTCCGGCCTGCGGCATGGAGCTCCTGTGAGTTGCTGCAGGTGTTTCACAGCTATCAGTTGTTCCAAGATGGTGTTTTGGTTGTGCCCACCTGCAGTCTCATTTGGAGCATTAAATTCTAAAAATTTGACCTAAAATTAGCAAAACATGCACTCTGAATATGTGGGTTTGACCTTTCCAAAACGCTTCATCTTTCTGTGCATCAACCGTCTTTTCTGTAAAATGAGGGCAATACTGCATTTTCTGGGGGATTTCATAAGTAAGTTTATTAATACTTTTAGAACATTTGGATGCTGTAGCAATATGTGGTGAGGATGAGGCCACAAGGAATTGACAACTTCTGTCCCCACAACAGGATCTGAACAGCATGCCATAAAGAAGGCGAAGGTCTCCATGCTGAGCAACAAGAAGAAAACAAACTACTGAACGAAAGCTGATTAAGTGAATGAGGCAGGAATGCTAGGGGAAAAGTAGTATGTGGTATCTTAATTGAAGACTGTGTAATAAATCAGCTTCCTCTTGCATACGAGCTCCCTCTCTGAGAGAGCTGGAGTTGTTTAGCCTGGAGAAGAGGAGGCTGAGGGGAGACCTCACTGCTCTCCACAACTACCTGAAAAGTGTTTGTAGAAAGGAGGGAGCTGGCCTCTTCTCCCAAGTGACAGGGGACAGGACAAGAAGGAATGGCCTCAAGCTCCACCAGAGGAGGTTCAGGCTGGACATTAGGAAAAAGTTTTTCATGGAAAGGGTCATTGGGCATTGGAACAGGCTACCCATGGACGTGGTTGATTCACCTTCCCTGGAGGTGTTTAAGGCACGGGTGGACAATGTACCGAGGTGTATGGTTTAGAGATTGGTGGGAATTGTTGAACTCAATGATCCAGTGGATCTCTTCCAACCTGGTGATTCTATGATTCTATAATAAAGATTAAAAGGGGTGATTTTACTTTCAACTCTGTGAGGGGTTTGAAACTTTCGTATGCTACACATAAGGATTTACCTTAAATTAAGAAACAGAAACAACCTAACCAACGACAAAAAAAAAACCAAAACAGCTCAGTGAATCTGATGTTTGTGTGATTCACCAGCTGGTTGAATATTTGGCCCAGCACACAGACAAGCTGGCAGCAGTGACAGGGCAACCTTTCCCAGGCATATGAATGGTACGGATTTGGAGCTTCTTTGCCAGGAGTTGGACAAATGTTGATGTATAGCAGTGGAATGGTGAGATATAGGTATACTGGCTTTGATCCTGCATTTGGGAAGAAGGATATTGAAGCAGGTACAGACCTTTTTTTGTCCTAGCCCCTATCCTATGCTTGTTTTCCCCATTTCAGTGCTGGTTAACTTCTGTGGCCACTGTCTTGGGCTGCCCAACTGCATTGGACTGTCTTTGACATAAAAATAAAAAAATAACAACTTCCAATACCCTCACCCTATAGAAATGGCCCAACTGTTGTGCTTTTGCATGAAAGGTGTTGGGTGGCTTAAATGTTGCAGCTTTGTCTGCAAAATACCATAGCTGTGTTGTTATTGGCAGCAATTGCTTGAGGCTTCAAGGCAGAAACTGCAGGAAGATTTAAAACCCCTTATAGTAACAATCGACAGAGTTGGGAAAAAAGGATTGGCAAATATTAAGAGCTGAAGAGGGACTTATGCACCTGAGAGCTAATTTATTTGGATATCAATTATGCCACTAAGGGCTACTGCATCTCCATGCAAACCTCTCTGGTTTACAGCATGTTTTGTAGGGAGTTTGTTGGACAATGTGATGTTGTGGCCCCATGGATTAGGAGTGAGCTTGAAAGAGTCTGAAGGAAGTAAGTCTGGGAGAGTGGGGCTTGGAGGTAGAGGTCTATTCTAATTAGATGATGAGATCTAAGCTTCTTCATTTTTCCATGAAGAAAGTGAAGTTGGGCCATGCCATGTTTCAGCTACCTGGAGCTGACCAGGAGCTATAGCTCTGCACTGAATGAACAACTCCCAGATTTGAGGTTTCTACATTCCTCCAGGCCCCAAGCACTGTGGGACAAGAAATGAGTTCTATCAACCTTTCCCATTCCTTCCCCTTTGTCTCTTGCCCTCCTTTATGTCTCTTCCTTCCCAGGGACATGTTACATGAGCTAAGACCTACTGCAAATCTCACCTGCCAGTCCCTGCCACGCTCTTTCACGTGATTAGCCAAAAAAGACAGTATTTGCTTCTCCCTGCTGACATTCTCACCAGAGAGGATTGGGAGACTGAATGTTGAAATACAGAGTAGGTGACCATGCCCCATAGAACATCAGCAGAGGGAAAAACTTGATGTTGAAATTACAACAATGAGATGTGTAATAAATCGTGGAGAATTAATAGGATTCAGGAAGTTCCCTCCTCCTGAGCTTACTGCCAAGTGTACAACACCAGGGATCTTTCTCAACGTGATACTGGCTTTTGGATCCATCACTTGCTACTCTACTTTTCCCTTTCAGGAGGGGGTGGGGTGGGGGTAACAACCCCAGACTTCTTTTCCCAGTCCTCTCTGTAAGTAAATCTTATGTCATACTCTAGCTTCCAGATGTCCTGTGTGCTTCTGGAACAAATGTATGACTCTTTCTGTTACCTAAGAATTGCTATGCATGGCATAACTACCTGCTAGAAGAAGAGGCTATCACCCTCTGTTATAGTATAACCTTGTTCTGGTGATTTAAATTCAGGAATAAAGTAGAGTCTTTTAAGAGCACTCCTGTTTGCTTTGTACTTCATTCCAGCAGCTTGTCTCCAAAAACTCCTTACTTTGCTGGACATAACCTGTGATGGTGTAAAATGTCAGACATTGCCACTGCATGTGAGAAATGCTGTGGTTCTTGAAATGAAATGGACTCTGCAATGGACAGAGATGGAGATATAGTGGGCACAGCTGGCATGCTGTACATAAATGACAAGAAGGTATACAGAGGGGCTTCTCTCTAGTCATAGCTAGCTTTTGTTCTACCTCTTAAAGAAAAATCTGAAAAAATGATGCAACCTTCAGGAAAACATATCTCGTTACTTTTCACTGTCCCTCTCAGGCAAATGATGCAACACCTGAGGCTGTTGACACATTGAACTGATCTCACAGCTGACTAATGAGGAGGCAGGCAAGCAAAGGTGAGCCTGAACCAAGTAATGGATATAAAGGGCTTGATGCCTTTGTGTAACTTCTTACAATCAAATATTATTACACCAGCAGAAAAAGAAGACCAAAAGAGATTATATTCCTCTGGGACTCACTAATTTTAGAGTACAAAATGAGTTAGTTAGAGAAGAGATGCTCAAAATGAATAGGAACGTTTTTCAATGCATGGTTGGTAATTTCTTGCTTGACTCACAAAAACCACTAATAGAGCTGTGGCGAAGAGAGCTGAAATTCTCATTTCAGTCACTTTCTGTTCTCACTTACCCTGGTGTAGACACGTTCCTGCCTGGTGGTCTGGCTCAGCCGCAGCCAAGAACACTAGGTCACTCCTGGAGGATCTTTACTTATACTACTGATGCTCACACTGCAGAGAACCCTGCCTGATCACACATGGAAAAATCTATATTTTAATTTTTTTTTTTAACTGAACACAGTGCATCTAGTGCTGAGGTACTGTAAGTACAACAATTTGTCACTGTGTAGTGTTGCTGGTTTGTAAAACAAGCAATGGTCTCAGTCTTTCAAAACATGGTGGCCTTATTCAGCTTTTCCCTGGTTATGACTATCATTCTCAGTAGATATTCAACTAACAGTCCCTTGTTCACTGTGAAGCTTGTAATAGTGATATTTGGAGTATAATGCAATTGCTTTTAAAGTGTCTCATTAAATCTACTGGAACTCTTATTTTAGCTCAGCCAGTGTTATTATAGATACTTTTGAAGGAACATGGGTTTCTGTGACATTGTACTCTGAGACTTATTGATTAACAATAATAAAATCTGACCTGATTGCCTATCTGGAATTTCAAGTAAAAAGCTGCTGGTGCAGCATCAACAGCTAATTGACTGAATAACTCTTCCTCCATCAGGGATCATAAAGATCAAAGACAAGAGACCAGGGTCTGATTGTTTTTTAATGGAGACAGTTGATACACAAACTACTGTTGCATTAACTCTGCAGCACAGAGTGCTGTTTTCAGAGGTGAGGTAGCAGATGAGCTGAGAGGGTCCATGTAGAAGTAGTCCGTGTAGAGCAGCTCTGCAGTATGTTACCAGGTCCCTTGCAGAACACCTTCAGGAGTGGATTATTGCTCTTCTGGGAAGGAAACCCCAATGCTGTTAGATTAGGGAGGAAATGGCAAAGGTATCAAATTGCTTCCAGAATGCTGTCACACATACTAATAGAAACCAAAAATATCTAGGACTGGTACCTTAAATAATGGTCTGATCTCCAAAGCAAACCCTTAAAGGCCTACTAGTGTGCAGCTGAACTTCAAGGGCTTTGTCATTGCCAAAACTCTTACCTGAAACAGAATGTGCACCCATGTATTCCAGCATCCGTTTCCTAAGGGTGACCATGTGGAAGGTTGTATGAGAGTCCTGTTCAATAACACTCCCTATCTCAATCTCATCCTAATCTACAGTAACTGCAGACTGGCTTAAGGACAGAAGAACAACATCTAAGCTCTTTTCTTAAATTTACATCATTATTTATAACTTTATTCTCAGTAGCCACATTAATTGTCTAGTCTGTTTCTGAGTTCTGCTATACTCACCAGGATCCTGGAGCATAGAGTTACCTGCTCTTGATAAAGTGCTCACTCTGTCTCAGACTTTTGTAGCCATCAGTTTAGGGCCACCAGCTGGCCCCTTGCTGTTGTGTTGCTGTTTAGGGGGAATAGAATTTCTACACCTTTAACCATTCGTTATCTATTATACTTTTTCATCTCGTATTTCTTGCTCCTCTTTAGAGCAAGGAACTTGGAGGTTTTAATAACTTTAACCTGAGACTTTCTAAATGTTTACCATTCTTATTGCCTTCTAAGAAACTTTTAGTTATTCAACAGACATTTTTTTAAGATAAACAGCACTGAATGTACTGCTGTAAGAGGCTGGCCCGTTCATTCATCTTACAACATTATGACGGTTTTTTTGGCATTTATCTTCATTGAAAGGAGGTTGTGGAGAGGAGTGATCTGGCCTCTTCTCCCAGGTGACAGGGGACAGGACAAGAGGAAATGGCCTCAAGCTCCGCTAGGGGAGTTTTTTCACTGAAAGGGTCACTGGGCACTGGAACAGACTGCTCAGGGAAGTGGTTGAGTCACCTTCCCTGGAGGTGTTTAAAGGACGGGTGGATTAGGTGCTGAGGGGCATGGTTTAGTGATTAATAGGAATGGTTGGACTCGATGATCCTGTGGGTCTTTTCCAACCTACTGATTCTGTTCTTCTGTGATTCATCTCATTTCTGATGAATCTTTCTTGTTTGCTTTTGACTGAAGCTGGAGATGGAGCATAAATCTTTGCTGACCTGTCTGTGTTTGAAAAATATGTCTGTTTTCCCTAATTCATCTATAAGCTAAGGACTAAAAAACAATTTGGGAGAGCAGAAAAAAAAAATGACAATTTAGTCCCCTGGCCACCTGGCAGTCCTTACTGCTCCATACAGAGTTTTAGGAGCTTGACTTACAAATGTACAGTTTTGATCTAACTGTTGTGTGTGCTTGGGGGAGTTAGGATCAGAAGCAGATCATTAGAAGAGCAAGATGATTCTATTTGAAATAAAACCCATTTCAATATAAAAGGTTAAGATAAACTTAGAAACACCAAGCTTGTTTTCTCTTCTCATAAGGATTTTCTTTCTGTAATTTGAAAATCACAAAATCACTAGGTTGGAAAATACTTCAGTAAATAAGAAAATCACACAGTTTGAGTTAAATTATGGCCAAACATATGACATAAGTTGCAAAACTGTGGAGAAATTTAACATTGCAGCATTATTGACCTTTGATCTCATTATGATCTAGTGGATAACTACAGTTCCAGACTTCTGCATACAGACTGATGCATTTGGATAGGTAGAATTATGGTTATAACTTTGTCTATGCTTTTATGAATACTTACAGGTTATCAACCTTTCCCTGATTTCTGTCTCATAGTGTCAGTAAGTTTAATATTTATTAACTATGGGATGAAGCAAGAATACAAAAGCAATACTGCTTCTCTGTGGCTTCTCAGTTTACAGTGCAGCACTCACAGGCCTAAATCAACCAGAGAAAAGAGGAAGGGTCGTGCAGTTTCAGGATCCAGCACAGGTGAGAAATTATGTGCTTGATAGGCTTGGTAGCCTGCCTAAATTTTGCACAGTGGGGCTCCGTTCACAAGATCCATGCCTGTGGGTTTTTGTGGCAAGCAAAAGGAAGGGCTGATGGAGTTCTCACCTAAAACAGATTAGGATGCTGAGCTCATACTGGTCTGGAGACTGGCACAAAGCAGAGCATTGTCCACAGCCAGCAGAAACACTTGTTTCATTGGTGGTTGCCAGGTAGCGTAAGCCTTGCAAAGGGTTTATTACCCAAATAACAAAAGAGGAGGGTAAGTTTTCACTGACATAGAAAGATTACATTGCTGAGGTTCATTTCTGCACAATTTTCTTCCTGTTGATTTTTTTCTGGCTTATTCCAACCACAAGTAGAGAATGTCAGAAGTGAGAGAGGAAAAGCAAAGCTCAGCCTCTCTAAAGAACAGAAACTTGATTTTGAGATTTCAGAACTTTTCTAGCACAGAAAGTTTGTAAGTGTGAGCAGCAGTCCTACCCCTCATTTATGAGATTACTGAAAGCAGTATAGCTGTGGGACAGCTTTCTTAGCTGTGGAGAAATATGTACCCCAGTGTAAACACTGTAATCAAGTAATGGGCTGGTATGTGGTATTGCACCCCAAAATCTCAGTCTCTTGAAATAAGGGATGTGGTCAGCATCAGAGTATGTTGGGTGGCAGCAGTGGTCATGAGCAGACAGAGCAGGGACATGAGCAGATTACCTAGTGAGGGGTATAGACCAAAAGAGGTTCCCTTGTTTCTCATCAAGCTCCTTGCTCGACATGTTGGTCTACCTTTGTTAAGGATCACAGTTATGTCTGCATTGGTTTAACTGAGCTGCCTGTTCTCAAAATTCAGCCTTTGACTCTCAGTTAACTTCACCTTCACATAATTGAAATTAAATGTTTGAGGGATGGATAGGATGGTTAAACCCTTCAAAAGGCTGGGAAAAAAAATCTCATTATCTTTCAGCCTTGTTTACTGGAACCATAATATCCCAAATTGCCAGATTTTTACACAACCACTTGCTTTATTCTGACTACTGCTGGAGTTGCTGGCCAGAGCTGGACCCCTCTGTTTCAGAAATGCCCACTTTGGAGCACAGCAGTTTAGCAGGTAAAATGGGGACTGTTGTAGGAAGCAGCAAAGTAGGGCAAGAGAGGCACAAATGATAGGATGGGGCCAAGGGCTGGAATAGAGAAGTCAATTTCATGTCTGCCACAGGGAGACTACAAAGGAGGTTATAGCAGGAGAAGTAGCCAGCAAGCTGAGTAATTATGATGCAAATCAATAATTAAAAAAAAAAAATACATCACTGCATTTCTCTATGAGTAACTTTTACTTTTAATCTCCTGTTCATCTTCTCTGGTACACGAGAGTTTCCCATACAGAAATATTTTTACTACTATTATCAGGTTTGTCAACAAAGGAGAGCTTGATTTACAAAATAATTGTCATTTGCTGCAGTGTCTCCATCATCCATTGCATAGCATCCCAGGCTAGCCGTAGACTCCTGTATCGGCTTCTTGTTTCAGACAGATTTTTATGCTGCCAGTCAGCTACTCCTACTCCGCCTCAAGGAGCAAGTCACAGAGACTGAATGGTCAAAAGTGCTTCATATTGAAATTCATGCTCCTGAATGGATTATGCTTATCCTTACGTGGTCAATGGCTTTTCATCTTCAAAGCCCTCAAACCAGCAAACTCATTTTGACTGTAAGGCTTTGAGGGCAAGACTGCCTTTTGGTGCTGTCTGTTAGCATCCAGTCCAGTATAAGCACACCTTGCTGAGGGCTTTTTTTTTCAGTATTGTGAGTTATTCCTGAAAGAAAAATAAAGGGTTTTTTAAAAGTGAGAGAAAGAACTTGGAATTGCTATGCTTTTTAAAAACCTGCTAGAAATAATTCCTATGCAGGCTGTTTTTTGCATTGTGTTTTCTACCTTTCCTTTGGGACAAACACTGCTTTTCTTTATTAAAAGGAAGGATGTAGTTGCTTACAGACCTGGAGGATAGGGAGATTGCCTCTGCTGTCTTTGTTGCATTCATTTGTGGGGTTTGTAGCCCATTTTTTTAAGATAAGAAAAGTTTGTACAGTCATGTCTTCTGTCAGTCTTCCTACAAATTTATTCTTGAATTTATTGGCAAATTTAATTCTGACTTGATAGAGTTACTTAAGATATCAATGATACTAAGTTTCAATACATTTTAAGGAAATAGATAAGCAAAAATGATTGGTTTAACATCCCTACCTTGGGATAGGGTAGCGTACTGATCCTTTACATCAGAGAATCCGCATGGGAAAAAAAAGGCATCTGTAATTCTGCCATCTGTGGACCTACTGTCGATACTGGCTTACATGTGAAAGAGCATGCAAAAGTAAATATTGCATTGTCAAGATATGTGGTAAATCATATGTGCAAGCGGAGCACACAGGGTATGCTTTGGAGACAGGGTGATGGTGCAGCCTTTTCAGTGGGTAAGAGACAACACAGCAAATTCTGTAGACCACTTGCGCTCCCCAGGAGCCATGAGGCAACAGGCAACCGTTGCCTAGCCTGCTAAGAAATTTGGGGAATGGTTACAATCTAATTTAATGAAAAGTCCTTGGAAAGGACTCAACCAGGTTTCTGACTTTTTTGTGTTGAAAGTGAGCCACTCTGAACTCTGATGAGGGTGGTGCCAGTGCAGCATCTATGCTATTCCCAGACTCATTGCACTGCAAGTGTTAATCAAGAGCAATGGCATGAAGGGCAAAGATACTAGTTGCAGAAAAGGACAGTGGGTCAAAATCACTTTTGTCATCTCCTATAAATATAACAGTTCTACCTTCAGAACTAAACCCTGAATCTGCTCAGTGTGCAACTTCTGTGTACAAAGCACGAACGTTAAATTGCTGTCACTGCATTACCTTGTGCTTGAAAACTCACTGGATATATTTTTAACTGCGCTTAGATTGTATGCTGCCAAGGGAAGTTAGAAACTCCATCTCTTTGAGTTCAAGGATGCTGAGGATCCTTTAAATATACAGTACAGTACTTGCTCTGTGCTGTAGCAGCTTCTGGGTTTTTTGTGACTATCCAGCATGTACAGGCAAGGAAGCTCCTATGCATTTGTCTATCATGGACATACCACTAGAAGTTAGGGGATTGTTTTTGTAGAAGAGCAAGCCATGGTGTGCTCTAATTTGTGGCAGTTTGGCTTAGATAGCTGGAATTTTAAAACAAGACTTTTTCTCAGAAAAACCCAGTAAGGGGTCTTATTCTACCAGATGCCTGCAAACAGCAGTTGCGATGAAGCTCTGAGCCACTGAGACATGAGAAAGGCAGGGGAGTACCTACCACTGTGCATGCAAATGGCAGGTCCCAAGTGTGTATTACTCAGGAAGGGGAGGGAATATCAACCTCAGATGCAGCTGGCTCAGCTGAAATATCATACTAATATACTACTAAAAGAACAGGCATGTCTGCCATGGAGTATATGCCATGTGGTGTAAGAAACTGTCTTTGGCAGAGCAGCATAACTGCCCTACGCTGCTGTTCTGTGAATAAGGCAGCTATTAAAACCACTGCTAAAGCTTAAATCTAAAATTCAAGGCTGCTTAATGGGTTGGACCCCTCGTTACCTTGGAGAAGGACTGATAGATTTCCATTCCCACCCTAAATCCCTGATCTAACCGCCTTAAGGATGTCAGTTCCTTCTACTGTAGGTGACTTCAAATGCACTGCTTGACATGAGTGAGGCTTGGCCCAATGAAAAAATGCTGCAGAGGTGGAATGACTTATATTAGAGGAATCAAATTGGGTTGTTTCTAAATGATCACTACGGTCAATATAATGAGGAGTGCTCATGTTCTAAGATGTAATTGCTGTCCTGTGTTGTTTTACCCAATCATGATCAAGGACTTTCTTTCTAGGATCGGCACCACAGGAAGAAGGGATTACTTGTCAGACCTCCAGTCAGGGAACTGGAAGACTGACAGAATAAACAGTATTAAAAAAAAAAAAACTAATTGAATTTGATTTTTTCATAGAAACACTTGAGAATCCTAGTTCATTTTTGGCTGTCTTTCCGGCAGCACACAAATAGTGATAGAACCACTCAATCTTCAAGGTTGTTCAGATGGAACAATTGGGCTTTCTTGGCTGTTTCTTAGAGGCTCATTATTTGGCTTACAAAAATGAACAATACAAAACAGTCTGTATTCTCAGGATATTTTACTGGAATTTCACATATCTATAGCCACCACACCAATTATATGCATGGTTTGTGAACGCTAAAGGGGCCAGGGTGAAGGCTTTGCACAAACACAATTCTTGACTTTGTCAGTTCTTAACTTTCAGAGAGAAAATACAGTTAAGGAAGATGCATGGGTGAGGGGAGATTTGCCTGGTGTACATCACATCTCTGGTACCGATGATTGGAATCCCTGGATCCTCATGCCAGGCCTGGCACATCATGGTTTTGGACCTTTGCAAGTCATCACTTGCTGTGCCTCCCCCACCACTTCCTCTGTGAAATGACCCTAGGGAATACAAGACACATCATGCTGTAAAGATTAGTCCTTGAATGTAGATTTATGATCACTGAACAAAATTTGTGGTGCATGTAACACATATTAGTAAGCAGGGCAATGCAGTAAGGTGTTTTGGTTTTGGTTTTTTTTTTTGGTAGTGGCATGTATGGCCTAGTACAGCAAGCTCCCTTTGCATGTGTTTTGCTGAGAGGTAGTTTATCCATGTTTTTTAACCTTGAAATTTCTCACCTTCAGCTGCTCTCTGTGTCCAAAAATGGATGTCACCTGACTGTTCTCTAGCTTCCCGCCATGTGCTAAGAAGACAGCTTTGGGGAAACTAAAGCCCAGTCGCATGTAAGGATGGTAAAAACTGAGGTGAGTTAGAAGTCAAGGGGTCTGCCACAATGGGCTCTGCATCATGGAACAAAACAGCAAACATTTGTCTAAAAAGTACTAGCATTCAATTACTGAAGATTTAAATTCCTGTGAATTGTACAACACAGTGGTGCAAGCTGCTAACTTGAAAGAATGGAAAACAATACTCAGGGACACAGATACACAGGTAGTTTTTCTGCTCTACCTTAGAGAAAGTAATTTCATATGCTCTTCAGAAAACTGATTTCATACAAATACTTGTGTTGTACAACAGGGCTAGCCCAACTACTGAATCAACAATTTTAACTTAATGTTGACTTAATTGCAAATCCAAGTGGGGCTTTATCCCCCTCTTGTTTCAAGAGATTTCTCCATTTCCCCAGTTAGCACAAAGAAGACTACAGCAATATTCAAAGTCTAATGTATTGAGCTCAAGTTATCAGTTAACTTGTGCTGAAGTGATAAGATGTGCTTATTGTTTAATTTAAATTCCATAAGTCTCAAGCAAACAATAAAAGCTTACACATACAATTCTATGAAATACCACTTGGCTTGTGGAGACATTCCTGCTGTGTCTACTCATATTGTTTTCATCTCATTTGTTTCAATGGTATCTCCACCATATTGCAGTTGGCTACTGACACCAGTTGCTTGGAAGTCCATTTCCGCTCTTTCTGATAGCATAGTGCAAGTTGTCTTAAAGGATCACAGAGCATGTGCTGGTTTTCTTTGCATGTTGCAACAAAATAAATCAGGAAGTTTATCTCAGGCATACAATTACAACACAGCTGCATACAGCTACACAGTACGTTAAAATCTCAATAATGCATTCAAACTAAAATTCAAAAATACAGTCATACCCAATCCTTAATTATTCAAGAAACTGCCAACAGCTTGAATGAGCTGTGGAAGTTTAATCTTGGGACCAGTGGGAAACCTTGCTGGCTTTGTCTTTGTTTCATTAGACATAGAATTTGGAGTGTAACTCACTCCCGTGGAGAGGATCAGCACAAAACATGCATCTTGAAAACTATTTTGAAGACTCAACCAGGAATTAATTGGTACATTTTGTGGTAGAACATTACAAGGCATGAATTTCGCTTCAAGTGAGTACAACTCCAAGCTAAGTATTTTGTTTGTTGCAGTTACTTGTTTTAAGATCATCGCTTTCTCATTCAAGGAGAACAAGCTGAGTTCTCTTCCCTGGCACACCAGCAGAATTGTTCTGCAATTTCCAGTGAATTACACTGTTCAAACCTTTTAAAAATCCCGAGGTTTCCGTAGTGTCACTAAAAGCCATCATTTGAAGGACATCATTTGTGCTTTTGCACAAATTAGGATAGAAATTACTGAGAATATTTTCATTTTTACCATCTTTTAATGAGAAGTAGAAATTTAAAAAAAGTCTCACTTGAATGCAGTGACCCCTAAACTGCATCTGCAGCAGTAGCAGCTAGAAATTATGGTTTTAGTTTGCATACTGAGCATGCTGGAAGGCAAGGGCTGCTGGATAACACCATGCCTGATGCTATTTTTGCTGCAGTGCAGAACAGTGCTTTTAGATGTGAACCCCAAACAAATTAGGTGGTCTGGGGCACACTGGATTTATATCCAAGTAGCAGAAAAAACAAGTGCCATGCTACCTCCCCTTTGGGACAGGTGAGCACAGCTCTGTTTCCATGCTATGAATGCCCTGATCCTCTACAGGTTAGGATCACAGATAAAATAACACAAGGGAAGTGCTGCTTCATCCTGTGTAGCTAAATTGAGGATTACAGCCAGCAGGCCTCTGCACCCAGCACAGCTCCTTGAAAAGCCTGTTAATTCACACATTTCCTTTTCCAGGGATGCCTGGAAGGCATCACTGGTGAAAGCAGTGGCTGTCGTGACTATTTTAATTAGTACTTATGCACACTAATTCTACTAAATTTAGCAACTGTGTCTGCTAATCTATGACCCAGCTGGAAGGCATTGGATATCAAAGGAAAAGGGAAAGTAATTGCCCTGGCCTTGAGGATTAGATGTTAAAATTGTGATGGAGATGGATTTAGTCAATAGATACTATTTTTTCCCCTCTCAGGGGAAAAAAAATGGTAACAGTTGCCTGGAAAATAACCAAAGTGTTGAATATCTGCATGCCATGTAGAATGCATGGTATTATTGAATCATTTTTGGATCAAGTCCCAAGCAGGATTTTACAGATTGATCCTATTAATTACCACCTAGTTATTATCTGGAAGTAAGAGCAAGGTTGTTTTTTTTTCATGTGGACTCTGGTGGAGAGTCAAGTTCTTCCAGCATATTTTCTCTTCCAACACTGTATATAGGGGCTGAAAATTCATGGCTATAATGTCCCTGTGAGCAGACGGCAGACATAGCCTTTTCCACTACTATAAGGAAGGACATATAGTTAAATTATTGAACGTTATTTTTCACACTCTCTCAGCAACTCTTAAAAACTTATTCTTTACTCCCCAGAGGTCCAAGGTGAAAAAAAAGGACCCTGCATTTGCTCAGCTCTCCTGCTGCTCGGTGGGAGCCCTCATCTCACCAAGAAGAGCAAGGGAGGGTGATCCACTGGGAATCCTGTTTTGCCAGGGCTCAGTTTTGAAGATCCTTACCCAAGTCTCACTTGGTACAAGATACAAAGGATGGAGAGTGTCACCTCCTTCTGCCGTCTAGGTCTTTCAGGGGTTCACTTCAGAGTTTAAAAAAGTTATTTTTCCAGTACAATCAATAGCTAAGGGACAGGATTTTCCTATCTTGCCACGTCCTAGATTTTGACAAAAAATACAGGGCATGCGTAAAGCCAAAAAAATAATTTACACTAGCTGAATAATGTAGATGTTTTTACATGCTTTTTCCCTTAAAATTCTTCAATTCTACACTATCCGTTCTGTTTCAAGACTACAAAAGAAATGCATGTATTTTAAGGCTAACCATGCTAACATGGCTGATTGAAAAGAATTAGTGTGGATAGGCATGCAACAACTGATATGAGGTGCATAGCTCTTTGCACTCTGCATTGCTCTTTGGAGATATCCAACTCCTAGCCTTGGCTACAGAGGTATTCTAGGCTCCTGGCTTTAGGCATCTATATCACATTTGAACTAGATGCCGTAAAGGTGAGAAAGATTGGATAGTGATCAAAATGTACTCCATCACCAGTGATAACAATCAAATGCCAGTTGCCTGTTTGGGTTTTTGAGGTACTTCATCAGCCATAATTTATGCTTTACTGCAGCTACAACTCTACAAAACATGGCTTTTCTCTTTGTTTGTTCTGGTTTGCCCCTTTTTTCAGCAGTGATTCTGCTATTCAGAAACCAATGACAGCAGATTCTGTTTCTCTAACTACAGATTTCAGGTGCAAATTTCTTGTAACTAAGTGCCCAGAAAAAGCTTTTACATTGCTTCTGTTCCTCCTTTTTGTGGGAGGAAAAAAAAAAAGATTTGAAACAAATTCTGGAGTCATTGGGCTTTTGATTATCCCCACAAAACAGGTGAGATTCTTCAACATGAAGAAAATAAGTCAGAGACACATTAAATTTTCTCAATTCCAGGAAGAAAAAGGAGGATGGTAAAGGCCTGGTAGAAATATTAAGCGCACTATACTTTATCTTGGAGCAGGGTAGGGGAGAGAACTAAAAATGCTGAACAAGATAAAATAAAATATTTCCTCAAGTTCAGCTGCCTGTGACTTCGGTGTTTCAAAGAGTTGTCACAGTTAACCTCATTTGTTTAAAATGAGATAATGGAAATCATGGTTCTTAAAACCACAAGAGAAGTTCCAAAAAAAAGAATGGACTAAACTGTGGTGGGTAAAATTACACTGCTTTCTAACAAAGTGTAAGTGATTTTGTGCCTGCTGTATGTGGGTAACAGCATGAATGCTTCCAGAGCAATCACTGGATTATAGAAGGTAGTTACAAGATCTGTATTATTCCTGCTAAAGTCAAGACTTATGAATAATTTGGAATAATATTATGATGCAACTTCTGAACTTGCATCCTACTACTGACTTTGTAGTCAGGTTGTCAGAGAAGGCTGTAAGCTGGGAACACAGTATACAAGGAAACAGTTGCAGAAATATATACCCAGGGGATACTCTTGAAAACATTCATAAAATCTGAAAACAGAACTGAATTAAGTGTTTAAAGGAGAGGCTACTCTTTCAGACATGAAATGTAAATTGTTACACAGCTTGTTCCCCTCTACCTAGTAAAATAGCCTGCCAACAACAAATCAGTGTACTTTCCAAAAACTTTATTGTGTTGTGCTTGGTGTGGGAGGTTGAAGCTCGTTCAGAAGTTCAATAAAGACCCTAAAATGTACAGTTAAATTGGTAATACAGCCCTTACACCTTCATCCCAGAAGAGCTTACATTTCCCTGTGATATTGGACTGGATTTAAAAAGGAAGTTGCAAGCGCTGCAGACTTGGAGAAAATCTTGTCAGAAACCCTGCAAGGAATAACTGAGAGTGAATTGCTTGTTTGTCTCAGTGGTCTGAGGGTTCAAATCCACCAGAAAAGTATGAATCTTGAGACACTCGCAATCTCCTTCCCTCTGAGGAACTGGAAATTCCCCAGCAAAACACATAGAAAACAGGAGAACCCAAATACCCCAAAGTTTATGGAGTAGATATCTAAGTACATCTCCTCTCAGAGATTGTGTAATGTGCAATATCTGATCAAAATCCGATCAGAGACTCTTCAAAGCTATTTTAAAACTTGAGAACACCACAAATTACACTGGCAATGCAAGATATGCTACAGATGTATGGGTTGGTTTTCGACCCCAAGCAACTGGTGACTCAGATTTGCCTGTTGCAAGCCAGCTATCAATTTGCAGAAGGTCACCGAGGTCCATTGCAAAATATTTTTTGTTCAGCCAAACCAAATGCTGACTGTTTTGCAAAAAGGTGAAGCCGACACTAATTTTTTCCATGATAGTAGCAGCCAACACTAAAAATGGGAGGAATATAGATGTCTAGTGTCATTCACAGCTCAGGACTCTGCATCTCATGTCATGAAAAGACAAAGAAAAGTTTGATTTAAAGTTCACAGGAGTTTTAGGTAAATTCACTTAAAGAAAACAGAAGTCTCTAACTTTGTCTGACGTAGACTCTCTTCCTCTATTTGTGGTTTTAAAAGAAGTAATAGTTTTCTCTACCATTCCTGTTTTTTCCACTTCTAATAAAGTAGGGAAAAGAAATTATGTCCTAAACTTTAAAATTTACTAGAGGTATTTTTTTTCTTTTTTTAAACATAGGGTAATGCTCACTGCACTGATTTGTTCTGAGATCTTGGAACAGTGGGCAGAATGCTTCATTCCCAGGAGTGTGAACAACATACTTTGCATCTACATTTATTAACTGGGTAAAAGTTTTTCCTCAAACCTGAAAATACTGGAAGGATGGGTTTAAGCATCTAAGAAGACAACTTGAAAATAACTGACTCTGGGAGCATTTTTCCATAGCAACATGCTTTTAAAAATAATTGAGAGAGGTTAACAGAGAAGTGCTGCATAATTATACAAATACATCTTCATCTCTTACCGCTGGCCTCTTAATCACCAAAATGTGTCACAGAGAAGAAACTGAACTGGGTAGCAGGTGGTCACCTGAACCAGATAAGCTTATGAGAATAAGCTGGAGCCAGTGAAGGTTGCCTATTCAGAATCACTGTCACTGAACAAGGAGGTCACAAATAGGCCAACACCACTGCGAAACTAGGCTGACAATCTCCCTCCTGCCTAAGGCCCAGGAATAGTATCAAAGCTAATAAACACACAGAGCCTTTTATCAAGATCTAAGTGGCCGAGAACACTCGATGCCTATGGAAAGGAACCACAGATAAGAAATGCCCTGCCTAAGACAGTTGGCAGGATAACTAAGCTGCATGACACAGGAGGCTTTTGCCAAGGTAGGTTTTGGTTTGCTGCCTATCTCATTCCAAACAGCCGTGATACCGATGGAAACCTTTGATGTTCTCCCACTACATGGTCACAAGTGTGAACAATTTAAATCTACAGTTAACCAGTACAGACACCTTTAATTTTTAAATGCTAGTTGGTTTACATTCATTGCCCAGCTGCTGTCTTCCTAAGGAAGGTAAATGAACCTCGCACATGTCCAAAAAGAATATTTGCTTGGAAAGAAATGCAGATTTGCCAGCTAAAAACAGCCCCCTTCTTGCTGATTGTTGCTATTGGTACTGCCTGTTTTGCTGGCTGACCATCCATGGTCCAGCTGAGTAGCAAGGGAAAGCAGGGAAAGGTCACAGCAAACACTACTTACCTATGATTCTGTATTCTTTTATCTCTTAACCACAAACAGAAGCCATGTATGGATGAAAGTCTAATTTGCCTTTCATCATCCTATACCAGGTTTGTTTTTTCACAATATGGTTTACAATTTGCTGGTTGGTTTGTTTTTTTCAAAAAGCCTATTTTTTTTTTTTTTTGTAAACCCAAACCTCCCACAGCCAGGTATTTATTCCCAGCTGACTCCTCCTTTGTAGTATTTCTTCTCAACCCAGACGTAACCTCTCATTCACTGGCTGCTGCTGACAGGTTTTCTTTCCTAGTAAAATGTTTGTAACTAGATGTCTCCAGCCACTGAGGAAGTTGAGTCTTCTGATTTCTCTAATTCATAGTTCCTCAGACATAGCATCCTCACTGGGTAGCTGTTGGTAATTGTTTCTCTAAGTGCCCTGGCAGGGTGGAGTTGGGGAAGTCCCAAAAGTGGTAAATGACTTTGTTGTGTTTTGTTAGTGAAGTAACTTGCAGATGGGGGCAGGTGTTTGCAAGCTAGATGTGGGATGGGTGATTACCAAAAAAGGCTGGTTGCAAGGACAGAAGTGACCAATCAATGTTTACCTCATGTTTTGGCCTGCTTGGTCTATATAAACATTGAGTTAACCCATAATAAAGTACTTAATCTGAAATCATATTGATTTGTCATGAGGTTCACTTGCCCTCACTACGTTAGGCAGCAGAGGGGAAAAAGGCTGGGACAAGTCTGCAGTGGGTCATTTGATACAGTGTGCTTGGTATGACTGATACCTCTCACCTTTCCTCAAATACACTGAGCAAACATCCTGGTGAGTTGCATGTGATGGTCAGGCACTACTGGTCCAGAGCAAATTCAGCAGGAATTTCACCCTGTACTTCAGAGGCAGCAGCTACTGGGGCTCTAGGGGCATAAAATACAGAGCCCTTTAGATGAGTGAAGGGACCCATCTCGCTCCCTTTTTCCCTGTTTTTGTTTGTTTGTTTGTTTGTTTTATCTTTTCATTTCAGAAGTCTGTAGACTCCTCAATTTCAGGCTTCATAAATTCAGGAACCACCCCAAACATTATGAAAGAAGTGCTTAGTATTTCCAGGGTAGGGGATAACAGCTCAAAGTAACGTTACTAATATGCTGGAAAGGGAATTCTGACCTTTGTGGGGTAAGGTATAAATTGGTGGTTACGCCAATTACGCCGAACTAAAGACAAAGCCTGCCAGGCTGACCACACTGCAGAGCTTTATTTGCACAAGCTGGCCTGGGTTCTACATAACTACAAACTATTTAACTCTATCTGTGCAAGCCTCTTATCTCTCAAATCTCCAAATGTTGATAGAAAATACAACAAAAATATTAAATATTGGTTTTTATGATTTTTTTTCCCCAACCTCTTTCTTTTCCTTCTGTTCTTAAGGCTGTTGTTTTGTTTCATAACAATTTTCTTGAGCAAAATCAACATGCACTTTCTCCAACCTGAACTAACTAATGCACTTACTTCCTTCTTAAATCATATGCATATGGTCATGCTTGTTTTGCATGCAGAGAATAGAGAATATGCTCTTCTTGAACCACGAGCTGGGATGTGAGCCACTGGAGCAGATATTCTCTGTGGATGGGCTGTGGAAGAGTATCCAGGGCAGCACTGATGCAGATCAGATTTAGCAAGGTCTGTGCAGGGTATCTCAGTAATTTCTGCCTGTGATTGGGAAAGGAATAGAATACAATAAAATATTTTTGTTGGAAGGGGCCCAGAACAATCATCTAGTGCAACTGCAAGCGAGGCCTGTGGGGTGCAAGCAGCAGTGAGTGAAAAGTAAAGTGTGAATAGATGGATGTATATATGTCAACATCACATGGCTACATAACGTGGTTTAATTAAGGCTTTGCCCCTTCTCAGTCTCTCCACAGATAACATCCAGTTTGGCTCTGTACTGAAGGACAGAAGAGGCTCAAGTCTTGCTTGAGAGTTCAATCCCAGTCCATGTAAGCAGGGACTCACATCAAAACCATTTGGACGCTAGGTGATTCTGCAATTAAAACATAAGAGCAGGCATGGAAAGAAACACTTCCCATTGAGCATGTAACCTACCCAGGTGCTAAAAAAAAAAAAAAAAAAAAAAAAAAAAAATTCAGAGGGGAAATATTTCATGTGCAAATAAGGTTCTTGATTATAGGTTCCATTTTTGTTAAGTATTGCAGTTAGGTCATGCAAGATTGGAACTTGGTAATTCATATATTTGAGGCAATTAGGCTTTGATTTGTCATCCTTACATTTGTTTCGTTACTTTCTGTAGCAAATACACATGCTTGCACAGTTAGTCTCTGTGCAAGGTGTAATTTATCTGCTTGAGGGCTGCAGTCTGAGTCACTGAGTTCTCTCAGGGTGTTCTGATTCCTTTTTCCTGATAATCCATGAGGAATATCCTAGGCGCTGTTCAGTTTTTGCTTTCCCTTTAGACACTTCATTATGCAGTAAAAGTGACAGTAAGCATCTGCATGTAGCAGGTTGTGATTTTCATTATAGGTAACAATGTACCCATCTTGCTCCTGAACTAAGTATTACTATTCCAGTCTCAATAGTTCTGTTAAGAATCTCTCAGCAGCCTTAGAGGAGCATACAGAAAATATACACATGTATTTGCACGAAGTGATTTTTCGACATGACAAGTTCACCTACCATTTTAGGACCAAGGGAAGGTAAGATGAATGTTGTTAGAGACTTTGGTCTTTTGAAGCAGGAATTCAGCTCAAAGCCTATTTAATTTAATTGTTCGTTTAATTTAATTTATTTAATTCTAGTGTTTGAAGATCTGTTTAAAATAAAAAAGCCACTGGACTGACTTAATTCCTACTTGTTTTCACTGCATTCATTAAGGCATTCAAACAATCTGTGTCTAAAAATTATAGACAGCGTAGAATTTGTCTTGTGTAAGCAGTCATTAACTTTTTGCATTTTTTTACTGTATACACACAGAGAAAAATCTCAACATTAAAACACCACAAAGAATGCAAAATAAAGCACTTGAAGTCAGAAATTACACAAGGTATAATAACTTATGTAAATCTAATTTGGCCTCTCTGTGTGTTCACACAACATCTAAGTGTTATACAAATATACATATATACGTAAAGTGTATAATACTTGTGTATGAACAGTGAGAAAAGCTTTTAATTACATGACTATGTAGGGTTTTTTTCCACAGACTGCTTGCCTTATCCAGTGAACAGGACAGACCTGCTTCACATGTGGGTCACCTTTCTGTGAAGAAAGCTGTTCTCTATGCAACACTGCCCTTATTAATTGTAGAGGTAGGTGAATCACTACTGAGTTGGGAGACTGGAAGAAGAATTGAGGGGTGACACTTCTTCTCCTAGGAATTAAATGCAGAACTTAGAAACACAGCTGGCTGGCTATCAACAGGTATAGAGGTATCTGAACAAGCTCCTAAACTCACTTCAATTAAAATTGTCAGGACAAGCTGTTGGTCTAAGATAACTTCACTGATTTACTGTACTGTAAAGTAGGAAGCACCTGTGGGAACTGGCCTGCAGGCAGTTCACTAGGGGAACTAATTTCTTGCTAGCAAATGCTCACAAGCAGCAGATGGAGGTAAAGTCTTCCCATGGCACAGCTGTGTCTAGAAGGTGTGTCAGGTACATCTGTTCACAACTTGGACCAAGCTAGGGTAGAATTAGTTTGGATTTGATTTTCTTATGCTACAGTCACTAATATGCTACATCAGTACCATTGTCTTCATTAGCCAAATTCATAACCTCATTAAAAAAACCAAAATTGTATGACAAAGTTTATTTTCCTTATATCCAGGTTAGCTGGCTCTAATTATCTTACCTAGTTCTAATTCTTTATTCATCAAGTGCTGCATCAGCTACTCCATCATTTAACCCAGGAGTGGTGTCAGGCTTCTGTCTTTCCCTCAAAGCACCATATGACGTTATTCCAGTTGCATTTGTCTCATTTTATGTGAGTGCATGCCTTGAGACTCCGGAATCTGATTTACAAAAGAACTGCACATTCACAGTTGCCAACAGGAGCTGTGCTTTGAAATTAGAAAATGCTGCACCATGTCCAAGAATGCTAAACTTCTGGGAGCTGCAAGTACTCAGAATTTAGGATTCTGCCTTAACCTACCTGTCTCTGAGTTTCCCAATATGAAAAGAAGGTAACAAACCTTCCTCTTATCAAGATGCTGTGAAAACAAATGCAATAATATTTGTGAAACACTTCAATACTTCATAGGGGAATATTATAAAAAAGCCCATGAGGACATTAACCATTAGTTCTTGAAAGCAGAGTTTGAAGATAGTGCATTAAATAAGTCATGGGGCTCCATACTGAGCAGGGAGAAGACAAAATACCAAAATGTTCCTCATTAAAATCTAGATTCTCAAAGGTATTTTAAGTGCCTAAGTCCTGCTGAGAGTCAGGGCTTCTTAAGTGGTCATAATTTTTTTTTTACTGAATAAGGCAGGGGATCTACATGAAAAAATTGTATGTAATCATGTAATTGTAGGTTGCATCATAATGCACTTGTAATTAAATGTTGCATCAGAATGCATGTACACAAGATTTGCGGCACAAATCAACACTGCCCAAGCAATCTCAGTGGCAGCATTTACCAATATCAGATTGTTTGACTTTGCAGTATCTATGATCTTTTCCACTAATTAGTGTACAAATAATTTTCTGGTTTTATTATAATAAACGAATCCACCCACACTCCCCATCACACTCACACCCCTAGCAGATGGGGGTTTGGAACACTTCCCCTGCTGCATCCCCCCAAATATGACAGACAGACCTCTGCCAACAGAGTAAATGACCCAAGGTTGCCATCTTCTCTTTGAATCAGCATCAGAGAGGAACCGAACATTTTGCCAGTAAGTTTCACTAACATTCTGCTGGCATCTGAAGAATGGCAAAAGTCAGGTGCCTGGTTTAATCAAGACTGGAGGAGAGTGCATTGAAACGATTAGAGGCTTTTCTGCCTGTTCCACGAGTGGCTTAGCCCCTCTTACCATCTTCAACTCATTCCTCTTTCTTCCTGTTTATCTTGCCCCACATCCAGCTCTCACAGTATTCATCTGGCCCTGCTGTACTGAAAAAAAAATCCCCTATAACATCTGGATAAACCTCTGCACATCCTGATCTGATCCCATAGGTGATCCTCATTTAGAGGAGGTAGGACTAGAGACCTCCTGATCCCTTCGAGCCTAAGTTAACCCATGATCTGATGTATGCATTGTGCTTTCCTCCATTATATAAACAGTCTGCATTCCAATAGGTGAATTTATTAATTGACCTTTGTTTCGAGTAGGTTTGGTTTATTGCATTGTCATAATTGCAACTCTACAGGATAGGATTCCTTAAGATAAAATAAAAAGGCAACCAAGCACACATCCCATAGAACAATAAAATATAGCTAGGGTTGTTATTATGTGGAATGAATTTGCTGCAAATTCCACATAAACCAGGAATTTGTGCCAGGAGCTCTTCAAAATAGTGTGGTTGGCTTTCCAAGAATCTGGAAATGTCAACACCAAGACTAAGGAAGCTTGCTAGCTTTTTTTTTTTTTTTTAATTCCTCTCTGTAAACGTGGTGATATTTCCCTGGATCCTGGTTTCAAATTCTCTGAACTATGGCAGGGTGCCAACAGATGGGGTGCTCATTCTGCAGCGGGACTCTAGCTCTGCAAAGAGGCAAAATTCATTGCACTGCTGTTCTGTTGTCCCAGTTCTGAAGCCGTTTTGCGTTACAGCAAGCACCAGATTTGTTCTGTTAGAGAAGACCAAAGCCATCTCTTCTGCTCCTTCTCCCCATACTGTTGAGGACCTAGATTATAATAGTATGCAGTTTCCCTAACATAACTGCCAAGGGCATTGATTCAGTCTCTTCTTGAATGCAACTTACTTTATGAACGGTACCAGTTTGCCTTCTAGCAAACAGGTATCCCAAAGATCCTTTGTCTTCTCTCTGGTGTCATAGAGGCACTGTCAGAGAAACTACGCCTGATCATGAAACACAGCATTTCATGAAGCCTGGCACTGGAGAGAGAGGCTTAATCTTAACTTCAGCATTTGCTTGTGTATAGGCTCCACCGCAGCTGGAATATTCCTTTCAAATCTTTCTAATTTCCTCATTCAAACCAAAACCAGTTTTCACAAGAATATGTAAAGGCATTTCTGCTATTTGAAAAAATATATTTCTATGAAGCTTTGCTTCAGTAGTACTTATTTCTTTAAAAAAAATTCCTTAACTTGTAGAAATTTTACTTTCCTTCCTTTTTTGTACTTAACCTTCTTGTACTCAAAAACAGCCTCCTGAAGATCACTGTTTTAAGGATGGAAGAACTTCTACTATGTAAAAATATGTAACACTGAGGAATATACTACCTTTGAAATTTTTCAGTTCCAAACAAAATCTCAGGCTGTAGGAGCAGCCAAGAAGAGGCGTTTTAGATGAAAACATTTGGTCAGCTTGAGTAAGGATTGTTGCCTCTCATTATGGGTTTTTCATTGTACTGTATGATTTTTATCCTGTACAATACACTTACCTGCTTCTCTAAGGGCTCTTCTTTTCCCTCCCGTCTCTTCCAAGGTCTCAAATCTTTGCTTTCTTCAGCCAAATTTCCCTTCCCTTGAAACCTCAACCTGAAACACCTGTACCCAAAGTCCTCTTACTCTCTTCATTTCTGTCAACTCCAGGCCATGCTGAGGCCTTTTCCCCTTTGTGGGAAAAGTCAGTGAGTGGTCAGTAGCTGGGTGTAACTAGAAGACCTGTCCTAAACGATCCCATTGCAGAAGAAATCCAAGAATGGTAGGAAGCAACAGAGCTGGCTAAATTGCGAGCTCATGACACAAAAAGGAAGCACACAGAAAGTAGGTCAAGTTTCCACAGGGTGAGTACAGAAGTACTGTGTAGCAAGAGCAGACAGGGACAAACACAAAAAAGCCAATACAACAAATAAGACTTAACTAACATGAGCATCTGGCAGGTAACAAGAAATTGTTCACTAAGTACCTCAGTGGGAAGAGGAAGTTAAAAGTAAGTGGATTACTCCTCAGAGGGAGAAAGCTGAGACAGATGCTGAGAAAGCTCCGAGTACATTTTTTGCACCAATCTTGGTGTTAGCCACTTGTGGTCAGGTGATTGACATAATACATATTAATGACAAAGGAATAAGGTTTTTGCCCCAACTAGGACATAAGCAGTTACAAGAATATTTAGGTAACTTAAAGGTTTTCAAACCAACAGTCTGTGTGGACTTCATGCAAGGATACTGCAAGAAATTTCTCAGGCAGTGTTGGAAATACTAGCATCTATCTCTGAGCGCTCAGGGAGGATGACCAAGGACCTTGCCAACAGAAAAAGGCAAAACTGTTACCTATGTTTAAAAAGGGCATTTTAAAAAAATCCATGATGTAGATAAGCCAGACATTTTTTCCGCAGGAAGAAGCTAGTATAAATAGATGCATCATTTGTAAATAGATAGAAGGAAATAAACATAGACTTGTCAATAAGAAATTGGGACAAGTTGGCCAAATTTCCTTTGGTGATAAAGGAGCAGCCCTTCTTATGGAAGAAAGGAGCAAAAGTCACAATAATCTGTCCCTAGGCAAGGCTCTGCACACCCATTCATAAGTGAAGGAGTTCAGGTTATGTGAAAAAGTTGGGCAGTAGGCACAAAACGGTGAAAAGAGGAACTGTTGTTGGTTTATTGACAGTTCCAAAGAGGCCTGTCCCAGGATGTTTCAGCAGCAGCCTCCAAAGATGCTGCTATCTGGGGAGCAGTTGCAAATACGTTAGAAGGTGAAATAAGAATTAAAAATAATCCTAAGGAATTGTTAGGAAAGCAGAAATTGTGACTGAAAAGCAACAAGAGGAGTTGAGTTTGCAGGCAGGTTAACCTCCTGCACACAGTGGCACTGCTTAGCGCATCTAGCAGGCAGCAGCTCAGGTGAAACCAGAAGAGAGCTGGGGAGAAATTAGTGGCTGGGGAGGCATCAGGGGTGGTGGACAAATGACAGCTGGTCAATATGAAGAAAGCATGGTGCATGGACATGATAATCACCATCAGATACAGAAGATCAGTGCAACGTGGGAGGAGAAAAATGAGACTTCCCTGGACAGGGAGCACCAGGTTCACATTTCAGCAAGGAATATTCAGAGAAGACAGGAGAAGTGTCAGTTGGGAAGGCTGCAGGACCAAAGGAAGCACGAAAGAGGGATCCAGAGCCACCAATAGATGGGAAAACTTCCTGGTGCCCAGTGCAAGAACAGGAGCTAAAGGGAGGAAGATATCAGGAGTTAGTGGTGTACAATAACTCTCTTGTGGAAACCGGATGAAGTAAATGAAAATCTGCCGACAACGTGCACTTCCATTTATATTTGGTAATGATGCCAGTTGTCTTCTAATGCACACAAGTAATTTTTGCTCGCTAGCCATGTTCATGTGTATGAGCGTATATTGATCTGTTGTCTCTCCTTCCCATCGTCCAAAGGAAAAAATAACAGTGCAGCTCAGTAATGCATGTACTACACTCCACAAAGAAAATAGTCTGAGGCAATTACATGCTGAGGTAAATTTAGCTTAACGTAAAAATAATCTTCACAAATTTGAAATGCCTGTTTTCTCTTTTACGATTAATGTCAGGTGTTAATATGATACAATTTTTAAAGTGTGTACTAATTTGGCAGGCTGACTGAAACAATGTGAGCACATCTTCTGACACTGCTCTAGGTCTCACAAATGAATCGCAGAATCACAGAATGATTTGGTTGGAGGATCCTTTGAGGTCATTGAGTTGAACCATACCTGTCCATTACTAAATCATGTCCCTGAACACCTGTCTTTCAAATACCTCCAAGGATGGTGACTCAACCACCTCCCAGGGCAGCCACGTCCAGTACCTTATAGCCCTTTCAGTGAAGAAATTTTTCCTGATATCTAATCTGAACCTTGCCTGGTGCAACTTGAGACCATTTCCTCCCATCCTATCACTGGTTATTTTGGAGAAGAGACCAGTACCCGCCTCTCTATAACCTCCTTTCAGGCATTTGTAGACAGTGAAAACGTCCATAAGGTGATAAGGTCTTATGAGGAGCAGCTGAGAGAGCTGAGGTTGTTTAGCCTGGAGAAGAGGAGGCTGAGGGGAGACCTTATTGCTCTCTACAACTACCTGGAAGGAGGTTGTGGAGAGGAGGGAGCTGTCCTCTTCTCCCAGGTGACAGGGGACAAGACAAGAGGGAATGGCCTCAAGCTCTGCAAGGGGAGGTTCAGGCTGGACATTAGGGAAAATAATTTCACGGAAAAGGTCATTGGGTACTGGCACAGGCTGTCCAGGGAGGTGACTGAGTCACCTTCCCTGGAGGTGTTTAAGGGATGGGTGGATGAGGTGCTGAGGGACATGGTTTAGTGATCGACAGGAATGGTGGGACTCCATGATCCAGTGGGTCTTTTCCAACCTGGTGATTCTATGATTCTAAGGTGACTTTTGTTTCATTGGTCGAGATCTGTCCCTTCTTCAGCCTCTCAGGCTGCTCCACCAACTTGGCTCCCTGGCACACCACCAGCCCAGCCTGCTGCAGCCGTGCTGCATTATTAAAGGGTTACCCTGTAAATAATTCATATGGAAATTACAACGAGCTGTAGTGATACAAGAAGTAGTCACTATTACAAAAATTAGAATATTTTTATTTAAACTAAAGTAGAGTTGTTTCTTCTAAGCAATTGTATTTTTTGGAAGTTGGACAGAACGCCCCTCTGACAGCAAGTTTTCTTTTAGACAATGTTTTTCCAAACACTGTTCATTCTTTGGAGATTGTGAGAAACACTTAGTCACTGGTAAAATACTGAAAATTACAAAGTCTTTGAAGCAAAGGCAATAATATTTTTATTTATAATTCAGTGATGAATTGGATGCCCTTCCCATCTTACAAATGTGGTAGGTATATGTACTAGTTTTAGACAAAGAACCATGTGAGTCTCCAAAGAATGTTTATTTTTTTAGTTTATCCAACCATGTCTGGAGACTCTCTTTGGGTTATCTCTTGACCTCATTGCTCTCTACAACTACCTGAAAGGAGGTTATGGAGAGGAGGGTGATGGCCTCTTCTCCCAAGTGACAAGAGGGAATGACTTCAAGCTCCACCAGGGGAGATTTAGGCTGGACATTAGGAAAAAAATTTTCACAGAAAGGGTCATTGGGCACTGGCACAGGCTGTCCAGGGAGGTGATTGAGTCACCTTCCCTGGAGGTGTTTAAGGGACGGGTGGATGAGGCGATAAGGGGCATGGTTTAGTGATTAATAGGAATGGTTGGACTTGATGATCCTGTGGGTCTTTTCCAAGCTAGTGATTCTATGATTCTATGACCTAAGACAACTACATCTTACAAGACGACTAAGCATTTCAATAAATTCTTGCAGCTCTCTAAGAGAGCATTTATTCTTTCAGTTTATTTATCCATATCTGGAGATTGTCTGCATATTATCTCTTGATAGGAGGCAGATTTATATTGCAAGATAATTTAACGTACAAACCAGCTGCAGCAAAACTTATCAATTAATTCCTGCAAGTTTATAACGCCTTATGTGCTGTGTGATCTGTGCTGAACAGATGTGTCTTCTGCAACCACCTCTCTTTGGAGTTTCTTCATATCTCAAAGGGAAGGTCAAACAGAGAATCATAGAATCATAGAATCATAGAATCATAGAACAACCAGGTTGGAAGGGACCCATTGGATCTTCTAGTCCAACCATTCTTATCAAACACTAAACCAAGTCCCTCAATACCTCAAACACCTCCAGGGAAGGGGAATCAATCACCTCCCTGGGCAGCCTATTCCAATGCCCAATGACCCTCTGGGTGAAAAACTTCCTCCTAATGTCCAACCTAAATCTCCCCTGGTGGAGCTTGAGGCCATTCCCTCTTGTCCTGTCCCCTGTCACCTGGGAGAAGAGCCCAGCTCCCTCCTCTCTACAACCTCCTTTCAGTTAGTTGTAGAGAGTAATGAGGTCTCGTCTCAGCCTCCTCTTCTCCAGGCTAAACAACCCCAGCTCTCTCAGCAGTTCCTCATTGGGCCTGTTCTCCAACCCCTTCACCAGAGCCAGCTCTGAATTAGCAAGATTTTTTGACTGTTGTTAAAGTTTCGTGATAACATTCAAATTAGACCTTGGAAAGCCATAGAATAGGCACAAGGTTTCTGGGAAAACGTATACATCTGCATGTAAGAGGGGGATCCATCCTGCCCCAGCTCTTCCCTCGTTGCCCATGGCTGGCAGAGCTCGCTCCCTCGCGTTGCTCAGGCCCAACACAGGCTGCTCGCTTTCTAGACCTCCAAAACGAGCCTTTAGAGAGCCGATTCGTGGGCTATTTCGGTGTTGTCGGAGTGATCACTTGGGGCACAACAACCCTATGCAGAACTACAGACTGGGAAAAGCCTGGCTGGAAAACTGCCAGGAGGAGAGGGACCTCGGGGTGTTGGTCGACAGCCGACTGAACATGAGCCAGCAGTGTGCCCAGGTGGCCAAGAAGGCCAATGACATGCTGGCTTGTATCAGAAACGGTGTGACCAGCAGGTCCAGGGAGGTGATTCTCCCCCTGTACTCAGCACTGGTGAGGCCGCTCCTTGAATCCTGTGTGCAGTTCTGGGCCCCTCACCACAAGAAGGATGTTGAGGCTCTGAAGCAAGTCCAGAGAAGAGCAACGAGGCTGGTGAAGGGGCTGGAGAACAGACCCTATGAGGAGTGGCTGAGAGAGCTGGGGTTGTTTAGCCTGGAGAAGAGGAGGCTGAGAGGAGACCTCATTACTCTCTACAAGTACCTGAAAGGAGGTTGTAGAGAGGAGGGAGCTGGCCTCTTCTCCCAAGTGTCAGAGGACAGGACAAGAGGGAATGGCCTCAAGCTCCGCCAGGGGAGTTTTAGGTTGGACATTAGGAGGTGGGTTTTCACCCAGAGGGTCATTGGGCATTGGAATAGGCTGCCCAGGGAGGTGGTTGATTCCCCTTCCCTGGAGGTGTTTAAGGCACGGGTGGATGAGGTCTTGAGGGACTTGGTTTAGTGTTTGATAGGAATGGTTGGACTAGAAGATCCGATGGGTCCCTTCCAACCTGGTTGTTCTGTGATTCTGTGATCCCCGCCGCCCCCCGCGCTACCTGCCCCGGGGGGCGGTGCAGGGAGGGCTGTCGGGGCCGCGCGGGGCTGCGCTCCGCCCCCGGCGGGTGTGTGCGCGGCGGGAGCAGGTGCGGCAGCGCGGGGGGCGGGGCGGGGGCCGCGGGGGAGGTGGAGAGGGAGCCGGGGGGCTGCCCCCCCGGCCTCGGGAGGCGGTGCCGCCGGGCTCGGCCGGCGGGGTACGGCGGCGGCTGCGGCCCCCGCGGCGGAGACAGATGTGTGGGGCGGGGGGCGGCGAGGGGCCGGCGGGGCCGCCGCGACCTGGGCAGCGCCCGTAGCCGGCGGGAAGCGGGGAAGCCGCCTCGGGAGCTGCTGGTGGATTTATTTTTTTCCCCCCCTCTCCTCCTTCCTTTGCTTTCCCTCCTCCTTCTCCTCCTCCTTTCCAAAACCGGGAGAGGAGGCGTGTTCACAGAGCCTTGCTGCACCGGTTTTGCTTGGTTTGTTGTTGCAGGGTTTGGTTCGCAGGGTGGTTGGTTTGGGTTTTGTGGTTGGTTTTTTTTTTTTTTTTCCTCCTCCTCCGTTTTCTTCTTCTCCTCTCCCTCTCCCTCCCTCTCCTTCGGCCCATTGCATGCTTGGACCCGGCTGGATCCTCTCCTTTATTTTCGGCGGTGGCTCTCGGAGGGGGCAGGGAGCTGGGATGAGTGCAGCCTGACGCACCGCCGAGGGGAGGGGGAATCGCGGCCACCGGCTGCGGGAGAGGAAGGGAGCGAGCCAAGGGGCTCTCTCGGCGCCTCCCCCCCCCCCCCCCCCCCCTTCTTCTTCGCCCCTCTCCTTCCTCCCTTCTTTTCCTCCTTCCTTCCTTCCTTCCCCCATCCGTCTCCTGCTCGCCGCGTTTTAGCGCCGCAAGGTGTGCGTGAAGGAGAGAGGAGGGAAGGACTGGCGAGGGAGCCGAGGCTGCCCCGGTGTCGCGCCCCTGCCCCGGCTCTCTATGTGACCCCCGTCCCCGCGGCTGGATGGCGATAGAGCGGCGCCGGGAGGCGGGCGGCGGGGTCCGGCCGCTGCCGGAGGAGAACGGCTCGGTGCCGGGGGCCGCGGGGGGGATCCTCTCCGCCGCCGTGCCCCTGGGGACGCCGGCGCCGCCGGGGGCCGAGATCCAGGCGGTGCCGCCGCCGCCCGCCGCCTGCAGCCCCCTGCTCCTCGACTACGACGGCTCCGTGCTGCCCTTCCTCGGAGGGCTGGGCGGCAGGTACCAGCGGACCCTGGTGCTGCTCACCTGGGTGCCGGCCCTCTTCATCGGCTTCAGCAAGTTCTCGGACTCCTTCCTTCTGGACCAGCCCGATTTCTGGTGCCGGGAGGCGGACGGGCAGGGCAACTGGAGCGGGTCCCTGGCCCCGAGCCATTCGAACCGCAGCGGCGGCAACGGCAGCTTCTTCCCCCCGACCGGGCTGCCCACCCCCGCGGGGGGCAACGCCAGCGAGTGCGACTGCCACGAGTGGCACTACCGCATCAGAGCCGGCCTCGTCCAAAACGTCGTCAGCAAGGTGAGAAACGAGAGTTTTCCCTCCGTCCCGCTTCCTCGTGGACCCCCGCATCGGCCCTACCCCGGCCCTACCCGCACCCGCTGCTCCCAAGCCCAGGGGGACGTGATTACTCTGCCCTGTGTGTGCTTTTCCCGGGCCGGGCAGGTGCCCCGTGGGTTATCAGCAGTAAATCCTGGGTCCCCGTAATCCTTTCTCTCCCTGGGTGTTTGTCTCTCCGCTGGGTTGGTGCCTGGATGCTGGTTGTGGTGGCGCTGAGCTTAGGTAAAGTTACATCCTGAAACGGGATCCTCGGTGGCTCTTTTGGATCCCGGCGATGGCATATGTTCTGCGGTTTCAGGACGCGGGTGTCCAGGGGAAAAAACGATGCTGCCAAGCATCCCCAGGTAGTGAGGAAAAAAGGTTGTGGAGAAGGCTTCATTTGAGGTGTTGCTCACCCTTGTGTGAGTGTATATGTGAGTATAGGGTTGGACTCATGATCTAAGAGGTCTTTTCCAACATACTGATTCTACGATTCTATACAAAAGTGGCTGTTTAAGCCAAAAACTGGGTAGATTTTAGGGGCAAGGAGTTGAAGTGGTCACTGTTGGAGGGAAAACTAGACAAATTTCTCATGAGTTGTTCTTGGTTCGTACTTATTCCCTTGATAACTGTTTCAGTAGAGCTGTAAGAGAAGAAACATCTCGCACAAATAGTTGTACTCCAGAGGCAGAAAGTGCATGCTGCTCTGTTTTGTGTTTTACAATGTAGTGGCTGAGGTGGAAAATTTCTAGCGAGGAGGACTGCGCCACTTTCTGCTCTTGCTTCATATTTGCTGAGTAGCACATGTAGAAAAAGGCCTCACCTTTTTACCTGAAAGCTTTTGCATGTTTACGCTTCCGGCTCTGTGAAAGCTTTGCTGACTCTGGATGGGCCTTGTTGGTGTTAAGAGGTAAGTGGAGCTCTTGGGAATTTAAAATGAAACTGTTGCACTAATAAAGTAGTTCCCTTAATCTCAAGACCCTCCCCTACTTAGATCAGCAAAAAATACTTCCTGCCCAGGAGTTGTGGTTTAGATTAACTCTGCTTATCTAGCTGGGAGAAAGAAACGTGACAATAATCAGATGACCGGCATGATTGTACTTGGGTCAGCTGGCACACATATTAGTATTAATCATTGAAAATAATTTCAGTTTCTTTTTGTGTCCCTTGAAAGTGTGCACAAAGGTGTGAGTGATGGAGGAGGGAGAGCAGGTAAAGCAAATCCCTCAAAACATTGAACCTAGAACAGAATAAAACAAAGAGCAGCCCTGCTTCACTCCTTCCATAATCAAAATATGGGCACATGGTGGACTTGAATGGTTTGTGATGTAGAAGAGCATGATGAAATTTGACATTTAAGGAAGACAGATTTTCTTCTGTCTATAACTGGAGATAGAGCTCTTCATATGTTTTAGGGTTTAACACTGATGCCTAAGCATGAAAGAAATTATCCTGAAATGTTTATTTCTAGTGTGAACTGCAAAAAAAAAATTTTTTGGAAATGTTTAAATCTTTTGAAGGTCGTCATCGAGTTGGCCACAAAAGGTCAGGGGAGAGTTAGTTTGCTATCTTGCATGCTTCTTTAAAAATAATAAAAAAGTCTTCTTTGGAAGAACTTGCAGTAAAGGGCAGATCAATTTTAAAGGATAAATAAACAACTGTGGTCCCTGCTGTCTTGTTTTCTGTTAGAAAGAATAATAATCATCTTTTGAGACTAGGGGTTTTTCCAGTGTGGAGTTTTTGTTGTATGCTTACTTCTAAAAACTTGGCAGCTTTTTAACTTTGATTTGTCATCTCATGTAATTATTATTAGGTTATTTTCTCAGGGCCCGGACTACTCCTTCGTGTGTGCTTTGGTTTTGTTTTGGGGTTTTTTTGGGTGGGTGTGCTGTGTGTTTTTATCCTAATGAAGAAAGAGGAAGAACTCAGGCAGAACATCAGTGAAGCTTAATTTAGACTCCCTTTCTTATAAACCCCTAGGAGCTCTGATACTGTGGGAGCAATTCTTGTAACTGCTGATTTGTCTTACATGCATCCCACCATCCTTTGTGAGAAAGAGCTGCCCTGGATGAATTCAGAAGAAGGGATATTTGGACCTCCCTTAACTTCCCTCAAAAATACATTTGTTTCTATAATATGTTTTGCAATGTTCTCATCTTTCTAGACAGAGTTTTATTAAATATTAGTCTAATATACACTCATCTGTGTAGTAGCCAGGGGCTATATTGCAATATCATAAAGAGAGCCAAAAGTACCTTAATAAAAAATACTCTTTTGTTTGGCCTGTAAATCCTCTTATTCTCATTTTCAGTGATCCAAGCTAATAGCTGCTGGATGCTTCATTGCCGCTTTATATTCAGAAATGATGAAACAATTGTGGTTATTTAGCACAAAGCATGTTTCCTGCTCTTGTTTTGTTAATGTACATGCACATGAGACATCACTGTCCCCTGTTCCTCAGGAGCAGATAGCTGTCCTTTAACTACGTTATGTTTCACTGCGTCCAAATGGTACATCATCAGATGTTCTCTCTCTGTCTCTGCATTCTCAGCTCTCCCTTCTCCAATACCCATTTTCTCCCTGCCTGTGTCATGCCTGGGACTGATGGAGTGGAGAGATCTTGGTGTTTCCAGCCCCGCTTTATGCTTTGCCTAGCCTGCTTCTCTTGGAGTCTTTGCTGGAGCCATAGGTGGCCTTGCAGTTTCCTGGGAGAGGGGTTTTGCCATAGGTGCATACATTTCCCTGACCTCTGTGACTGAGGCAGTTGGAATGGTTCTTTTTATAGTGCTGACAGTCTTTAGAACTGGTTGTGCTAATAAAGGACATACTGCTTATTATTTAACACTGTTTAAGTAGATGTGGCAAAGAGGAGAGATGTGTAATTTAACCACAGGGATTCTAGTGGCCATAATAAATCACCCATCTGAGCTGATGCCCTGACCTAGTACGTAAATCTTAGCTTGGTTTGTACATAAATATCTTCCTTTAGGATAATTCATTTGTAAGGCTTTTTCACTGCTAAATACTGCTTTGAGGATTTTCATTTATTCTTTATCACATCATCACTATTATCACACCGCTATAAACGGAGTGCATGTGTATCCCTTGAATGAGATGTATCCTGAATTAGCCTTTAGGCAAAAGGCTAGTAAAAATTTGTCTTTTAAATGATCCGTGTACCTCACCACTAGCCTCAAGGAAGGATACTGAGAAATGTTCTCCTGGTTTTGCCACAGGGAAACCTGAGGTCTCATTTTACTATTTGCAAAGCGATGTTTGGGTGAATTACTAGCATTAATGCAATAAGCAACATAATGACATATTAATGTACCTAGCCATGAAACCTAGCAGGAAGTTGGAGTGTGTACACATCAGGGACTTTTCTAACCCTCTCATCAACTTCTTCAGTGTCTGAATCTTCTGACCATCTGCAAAGCCAGCTGTAATCTTTGGGTAAAGTTTTCATGGAAGTTCTTGGTTACAGGATTGATAGTTGTTTTATATCTGTTACTAGGATGACCTGTCCACTGTATTTTATTGCATTAGGTGTTGTGTTTGTTCTGAATGCTCATTTATATGAACAACACCAAATGCTGGTGATGGGTAAGGACTGAGGCTCATGCAGCGGGTGATGGTGCAGCATCCCTCTCTGTGGACCTTCAGTGTTTCAGGTTGTTCTACCTCCTGGGAGTGGTGTAGAGGGAAGTGATTAGTTGAAGGCTGTATTTTAATCACCTAGAGCAATTGTGTAATAACACTTCATGTTTCGTCACAAGGGAATTCCTGTTGTGGCTGCTTTTCTGCTCCAGATGCCTTGTCTTACTGCAATGCTGTTCTCTTGGCTCTCAACTTCCCACTTGATTTGTGTTGAATCATCATCTTTCTTAAGTAACATGCCATCATTTCACCTATTTGCCATCAGTTCAATAGTGCTCATGCCAATTTGGCTGAGCCTCTAGCAAATTGTCCAAAACCTGAGACCTTTAGTTCAGGAGAGCTAAATGGTCCATAGGCACTGCTGCCATGCAGTGAGCATTGAGCACTGCTCTCCTGGATCAGTTCAGGCTGTGATGTGATGCTCTTTGCCCTTTCAAGGTGGAATGTCTTTGCCCTACTAGCCTTTCCTTCACTCGCTTTTCTGGCAGTTCTGGCGCTTTTCTGGACATATCTTCAGCTGATTCAGCTTCCTGGCCTGGTAGAAAATTTTCTGTTTTGATACGTTTTTTAATTATATTTTTTCTGATTTTCTGATGGGCTAATGAACTGAAATGGCTCTGTGCTGTGATACGTGCCCTACACTGTGGTGTTGTCTCATGGGATTATTGCAGTATCTGCAGGTAGCCAGAAATGGTAAAGCAAACAAATGTGTGTGGTTGCAGTGATATCTGCTTGTAGTGGCACAGCTTGTAGGATGATATTTTTGGGGTAGAGGATATGCGTGCATTGCAAATAGGCTTTGAATGTCATTATGTCATTTGAAGGGGTCATTCTGACAAGTTACTTCCCAAAATGAGAGCTGTGTCACCCTTTTTAGGCACAAATGGGAGGATGCCTTTTACTCATTTCTGCATATCCTGTAATTGGATGATCTCTGCAAAGAGACTTCAGAAATGCTGATGCGTCTCTTTTTTCCTGCAACTACCAGGATTTGTCTCGTCAGTGCTGATTCCCGTCTGACTGGCTGCTACCTAGTCCCAAATCAATGAAAACCCCAAGTTAATTTACCCAGTATGGTAGTTGGGTCAGAAGCAGCCTGATCGAAACTCTTCACCCATGCCCTTGTTTCCCTTGTACGGATCAAATGGGGCATAGGGTCCTGCAAGGAAGATGCCTGCAATGGTCAGAAAGACTATTCTAAATTTCTTTCAGACAAGGCTTTGGAATGTTTCTGTCTTCTCCTAAAAGATATGATAGGGGCCAACAAGTCCCTGTCATCAGAGTTATCTAGAAATACTGGCAGACCAGAGCAAACTTCCACTATTTTTTCTTAGGGTTTCCTCAGCTATGGGAGAGATACAAAACTTTTTTTTTCCCCTCTGCTTTCCTCCTGCAAGTTAGCTGATAAAGAGTTAGCAGTTGCTGGTCTGACTGCTTGCAGGCTTGAGAAATCTGATTGTTGAAAAGGGAGGGAGTAGAACTAATGGCCTGTCCTGCTGCAGCTGCTCTGGGACCAGCCTGTACACACTAGATATGGTGATGGACTATCCTCATTATCAGGATGCTGGTGAACAACACCCTAGAATAACAGGGCAAGTGTCTGGCTGAGTGACATGAAGGAAGGGGATGGCTGTTTTGGGAACAGTACCTGCAGTTTTCTGGTAGTGGTGAACTGTCCTGTGTCTGCCCGCAAACAGCAAATTACCTGATGTTTGAGATAACTGAGTATGACATCACCAGACTTACAAGTACTTATTTAGCATGCCTAGATGCTGTTTTTATTTATTGGAGGGGAAAGCATTATGTGCAGGCTGAAATATTTTGATACTATTGGTCTCGAAGACAAGGACAGGGTTGAAAACAATACTGACATCAGAACTCAGGTAGTCTTAGGCATTATCTGGTATAGATTTTTTTTTCTGAAGGGAATGTACATAGTGTTATTGTTTACCACCTTAAGGTATCTTGGATACAGGAATCTAATATCAACCTATCATAGTTTGTAGCCTTGATAGGACTAACAATGATCCTTCAGAAAGGAAATTCCATATCGAAATGTTTTAAAGTAATTCTTGGCTTTCCAAAACTTGCTGTTGTGCCTTTCATATTCCTCATATTCTGTGTGTTTATCAAACAACTGCGTTTTTGGGGTTTTTTTTTATTTCCTAGATGGACGTGATGTTTTAAATGGTTGAGGTTTCAATTGTTTTGTTTCCACTTGCTAATATATCCTGCATCTCAGTTATTTAGTTAAAATATACCAACCCTACCCATGCTGTGGCAGAAGTTACTCGTTATGTTTTTTATTTACCATCTGTTCAGGAAATCTAAAACCAAAATTCTAAAGTGCACTTAACACTTTTACCTCTTCCTCTGGTTATAAGAGTGCGATTATAAAAGATGACCTCATGTTTTTCTTAAAACATTTGTCAAAGAGGAGGTGCTGGCACTTAAGAAAGCATCTAATTTGGAGCCAATTCTGATGGTAGCATTGAGATGAGGATTACAGGCTAGCCAAACATGAAGGTGCTCTTTTTTTAAATGAAATAACATCTGGAATAGCACAAGAATTGTTTTTCCTTAGATTAAAAAATTTGCTGCATACCAGTGGTGCAAAGCCTTAAAGTAAAGCTTCCCAAATGAATTCTAGAGAGCTGCTGAATATAGGAAATGCTGAAAGGGATCCAGTGCTTTTGTGTACCTTGTCTTTTGTTTTCGCTGTCAGTCTTAATTTGTTTCTGCTTGCTTTCCCCTCTGTTCTACCTGGCATCCTTGCCTGGGACACTTGGTCTCACTCTCATTCATACTCCTCCTTCCCTCAGAGGGACTTGACTTGGGCTCCAGTTGCCTCAACTCTGAAATGTGCGCTTAGCTCTTGTAATAGAGTTTATTTTTATATTTTCCAGTTGACTTTTGACAGCAAATGGCCTTTTGCACTCTGAATCCTCTTGTAAAGTTAAGGGGGAAGGAGGGGACCTGGAGGAGGAGGAAAGGAGGTCCAGGTCTCTTCCAGAATGTGTCATCAGAGTGTGTTGCATAGATATCCAGGCAAATCCAGTGTAAGTGTCTGATAAATGGTCAGCACCATACAGCCTGGTGCAGGTACTGCACAACCTACCACGCCACTGGCCCATAAAACCTGACAGGCAGCAGTGGTTAACATGCATGTTGAGTAGCTCCCACCAATCCAGCCTGCATCATACCTGCTGAAACCATGCAATAGATCTGTGTCCATTCCCATACATCAGGAGATGGTTCAGTGGTTGGCTGCCCTACGTGCCTATGTTTGGTGCAACCCGCACATTCAAGGCAGAAACTCTTGTCTGCCCTGAAGGCTGATGAAGTGCAGCCAAACTGACTCTGGGAACAATTGGCTGAGTGGTGGAACTTGCTCCGGGGTTTTTTTGTGCTCTTTTTATATGAGAGGGCCCAAATGCAGATGATTCTACTCAAACACAGGAACAACAAATTAATATATCCTAATGCTTGTTTCTGGGAGGCGTCATCAGAGCCATAAGCAGCAAAGTTGAGGTACTCAGGAATACAACTTGTGAGATGGAGGGAAGGGGTAGGTTTGCTTTGTCCGGCAGCATGTGATTTATAGTTACCCATGTGCACTGTTTTCAGAGCAGGGTGGTCTAGTTCCCTGGAAAAGGTTTTTGGCGCCAGACAGTTGTAGAGGAATTAATTTTGGCTTAAGTAACATCTCCCTGTTATTCTGCAGCTCTCTGGAGCTGCCTGGTCTCCTCTTGACCTCCAGACCAAGTCCACAAGCACTCAGACAACATTTCAATGTCCAGGCAATTTCCACTCTACATGTATTATTAGGAAGAGGGAATGTAAATTAACTTTAAGACCTTTTCCCTGCTTTTCCCCCAGGGCTATGTAAAGCATTGTCTGCATGAACAATGCAAGCTTGACAGACCAGTTTCTTATTTTGATTTGTAAAACAAGCAGAATATTTTTCTCATTCTTCCTTCCCCTTTAAGTTTGCAATTTATTAATACCAGACCCTCTTTTTTTACCCTGTCTTTTCTCCTTGCCTGAATTATAATAGCTGTAGTCCCCAAATGATTAAAGGGCAGGGTCATGGCAGGAGTAATTGCGTGTCAAAATTAAGGTGTCTGATCTTTTCATCTATAGTGGCTTTGAGCAAGTATTTCTCCTGAGAAATGGCTTCCTTCTCTTGTCATCTCCTTCCCCTTTCTCCATTTCAGAGGTCTTATGCCATGCTTGACACTTTTAAGGCTTTTTCCCCCCTAGTCTTTGAAAAGGTCTAATAAGAGTAAATTAGATTTTACCATGTCAGCCTCTCAAGGCTGCATACATGCAGTGTGTTTTATGCACGCATGGTTTCAGCAGGCTTGAAAAACGACAATCCTCAAAGTGTTAACTTATTTTTGATAACTGGATGATAACAACTGTTAATATTTAACTAAAATGTTTGAGGTTTTTACATATGGTTTCTATTTATGGTGCCTAGATCAGTTCTAAACACCAGCTTGAAAACTAGTTTAACTTTTTATGTAGTTTAGTTGAGAACTCAGTCCTGGCAGCACATACCTTGTTCAGAAGAAAAGTTGTCAGCTGAAAACTGAGGAATGGCACTTGTAAACCATTTTTCTGTGTGTGTGTCTCAGTCCTAGTGATGGGTGTTATTGCTTCTGGTCTTTTCATGCAGCCAGAGGGAGGAAAACAGCTACAGGTCTCATAACAAAGAATAGGTTTAAAATTAAAGTCAATTTTGTGACAGTGGCTCCTAATGATGTCAGAGTATATGTAGAAAAGATACTTAATTACAGTGCAAAGATGTAAGAGAGAGATGGAAATACCCTGATCCTGCTCTCTGAAGAGTTACGAATATAGCGTTCATAAAAGCTGTAAGCCAGATTTTGTATCTCCCAGCTCTTTGATGTTAGATGACATGGAGTTGGAAAAAGCAAAGCAGATAGCATCATTTGAGAAACAAGTTAGCTGACTAATCTGGGAAGAGCGAAGGCTGGAGAAGATCAAAATGTCTCAGTAGCAGGAGTTCCCTTTATTCTGTAAATAAAAGAAGTAGTGATGGAGAAGTGGGTGGTATATGCATGCTACTGAATCTGATTTAATTGTGTTGAGTATGCAGAAGACTGCAATATGATTAACAAATCATATTTTAGTTGATAGTGTATTAATGATGATTATTTCCTTAGCAAAATCCTTCTTCCCTCTCCCAGTGGATGTAAGAAACAGATCTGTGACAAGAGCAAGGTTGGGAGCAGAAGAGATAATTGCTCCTGATTAAAGTATAAAGTTAAAGAGTAGATGAAATCTCTCTCGTTTTACAGTGTTTCAGGTGGCATCTTGTCGCCTTGGGTCTATACTGATATGTTCAGGATAGCGTGGACGGTCTTTTTGGCTATGGTATACATTAAGGAATAATTTATTGCAGAACCTTTGATTTAAATTCTTTGCCAGCTTAGTTTACTGGCTCTGGAACAAAGTTGATGCATCCTTTCACATATTTGATGTTTGGATTTGTTTTGTGATTGCAATGTTGCTTGAGCCTCTATGTCTCTATGCTGGAGGGATGGGTCTGACAGATTAGCCATGACTGAAAGGCTTTAGATATGTCACAGGGCATGCAGATGTGTGTGGCAGCTTGGTGCTGCTTCAGCTGGCGCTGGTGAAGGAACAGGGCCATGCACATACTGAGTGTGAGTGGGAGAGTTGTCTACCCATAGGACATAGTGGGAACTGCTTTGTTACCCTGAGGTAATTCATAGAATGTGAAGTATCTCTGCATCTGATTGCAAGCAGGTCAACACAACTTTAGCCTGAAATGTCCTATTTTCATGGTAGAGTTGAAGCTTGCAAACTGGGATGAAGTACTGGTTTATGTATTGAAGTTCACACAGTTGTGCGGCAACACAGCACCTGAGCCTGTGTGCCTTATTTTTAAGGCTGAAATACCAGACTAAAAAATGATTCACTTGAAAAATTAATGTAGAAGTTTCACAGCTAAGTCATGCATATCCAAAAATGTGGCTTTGAGGGATGTATTTCAGCAAACTCAACTGTTAAACTTCAAAAACCATTTGGGAAACTTGTGAAGCCCATGGTTGTGCAGTCTCATGTTATTTTGTGTGGATGGAAGCTGTTTGCATAGATACATGAAGCTGCTTACATACAACACTGCACGATCTAATTATATCTTTCTTGGAAGACTGCTAAGCACATGTCCTCTGGCTCACGTGCCATCTCCTCTTTCTCTCTCCCCTCTCCTCTCCCTCCCTGTGTCTCCAAAACCTTTGACTTTGTGGCAATAGTCAAAAGTATTTTCTTTGCTTTATTTTTCAAATGGTACATTGCCCAAGCAGTTGGTCATGTAGTTAAAGCAACTTACCACCTGTGTATGTGACCTTATGTTCACTGTTCATGAGTGATTTTCCTGGGCTGCAACTTTCCCTGCCAGCTGTTTGCCATGGTCAGAAATGGTTTACTGGTTTCCAAGAATGAAAAATGCAGAAAATGTCATTCCCATTGTAAGAAATATGAATTGGATAAGAAGCCAACTGGAGTTAACAAACCGTAGTGTGCAGGGGGAGGAATAGGGACCCCAGATTTGTTGAGAAAGTATCTGCTTTCCTACCTTGCAAACTTTTGTTGTTATAAACCTCTCAAAGAATCGGTGTGTACTTGCTCAGTAGAAATTTGTTTTAGGAGGATTTACCTTTAGGAGGTCCTAAGCTCGCAGGCACTAGTTGAAGGTTTTCAGCAAAAGTTTCCATTTAGGATAATGCAGAGAGGAAGTAGCTTAAAGGTCAGATGTTGACTGTGTTGTGAGTTGAGACATTCCAGTCCAAGTGCTGGCTTCTTTGAGTGGCTGTTCAAAGAAAACAAACAACAAAAGCTCTTAATAGCTTTGTTTGTTGTTTTTCTTATGTATTTTTTTAATGGCTATTGTTTTCCTGATAAGTCCCAGCTGTATCTGATAAAAATGTAAGGAAAGGTGTAGCTTGGAGACATTTGGTTCTGAATGTGACTAGTCAAAGAAAGAGGAAATAATTCAGTTTTATACCTTATCAAGTCTTCCAGGATTATTTTGATTTGGTTTGGGGTTTTTTTATGGTCCTCTTGTTAATGTCCCAGCCTTGAATTGTGACCTTGATGCTTCCACCCAGCTGGTTGTACTGGTGGTCAAAAAACATCAGGTGTTCTCAAGAACACTTTATTAACACTTGAAATACAGATCAGGGAGTGCTTTGCTCAGCTGTGATCTCAATGGAGAGGCATCTTTACTCAGAACCTTGAAGGTTACATAGTTTAAATGCTGTGCTGCTGCCTTGGCTGAGCAGGAAATAGAGATACCTGTGGCAGTAAAACCACCCCAACTTTAAGTGTTCCAGTTGGGCTGGCACATCCCTCTGGAAAGCTTCTCCTGCAGCCTCTTCGGTGTGGTTTGACTGCACAGTTATTTTCTATGGAGCTGAGCAACACACCATTTTTTGTAACTTGCACACTTCCTTTGACGTTAAAAATGCACCCAACATGTCATGTTTAGACAGAGATTGAGGAGGGGAGGTGAGAATTGTTGTCCTGTACAGTCTGGAGGGGAATTTTGGTACAGTGGTCTCCTGTGGCTCTAAGCGAGTACTCCTTAGATAATTTAGTACTGGGAAAAGACATTAGTGGTAGGTTTATTATGGTAGATGTACTGACCTTTTTGCTTTTCTGCTTGTGTGTGGTTTTTTGTTTTGTGGTTTGGGGTTTGTTGTTTTGGGTTTTTTTTTTTTTAGTGCTTTGTCTGCTGACTTGGAACTTTATCTCCAAGAATACGTACCTGGAGATCGTTTTGGGTTTTGTTACATATATTGTATGAAAAGCATAACTTTATTTTTTATTACTATTTTATTGTTTTTAAAAATAACTTTGTGGTTCTTTTTTTTAAATACTCTAAGATCATCTGAAGGCATCATAAATTTAAACTTTCACTAGATGAGGTATTCTGAGATGTTTATATAGAAGATGGATTCTAGTGCTCTGCAGGAAAAATTGACAGAGTCTGGCTATAAAAAGATGAAGCAGGAAGGAGACTAACAAAGAAAGATGAGATCCAACACACGCAGACCTCAATGACAAATGATAGATTCTTATTTTTGTTTACTGGTCTTAAAAATGCCATCTGACGTGCAGGTGAGCTTGTGGCTTTTCCCTGGGAGAGGTTCGGGGCTGCTGCAGTAAGCTCTGGTGTATATGATTTGTAGAGGCCAGGGCTTCTGAAGTGGGACTTTCCCTCTAGGGGTCAAAAGGCTGCATATGGTGTGTAGGTCCGTGAAGGACAGTGCAGCAGCCAGGTGCTGCCTGGCATGGGAGGACGGAGAGTCCAGCTTTATGCCTGGATCTTTTGAGGCAGCAGCACGGGTGAACCTCTGGTCTCCTGGTGAAACCAATGCAGAGAGCAGTCAGAAAAAAGCTGTGATCCACCTGCAGGCTGTCTGGGAAAGGGTCTGCTTTTTTTCAGCAGTGATCTGGGCATCGGTCTTTGGAAAAGGACTGCAAAGCCACAATGTAGGTACAGGTTGTACATGTTCAGTTCCCCTTTCATGGGCTCTTTGCACCAGGCTCCAGGCAAGCATTGGACTAGAGCATCTCTCCTATCTTTTTGTTCTTCTTAGGACAGAAGGGTATGATTTGTACTTTTCCATGCAATTAAAGTGAAGAACAAACCAAATCCTTGGTAGACATCTTACTATGACCTTTTTGCACTGGATATTTAGTGTGCTTAGATGCCACAGAGGGCATTATGGCCTCTGAAGAGCAAGTGCTTTGAGGCAGGAGCGCTTAATAGAAACGGATCGTATTTGTAGTAACAAGCATGCAGCAGACTTTACATTTGTGACACTTGTTACTTAAGTGAAATACTGACTTGCTGTATGAGCCCTGTCCAGATTTCCACCTCTTATGAGGGAGTTACTCGGTGGTTAGTCTTGGGTGTGTTACCTTTTGCCAAAGGTCTTCCCAATCACATTGTTTCAAATAGTCCTCTGTCTTCATGTGAAGCGTAGTGACTCACAGCATGGGTGGTGACTCACTGGTATCAATTATACATTAGGATCCTGAAGGTGTAACTCCTTCTTAAGCTTTGACAAAAAAAATGCTGTTGCAACATGAAAAAACCCAGATTTGCAATATCTTGCAAAAAAGCAGTTGCACATCTGCATAGATGACAAATTCTCTATGTTGCTGTACTGCTAAGAAAAAAAAAAACTTCTGTTTTTTTTTTAAATATTCTCTTTCCACCAGCATATTTTACATAAGGCAATTTTTGTTTCAGCATCATAATACAGTCCTGTTGGTTTAGCAAGTCACTTTGTCTCATCTCTTGCATTAGGAGGACTGATGTGGAGGACAGAAAGACCAAAAAAACTCAGGGACATAAAGAGAAATTTTAGGGAGTACTGTAAATTTAGCAGCACCTTTCCTTCAGGCTGGACACCATTAGCTCCCAAGTGGGATACCAGGGGATTCAACCAGAGCAGTAACAGAATTTCAAGGTCTCCCTGCCTGTATGAGATTAATCTACCTTTTGTAAGAGGCAGTAGAGGATTGCTGTCTAGTCTCCAGCCAAAACAATCTTCCAGTGCAGGATTATTTGGAGTGCCACTTGAACTATCATCGGCGCTGCCCAGCCCAGAGTTTTGTTCTGCAGGGACATGGAAACCTGTTACTCCTCATTCTATGGAGCAAATGCCGGTGTCATGTTTGCAGGACAAAACTACTAGCGCTTACAGCAGGACCTGCCACAGCTCCGGACACAGCAGTGCCTTGTGGCCACATGCTGAATATGCTCTGTTCTGCTGAGCCCAGGTGTGTGTGTGTGTGTGTGTGTGTGTAAGGAGAGAGGTGGTGATGATGCTACAATAGTGTTCCTGCTTTATTTCTAGCCCGTCAAAGCTGAGACTGCAATACTCTGCTTTTGGCTTTTCTGTGGGGAAGGGAAGAGGGAATGCAGGTCTCCGGTGAAATGACTGCATTTTGAGCATGACGAAGCCTTCCTGGTTTGCTCAGCTGCTGTGTTAAGATGGGTGGGGATGATATGCTAGCTATTAAATATGTATTTTGTCCTATCAATGTCATCTTTACCTGAGACTGCTTCTTACTGCAGTATCCATTTTTCTTTGGTTCCCTCTTCTTACTTTCTCTCATTGTGAGTCATATGTCCTGTTGAATTTATTTTGGATAACTGCCTCACAGTGTCCCCTCTAGCTTGTGACAGCCATTGGAGGAGAAACCAAGGTATGCTTGAGCCTTTCATACTGAGCAAGTAATTTGGGGTCATGACAGGTTCTCTGAAAGTTTGTGTTAGAGCAACTGTTGAAATATTTCACCATTTCCCTATTTATGAGTTCTGGGAGTTTTGGATAGCCAGAGATCTGGGAAAGGCTAGGGACTGCCTGTGTTTGTCAGCACCCGTGTAAGGCTGCCCTTGTGGACTTGGAGTATTGGCTCTGATTTACACTGGTCTGCAGAGCGAGTCTGAGGGTAGGAAAGGGCCAGATGCAGGGTTTACAAGGAAATAAATGTTTTTATTTTCAGAGCAGCTGGGGAGTTGAGCAATAGTCTGAAAAAAACAAACAAACAATGACCCGTAGACAAGTTATCAAAAGGAGTGGGCACATTGTAGGTACTGGTGAAGGACATGCTGATAGATTGACTTCTCTTCTGCTTCTAAACTCTTACTGTGTGCCAAAATGGTTTGATATCTGTTGTCCTGACCTGAAATTTCACAACAGCCCTTCATGAGGCATTTTTTTTTGGCTTTTCCAATGATGAACCTTTACCTAAATGTAGTCTTGTACTACATGTTATTTGCCTGGGGCTCATGTAGGGGCTTTGACTAGCAGTAGTAAGTTGTGATAATGGAAAGGCATTGGAGTATCATTTTTTCTTTTTGCACTTGAAAGACTTTACTATTCCTCTGATGGCAATCAAATTAAAAATTAATAACTTTTACAGATTGCCTTTAAAAAGTGTCCTTGTATAATATGGCTATTTTTAATAAACTTAATTTGTTCTCTACAAGCAAAAATTATTTCTTAATTTTAAGCAGGGTATACGTCACCTGGATTGTGAAAAGAAACCTGGAAAACTTGAAAGCCTACCTGGAGCTCAGATGTATCTCCTGAATTTCATTTTGTTCGTGGCTTGTCTGGGCAGATATTTTTCTTTGCTAACTGGAGATTGGTTCTGTAATTGCAAGTATTAGGAATTACATTTCCCCCTTCTTGCTACATACTTCTACAAAGTCAACATGTTTGGAGAGCAATTCTTTCTGCCTTGCTGAGCTGTTTGCTGCAAATAATTCATAGCTATTTGGTGGAAAAAAATACTTGCTTGTACCACTTACTTTTGGTTCTTCAGTACTTTTAATCTGTAGGTTGGAGGCTTGGACATGTATGTTCCAACTTCTACGAGTCAGTGCAATGAGGAATTAAAAAATGCATTTAACTAAAACAAAAAGCTTGAACCAGAAAGCTAGCACATTTCTTTTGACCACAAAAGTGCTATACTATGTGATGAGATGGTGTATTGCAGGGAGGACATCTCCTGTGATGTTGAACCAGAAGACTGAGTCAGAGCTAGCCTTATTTGTGGAAGGGCTTTATGCCATGGAAATGCTTAAAAGAGCAGCACATCTACTTGAACTCTTTTGGGGGAAGCTTTCTTTTGAAGCTGCATCTGACTTACAAAAATAAATTACAATCATTCACTTTTTGATTTTGGCCATGAAACTTCAGTTACTGGTGTCAGGAGGGCTGCTACTATTATATTACACACTGACAGCCATTTATTTTGCAAAGTTTCAGTTCTGAAGTATCTGACTCTCCAAAGTCAGCTGTACCTTTTTTTTTCTTTGCGAAATGTGCATGACTTCCATTACCATCAATACTGGAACACTTCAAAAACCACAAACAAATCTCCCTACATTTGTTCAAGGGTATGAGAATACTCTCCACATTTTACACATTACAGAGCTTAAATTAAGTGTCTGAGGAAGCTGGGCTGAAACCAGGAGTGCAGCCTGGCTCTCCTAGGCTCAGTTTAATGTCTCGGAGGAAAATGTCTTGCTGTTTAGGGAAGTCTTACTAGATAGATTGTTGTTCCCATCTTTTTCATGGGAATAAGACAGACCAGGGACCTGAAATGGTCCATCTCCTCTTCCTCTGGACAGAGAGGATAATTTCAATATTGGGATATCTTCAGTGCAGAGATACAGTCCCTATTGGATCTCTGAGCTGTGAAATATAATTGTAGGACTTGTTGTCCCCAAGAATCATGTGGCTGTGCTGGGCTTACTGTCTGCCTTGTCAGGCTCCATGCCAAGACCTGGCTTTTCAGACCTGGCCTGATGAGGCTGTGGGTCTGTCTTCTGCTCCTTCCACTGCTTGGGGAACCTGGATGCATTTCTGAAAGCAGAAGTGTCTCAATGCTTTGTCTACCTAATCCTGGAGCTAATGGCCGTCAAGAGTCTGTGGTGAAGCAGTTTCCAAGCAGAGATAGAACTTGCTCTGATATTGTCAGGCTTGCTGCTGATGCAGTCGTAGGGCGTTGGTAGTTGGTGTCTGAGGCTGCCACAGTGGGATGCTCAGCTGCATCTGTACTGCTGAAGTATAAACTCATGTGGCCTGCAGAAGGGGGAAGACTTAAGCGTGGGATAATGTCATTTGATAATTAAGGGTTTGATAAAACTCACTGAAGTAAACAAGTCTCTAATTTGCTGCTTGTGCTCTGGGTTTTTATTTGAGGGGGAAAGCTTTCCTCTGCCATTTCCATGTACTCACGCTAGAACTGAAACTTGGAAGAAGCTCTACACCAACATTAGTATGTTTAAACACATCTGAGAATAATTACTTATTTCAGTTTATCTGTGTTTTTCTTCCAGTGGGATCTTGTTTGTGATTCTGCCTGGAAAGTCCACATTGCTAAGTTCTCCCTGCTGGTAGGATTAATCTTCGGCCACTTAATAACAGGATGTATAGCTGACTGGTAAGTGAAAAGTCTTTTAATGCTATGTAACCATAAGCAGATAACAATAAAATATTTAATATTGTTTTGATCTGCTTCTGCTTTATATTCTTGAATAATCTTTGCATAATGATTTTTCAGATTCTGAAAGAAGCATGATGAATAAACAGTTTAAAGTTGTGTATTAATTGCTTGAACTGAGTAATTCATATCGAGGTAAATAACATGAAAATAAGCTATTTTATAGTTGACTTATTTCCCGCTGACATGATTTATTACAGCTGTAATGCTAGTACAGAATTAAGTATTTCGTAATTATGTAAGTTAAACCTTTGGTTTAGGATTTTCGTTTTTTTAATCAAGAGATCAGACAAAAAGAAATCGGAAGCAGCATTGAGTTGACTGAAAACGAGACTAGTATAATGTAAACCTTGTGCTTACAAGGTGTCTTTTGAGGGGTAGAAGGCTGGTTTTTGCAAGCCTTATCATTGTTCTATTTTTAAAGTTCTTGTTAAGCAAACATTTTGATGTAGTGTTAAGGAATTGCTGACTTATGTGCTGTTAATATTGGGATATTGAATTTAAAAGCATAGAGTGCAATTCCTTAAACTGCAGCCGTGAAAACATTATTGGATACCCTACTTAATCTGAGAGTTCAGCTTTTATTTAAAATAAAGTCTTGTAGTGGAAAAGAGGGGGGGAGGGGGTGTCGGAATTGAAATGCATGACCTAAGTGATTTCAATGGAAATTTGCAGCATCTGAAGCAATATCTGTGCAATGCTGTTCCAGTTGCTTCAGTGGTTTCCAGCACAGTTGCCAGCGTTGGTGCTTTAAATGGCACCAAGTTAATTCTTCTTCCTTTCATTATAATAAGAAAGAAAGAAGAAGAGTTGCCTATTAGGGAAATCTTGCAAAGCCTCAGCAATTCACCAGTCAGTTGGGAAAGAAAAAGCCCCCTGCAACTGCGCAGTAATCTGGCTCAAACATTTGTAGCAAAATTGTATCTTAATTCTTGAATAGTTTCTTAAAGTTTTTAAGCAAGTGAAAAATCATGACTTTTCAGTGAAGTAGGGAACATACATAGTGAAATACAGTTGAATGTAGTTAAAATACCCAAGTAATAAAGGTCTCTAACAACACATAAAAAGTATAATGGGGAAATGAATGAGAGATGTTGCTTGGTTTTCCTAAAAGGTAATCTATGTGGAGAAAGCAGACTCACTCCCAAGTTAGGAAAATACTGCTATAATTGACAAGTAAGTCACAAATAAGTGAACAACTTGTTGCCCAAGTCACTGGCTTCAAGAAAAGAATGCAATGAGCAGCTTTAATAGCTTTCTGCCACCAAAAGCAGGAGCATCTTGCTTGTTCCATGCATATATGTCCCCAGTGAGTAGTTTGCGCTGCCACATGCACTTGTTGGACCCCTCTGCAAGCTGCTTAGCTGAGCTAATGCAGCATAAAATTACCCTGATTACACAAAATTAAGTTTGGCTTGTGTTTGGGTTTTGTTGTTTTAGTGAGTTTGAGAGCTTAAGGAGAATCTGGTTTCCAGCTGTGGTGCAAAGAGAATAAGAGTAAGTTGGTGGCCGCAGGGATGCATGAGCACCTTGCATTTTTTTGGGTAACCAGAAATGACAAGGCTTGCCACCAAAACCAGTTCTTGTGCTCCTCTTCAGTCCCCATCCTTGCCATCTGATGTAACTAACTCAGCAGGGGTCCTGAAGTGGACAGATTTTTTTCACTTATGATTAGCATTTGGGGCTGGTAAAAGAAGGCTTGAAGAGGAGTTACTTAGCTATTTAGTTGCAACTTGCATTTCCATAAAGGCAAAGGGGTATGTGGAGAGACAAAGGGAATTGTACCTGTAAAAAGAGAAAAATAATTTTTAAAAAGGATGTTAATCCAAACCAAGAGCAGAGGACATTAAACACGGTGACGTATGAAAGTGATTCATACTTTTAAAATCTGTTTTCATTTCACTTATATGCATTCTCCAGTTTGGATAATTAGAAGATGCTTTGGTTCTATTTTACCATTAGAGTTTGGAGCTTTGCTTTTCCTTCTGGAAATAAAGCTTTTAAAAGGTGTATATGGCAAAGGCTTAGAGTGTATTAAAGTAGTTTGTTTAGTATACTGAGTGGTCTACGTTAAAATTACAGTAGGTGTGTATGCTTGGATAGCTCTATGTGGAAAATCTATAGGAAGATGATCTGTAAACACTTCTGGCTATGTGAAGACCAACTCTGTCCAATGTCTGAATAAGTTATTTGTTCAACAGGAAGAGCATTGCTGGCAGTTTTGCCAGTTTTTGCTCTGGACAGAAGTCTGTGTAGACTGAGGTCTCTGTAGATGGCTTTCTTCTGGAGCAGGCGGGCTTGGTGTTCATGTAGCATCGGGACAGTAGGCATCTGCCTCTGTTGCCCAGTACTGCCCTGCTTTGCACCTGCTGTGGTGTTTTATGGAGCCTTTGTACCTGTTCAAATCCCAAAACCTGTGAAGAACGTCATAGGTGGAACAATTGGATTAGCAACTAGAGCAACGCTTTATCTTCTCAGGGTAGCAAGGTGCATATGTAAGAGCATTGGAAGAGCAGGTCGTGCCCTCAAACTCATCCACTTTCCCCCTGTGGTATAACTGCAGATGTTAAGAATTTTTTTTTAATGCGTATCGTACCATGCAGATTGCAGATTCTTCAAAAGCCTGGGTTTACTTGTATTCCTAGTTATTTACCTGCCCAAGCAGCATTTAGTATTTGATCTAGGTATGCAATGGTATGCAATGTAGGCTGAGACTTTTGTGGTACAGAAAACTCTGCTGTCATACAAACTATTCCAAAGGCAGCATCCCAGGACTGTTTTACTAGCGAGATTGTGTGTGGTTTAATTTCTCACAAGAATTGCCATGTACTGTTAGTAACATAATGCTATCTACATATAAAAGGGGGTTTTGTACTCAAGACACCATGAGGAAGGAGACTAGTTTTGTGTCCCGGAGGAGGTCCTGGTGAAGACACTTACCACAGGGCTTATCAGGCCTCAGCTGGCTTTCACAAACCCAGGAGGGTCTTGGGATTTCATGAGTCTTTATTAGCAACAGCCATCTATTTGCATAACTTGTATAATGTTAAAAAAAATTCTGTGTCCTAATGATGGATAACCCTGAGTAAAGAGAGTGTGAGGAGGGAAAGAAAGAAACTTATATATGCTAAGCTGGAGGTCTTTTTTAATCAATGTCAGGGAATGGCAGGTCAGGCTTGTGATGAGAATTAAGTTCCTAATTCTGAGTCTTTGTGTAATACCTTTCATCCACAAAATGCTTCCACAAATAATAATTAGTATGAATTACAGTTTTACAATTATGAATATATGGCTGCAAAAGCCTGCGTAGATCACTGATAACACAAAGTTCATGATTTTTTTAGTATTCAAGGTTTTGTATGAGGTGCTTCCTCCTCCCTGCCCAAGTGCTTTGTGTTCCATAAATATGAAATCTGAAGCAGACGTAGCAGTAACTGCCCCAGCGTTCAGCATGTTCCCAGTGCCTTTCATATCACTGAGGCAGTGATATGTTCCCATCCTGAGCTCAGCAGCAGCTCATCTTCTTGTGAGCTGCGTTTGTACATTGACTAAGAGAAGTTTGCTTTGACCTTGCTGCCTTCAGTTTTGCACATTGGTGCTTTCTATTTTAACAATATTGAATCATAGAATCACCAGGTTGGAAAAGAACTCTTGGATCATTAAGTCCAACCATTCCTATTTGCCACTAAACTGTGTCCCTGAGCACGTTGTTTACCAGTCTTTTAAATACCTCCAGGGATGGTGACTCAACCACCTCCCTGAGCAGCCTGTTCCAATGCCTGATGACCTTTTATGTAAAAGTTTTTTTTTTTCCTGATATCCTGTCTGAACCTCCCCTGGCACAGCTTGAGGCCATACCCTCTTGTCCTGTCCCCTGACACTTGGGAGAAGAGGCTAGCACTTCCTCTCTACAACCTCTTTCTAGGTAGTTGTAGAGAGCAATGAGGTCTCCCCTCAGCCTCCAGGCTAAACAACTCCAGCTCTCTCAGCTGCTCCTCATAAGACTCCAGCCCCTTCACCAGTTTTGTTGCTCTTCTCTGGATTCGCTCCAGAGTCTCAACATACTTCTTGTGGTGAGGTGCCCAGAATTGAACACAGTATTCAAGGTGTGGTCTCACAGTGCCAGGAACAGAGGGAGAATAACCTTCCTGTGGACCTACTGGTCACACTGTTTCTGATACAAGCCAGGATGCCATTGGTCTTCTTGGCCACCTGGGCACACTGCTGGCTCATGTTCAGTCGGTTGTCAATCAACACCGTCAGGTTGTTCTCCTCCAGGCAGCTTTCTAGCCAGGCTTCTCCCAGTCTGTAGCTCTGCATAGGGTTGTTACGCCCGAAGTGCAGGACCCAGCATTTGGCCTTAGCGGTCATTGGTCTCAGCCCATTGATCCATCCTGTTCAGATCCCTTTGCAGAGCCTCCCTACCCTCCAGCAGATCGACACTTCCTCCAAGCTTAGTGTTGCCTGCAAACTTGCTAAGGGTACCCTCAATGCCTTCATCCTGGTCATTGATGAAGATCTTGAACAGGACTGGACCCAGCACTGAGCCCTGGGAGACACAACTTGTGACTGGCCTCCAGCTGGAATTAGGTCTATTTACTACAACTCTTTGGGCCCTGTCATCCAATCAGTTTTCTACTCAGGAGAATATTCGCCTGTCCAGGCCAGAGTCTGACAGTTTCCTAAGCAGAATAGTATGAGAAACTGTGTCAAAGGCTTTATTGAAGTCCAAGAAGACTACAACCACAGCCTTTCCCTCATTCAGTAAGTTGGTCACCTTGTCATAGGAGGCAATCGGGTTTGCAGGACCTTTCTTTCATGAACCTGTATTGACTGGGCCTGATCACCTGGTTCTCTTGCATGTGCTGGATGATAGCACTCAAGATCACCTGTTCCATGACTTTTCCTGGCACTAAAATCAGACTGACAGGCCTGTAGTCTCCTGGATCCTCCCTCTGAGCTTTCTTGTAAATGCTTATAACATCAGCCAGCCTCCAGTCCATTGTAACTTCCCATGCAACCCTATAGACTTGTGAGTGTCTAATTGGCCAAACAAGTCTCTAACCACCTCCTCTTGGTTCATGGGAGCTTAGTTCTGCTCCTGTAGCTCATGGGTATGTACACACAGGCAACAACTTTCCTTACTATTAAAGGCTGAAGCAAAGAAGGCATTAAGTACTTCAGCCTTGTCCTCACCATTTGTCACAGTTGCTTCCTTTACATCCAGTGAAGACTGGATATTGTCCCTGGCCCTGCTTTTACTATTGATGTATTTGTAGAAAGATTTTTTTTTTATTATCTTTCATGTAATTGGCCACTCTGAGCTGTAGTTGGGCTTAGACCTCCAGTTTCTCCTGTGCATGATCTCACTTCTTCCCTGTAGTCCTTCCAAGATGCTTATCCCTTCTTCCAAAGCTCATAGACGTTCCTCCTCTTTTTGATATCCACCCATATCTCTCTGCTCAACTAAGCTGTTCTTTTTTCCCCGCTGGCTCACTTTTCGGCATGTGGGGACAGCTTGCTCCTGCGCTGCCAGTATTTCCATCTTGAAGAGCTCCTAGCCCTTGTGGGCTACCTTGCCCTTAAGGACTGTCTCCCATGGGACTTTATTGACCAGCCTTCTTGAACAGTCCAAAGTCTGCCTTCAAATGGTTAATGTTAATGCTGATAAGTTAAATCTTTGACACACCACACAGATGATGCTACAGCTGAAAAAAAATAGTAAACCTGTACTCATGCAAGGACTTATGACATCACCTTCTTAGGAGTGACTTTGAAAAAGCGTAAGTAGTAGCACACATATTGGTGCACTCTTCTAGTTCCCCAAACCATCAAAAACTGTAACTGTGTCTCTTTTTCGGTCCCTCACCTTGTATTTTATTCATCTTGTTCCATTTTAATTAAGTCCAAAGTTCTAATTGTGAATGCAGGTATACAATATTCTTCATAGTTGCTGGTAGCAATTTGCTTAGTTAATTTAATAGAAACACTTCAGTATGTGGAATTGGACTAAGTTATGAGATTTAAATGCTCTGTATTGCTCTGACATTCAACCTGACGGCTGGCTTGCAGCTGACAGACTGCTTTGAATGGGTCTGTGAAAGCTGCCTACGAAAACCAACTTTATATATTCTTTGTGGAAGTGGCATATGGAGCTGACTAAAAGGGATCCTCAGTTCCACTGGAGAATGTGTGGGAATTGACAAGTTGAAAAATTTTGGAAATCTCCACATAAGGATCCAATTCTTGCATAAAAATAGCCATGTGTTCTGGTGCTTCATATCATTCTTATTGCACAGGGAAAGGGGAATTATAAACACTAAGCTTATAAGTAAGAGTTGTGAAAGTCTCACATTCCTTTGACATAAAAGAGCCAAACTCTGCAGCAAGTGCCCTCGTGTTCAATGGAAGCATAGCTCTTCCTCCTCATAGGTGCTGCAACATGCACAACTACAGGTTGAAACTGCAAATATTCACGCCCACATTGCCAGTAATCATTTTTGGAGCAATTTCTTCCTACTCCTCTGGTTGAGCTGGTTCTGCACCTCTCGGCCGCCGCTATGGGGATGCAAGGTAAAAGGGACTTGGAAATTCACCATTCCCCTGTGAACATTACTGTCAGCTCTCTAAGGCTCAGGGAAGTGACAGAAGCCCTGCGTAATGCCTGGTTTGTGTTTGTTAGGCTTGCCTTCAACAGTGTGGCCAAGAAAAGTAGGAGCTTTTGAGCCTACTCCTTTTGCAGATGAGGTTGAGAAGAAGGGAGCTTTGCAGGAAGCTCTATGGCTGTATTCTATGGAGTAATAATAATGTACCGTGCTGTATGTAACATGTAATACCATGTACTCTACTGTGCCACTACAGAAAGCTCTGAGAAGTTATTTTTAATCTCCGAGGTATTGTTTGAGGGCTTACTGTACTTTCTAGATGTTTCCTTGTTCACCCTTGATGTTTTGAAAATTGTTTGAATCAAGTGGTAATACATCATGTGCTCTCTTATCTTAATCCTGTTGGAAATCAGCTTGTCAGTGCAAAGCATATGGAGGAATTTGGGTTCTAGTAAGTTAAAAAAAGAAAAGAGGAGAATGAAACAAGCATTAAAAATGTATTGTAATACTTGGAATTGTTTGCATGACTTGTTTCCTTCTTTGATAGTTACGTCCATCTTGTATTATGTCCATCCTGACTTTTAACATTTTCTCCTTACTTCTTTACTTCTAGGGTGGGTCGACGGCCTGTACTGCTCTTCTCTGTCATATTCATTTTGATATTTGGACTGACTGTGGCACTCTCAGTGAACGTGACCATGTTCAGCACACTCAGGTTTTTTGAGGGGTTTTGCCTGGCTGGAATAGTCCTCTCCCTGTATGCACTGCGTGAGTATTCCTTCATCACCCATCCAAATGTGTCTTTATTGAGCACATGTTTTCCTGTTCTCTGTCTGCCCGCTTTTATCCAAACAGATCAAACCAGAGCCATACAGCCTGGAAAAACTTTAGTCAGAGTTTTGTTAGAGGTAGAGGTTTTGCAGTTCTCTCTAGGTTGCTACAGAGCAGTCTCTGAAGCTGTTTGAGAGCTCACTTTAAAAGACTTGTAAGGTGCTTTGGGTTTGCTTGTTATTTGAACTTAGAAGTAATTTATGTTGTGGCTATAATGTGTAATGGGAGTGGATTTCACCTTGAAGTATTGAGCTCAGTAGGACATTCCTCACTTTTGCTGTCTCTAGCGGTATGTATTCTGGCATTATTTCAGGAATTCCTCTGTTTCTTGATCCCATGTCCCTGCCTTAGGATTATAAAGCACTGCAAAAACATGTAAGAAGAGCCTGAAGTCCTTTTATCAATAATTTTGGGGGGGAAAGTGTTATTTTTGTCTCTTTTCATGGAGGGGGTGGAAACAACTGAGAGAAACTTAGGGGAGAGCTTGTAAGAAATGTCTAAATGCTCATAGCTGGGGTGACTGATAAACTTGTAGCTGAAACATTTGAAAACCCCTTTCTGAGGCCTTGTCTTTGGAGAGTACATGAATGATGCCACCAGCCTAATCTGTGTCTCTTGGGTACACTCCAGGGAGCTCCATCTGCTTGTGCTTCCTTGGCTGTTTGTAATTAAGAGGTAGTACCACAACAGCCAAGGAAAACACAAGATTTTTTTCCTTTTTATTGTGACTCTAGAAAAGTATTATCTAACTAATCTTGGAAAATACTGTACAGATCTTCATAAAATTTTATTTAAATTTTACCTTTTATTTTAGCATAGATAGTATCTAATCCATCAAAATTTTGCACAATATCTTTACTATTCATGAGTACTTGTAATATTAAGTTTCACAGCACTAGTTTTGATTTTGGTGTGCACCAAGGGGAAAGAAACCCAACTAGGGTATACAAGTGTTGGCTTTGTATTGCACTTGTGTTATAGCTGGTATGGTACCCAGGATACATGGTTTTTTTTCTTCTTACCTTTGGTCATGTAATTTCTATTGAGAGTTTTTCACCAAAACTACTGCTGGAGGTACTACACTTTTATTGGGAAGTGTTTTAACTTGTGTGTTTCCCATTGACAGCATGACATTCAGATGGAAATTAGGTTTGTTGGGAGTTTTCACAGCTGCATGCAGCACGTTAGTTTTTCTTGGTTGGTGGGTTGGTTTTTTTACTTTTAAGAGTCATTAAAACTGAAGAATTTCATAAGGGAATGCCATCTAAGTAAAAGTCTCGTTATGTACCTTCTACAATCAGAGCAAGAGAGTGCTTGTAATACTTTAGACCAGACAGCAGCTTGCCAGCAAAGTCTTCCATTCAGCAAATGGGAGAAACTGTTTGGTTCATGCTTTGCTTGGTCCACAGCAATGAGTTTGAACACCCCCTGTAAGTCAAGTGTTTGCTATAACCACTACATGTCTCTGTCCATTGCAAATGGACAACTACCTAGATAGACGACATGAAAATAGAGCTAGTAGACATTAAGAGACATCTATGTGAAATTAGCTGAAATTTGAGTATCAGTAAACTTCTGTGGAAGTGAGAATAGGTAAAAGATGAAGCACCTGCACCTTTGATAAATCTGACCTTCTGGTTGGGGAAGTGAAGGGGGGTGGATTTTCCTGTACTAAATATTTTCATTTAAACAACAGAAAGTTGATGTCATGATGTAGAGTCATGGGAGAGGATCAATCCCTAAAAAGAATGGAAAGAACAGAGTGGTTTGTTTTTACATTTATATTGTTGGTTTTGATTTTAGTACTGAATTTGTTAGGCTTGCTGTCAATTTGGGTTTACTATTTTTCCATTTCTGCTACAATCTGTAGCATGCCATTGCACTCCTTTGTAGAATCACTTTCTGTTTTATAGCCCCTCTTCTCACTCTCTTAATGGCCTTGATTTTTTTTTCCCCTGGAGTTTTGTTGCTGCTGAATTCCTACCTAGCTGTGCTGAGCAGAACAATAGGAAGTGTGAGGTTTGATCTGCTAGACAGTCATTAGCTGAAGTTTTCAAAGCTGCTATGCAGAAGCAAACTATATAGGCTTGCATAGCCTGCAAAGGTAATTAGCCTGCCACAGGGATCCTTTTCCACTGTGTTCAGCTTGCTAGTTATTCTGGGATTTATGACCTGCCTAAGGGAAATTGTAAATAACAGTCCTGGATACATTGGGAGTGGGGAGAGCACAGAAGTGCTGTCTCTAAAACACAGAGATTTCAAGATCGAACTGCCATCTCTTTACAAGTTGTACTATTCTTAATAGCCTAATGTGGTTTTCCTACCTGTCTGCCCTAAGGTACAGCATGAGCCTGGGGATGAGCATTGCCTTCTCGGGGTGGAGAGCAGAGTCCCACCTGCCTATGCTCTATGGGCTTTCCTTAGTGCTGTAGTGAGTTACCTTTTTGTGGCCTCCATATACAAGGTCTTGACTGGAGATTCTTGGGACTTGTCTAAAGAAACAACTTTCGGGTGTTGATTTGTTAAAGTGAAAACTTTTCCTACAGGTACTGTAGTTCTGTTGGGAAAGGTGAATCTACAGGAAGAGGCAGGCAGGTGATGGTGCTTGCAGCAGAGAAGCAAACTCAGGGCTTTTTCCTCCCAGATGCTGGTCATAATGTCATCTAGGGGAATGAAAGGCAGTTAATCCTCTTCCACTGAACAAACGCAGCTTTGAAAGGGTTTGTGTTTCATGCTGATGCGGAGATGGGGAAATGTCTGTCCTCCAGAAACTGACTTCAGGGCCCTTGGGAAGACAATGGAGGGCTCAGGGGCACAGGTGGTGTTCTGCTCCATCCCCAGGATACATGGAGTAGACCTCCAGAATACTAAGAAGGACTCAATTAATGCCTGGCTCTGAACCTGGTGCAAGGAAAAGGGCTTTGGGTTCTTTGACCATGGAGTGGTTTGTGCACCCCCTGACATGGGTGCAAAGGTTGGGACATGTGGGTCTCCTAGTGGGCCTAAGGCCCTTGCTAATAACTTAGCTAAGCTCATAAATCGAGCTTTAAACTAGGTGTGAAGGGGGAGGGGATTGAGTCCAGGCTAGACAACTGCGTGCCTGGATGTGGGCCACTGGAGTTTAGGAGGGGGCATGCTGGTGAGGACCACCAGTGCGTCACTATACAGGAAGTGGGGGAGAATGCAGCCTCGCTCAGCAAGGGAGATATAGATATTCTGGCATCAACTACTCCAGTTAATAGGCAATTGGGAACAAGCACTGTCCCCTCTAGGAGGGCTGAAGGCTCAGCTACTCATCTGAAGTGCATTTACACCAATGCATGCAGCTTGGGGACTAAGTTGGAAGAGCTGGAAGCTGTTGTAGGGCAAGGTGCCTATGATGTTGTTGCCATCACGGAAACGTGGTGGGATGACTCTTCTAACTGGAGTTCAGGTATGGTGGGGTATAAACTCTTCAGGAGGGATAGAAAGGGTAGGAGAGGGGGTGGAGTAGCCTTCTTTGTAAGGGAGGACTTGGACACCTCTGAGGTGGACTGTGGCGATGAGGAGATTGAGTGCCTGTGGGTTAAGATCAAGGGAGCCCATAAGAAGGGAGATTTTGTGATGGGAGTCTGTTACAGGCCACCCAGCCAAGGAGACGCAGCTGATGAGCTCTTCTTTAAACAATCTTCAAGTCAGTGCCTCTTGTCCTTGTGGGAGACTCCCTGATATCTGCTGGAAGTACAACACAGCAGAAAGAAAGCAGTCTAGGAGGTTCCTGGAGTGCGTGGAAGACAACTTCCTTGCACAGCTGGTTAATGAACCTATGAGGGAAGGTGCCCTCCTGGACTTGCTGTTTGTCAACAGAGAGGGGCTTGTGGGGGATGTGATAGTAGGGGGTCGCCTAGGTCTTAGTGATCATGAGATGATAGCATTTTCTGTCCTAGGTGAAGTGAAGAGGGCGCTAAGCAGAACAGTAGCACTAAATTTTCAGAGGGCAGACTTTGAACTGTTTAGAAGGCTGGTTGGCAAAGTCTCCTGGGAGACAGCACTTGAGGGCAAGGGAGTCCATGAGGGCTGGGAGCTCTTCAAACAGGAGATCCTGGCAGCTCAGGAGAAAGCCATCTCTGTGTTCTGGAAAAAAGGCCGGCAGGGGAAAAAACCAACTTGGTTGAGTAGGGAAATCTTGAGTGAAATTAGAAAAAAAAAGGAATATTTATAAGCTCTGGAAGGGGGGACAGGCCTCTTGGAGGGACTACAGGAGGGAAGCGAGGCTATGTAGGGAAAAAATCAGAGGGGCTAAGGCTGAGCTAGAGATCAGATTAGCTAAGTCTGTAAAAGACAGTAAAAAAATCTTTCTGTAAGTATATTAACAGTAAAAGGAGGACAAGGGAGACCATACAGTCCCTTTTGGACTCAGAGGGAACAACAGTGACAGGGGACGAGGAGAAGGCTGAGGTACTTAATGCCTTCTTTGCCTCAGTCTTTAATTGTAAAGAAAGCTGCTCCCTCTGTGTAGATACCCCGGAAACAGAGGAGCAATACGAGGTTCCCATAGTCCAAGAGGAGGTGGTCAGAGCCCTGCTTGGCCAGCTGGACACCCACAAGTCTATGGGGCCAGATGGGATTCACCCAAGGGTATTGAGGGAGCTGGCGGATGTATTGGCCAAACCCCTTTCCATCATCTTCCAGCAGTCCTGGAAGACTGGGGAGGTACCTCTGGACTGGAGGCTGGCTGATGTAGTTCCCATTTACAAGAAGGGTAGCAGGGAGGATCCGGGGAACTACAGGCCAGTCAGTCTGACCTCAGTGGCAGGGAAAGTCATGGAACAGGTGATCTTGAGTGCTATCATGAAGCACTTACAAGAGAACTGGGTGATCAGGCCCAGTCAACATGGGTTTTCCAGAGGCAGGTCCTGCCAAAGCAACCTGATCGCCTTCTATGGCAAAGTGACTCGGCTGCTGGATGAGGGAAAGGCTGTGGATGTGGTCTTTCTGGACTTCAGTAAAGCCTTTGACACAGTTTCTCACAGCATTCTGCTATGGAAACTGTCAGCCTCTGGTCTGGACAGACGCACACTCTCCTGGGTAGAAAACTGGCTGGATGGCCGGGCCCAGAGAGTGGTGGTAAGTGGTGTTAAGTCCAACTGGAGGCCAGTGACAAGTGGTGTGCCCCAGGGCTCAGTGCTAGGTCCAGTCCTGTTCAATGTCTTCATCAATGACCTGGATGAGGGCATTGAGGGTACCCTTAGCAAGTTTGCAGATGACACAAAGCTGTGTGCAAGTGTCGATCTGCTGGAGGGTAGGGAGGCTCCTCAAAGGGACCTAAACAGGCTGGACCGCTGGGCAATGTCCAACGGCATGAGGTTTAACACGGCCAAATGCCGGGTCCTGCACTTGGGGCACAACAACCCTATGCAGAGCTACAGACTGGGAGAAACCTGGCTGGAAAACTGCCAGGAGGAGAGGGACCTGGGGGTGTTGGTCGACAGCCGACTGAACATGAGCCAGCAGTGTGCCTAGGTGGCCAAGAAGGCCAATGGCATCCTGGCTTGTATCAGAAATGGTGTGACCAGCAGATCCAGGGAGGTTATTCTCCCTCTGTACTCAGCACTGGTGAGGCTGCTCCTTGAATCCTGTGTTCAGTTGTGGGCCCCTCACCACAAGAAGGATGTTGAGGCTCTGGAGCAAGTCCAGAGAAGAGCAACGAGGCTGGTGAAGGGGCTGGAGAACAGACCCTATGAGGAGCGGCTGAGAGAGCTGGGATTGTTTAGCCTGGAGAAGAGGAGGCTGAGAGGAGACCTCATTACTCTCTACAAGTACCTGAAAGGAGGTTGTAGAGAGGAGGGAGCTGGCCTCTTCTCCCAAGTGACAGGGGACAGGACGAGAGGGAATGGCCTCAAGCTCCGCCAGGGGAGATTTAGGCTGGAGATTAGGAGGAGGTTTTTCACACAGAGGGTCATTGGGCATTGGAATAGGCTGCCCAGGGAGGTTATTGATTCCCCTTCCCTGGAGGTGTTTAAGGCACGGGTGGATGAGGTCTTAAGGGACTTGGTTTAGTGTTAGATAGGAATGGTTGGACTAGAAGATCCGATGGGTCCCTTCCAACCTGGTTGTTCTGTGATTCTGAGGTACCCAACCTTCAGTGGGTTCCTGTGCTTCCAAGCAGCTGATACGTGTCTTGTGTGGTGAGGTACCAGCAAGATCCTTTACAAGCTCCCCATAAGGGCAAAGTAGCTCCTGATATGCCACACTTGGCAGTCATCTAATGCAAAGAGCTGGAGCTGTTTGCTGTGATATGCTGGTTAGGTCCCCTGCTACATTTGCTCAGCTGATTTCTGCAGAAATGGGCTACCCCTTGCTGGTGAAGAGTGCTGATAGTGGAGGCAGAATATCCTGGAGGGTGAAATGGTGGAGGGCTGCTATAAGGAGCACTCTGGCTGCAGTGGTTGGAAGAGGATGTATGACCTGCCCAGCAGTTAAATGTAGAAAAGTGTGTAGAGTGAGGGGCTGGGAGGGGCTGGAGGAGGACAAGTTAAGAGGAGACAGGGGAAAAACTATTTTTTTCTGAGTGGCTTTTGTCCCACTATTTGTTGCGACATGCATGCCTAGGGGAAGAAGGACAGGCATCCTGCACCTGCTGGCTCAGCTGGATGCACGGCACGGTAGCCTGCTGCCCAGCTGAAGACAAGGAGCTTTGAGTTTACTGATTCAGGTGGAAATCCCCATGACCAGCCCTGTGGGGAGTTTAGTTTGGCCAAGAGGGAGGGGCAGAGGTGTGGGAGCCCTCAACAGGGACACATGTGCGCCTGAGTAATGTCTTAGCTGGTGTATGTGGATTCATAGAGCAGGCAAGGTGTGCCACTCTTACTGAAAGTAGTTCTGCTGTCTGGTTGCAGGTCACGTGGGACAAAGTACACTCAGTAAATGTGGAAATCATGGGAGAAGGCAAATCTGGTTGTCTCAAGGGCAGGGAGGCTGTTGGGTTTCTGTCAGCTGTGACTCCCCGTCAGTCTTTTCTTGTGTGCTTGTGCAGCAGGCCAGATATTATAGCTGACTCAGTGGGAGTCCCTTCCTCAGGGCTCACTTTCATGAGTTGGTGCAAGCTGATTCAAGAGCTTTTGTGGCTGAGAGCAGAAGTTCCTCCTCCTTATTCTCCATTTCTCCTCTCACGTGCTGTTGCCCAAGCAGGTGCTGGTACATTCCCGAGCCCTCTGTGGAGCAAGCCATCCACTTTCCCTATGGAGAAGACCAAATGTGCTTTTGTTAGTAGGATGTGTTCTCTCATCTTCCTTTGGGAGATACTCTGCTGGGCATCTCATCCTTTGCATTGCTGGAACCTGAGAAATAGAGTGGGAGCACAGTACCATACCATGCAGAGCTAGTTAAATGAGTGAAGTGAAGCAAGGGTTCCCTTTTACCTAATCACTTCCTATGTCTTATTGGTCTCTTTTTTTTGTCCCTTTCTGGAGTCAAAGCTAGAGTGATGATATTAGTTAAACTATTTAAGGGGGAGGAGAGGGTGGAAAAAGTCATGTTTTTCTGGCAAATGCTACTGGCAGGTTTAATAAGCTTTTGGTTCAAGTGCTGTGTGCCACCTGAACTTAGACAGCACTAGCCATGATGTGGATTTGAACACAATTGCAGCCCATTCAACAGTTTGATGGGTGACTGAACTACAGATTACACTGCAAAATTAGAAAGTCTAGACTTGAATGAACCAGTAAATAGGCTCTGCAAATAGATTTGCTGATAGGGAGACAACATCTTCTCAGGTTAAAGTTGAGGAAGCAGAGGTCCCCCTCCAATGCATATTAGCAGGATGACTAGGTGTGTTGTTTTCTTTTATGCTGTTTGGAGAAAAAAAGGTAGAAATGTTTTTGAAAATCATAGGTTGTGTTTTAAAAGACTGGAGAAGCTTGGCAAAGGCTTCCAGACTGGTTAAGATGTCCAGCTGTGATGCATCTTTCAAATTTGTAGCTAGGTCAATCTAACCTGTTACTCCTGTAAATTGCACAGGCACTCATCTTAAAGAGGCTAAGTGTGCTTCTTTTTTTTTTTTTTAAACATATATCCTGGAAAGCTAGAGCAATGTGCTAGAGAGCTTGATCTAGGCTGAAGAATGAGCAAGTGCCAAAATAAAACATGAAAGCCTCTGGGTGTTGGACTGTAGCGATGTAAGATTTGTAAAATAATTTTGCTTCTGGTCAGGTATCAATGTAAAGGATAGGATTTAACCCTGTTTTAGTTTCTTTCTCTCTCCTTCCCTCTCTCCTAGAAGTGTGTAGGCTCCAAGATCCTGGAGCATGCCAAGTTTTTGCAATTCCCACCTCCCTTAGAATTTGAATGGTCTTGCTTGACTTTTATTGTCTATTTTGCTCTCCTCACTCTACAGTAGCAAGCAAGGCCTCTGCTAGGCAAGGCAGGTGAAGTGCTGGAAACACAGGCTCCCAAGTTATTCTGTGTAATCTGAACCAGCTCAGTAAATAGCTCTGCAACACGTTCCCAAATCCAAGGATGTGAAAAACATCTAACTGCTTTTCAGTGTATTGACATGTGCCTTAGCTCTGCAGTTACACACAGTTCTTCTCTGACAGGTCTGTTATAAGAACAAGGTTGTTAAGCCACCTACCTTCTATTTAAGTAACCTGCCTTTCTTTGCTCTGAGTGACTGGCATTGATCTAGTACGAGTGATCACAGAGGGATCAACTGAAGGAAAAACTTAGTGGATCACCTTAAAGTGACCCTTAATTGTTAAATGATAAACTTTTGTTTAAAGAGGAGCCATAGGCTGTTCTAACATTGAGATTGGAAGGGAGTTTTTGGAAACAGCACCTCTGCATTGTTAATAGCTTTGTACAAGAGCTGCTAAAAGAAAAAAAATAGTATTCAGTAGGAGCACTCCAGCTGCTTAAAAAGAAAGGACTGTGCATGCCTTTTATCGAATGCCTGAGGGCTCAATTTGTGCAAGAGTGGAAAAGGTTATTGGAATTACAATACTCTCCTTACAAGTATAAATCTTCCTTGCTCTACATTGCTTCCTTCAGTACAATCAAATTATGACTCCTCATATAGTCTGTTGGTCTCTTTCTCCTCAGGACTTCATGTGAGTTTCCTGTTCTTTTCTGATGGTCAGAGAGAGTATGGGTACTTCTACAGGGCATGGGCTGTCATCCTTTTTTTAACTCCTACAAACTGTATTCTGCAGCACAGGTGCCTTTGAAGCATTGCTAACATTGTTCCAAATCCTGGAAAAACCTTTTGAGGCAGCCTGCTTTAAATGAATTTATGCAAAATCTTAAAGTAGTCCCAAAAGGGAATAAAACGAAGATCTTTCTATGATCTCTGGGCGGTTAGATGATGTTTGGTTAATGCGGAATTTGCAGCAGGATCTAATTTTAATCAGTTTTTCCATCTTGGTTGCCAAAAATCTTTTGTTGTCAATGTGACAAAAAGACCAAAGTATTAATTTTGAGGTGCTTTTAGTATGACTGGTCACTTGGAAATGCGATCAAGATGCAACACTGTAGTTGTTATGCTTGTGATGGTGACAATCAGGCACTTGCAATTTTCCCAGCTCAACCACAGCTTGCATTTACCATTTAAAGTGTCTGTCTTTTAATTGTTGTTCCAAACTAACTCCAGGAGTTTAGGTATGTTCAGTATGCAAAATCTTGCTTTGTGTCATGCAAATGTAATTGTTCAGGATTATAATGACAATTTTAGGGAATTCTTTTTTTTTTTTTTTGTTCTAAAGGAACATGAAAGGAAATGAGGGGAGGTCCTCTCTTCCCCTTCCAGATTCTTTTGCATTGTCTCAGCTGCTCATACAACCTTGACTTTGGACTATAAGGCAGTGTTTATGATGGGAGTATATAATCAACTCCAGAAAGTTGCCTTTCTCTTGCAACTCTTTGACTCAGATGAAATGGTGTTAAAGCCTTACTGTAATAGTAAATTGTAAAGTGTCTGTTCCCCCTACTGCTTTGTTTTCCTGGTTGCAAGGCATCTACTAAATGGCTTTTCTTTCCTATGTATACCAAAGCTAGTGTTCATCATGGTGAAGGGTTGCTGATAAAAGCTTTGCGTTACGCCTGTGGATGCATCTGTGCAAGCCCTGTCCAAAGTGACCCATGCCACCATTGGAATGTGAGTGATCTGTATCTTGTGGAGTCCTTTGCTGTGCACCAGCGCTGGGCCTCTGCCAGCCTCTCCTGAGAATGGGTCTCAATAGAACTGCCAAGGAGTTCTCCTGGTGGGAGGAGAGCACTCCACAACAATCGTCAGGTCTGCTTCGCGCCAGCAAATTAAAGCCTTCCTGCTATGCCATGCCCAGTGTCTGAGCTCCCACTACTCTGCTTGTTTTGGCTGGGAAAGGGTTATGTACTTCTCAGTTACAAGGGTTTGATAGCACAGCAATATTGTATCACTTAATCCCACACTTCCATTAACTGAGAGGTTTATTTTGGTTGGTTTGGGGTTTTTTTTCCCCTGAGAAATGTGAGTGAGGTAGAGACAGGGGTGTGAAAGCTCTGTTAGGTGTGATTTTTTTTCTTTCTCAAATTTTTTATTTTTCTTTTCCTAGCAGGAAACTGGATTTGTTGCAGAGAGCATTAGAGAGAAATTGTACATAAGAAGGCTATTCTGCTAAGTCTCTTTGCCTACTGAGCTTTAGCTATGCGGTTCCTCATATGTGTCCTTACACTTGGCAGACCTTGAGAACTGGTAGCATTGGAAATGAGATGGGCAGCAACGAGCTCAGGAGCTGCTCTTAAAGTAGTCGGCATACAGGGTTGGGTTTTTTCCCCCAGTTGCTTCTTCCAGTGAGACACAGGCATGTTTCTCATTTATGTATGTTTTAACTTTCTGCCGCAAAAGGAAATGTGCATAGGTTCATAAATCACCTGTGAATGAATGGGGCTTTACTTCCCTTTCCTGCTTGTCCTAAGGCAAATTATCACGGAAACAGGATGTGCATAGAGGAAAAACCACGTGTATGAGGAAGGTGGATTTAGCAGTTATCTGTAGTGACGTGAATATTCAAGTCTAGCAACAAATATCAGCACACAAATTCACATAAATATTTATATGCCTTTTAAGAGGAACCATAATTTAACAAGGCTAGCCAAATTTCCGTCCCCAGTCACGCAGACATGACTTCTATTTTCTCGCTTACAAATAACATAACCCCATGGGATTTTTCCGAGTTCAAGTTAATTAAATTTCACTCAAAGCATGAAATTTGCAGGCAGCACTCACTGCAGTTTTTCTACAAATGTGTATTATTTGGTCAGATACTAAAAAAGTTCATTTTTCTTTTAATTCTTTGTTTTATTTGTTGGTTGTCTGCAGAATTTAGTCATACATGCTGTACCAGTTCTCATACCACTCGTTTTTCCTTTAAAGAGGAAAACTGCATGATATTTCATTGCAGATGAATTTGGTTTTTAAGTCATATGCTGCAATTACTTAAAAGTATGAGCTATGTTTTTGTCTTTTGAGAACATCTGGTCCCTTCTTAATGAATTGTACACACACTTACGTAGTTTTTAGAGATAAATTGAGACATAAGTGCTTGTTAGTATCTTGAAAACTTGTTTACTCACATTCTTTGAATTCTGGTTATGGTATGAGTTGTGAGAGAAGAAATCACTTTACTGAAGTCTAATGAGTGATGTGCAAATCTTTGCAAGGACTTCTCCAGTTTTGTATATATGAACTGTATGTCTGCTTTAGTCACAAATACTTTCAGTAAGGAAACTTTCAACTATAGATCGTCTTGAATTTAGGCTTGATAAAAAAACCAAGCAGTATCTTGGAGAAGGGTGTTTGAAGAAGGCTCTGTGGCTTGGAAATGTAGCTGTCCCTTGATGAACAGTCTTTGCTGAACTGTGGAAGGGAACACCATCCAGTATTTGCATCAGAAATTCTGAATCCATGCTCCTGCACCTCTGCGAATGATATCCCAAGCTCCTGGATGCCTCAGCATCTCTGTCTAAGCAGCTTGTGTTTGGAGGAATTCAAGGCAGACTAACAATTCTTGTGGCTTCTCCTTCCAGCTTTCTGTCATATTCCTCTGGCAGAGATCTCCTTCTTGTAGAACAAACTGTTAGCTCATATGCTGATGCCTCAATCCTCTCCCATACAGTCAGGCATTTAAGTGCAAATACATCTCCATCAGTGGCTTACCTCACATATTCAATGTATTAAGTTAAGGACATGCATTTCATTCTGCTGCTGTTTATTCTCAGATGAGAATAATCTCTGACAGAAAGAGCAGCGGAGTGCAGTGTTTGTGCATGCCTCAGCCAGCTGGAGATGTGAGGAAATGCCTTGGTGCAGTGGAAGAACGCAAGCTCTGCTGGAGTGTTGTGTGCTGTAGTTAATAATTCTGTTAAAAATGCAGACTAGAAGACCTGAGTGCCCCGACACTTGGGCATAGGTAAATTACTTATGTACCATCTGTTATCCAAGCACTTGAGACCAATTTTGCAGAGAAATGAGGACGGTGTTTTCTCCATGAAGCGTTCTGTTCAATAGATATTTAAGCACATGGACCAGGGCTTGTTGTTTGAAATAAATTAATGAATCCCCAGAGTTTTCTGCTTGATGTGAAACTGCTGTCCAGAAGGAACAAAGTACTGCTTTGTCAGCTCCTCTTTAAGGGTCTTCTCCAGTTCCAGTGCTGTGTCCACCCCAGTTTCAGTCCTGTACTGCTAGGCAGTGTAGCTGTCTCCTGGCTATAGAGCTCTTCTCCCTTGGAACACTCAATTTACAGCTTCAAATATAAGTCTTCTGAAAGAAAAGTAATAAAAATATACAGGAAGCAGAATCAATAATGTGGTAAGGCAAAAAGCAATAAAAGGGAAGTAATGTTTTTCTTAGTATAGCAACTGAAATAGATTGAAAGCAGAAAGAAAAAACAAGAACAACTTTAAAAGATTGTATAATGGTAGAATTAGCTTATGTGGTGAAACTGCAGCCAGCTTTCCTAGTACAGTCTCACTTTGGTTTCACTTATGTCTTTGACTTTGAAGAGGGGGTTTTATCTAGAACTTGACTGACTTGTTTTTTCAAGGCACAAAACCAAATCTGTTTTTCTAGGAAGCTTGAGGAAAATTAAAGAGCTTTTGAATTATAGATCCATTAAAAATGACTCTACTTTGAAAATTAAATAAATAAAGCCGTCAGTCATCTGTTGGAAAAAATGCGTTCTCTTATATTTGTACAGTAGAGAAACCTAATTACTGCACTCCAATGCTTTGGAGTTTGAGCAGAAGAAGCTATGATTATATCAACCTAGACCTTACCCACACGAGTTTTTTCAGATGTTGTGTGAGTTTGAGTTGTGATCAGCCTGAAGTGTTGTCCTATCCTCTTTGGTTTTTATTTGTGTTTACTATGTCCAAAGGAAAACTTGCAAAGTTTGATTTGCAACTTCTAAACTTTTAACCTGATGGATTTGATGGTTTCAGGAGACAGACTTCATGCATTTTGACCAAGTGGCGCATATCATTAAAATAAGTATTGATGCAGCTGCCTTTCTTCCCTTCCTCACTTTTTCTTTAATAGTGGTCTTTGACTAAGGATAGGTGCTTTACATGGGTGTAGAGTAAGTTACAGGTAGCAAAGCAGGAAAAAAATATAGTCAACATATGACCTAAAAAGGGAAAATAAAGAAATTGAATATACAACACATACCACAGCTGCCTTTTTCTATTGCTGCTTGTAAGAGAGAATGTGACAGATACTTTTCTAGAATAAATCTGCTCCTATCCAATGAAGAATAATAGCAGCAATTAAAAAGATTTCGTATCCTAGTTATTTGGGAAACAAAAATAAAGGCAGACAAAGCTGGCAGTGCGTTGTACTAGCTTGTGTGAATCTGAGTAGCACTGCTGTCTGGGATCCTGGCTGGGAGTTTTAAGTGCCTAGTGGGACTTGGACTGGAGATACTTGTACCTTTTCCTGCCAGGACAGCTTTCTATATGACTTCTGTTCTGATTAGGAAATATTTATTTACGTGTAGTCTCCATCCCTCCTTCAGACCTCCAGTGCATGTGCTTTGTGCCTGGCACTGCTCAGCAACAAGGCAAGAGCTGCAGCCAGTGCAGTGCAGATGAAATACCTTGCAGATATGGACTTAAAGCTTTGAGAAATAACCCACCTGCCTATCCAAGTGGGAGAAGGACTCTCATCTATGTGTATATACAAAAAAGGACAAGATCCTTTCTGCTCTGACTGCTGGGAGTAGTTAAAATCTCAAAATGACAATGCAGGAACTGGCTGAAGCTTTTGTCCTGCAGGAGAATCTGACAGCAGCTTAGAGACAGCCGAGGCTGATCTAGCTCTGTTTTGCTCTGGGTCTGCCCGTCCTTCCCTGGCTGGTGCTCCCACCCACTACTGGCCCTACAGTGAACTGATTCAAGGGTGTAAACCAGTAGAAATGTAAGTCGGTTTTCCTGAGTCTTTCTGTTCACAAAAGCTTGCTGCAGGGTTGGATGAGTGTAGGCAGACAAAGGAGGAGAACAGGAGCGGGTGAGTAGAGTCAAGGAGACAGAACTGCAAAAGCCACGATATAAATTCTACTTGCTGTACTGCCTTGCTGTAGATGCAGTTTAGGAGCCCTTGTGGCTTACTTGTAGTGCAGATGAATCAATTCTAGCAAGATTATTGCAGCAACCTTAGGTCAGGAAATTCTCTTGGTGAAAATAGATCAGGCTGTTACAAGTAACTGTGAAGCTTGCCTTTATTCTATGTGGGTCATTCTTGAATGTGAGATTTAAAACTTCTTTCTTGCAGGCATTTTAAAGATTAGACAGTGTTTAATTGTATCTTGGCAGGAACAGCAAGTCTAATATGTTTAGAAACATGTGTCTGAGGTTACACTTCCTCTCAGAATAGCTGTCTTTGTTTGAAGTAATAGCAGATGAAGTCCTTCCACCACTTCTAGGCACTAACTTGTCCTAGAGAAGTGTGGATAAATTGGCAGCAGAGAAAAGGATTATTGAAAATAATTTATAGAGATCTGTATGGCTTTTACTTTATTTACTTCAGCTTTCAGAGTGAGGATACTGGCTTTGGATTTATTTAAAACTTCTGAAGCTCAACTGGAAAACCAAATATGATCAGAAATTAGTTACTAGTTATCTACTTTTCTGGCTGGCTTTTCTTAGCAATCTCCAAATTAGTGAATAAATAGAAGCCTCTGCTCTGCTGATGACAAGCAATCTGTGATTCAGAGTAAAACATCTTGATCATGGACTTGACAGTCCTAAACTTTTTGGAGCAGAAGTTTTGACTATCAGTCTGATACAACAGTGCTGGAAAGACCTAGTTTCTTTGAAAAGGTCATTTTGTTGCTGTACTGTCTGTTTTGCTTTAGTAAGTTTTACCCTTTAAGGAGACTATGTTTTGGTTTTAGAATGAAAAGATAAGTGCTAGAACTGAGGGACAGAGTTGACGATGTTTGTGTTTAGAATAAAGATGCTGAAAATTGCTCTCAGTGCTAAATTGTCTGACCAGCTTCTGCAATCTTGGTCTTCTTGGAGAATTTGCAAAGTTTTTGGGGGTGTCAGTTTTAGGTTGAGGGGGGAGGGGTTGGTTGTTGGTTTTGTTCTTGTTTGGGAAGAGGTAGTGGTCATGGGTTTTGTTCTAAAAATTTGATTATTTAATTAATTTTTGATTGCTACTTAACAGTCTCCTTGAGAATGTCTCATTATACCATTTCTATCTCTCTTTTAAAATATTATATTGTGTAAAATAGGAAAATACAGAGGGTATTTTCTGGAGTTGTGTGTTCAGGCTTCAGATGTGTCTTCAGTTTGCTTTGTTATAAATGGTAGCACTGAAAAGAACAAGTTTTGTTATCACAGCACCGGAAGGGGATTGTAATTATTCTTTGGAAAAGATATCTGTGAGAAAGCTGCACTACAACACTTGCTGTAATATATAAGATAATCCACTAAGATTTGTAAGATTTATTTGTCCTAATGATTCTAAATTGGGAATGTTTGCCTACACTATCTTAATTTCAAATAATAGAATCTTAATTACTTAAGATACTACAGTAACAGGGTTAAATGCTGAACTAATCAATGTCAAAGGTTTTCCTTTATACTGCATTGCAGTTATGCTTATAAAGTGTGTAGTTGGCATGAAATGGTACTGTTGGGGTGTAAACTTGGAGTACGTTTCAAGACAGGCATTAAATGTAAAATGCATTCAATTTAATTTCATGTAAAATCTAAGTGTAAAATTGATATACATTTGAGAAACTTAAACATACAGACCTCAAAACCTTCATTCTCCCTTTGTTCTGCAGACTGGTGAATCAGGAAAGGAATAGCACGTGGCTGGCAAAGCTGTCCTGTGTTGTCTGTACCTGGAGAGGCTGCCAATGATGTGGTCTCTTCTGAAACCCTCTGTTGCTGCCCCAGCGCAGGTATATGTTGAGAGGCTCTGTCATTGGAGTGCAAGTCAAGGGGCCAGCAGAGTCACTGCATGTGTCCAATGCCTGATCCTCACAGTACCAGTGTTTTCCTGGCAGTCTTTAAGGAAAAGTTTTACTGTAGGGAAACTGTGGTGCAACTGTGATCCTAGTAAGATACTGATGCTCAGTAGTTACTTGATGTAGTGTTCCCATTACTGTGGTCACTATATAGGAGAACTGTCTTTGCACTCTTGTAACTGTACATTAACTGCCAAGGTGAATCCTAGGAGAATCACTCAGCACCCCTGCACAACCACGTCACTCTCAGCAGCTTGGCTTTGACATTTGTCTCTCCCTCCTCAGCCACTTAATCCAGCCAGCAAACAAACAAAAACTCACTTTTCTTTCCTGAGATGATTTTCTGCTCTTCAGGGAGTAAACAGATACAAATGTCAGGTGTAAATGTCAAGTGAGGGGAGAATATAGGAAGGTGGACTCGGCTGCTGGAGGGGCAGGGAGGTGCAAACTGCATCCTGACAAACGCTATCTCACAAAACTAAATCTGAAAATAGAGCACCGGAGCCCTGCAGGGAGGTGTGCCTCTGCATTACCACCCTCACACAGCCAGGTTCAGAATTTTCTGCTGCATGTTGCCACTTCCTGAATTTTGCTGACTTAGATATTTTTTAACTGCACTCAAAACTAACTGTGCGAGGTGATGTTACAAACATTCAAAAGTGCCTCTTGAAAAATTAGTCCCACCCCAGCACTGCCAGTTGGTCTGCTCTGTTTTTTAACAAATCCCTTTTAGGATTATTGTGTGATTGCATCAGCAAAGGAATTGATGTGGATGAGGGAACCATAACCTGTAACGTGTTCTCCTTGCACCACATTGTGTGCATTCAGGATGAACTGTACTTTCATGGGTCTCTCATGTACTGTAGAGTGCACTTCAGGTAGACTATGATCAAAGGAAAGAAATCGGGGCATAATTCTGTAAGGAAAATTGAATTCTTGAAGTATTAAGTATTCTAGTGGCAGCATGCAACCAAGGAGTGAGGAATAGTGTATGTGGGGAGTTCCAGCTGAGCTGGCCACCTTCCCTTGGAAAGGTCACAGAGGGGAACAAATTCTCTTCACTCAACTATTTTTAATGGAAAGTCACAGACTTATTCGATTTGGAGTCCTGAAATGTTAGCCGCAGACCTAGCAAAGGTGAATGAATGAGTGAATGGTGGCAAATGGGTAAAAGGTACATGATGAAACACTAAATGGAAAGCATGGTATATGGGGGCATGTGATTTAGAGGCAGGAAAGACTGACTTAAAAAAAAGCCAAACACACACTTCTTTGGAAAATATATTGTGTTGAGATAGAAACTCTCTACAGAAAATGTTTGACTTCTTTGGCATCTACCTGTGCTGGGGAAACTTTAGTATTTCATTCTGGGTCAAATTTGATTTCTGCATTCTCTGGAGATAATGTGATGCTTTCAAATGCTATGTGTGTTTTGTTCCTCGTGCCTGGATTACATATTTTCACTGCTGTTTCTTTCCTTGCTAAATTAGTCTGTTGTGTCATGGGAATCCTTAAGCGGCAAGGACAGACATAGGTGAAAGCAGGTGTCAAAATATTAAAATTTCTTGTTGGGTAGAAACTCCCCATCCCACGTACGCAACGTGTATAACCTAGTGCTGGCATAGTCTCACATGGAATACTTTTGATTTCTTTCCTCTTTATCAAGTTCTTAAGAACCTAAGACTAACTTACAGAAAATGTTGGATGAGCATAATCCAGAATGGCCTGAAATATTTGGTGATGCCTGTGTGCCATAGGGGTATGCGGTAGGAGAGACAGTTGCTCCCCAAATCTGCAAACTCTAGTATCACAGTGTTTATTTGCACCTGGTAATGCCATCATTATTCTTTCCCACCTTGATTTCAACTGGGATAACTGAGGGTGGCCAGCCCAAAGCCTTTAGATGGAAAGTTAGGGCCTTTCTTTGGAAGCTCCTGGAAAGCCTGTGAGCTGTGAAGTCAAAGGCCAGAGTTGCAAAGCTGACCCTCTCCTGCTGTTGTGGAGGCTGTTGGAATCCTCCATACCAGAGGGACACATATTCCCAAGTGCTGGTTTATGGGGTTTTTATTTCATTTCTTTTGTATCCTTTGCGTGGGGCCTGGAAACATTTTATCTTTCTGTGTACCTTGTTCTGAAGGTGATGTGTTGAAGAAGCAGGATACAATTTGCAAACTTAGTAATCAGTGTGATGATAAAATTATATGAGGTCTCATGTTAGGTTTAGAAGGCAGTAACACAGACTTTTTAGTTCTGGTATGCTTGAATGCTCAACTTGTTGTGCAGTGCTAATATATTGCATATGACATAGGAGGAGATTTAATTTTTTTTTGTATGTGCTTCATCTTTTAGGCTGTTTTAGGGGACAGAAATGCCTTACATCAAGTAGTTTGTGCACTTGGAGCCTTTGAAATGATAGAGGACTGTAGGATGAACATCAATTCATAAGGTGTCCACTGTCATTTTCACCACCTGCCTTATGACACTGCTCGTGATGCAGGGGCAAGGAGTAGGGAGGAAGCAAGCCATGCCTTTGGCTGGCACACTGAAATCATATTTAAGAGGAGGTACTATTGCCTCTGTAAGAGACATTGCACTGTGCAGCAGCTGGCTGGTTGGAACATAGACCTGCTCATGTGCATCTGTGTGGCATGGGGACATTTTTTGTGTTTGTTTGTCTTAAACTGATGAAATGTGACTGGAAAACACTGGGAGGGTGACAGTGGTTTGTGGAGGTGATGTTTTGACCACTGCTCCAGACTGTGGTCTGTCTTGTGCTTTCCTAAAATACCATGAATTTTTGTTGTCTGGTTTGTTGTGTTAGCAAAGGATCACATAAGCTGCTTATATGTGTGGACTTTCTGCCATAAAATCATGATAAAAAACAAACCAGAAAAATAAAAAATCATAAATTCTTTGTTAATGCAGTTCTTTCCAATTTACATTATACCTTGGGAATTAATTGTTTCTTAACTTGGGAAACTTATTTGTGTTTAAAAGTGGAAAAAATCCTAAGTCCAAACTGCTGCTATTTCCCTTATGTATCTCAGTGTGGAAAAAGATTATGGGGTGCAGTGCAGTCAGCAAATCGCTTTTGTCCTGATGAGAATACTCTTCGCTTGAGTGAAGGCTTATGGTGCTGTGTATATGTACCTTACTATCGACACTGATTTCCTGGCAGTGCCACTTAATGGGTTTTGCTTGTTTGGAGACAGGCCTGGGCTGAATTCCCCAGCCACACCAGGCTGATGTGTCCCTGAAACGTCCTCCACCTCTGCAGTTGCCGGTTCTCCCTGGAACACCAAGGGTGCTGGTGGCAGCTTCTGGCATTAGAGTTGCTCACTGTGTTTAGTTTCTTTGTTGACACAGCTTCTTAATGAAGCACCTGATGAGTCAGTGTTAACTAATCTCACTTGGGTGTTTGGCTGTCTCCTCCCTGAAGACCAGGGAGAGACATACTGTCCATGTCTTGAGGATGCTGCAAAACAAAGAGTTATCATTTGCATGCAGCTATGGCTTCTTTCTTCATGCAATTTCATAACGTGATACCTGTAGGGATAGCAAATTGCAAGTGAAACTAGTACAACTAGAAGGAAATGTATGTGTCCCTTGCTCCCCCAGGCAGCACTTGTACATAAGAGGGATGTGTTAGAGATGCATATTGAAATTGATTTCATTTTTCTACCCCATTAAACAAGCAATTGTCTTTCAACAGCAGCTCACGGATGAATCTAAGTTAAAGTAGGCTGATTAACTGGAGGACAGCTGGCTTGGCAATTGTTTGTCATCTCCTGTTTAATATTTGCAGTGTATAGTGATACACTGGAGTCTTAAAACTTCTCCCCTCAAGAGACAATAGAGTAAATCAATCTGTTGAGAAATTGCTGAGATTCCAGCCTCCCTACCAACTTTTTCATTTAACCATGTTAAATACTGTTAGCTGGAGTTGGTCAACTCAGTGATGCACAACCAATGCTGAAAGACTATTTCTACTTTTTCGCACTTTGTATCTGTAGATTGGTGGCTTGGAGTTCAGCTGGGTTGAATGCACAGAGATAAAGCTTAATTCCTGACAGTTAACAACAATTCCTCATTTAAACATGAAATGTGCTCTGCTTTTACTTACAAGACAAGATTATTTTTGTGTGTACTTTGTGGACTTTATTCCCCAAAGTTACGGTGTACCAAGAGCATATATGCTCATCCCTATTCTGAATCTGAGTTTGGGTTATTCTAATAACTAATCTGACTTCTGAAAAGCAAGGGTGTTAAAGAGTGTCTCTTCAACTTTGACAGCTCTTATCTCTAATCTCCAAGTATTTGTTATCCTACATATTTTAAATTAAAATCAGATTTATATAAAACTTAATAATCTTCAGGATTCTTCTTTTGGTTGGTTGGCAGGTAAAGCAAAAGTCCTTGGGTCTTTTGGGGACTGAAAGTGGAAAGGATGGAAGGAGGAAGGAAACTGCTGCTACTGTGTACAGGGTGCCTCTTATGTTTTCAAATTCATGTCATTCTTACAAAGGGAAGTTAATGAAATAGGTAGTTTAAATGGCTGTGTTGCTACCTGCAGGGAGGGGAGAGTGACTCTACAAATTAAAGTACAAGGTTACTGGAGCACTTATGTGCCTATAATATAGATATATGTCTCTGAACTACTAAATATTTTTATTGCTGCTGCTTTAATAATTAATCTAACCTTTCGAAGCTGCAACCTTTTTGTCTAGGATTAATGTACTCTTAGTATCTTCATATCTACCAACTCATCCTTAAAGCAAATTGGTAGCACAAGAATCTGCTACAGGGAGCTTTTCCCCACTTTGGCTGCATGTTCATGAAAGAAGGCATGTTGTGCAGCTAGGAGTGGAGTAACAATCATTCTTAAAACAAAGGTCTTGCTGCTGGGTGAGTTCTTTCCCCTGTGTGAAAGGCTGAGTGAGGCTCTGTTCAGGGCCTTCCATGCTTTCTTGAGAAAGACCTTGCGTGGTGAGGTGTTGTTTGGATCTGTCTGCAGGCAGTGTAGGGTTTTGGGGTGTGTGTGGTTTGTGTTTTTTCAATCCTGTCTTGTTGGTGTAGAAAGGAGGCGAATCAACGTGTAATATCTGCCGTAGTGGAAGTGTATGAAGCAGGTTACTCAGCTGCTTGCATTTGTTTCCCAAGATCACTTTACATTTCCTTTCATTGCTCTCTGAGTGAGGGGATCTTATTTTTAACAGATGGGTACTGTGCGCTATGCTCTGCCCTGTTTACCCTTCTGCTTTCCACTAAATACAACTGATGCCCATCATGGATTGCGTGTTGTACAATCTGGCACCAAGGTGTGGTTGATGAGGAAGAATCTCCATCCATATGTTGCACGTCATGCTGGTTAAGATGAGGCAAGGACATGTGTGTTTTATGCAATAAGGCACATGTTTGCTGATTTTTTGATCTTTATATTGAAGGGGAGAAGGGAAGCAAAAACCGGGGAGGTAGCTAACAGAAATGTGGAGAGTGGCAGAGGTAACACACTCCTCTCTCAAGGTAGCTTTTATGACTCCAAGAAGGAAGTGTCTTACTGAAGGCAATTACTTTGGGGTGGATGATTAATGCTAGTCTTCCTAACCACAGATGGGGAAGAATACCCATAGAACAGGCTTTGTGGGAGGGCGAAAGAAGCAGAAGGAATGAAAACAGGAGCTGGCAAAGCTGCAACTGTACACTGGGGAGAGAGAAAATAAAGAAACTTAGGATGGACTGGAGTAATAACAGGATTCTAATTCAATAGACTATTTCTGAAACTCCAGGAGTGGCAAGAGAGCGACAAAATTATGGAGAGCCCTGCTTTCTAACAAGACTTGTTTCCAGCTTGTATATTGAATGACTTGGTGGCCAATACAAGCCTTTTGGATTGATCCCCTCCCTGCTGTGTTTGTATTTAATTTTTTTATACACGCAGAGCTTAAATTCTGAAGGTGTCTTCAGCACTGCCGATGACCTCTAAATAGAGTCTTCTTTTGGTGGGTAGTGGATGTTTTGTGTTCGTAGCAGGTCATGCAGTTAAGACCACATGATGTTTGCCTTCTTGGCTGAAACTGTGTTTTAACCCAGATTTCTAGAGGCAAAAGGTAATATTTTTCTGCCTCATTGAACTATTTTTAATTCAGTTGGGCTATTCTTTAGAGTCTCCAAACAAGGTTGTACAGGTGGTCTACTAGTAGTAGAACAGCTTGGTTGTATGACTATTGCTCAGCTTTGGTGGTGGGAGGGTGTTTCTTTCCAAATCAGCAAAGAAATTTGGTTAAAACCAGATCTGTGCTAATTTTTTCCAGTGGTACTGTTGGTAACTACCCATGTTATGAATATTGGCTACAACTGATGTCTAGTGGAAAAAAAACAGTATTATTTTTCAATCTTTGGTCATTTCTGCCAGTTTGCAGCAGAACATCCACCAGTAAAGCAAGGATGCCCCATCAGAACAAAGTATGCCATTCCCACAGTGATCGTAGTTCTCAGTTTTGTTTCAACTATTTCTGAAAACACAAATTTCTAGGATTATACAATTTAGCTTGAAGGGCTGGTATAGTGGTGATGCTTTAAGTCATCAGAAATACTGCTTTCTTTTGTTGTAAATCCACGTGTATTTTAGAAACAATAATCACTGATTTTATTCTCTAAAATTTAGCTTCCTGTAAGGGGTAGTTGTGTAAAATCAAAACAAAACCCTAGTTGCTCACAGTTTTTTGTGTTGGTGATTATGAAAACTGGGATGGATAATGCAAAGTCAAGTGCTTTTACATCCAGGAGCTGAAGAGGATTATTTTATTCCAGGATTAGACATAGTTTCTTTTAGGAAGCCAATTCTGTGTACGGGTGTCTACCATGCATGGATTCACAAGAGGTTTCATTGGAGACATCACTGTTTTCCCATATGCCACACTGGCTGCATTGTAGGGCTAATAAGCTGTCTCTCTTGCTTTCCTTTGCATTAGAGAGTCCATTTATCCTTTCTCCCTGGGTGCTCAGCACGCACCACCCAACTGACTGTTGTCTGTAATTACTATTTGAGCTGTTCACAGCTTATAGCTATTTATTTGTCTTGGAAACAGGCCAGTGTTATCAATGGGATTATTTCTCTTTGTTGAAGTTGTTATAGTCATGATGGTTTAGGCAAAGCTATGCAACTCTTGGTTTTGGGACACTGAAGGCTAATGACTCAAGACTCAGAAACCTTGATTTACAGCCCAAAAGTGTATGCACTGTTCAATGTGTGAGATATAGCAAGTGCTGTCTCTTGCTTATATGCCCTTGATGTTTTGCCTTACTTGAAAACATGAGGATTTTTGCTTGTGGACATCAGCACTGTATTGTGATAACAGAGCACACTCTAGATGATCTACTTTTTGGCTAACTGCTGGCCAAACAGAGCAAGTTTTTGCGAGGTGGAAGAGCAAAGCTAGCATAGGAGGAAGATCCTCAGCAGTCTGTCAATGGAAAACTTCTGGACATGAAATAATGTTTTGTCAGTAACAGTGTGGGCAGATCTAATTAAATGGGTCTCCGTGGACAGTGTTTTTCAGCTCAGTATGGTGGCTGTTCCTATTAGCTTTCTCGCTTGTGTTAAAGTTATCCTTGCAGTGCCATGGGTGCAGGTGACAAGCTTTGTTTCTTGTGAGGTAATTGTTTTGCTTGTTTAAGGTTAAAGGAGGCCAGAAAGCCAAGTTAATTTAGTGTGGATTTTGTTTGCAAGGTTTTGGTTGGGTTTTTTTCTGTAGCGAAAGCTGACAGAGTATGGAAAGGAGTTTTGGTGAACTCATGATTAAATAAAATGAGACTGCTAATTATGTTTAGGAGGGTTATTTAGATTGTCATAAATATTTCTCCTTACATTTAGGCCCACAGACTTTCTTTTTTAAGAAGAGAAGAATTCAGAGTGAATGTCACTGCAGTCTAAAAGCTTTACTCCTTGCTTCTGTGACTTGTGGTTTGGTAAATTGGTGCCTTGCCTGCCTCGACAATCGATGGTTCTGGACAAACTGGAGGGTTATAATTGAATTATCCCATAAATGAGACTTGAAGTGTTCACCTCATCTTGGCTTCCCTTGCCCTCAGGACAGGGGCAGGAAGGGACACTGCCCTTCAGCTGGTGCCCTCCTTTTCTCTGCTTCCAGGGGAGTTAGGGCTCCATAGGAGGAGCTCCACAGAGCAGACTGGGACCCTGGAGTCTCCCCTTGCTCTGTTCTGGCTCTTCAGCTATCATGTTGAGAAACATGAAAGAGGCAAGGAAAACGCTGTGATTTTTGGGGTGCCTGAGTAGTTCGTTCTAACCAAGCTTGAGGGAAGAGGAGGCAGCTAGATCCCAGTTTCCTATTGTTCTTCCTCTTCTGGCTCCGTTTCTCAGCTTTCCTATCCGTTCATGCCTTTCCCTAGCTTCCTGCCAGCCATATGCCTGTAGGATACTCTTTTCATCCCCTTTCAGCCCGTGCAGTAGCACAAGAGAGCCTTTGTTGTAGCTGGAGTGTTGTATTTGTATGCCGTGAAAGGTGTTACAGCAGCCACCTATATCTGAGACTTTCCACTTGGGAAAGCTTCAGATGGGAGCTGTGTGGCCAATACCCTCGGAGCTGAGCAGCAGAACTGTGGGGAAGCTTTGAGGATGCAGAGGGAATGCTGTAGAGAGAATTGTGTGGAAACACATTGGCAGTTGCTGCCGTTGAATTGTTTCTGCAGAGTGACTGCTGTGTGTTCATATAGCAGCGAATATGGATAGCTGTAAATGGGAGAAACTTTTTTTCACTTCAGGCCAGTGGTGCAGAAGCTGAAGAGCAGAAGCGGCAGCTGTATGGAGAAGGAATACCTCTTTTGAGGGGGCTTCACAGCAAGGTGCTTTCCTTCCCTGCACAGCTCCTAGTCTGCACAAGGCACTGCAGTGAGCTTGTGTCTCTATTACTATGGCCTAACACACTGTTGTTCTGAAAGTCATTGAGAAGAGTTGTCCTGGGAAAGCTGCTGGCACTACAAGAAGTCCTGTTTTGAGTCAGCATATTGTTGCTATGTTGCAAGTATGTATTATTCAAAAGCTATACTAATTATAAATTGGTCTTGGGAGATGAGGATAAAAATATCTTTCATCAGCTTGTCTCTGTAAACAACCTGTGATGCTATTTGGAAACATGGCACAGTTTTTGTGTTGCAAGTAATGTGCATGCTGCGTGGGAAGGACTTTAGCAGTTGTGAGTTGGAGCTTCCTCATGGTCAGACTGACGAGTAGAGTGGGGAAGGAATTTTTTTGACTACCAGAGATGGAAAAGTGGATATTCATAAGATTCTCTTCCATGCAATTTTGGGAGAAATCAGAGTTTCCCTCAGTATTGGGGAAGGAAGGATATTTATTATACCAAGTGTATGCCATGACAATGCCTTCTTTTTTTAAATAAAATGCCCTTAAGGCACCTTCTTTGTCCTGGGTCTGTGAATTTGGATGGAATCTCTCCTGTGTGGTGCAGGAGAGTATTTGCTCCTTTGTCTGCAAGACAATCACCCGGTTCACTGCTAAATCAAATGACAGCGTTTACTGTTATCTGCAAGGTAGTATACCCTACCGGGATAGGCTACCAGAGGGAAGAAGAAGAGCCAGCTGCCTGTAACAGATGCACACGGAGCGTAAGTAAGTGGATCCAGTGGAAATGATGTTGGATAAAGCTACCAGGAAGGTAGTCATCCCTGTGACAGGACTGATCTGTATAGCTGGAAGCTACTGCAGTGCAGTCGCAAGAGGAAATCGGCAACAAGGCCCTGTAGCCTCTTTCAGCCAGCACAGAGCTGATCCCAGCAGTTCTGCTGCTTGGCTTCAAGCAAATCCCTTGTGAATCTCCTTAGCCTTCCTGTGTCTGCCTCCTGCAGACATTCAGGTGCATAACAGGCATTTGGGAAGCTGGAAGTGTAAGCATGCCTTTTAGAGAGGCAAAAGCACTTTGCCTTTCCTTGTTCTTCTGCTCAACTGTGACTTAAACCAGTGTGGTACAATGTATCTTTCCAGTTTCCTTTGGGTAATGCATCTCACTGGAGGTCGTGGACTGACCTGTGTTCTGAACACTATGTTCAAAACAGGCAAAATATGAGAGGAGGGAGGAGTGTTCAATAGCCCCACTTAAGTGTCTTCTAGTTCCATGCTTTGGGACCATATTGACGGTCTTGAGGAGAAAATGCCTGAAGTATGCAAAAGGGTTTATCATCTGACTTAAATTATTAATAAGATTAAAAGAAGAGTATGCAAAGACAAACTGATTATACCCCACTGTGGGCTGTAGCGAGCGATAAAATACAGGCAGGATCTTGAGGAAACACCAAGGCATCTCAATTAGCTCAGTGCTGTTGGCTTCCTGAGTGCATATCAGTACCTTCTGCAAAAGGACGGTGCCAGGCATACATCACCTTTGCACTAATAGGTTTTAGTAGCTTAAATAAAATGGGATTTATCCTGTATTAACAATAGACAACAGCAGTGCCAGTTCGTGCTGTAAATCTGGTGAATGAGTAATGGCAATTGGAACCTCCTTGCTCCTGTCTTGTAACTTCCTAGGTTTTCTCGTTTGTTTTATTTTCCTTGGTGTTTGTCTTTGAAAAGCCAACTATGAGCAGTTACGAGATGTCAACCTCGTCTGTGTCCCATTGCATCAGCTCTGTTTTCAACTGCTTGAATCTGTCTCCATCAGCCTCTTAAACACTGATTTCCTCCTTTAGTTCACAGATTTATTTCTTTTTAACCATCACAGGTTTAACAGTTTATTTTCCAACTGCTTTAAAGGGAGTGGGAGTCTTACTTCTCTTGCTAAAGCATGACCACTCGGCATTTCAGAGCAAAGGTGAATGATCTGTTGACAGCATTAGAACAGATGAGTGATAAAGAGGGTTCCCTCCTCTTCTTTTGTTCTTTCTTAATGATGTTATGGAAAGGTTGGAGAACCAGGTCTTGCAGGGATTTTTTTTTTTTTTTCATACTGTTAAGGCTGTTTTCTTTTCGTCTCTAGTAGTATTTCACACAGTGTTGTTCTCTTTATGAACCTAAAGGTCTTACCATCACTTTGGCAAGCTCAGGTGTTAGAGCAGTGTGATTTGATTCTGAAAAGCGCTAGGACTGGAATAGAAGTCAGTTTGCATTCAAGATTGAGGTCCATGTGTTTGAAGTTGGTCAGTTTGTAAGAGGACTAGTGCTTCCTGGGATGAAGATGCTTTTCTGTGCATTTCTTCCCATGCAGCCCAACTTCCTTCTCCCTCACATATTAATTAATAATAATCATGGTGTGGGTGATGATTTGTAGAGGCAGAAATGGAATGAACTAGAAATGACCCAGGAAACTTCTGTCGTTCTACATATATATATATAGCTCCTAGACAGTCACAACAAAGAACATACTGCTAATTGTTTTCCAAGTAACTTTGACAGAGGCCTGAATAGAAAAGTGTATGTGAATATTTTTGGAAGATTATCTGAGAAATAACTCTAAATTTAGAGGTTTCTTGATCTGTTTTTAAGTTTTGTTCAAGAAAACTTTAACAGCAACCTAAAAAAGAATGAGGAGAAACTTTTCATTGAAGAATCAAAATCAATTTCAGTCTTAAATGAAAACCTGAAAAATCTGGACAGACATATCTGTTAGATATATTTGGGAGGTTGAGGGGAGGTATGGGAGAAGTCTCTGAGAAGTTTTTCTGTGTGCTCCTGGTGCTGATATCTCGTGTGGTGTAGAGATCATCTGAAGAAATAAGAGGAAAAGAAGGCTGGACAGTAAGCTGCAAATTGTGTTGATTCAGGAACAAGAAATTTTTGTTTGGAGCATTCAGGTTGTAGTAGTATTCTAGGCTTCCTTCATTCTTTATTAATTTATTTGTATTCAGTCATGTTTCTTGGCAGTTATCTTCATTTCGGCACTGCAAGGGAGTCTGCTTCTCAACCTGAGAAATACTAGTGGAGGAAAGAGAACAGAGGCATGTATGCAAATAAAATGTGAATGGCTTTCTGCAAAGAGAAAGACTATCATGCAAAGTACACAAGTAGACAAGTGGAAGCCACAGGTCTTTCTCATTATTATACATAGCCTGGGAGATATTGCAGACACTTCATATAAAACTGGGAAAGTAAGCATATATTTCTTTCCATGAAATGATTAGGGGTGGAGTTCTCCCTATCTAGTTCATTTAGGAAAATATTTCACACAGAATCACTAGGCTGGAAAAGACCCACTGGATCGAGTCCAACTGTTCCTATCAATTTAGTCCTATGTGCCTGACTCCATAAAGAACTAAATAGTTATCATTGTCGTCATCTGTTGTTGGAGCTCTGAAATGCTCTGGTTTTGATTGGATGACCTTCTGTATGTGTCATTTGGACATCTTTCTGACTTTCTCAAACAGTCTTGTGTCCTGGGATGATGTTGTAGTTGGTTGATCCAGGTTCATTGCTTGTAGTCTTTTGAACTGGAGAAACCTGAGTTAAGTCTGTTCACCATCTGCTGAGTTCAGGCACTTCCTTAACTCGTGTGATTTAGGCTTCTTGTTCTTATTTAGTGTTCCAGATAATTTGACAAGCTCTTAACTTGTGTTGCTTTTAGCTCTCCATAGGAGTCCATTACTGTTCATATGGCCCAAAGAAATGGGTGGAATTGTCTCAGTCCTCAATGTAGCTGTATCCACTGGTGAGGCCGCTCCTTGAATACTGAGTTCAGTTCTGGGCCCCTCACCACAAGAAGGATGTTGAGGCTCTGGAGCGAGTCCAGAGAAGAGCGACGAAGCTATATAACCTCCCTGGACCTGCTGGTCACACCATTTCTGATACAAGTCAGGATGCCATTGGCCTTCTTGGCCACCTGGGCACACTGCTGGCTCATGTTCAGTCACTGTTAACCAATACTCCCGGGTCTTTCTCATCCAGGCAGCTTTCTTGACAGACTTCTCCTAGTCTGTTACACCCCAACTGCAGGACCTGGCATTTGACCTTGTTAAACCTCATGCCATTGGACTCGGCCCAGCGGTCCAACCTCTTCAGATCCCTTTGCATAGCCTAACAACCCTCCATCAGATCCATGCTTCCACCCAGCAGCAGGATGCTAGTTGGCAGATTGCTTCATATAGATCCAAGATACGCAAAAGCTGCAGTTGCATCATGCTCAAGATGGGATTCCCTGTATGCTGGAAGTTTATGTATGAGGAGAACAGGCAACTCTGGATCATAACTGAGAGGCATCAGCAAACTCTGATCTTCGAGTCTATTTGATTACAAATGAGAAGGATAAACTTTTTTTTTTTATAAAAAATTAACAAACTGCACACACACACAAAACTGCACCAGCCTGTGGCTATTGGTTTGTGGAATTTTTGCTTGTAGCTGTGATATATTTTTCTCTGTGTTTATCACCTTATAGTTGACATTGTGAAAAGCTGGCATCTTACATACTGAGTTATACAAGCCATTTTATCCTGAGTTTTTGTTCTTTAACCTTATTTCTCTTGTCTCTTTTATTAGTAATAATCGTGTACCCATGAACAGAGGGGTGACATGTCTTATTATGTGAAGTAAAAGGACTACAGTGAAATCAGATGATTGAGAGTAGTGGGGGAGTGCAGGAAAGACAACTTGCTTGGCTGCCAACTTGACAAAGCATGATAGTTCACTGTTTTGGTTGAAAAACCAGAAGTGTTTCTTTTTCCTTCTGTTTTACTTGGGTTTAATTTTAATCCCCTGGATTGGCTGTGTCTGCAAATGAAGTGTTCATTATTTATGTATGCTAGCATTCTTATTTATTCAAAGTAGAAGGTTATAACCACTTGTATAAAGAGAAGGACTGTCAGGATAGATACTGAAATACAGTTATCAGACTGGATTCACCATGTGCCATATGTTATCCCTACTCTTCTGGACATCATTGCATGGAACTGCTGTGGTAAAGAGCAAGGCTCCTTCAGGGTGTTATTATAAGGTGTTTACTTTAAGCTTCTTCTCAGGTGTTAAAATGAAATTTAGTTTGCTAGTTTATTTGTACCAATAAGCCTTTGGAAAAAATGGAGAGAATATCATGATTAGCTTTGATTTTGCCCTGTGCCAGACTGAACTGATGGTGTGTGGCAGTGTTGAACAAATCCTGCAGAAGTGGAGGGGAAAAAAAATCTTCCTAGTGTTGTGTTTGCAGTGCTAAGTGTGTTAAGTAAATATGCTTGCAGGGATTCAGCAGAGTTTCTAAGTAGTAAGTATAAAGTTTTTTTTTCCAGGCACTAAGTACTGCATAATTGAAACTTTGTTAAAATGTTGAACCAATTTATATATCCTTCTCAAAAGCAGGGGTCAGGCTGCCTTGGCACTGGCAAACATTTAACACTCCTTTTTTGTTTAATCCAAACAATCTTTCCTGCTGGCAGCCAAATTGCCCATGTCATTTCATGCTCTGTGCTGCCAACACATTCTCCCTTCTCCATAGCACCTATTGCATATTGTACATAGTAACTGTAAATTTACTTCTGGAATATCAGACCACCTTGATCTGAAGGAAAAATAATTTTCTTTTTAAGTGATTGCACCTTTCTATACATATCCTATATTAACTGTTCGTATACTCCTAAGACCACATCTGACACTGGAAAACAAGGGGCTATTTTGGGAGTTTGAGGGAATAGTCATGAGGAGCTTGTGGTAACTGTTAGGAGTTGGAAGTCATTGGAGGAGAAGGCCCGCCCTTGCTGCACCAAGGCTAAATTATGGATATTTTTTATGGAATGGTAGCTAATTTGGGGAGTGCAAATATAACTTCTTGGATGTGGTTCTTACAGGCAAGTTTGGTGGCTTACTCAAATCGGTAACAGTGTAAATTTGTGTTAATCGGACCCATGTCATTTTAAATACGCTGGCAGGTGCCCTGAGTGTGCCGAGAAAGCCAGTACACTTAGTCTTGAAGGTGTGAAGCTCCCACAAAAGCAACAAATGTTTCCTTTAGGAATGTCCTCTACCTCTGCAGTTTAAGAGCAGCTCTGTAACTTTGTCAGGTGGAGACTTGTCTTATGGAGGAGCTATCCCAAATAAAGTCTTGCCACGTGGGTCTAGCACAGGCCATAGTCAGAAACAGAAGTCTGAATTTCCTGACTGTGCTTAAATTTTCTGTGTCTCCGGGCCAAGGTGCTTGCCATTACACATAACTGATTTTTTTTAAGCCTATTTTTCTAAGAAAATCAACTAATGCAGCACCTTCAGTCGTTTTGTGTCCTCCTCCTTACCCTAGTCTTATTTTCCTTCTGCCCCCATCACTTTCAGTCACACAAAAGCAAGCCAAAATCCTGAAGGTGCTCCTCATAGTGGAGGAAGGACATGGCACAGTCCAGGCTTTCTGAGTGGTTCTGCTTACAGGCAGCTTGTTTGCTCTGGCAGGGGCTACCCAGAGAGAAGAGTAGAACTTGAGAGCCAATACAGCTGCTAATATAAGATAATGCCTGCCTTCCTCTAACTCCTAAGCTGCAGTGGATGCTGAGCTTATTAATAAGGGAGTGTAGGGTGTTCTAATATCGTTTGCACTGTGGCGAATCGTGGATCACTTCTGGATGTCAGTTTCAACCATGAGGAGGGGGTTGCAGCAATTTTAAGAGCAACTAGAAAAATAGGTAGAGGCTTATAGCATTTAAGTTTTGCTAGTCATTGCCAAGTTTCCACATGTTTATAACAAGGTCACAACCCATACCCTCCTCCTGTGTAGGTGGCACAGAGGATTCACTTAAAACACTGTGCATGTCTGTGGCACTGTGGTAATGACTGATCTAATTACTCTGCCAACTAAGCATTAACTTTCAAGTCTCATTATATGGCTGACAGGGCTAGGAAATGCTTATGCTTCTCAAGGCTTCCTGGACATACTGCTGTAATATGAAATATTTCCTGTTCCTGGAGCAGAGTAGTCCACTGAAGGCAGCTGAATAGAAGTAGCAGCACAACCCAGAGATGAAAGGAAGTGGCTCCTTCTTTTAAGTAAAATAACCAGGTGAGGCACTGGACCTGGTTGTTACTCAGGCTTGATTCACAGGAGATTTTACCGAAAACCATGCTGGGCAGGCTCTAGGGACTTAACTCACTTGAGGTCTGATTGACATTTGATGGTGCATCCAGGTGGATACAAGAGAGTGATTGCCTGCTTTTGATAAAATGCATGTCAGAGTGGCAGGAGAGTTCAGCCAGGGGTGGCATGACACTCACAGCAGGGCATCTCCATCCTGCAAGCAAAAGCCACTGTCTGCTGGGAGCATGTGTTGTTCCCAAGTCTCAGTCTCTCAGTGGGTTCTTTCCTGAGGGGACAGAGTGTCTTCTGCAAGTGATGTACTTCATGCTTCATGTGTAACTCCTCTCAAACAGCGGAGGGACGTCTTTTTCCTGATGTTGAATTAGTGAAGATGGGACTGGATTCCAAGACTCACTGGGATAGTACTGTCTTTGTTCCCACTGCCTTTAGATAATGTGATAATGCCAGAGAGACATCATGCCTTTATAGCGTCTCTGGAGTGCCACACCAGCAAATGGTGCCATGGGCACTAAGCCTATATGTTGTCAGTGTTGTCTCATCTACCACTTACAGCACCCTTAAAGCCTTTCTTTGTTAAGCTGCTTTGGTGTTGTCCTATGCATAAGGAAGGCTGCATCTTCTTTCCACCTTGCTGCTAAGGGGCTGAGGGTGGCATGGTCAAGTAAGAAAGAATACTGCTTGGTAGGGCAGTGTCTGGAGGGGAGACTGCTGTTTCTTGCATAGGTGTTTCTGTAGATTAAAAGTTTCTGCATTTTTTGTAGTATCTTCAAACTGATGTGTAATATATTTGTGTTTGTAATAGATGGCACTAAGAAGGATGCAATTCGGCTGTCAGAGGGGTGAAGAGAGGCAAGCACAGGAGGAGGGATGTAAATACACAAAAAAACATATTGTATGTGGTCGCTATCAGGGAACACTTGATCATAGAGAGGCCTTACGTGGGAGTCAGATGACGAGTTTTTTGTCAAGTGTAACACATAGACTAGCAGAACACGGAGATCATGGCGCATTTCATCACTGTTCTTAAAATTTCTGATGACTCTGTTGGGGTATCTCTCCTTCTGGGAAGGAAGCTGAGTAGTTCATAGAAATCCCTGAGTTTCATGCAGTTGCTAACATGTATCTGGCTTATTTATTTGCCTGAAACTGTCACTTATCAGAAGGTTAAAACCAAACCCACCTGAATTCAATCACATTGGTTTCCTTTTATTTGTTTTTTGGAAGAGACTGGAAAGAAGATGTTTGTGAGGATATGGAATTTCTTGCTTAGTTTTGGACTTCCCTTGAAACAGAAGAATGTCTCGTGATCATTGAACCAAGGTGAATTTATGTGCCTGGCAACAAGACACTGTGTTAGAAAATGGAATCGATCTGCTTAGGGATATTTTTAAAGAGAGAAACTGTAGTGAACCTATCTGCAAGTGAATTTAAACTTACTTAAATAAATTTAAATACATTTGTCTGATCTCCCTGACCCAAAGTATCATTTGCTCTATAAATTAATTTTATCTGTTGCCTTGCATTTTTTGTTTTTAGTTATGTAGTGTCATCTTTTGCTTCTGAGTTTGAGCCTTTTTTTTCTTCAATCTGGGGCAAGAACTTCATACAGAGTTGTTGTTTCTGAGCATTTTCTTTCCTACATCTCCAAACATTAAATGCTAAAGCAGAAAAATGAAAATTCTCCCCACTCCCCCCAACTTAACAAAGGAAGGACTTTCCTAGTTTAAGAAAAATCTGAGAAGTTGTAGCAGTGGTCTACTCTCCCACTGCCCCATAGTTGCAGGGCTCTTCTGCTGGACTAAACTTACATCAGAAGAATATGGTTATAATGTGACAGAATGTTGTGGATGTGGTTTTATGATGGACTAAGTCTGGATTTAATGGAATTAGAGAGCTCTCTTCAATCGTGTGTTGATAGGTTTATTCAGTTCATACTCACTCTCAAAATTATCTGTTGCATGCACAAAAACACATGAAGCCTATTTTATTTTATGATCTATTTTTTTTTCTCCTTGACAGACCTTGATCAGCTATTGTCTGTCTGCTACTGTGCAGGTCAGGTATTACTGTCCTGCCTTGGGCAGTATTGTCCAAGTCCTGTTCACAATTGGTCTTGGCTGGCAACTTTCAAACTGTGTTTCTACACACCTGACTGCATTATTGATGCTTTTATTTTTGTAATTTTTTTCAACTTAGCACCAAATATAAATCTTTGGCTGAATGAAGCAAGGTCTAAACCCTCTCTTGATGTTGTTTAACGTGGCTGGTGACAACCATCAACATCCTTGAGCCAGAAAACCTTCCTGTATTCATAATGGAAGGACAGGCAAATCAGTTTTAAAATGCAAAAGCTTTGAACATTTTGTACATCACTCAGAAGGACAAGAAGTAGTTGGTGAGTAAGGGGAAAACTGAAGTGGGTCTCCTAGTCAGTGTCAGAGGTGGTTCCTGCTGCTAACTCTGAATCTCAGTTTTGGATGACATCTTAAAGTAGACAAGATACTTGGTATGGAGATTATCAAGAGGTTTGCTATAAATTATTATCTTCTAGCCTTCAGACAGCAAGGCTGAAACCCTAGCTTAAGATCAGAACTTAATTAAGATGCTTTTGAAAAGGGAATTAGGTGATCACTGGCTGGTAGTAATTCAAATGTGTTGACTTGTAATTAAATATAGTTTTTGCATTCGTTTGGCACTATTCCTGGAGAACTGGGTGGATACATGCTGTATGTGTACGCATACCTACTGTAGCAGTTGTAGGGCTCAGAATACACTTGCTCAGATTGCTGATTAATAGTTGGTTTTTTCCTTGTGGTTTGTGCCAAGCTGCACTTGGATGGAAAATGGATTTTAAAAGCACTAACATTGTTTAAAGACTAATTATTAGTCAAATATAAGCTTGTTCAAATGATCTTCTGTTTGAGCAAAATAGAAATTTACCAAAATATAGTTTTGTTCTTTAAAGCTACCCAATGTCATAAAACAAAGGAGGCATTGTGGGTTTTTGTTTCTGGTCACCACGTCCTTCATGATTTTAGATGTTTTAGTAGATAACATAGTGGATACTGGAGGAAAGAGAAGAATAAGCTTTGCACATCCTGAAAATTCCCCAGTCCCATAGCTTGCTGCCAGTAGAGTTCAAAGCCCATACTAGTATGTTATTTTAAGCAACTTAAATTTACAAACTACTTCTTGTGTCTTAGGGGAAAATGTAGTTGTCAGAAGCTGTGTTAGACCTTTTGCAGACTCTTATTTCAGAGCATTGGTCAATGGTTTCTGCAAGTGCAGTGTCTGACTTTAAAGCCTGAGAAGGAAGTAATTGGTTACTTAAACATTGTTTTGAATTAATTTAGTTTTATTTTTTATGATTAATTTAATTTACAATAAACATACTGTGATTTCAAATGTAGAATTTAAAAGAGTTTATTAAGAGATTCAAGTAGGTCTGATTTAATTCCAGCTGTAGAAGTATACAAAAGTATGATTTGGATTTGAAGGGTTCCTTCTCACTCCCTAAACCACCACTGACCCCAACAGCTTTTGCTGTTAGCCAGTTACCTGTCATGCCTGAGCTAGCCCCAGATGAAAAGCAACACAGTTGAATAGGTTTTCTAGAAAGGGATACTAGTCCTGTGTGTTTCAGTGCAGTATTGGAGATAAAAACTAAATAACAGGGGATGTGTTTCAAAATAACACAAGGGTTTTTTGGGCTATCTATCTCTGCAACAGTACCTCTGCAATGCACTTAACCTGTTAGCAGGTTAAAACTGAAGCCTTTCAGAAACTGGTTGTGTAAGAAGGGGCATCCCTCAGCGTCTCTCAGGAATGCCTGGGTCACTGTGAGGTGGGGGTGAGCAACAACAAAAATGTGTTTTAATGCATTTGACTTTCTAAATTTATCTTTGTTCCTCATCTGACTCCTGTAGTGTGCAGTAGTTCTCATACTGGGGGAAAACTGTGTGTTTAAGTGGTGTTTTCAAGGAGACTGGCACAATTTCTCTGTCAGGAGTTTGGAAACAATGAACACCACTGTTTATCTGTGTAGGTGGGTGTGTGTCCATTGGGGGAAGGAGGAACAGTGGTTTAGGATAAGGATTTTTTTTAATTTTTCATTAGTTGAATTTCTCTGGGGAAACTCCCATTTGGTCTTAGTCTTAAGTGTTTTTCCAAGTTTTTTTCAACGGTTCTTCCATTATTCCTTTTTTTTCATTTGTGATGTCTGAATGAAATTGCAAAGTTAAAGGTCATCGTAAGCACCATCAGCTTACTTAGAGTGCACTTCAAGTTTTCAGTAGGCTTTAGCCACCATTTAAAAGAAGCTCTGTCATTGGAGCATAGGTCCACATTGCAGATGCAGTGTTGAGAGAAGTGTTCTCAGGCTCTGGACTAGGCCATAGCTGTAAAAATGGCACAAAGGGTGGTGGGTAAGTCTGTGTGGAGCTCCGCTCGCTTTAAATGCAACAGAAGAAAGAAATGTTTGGGGATGATGGAGTTTGGCCATAGGAAGGAGCTGGATGCCAGGCTGCTTGGGTTGCGGTACCTTTGGGAGGGAAGACTGTGATCTCCAAATGAGGATACTACCCTTTATTCACTCTGTGGCTCTGCTCAGAGCAGAGACCAGACACTGCTTGCTTTTGCAATACGTATAGCTACACCAATGAAATAGACAAAATTTATATTCTGGGTAGTGTCTCCACGGATGCCTCTTAGGAAGAAAAATGTCTTAATTTCTTTGTGGCACCACTTGTATTCCTTGATTTCCCATGTGGATGACATCCTCCATCTGGTTCCTTAGGAAGAAATTCTTCTCCAAACCTGTAATATGTTAGCCTGTGTGTGCTTATGAGACTAGAGTAAAAGATCTTACTCTTTGAAAGAGCTATCCCAATGCAAAGGAGACTCTGTGACCTCTCTCAGAGAGGCCTCTGATTACTGGCCACTGAAGCATTTCAACATAGTATTCACATTAACAGCTAACACTGAAGAAAACTGGAAGAGTAAGGAGGGGAGGTCATTAGACTGCTCATCTAGGGGGATTATATCCTAAGACTGAGAGCTCTGCCTTTGAATTAGGAGCAGATTTGATCCAGAGTACAAAATATGTAGTACCACAGATTGCTGTGCATTTGCTTTCTAATGTAAGATAAGGAAATCCGCTCTGTTACCATCTATATATAGTAAGAAATTTAGTTCTCTGTTTCCTCTCCTTGTTTCATTCCAAAGACATTAAGCCCCTTAGTGCCCCAGGGTGTTACGTTCACAGATGTACACAATTTGGAACTTGTAGAGTGCTTTATTGCAATTTGGTTGTTGGGAATTCACCGCAGTCACAAAGAACTTAATTTTTAGCCATAGCTTTGCTTATGCTAACTCTATATAAAGTGCATTAGGTCTTGAGCTTTGGGTCTTCATATGCTTCAGTTCATGCCCTATTACAGGGACCACTTTTAATTCAAGTAGTAATATGTGGAGAATACCAGTACTCTAATATAAGACTCTCCCATGATCTCATGAATTTTTTTAATTAAGTGCTTCATCTAAAAATCTCCTATAACACTTGAAGACATCATTAGTTATCTTAAAGCATTATAAAAGCCAGACCTACTCATCCTACCTCATCTATGTTTGCACATATACTTGGAAATTCAGTGCTTTGGTTACTGAGCTGCCAAGGAGTGCATTGAGAACTGTTTGGTATTTCATGAACAAGATGATACCTTCCCTGCTACATCATTCCCCAGGACTGTACAACAAACTAACACCAGATCCACAGTTTGTTCATGGTGGGGAATGTGCCAGTCAGGACTCATCCACATGCATTTGTTCACGGCTGCTTCAACACCAGGCAAGCAGTAAGGGTTAAGCAGCCTGAGACCCAGGTTGGAGATGAGGGCACTGAGTGGGCTGATGTAGGTGTGAACATCATACAATCCAGAGTGCTAGAGGGATGCTGTTCATCGCAGCGCAAACGTGCAAGGATCCAGTGTGCAAAAACTGCTCTCAAACATGTGAACTTGCTGGAAGGACCACAACCCATTTACTGGAGACTGGCAACCTTTCCTCTTTTCATTACTTAAAACGTGTAGCAGTTCTGTGCATTTTTTCATTTAAAATAAAGGGAACCACACAAATATAACCCCCCCTACCTTTTTAAAGACAAAATATTTAGCTCTTCTCCCTAATAAAAAAAAAAAAAAAAAAAAATGAGGGGAGAAGTTAACACTTAGGAGGAAGAAATCAACTCAGCTTTCCAGGAAAAAAGGATCAAATAGTATGGAGTATCCCAGCAGCAAATAACATTGGTGAGTGCAACGTGTTGATCGCACACCAGAGAATTTTGTGGTCAGCTGTTTTCAGACATGTTTTTAATCAATATGATATTTTTATTCTGTCAAATTCAGAATAGAAACATCTCAAATTTTCCTTGCTTGTTATCAATGTTTCTAAGGTTTGGATGGTTAAAACTTGCTTCAGCTGTTGCGGGGCCCAACTCCTGAATCTTTCAGCGACTGGATATTTTCAATTAACCTGTTTTTTGTAGAGTGACTGCAATGGATGCCAGCTGTGTTTATGTTACTATGGTACTAAAGCAGGTGCAGTTTCCCCTTCTCAAGCAGTATAAATCATTTCCAAAGTCCACAGGCCAGTTACAATTCCACTGGCTTGAGGAAAAAAAAAAAAAAAAACATCAGGAGATGAAGTACTCTTTCCCTCAGGTCACCACCTTTCTGGAAAATGTGAAGGAGACACCCAGATCACTTCACAGTGGAGTATTACAAGTCACATTTCTACCAAGTTAAATTCCCCATCTCTTTTCAGAGCAAGGACTGTTTTCATTATTGTTATTTCCTGCTTTCTTGAGCTGGAGTAAATTGCTGTGGATTTCCACAAAGCTGCTCTGCCCTGTCCCAAGAGCTGACAGTCCCTGAGCAAAGATGAAGTGACTCCGTGTATTTTGAGAGACAGTACTTGTGTTAGGAACTTTTTGTGATACCAGCTAGGCAGCGTGTATATGGATAAATATTAACTGGCTGCATATACCACAGCACACAGTCACTTTGTGGTTTGTGTGTGAAACCGGGGAAGGAAGAGGCTGGAACACAGCTGCTTTCTGCTCTTTGGGGTGAAGCACTTGGTGCAAGGTATAATCAAGAGTAAGGCATTCTTAGGGTGGCTGTCTATACACTGTATTCTTGGTTTAATTAAGTCATGTCTGTTACACATAACAATGTTTCCAAGAGTAAAAGTGTCTACTTGGATACTTGAAAATTCAGTAGGTTTTGTTGAAGTGGAAATAGTGTTGTCAGTAACTAAGTGGAAACATTACTGAAGCCTTAGACTGAGGATAACTTGTTTCACAGGCTGCAGGACTGTTTCTAATGTTAGGCTCTCTGCTGGAAATACATTCAATTAACTTAAAATGTTGATTTGCAGATGCTGTGGTTCTTTTCATATAATAAATAATACCTAATGCTGTTCTTCTGAAGCTTATTCTGATGTTGGCTAGTGAAATGTCCCGTTGCCTACTGTTCTATTTCTATAATAAAGCAATATTAAATTCAGATGTCTATAATGATAATTTCCTATTCTTTCGTGAAATAAATTGTGCCTTCTACGAGTGTTTCTAGGAGGTTAATGAATAATTGACTACCAAGAAAAAGGGAAGATCCTTTTAATAGGCAATTGTGTGTGCTCTATGAAAATTAATAGTTAGGCCTCAAGCTTTACATGTGATATAAATAGCTTGGTGTAGATTTACAATAATTAGACATGAAGATGCCCTAATTAGCATCAATTCCAAACATTGTTATTTATTTCATATGCATCTCTGAACAACTTTAATTTAGTTTCCTAAATAATGAAGCTTAGAATTGACGTGTTTAGGACCAATACTTGAATTCAGTGACCCTTGTTAAATTGGTCTTGTAGGGAGACCATTCCAAAAAGCAAGTTTTTTCTTTCCATTTCACCCCCTCATCCCCCACCTCACCTTAATGATGTTTTCCTTTTTGTGCAGGCCTCTGTTCAAATTGAAAAATCAACTTTGAATATTTGTATCTTCTAGGAAGAAAGAGTGTGCAATGATTGCTAAAATAAAAGATCTTTTACAACTGTTGCTTTTATAGTTGGTTTTATGTTAGCTACTGATGAGCCAGTAATAAATCAGTGCAAGCCTTGCATGCCTACGCTTTTCCTTCTTTGCCAAGAACTTGGATATTTTTTGCTTCCTGCTCTCTTCTGTGCAGTGAGCTGCACTAGGAGTTTTCCTGTTTTGAAGAAGGATTACCAGAAAGAAAGAAATTACCACCCCACTTCAGATCTTAATCTTCTTTTCTGTTTGCAGATGCTTCTTTGCCAGTCAGCCAGGTCAATATTAAAACCACACTGTGCTACCTAAACCCCAGGCACTGCGTTTACATCAGCATTTCCAATTTCTCATATCTGAAGTTCAGAAACTGGCTATAAATTGAATTCCTTGAAAGGCAAGAAGGGCATGAGTCTCAAAGCTTAGCCATCTCCACACCAACCTGCTAGTCAACCATGCTGTCTGTCTGGGTCTGATCAAGCCAGGGTCTGACTGTTTGCCTTGCTCCAGTCCTGTGCTACCTGTGTTTGTCATTGTCCTTTTAAGAGTTTGCATATCACTCTGTCAGTCATAAGTGAATATTTTCATGTGGTTTGGCTTGTAGCTGGATGTCTGTTTGTCTATTATTTTAATTTTTTTTTCTCAATTGCTCAAGTCAATTCCACACACTCCCCAATATAAATATTTTCTTTTCCTTTGATTTTTGTTTATGTGATTATGCAGAAATATTGTGGGTGATACTGGCTCAGTGATGGAGGTGGCAGCCTGGTGGTAGCTAGCTCTTCAGTTCTCAGACTTTTAAATCTTTCAGCCTTCCTATATGCATTTGTTTCCATTTCACAAGTGACCTCCGTTTTTCATGAGTTAATTTTAATCAAGTGCATGTGAGTACTTGGCTGTGTTGTGGATTTTATTTATAGCCCAACAGTGTCACATACAAAGTGATCTGAGCAACATCTTCTGGACAGAAAATACAAATGAGGGAGTTAGGGCAGGGGAGTGAATTTTAGCAAATGAAGGAGCACATCTCGGTGCACTGGGAGCTGCTAGTCTCTTGCTGGGGAGTGAAACTATGGGCAAAAACTAACTAGCTTCTTCGCAAATTTTTTTTTTTCATGAGAATGTCATCTCCTACTCCACTACCACCACCAATGCATGTGCTCTGGGCAATGGACACAGGAGGCAGCAGGCAAAATAATAGAACACTTCACCTCTTACTGCTCTGAGACTTGGTGGCATTTGCACTCTCCCATACTGCTGTGTTCCAACTGCGTACAAAGTGGGGTGATTGCTTTGTGGCATGGGCTCTCCTGTGGCTGTGATTTCCAAGGAGAGAGCAATGACATGGGCTGCTGCGGGCTGCATCTGCATCAAGCTCTGCAGACCCTGACCATCAGCATTGGTTGTAGACCCTGTGGAACATGGTGGCATCCCTGCAGGAACTGCACCAAGGCAGGTGTAGGGCAGAACAAATACCACCAGATTATAAATGTGAGGAAATGGCTTAACTGAATTGCTGTGGTGCTGAGTGCAAGCCTTTTTCTTGCCCATGGCAAGCATGAACGCCCATTGCTTAGGAGTTGTGTGCAGGAGCATCAGCACCCAGTGGCTGCGGCTGGAATTCTGGCATCTCCAGGATTTTGAGCTCTGGCCCTCCTCTTATAGAATCACAGAACAACCAGGTTGGAAGAGACCCATCGGATCATTGAGTCCAACTGTTCGTATCGAACACTAAACCATGTCCCTCAGGACCTTGTCTACCTGTGCCTGAAACACCTCCAGGGAAGGTGAATCAACCACCTCCCTGGGCAGCCTGTTCCAATGCCCAATGACCCTTTCCATGATCTTTTTTTCCTAATATCTAGCCTAAATCTCCCCTGGCGGAGCTTGAGGCCATTCCCTCTTGTCCTGTCCCCTGTCACTTGGGAGAAGAGCCCAGCTCCCTCCTCTCCACAACCTCCTTTCAGGTAGTTGTAGAGAGCAATGAGGTCTCCCCTCAGCCTCCTCTTCTCCAGGCTAAACACCCCCAGCTCTCTCAGCTGTTCTTCATAAGGCTTGTTCTCCAGCCCCTTCACCAGCCTCGTCACTCTTCTCTGGACTTGCTCCAGAGCCTCAACATCCTTCTTGTGCTGAGGGGCACAGAACTAAACACAATATTTGAGGTGTGGTCTCACCAGTACTGAGCACAGAGGGAGAATAACCTCCCTGGACCTGCTGGTCACACCGTTTCTGATCCAAGTCAGGATGCCATTGGCCTTTTTGGCCACCTGGGCACACTGCTGGCTCATGTTCAGTTGGCTGTCAACCAACACCCCCAAGTCCTTCTCCTCCTGGCAGCTTTCCAGCCAGGCTTCTCTTAGTCTGTAGCACTTCATAGGGTTGTTGTGCCCCAAGTGCAGGACCCGGTATTTGGCCGCTTTAAACCTCATGCCACTGGACTCTGCCCAGTGGTCCAGCCTGTTTAGGTCCCTTTGCAGAGCCTGCCTACCCTCCAGCAGATTGACACTGCCTCTCAGCTTAGTACTACTTAGCTTTTCTTACTCCAGTTCCTAAATAACATAATGCACCTATTTCTCTGGTATACATAATGGAAGCTTTCTGCTTTGTAACTTGTAATTTATTTTATTCCTTAAGACTGTAATTTTTGTTCTTTGTTTATTTTTATCACCCTCTCATGTTACTCCTGCTCATTTCCTTATTTATTTTTCCCCTTGGCTCAGAGTTCCTCCTGTATCCCAATAATATAGCCCTCTGAGCTTTATCCTTCATTTAGTAAGCATCAAAGTTCAATAGAATATATATGACTGTTCTTTGGCAGCACTCACTGCATGTATTTCATAGCTGAAGAGTTTACATCACTTCCAAATGTCTAATATTTTTATTTAATCCGATTTTGATTAGAAACATCATTCAGTGAAACTGAAGAGTAGTTCATGTTTTCTCTGCTTCTGCAAACATACATAAATATAAGTGGACATTAGTTTTGCTTTTTCAAATTATGTCGACACTTTTTTTTCAGTAAGAACAGCTCTTACAGATGTAGTTCTTAGTTCTCAGATAAGCCAGAATGCCTTTTAGATATAGTTGGTAACTTGATAAAATCTGGATGTTAGGTACAAGGTGGTTTTCTTAATTGGAATGTGAAGCTTGAAAGATACTTTTGAAGCCAGGAATAAGTTCCTCTTTGGTGTTCACATGTTTTTTGAGACAACAGCTTATAGATCTGTGGTGTGAATAGTCTGGGGAAGGACTCTGCCCTCCTTCCCTGGGGTGCCATCACTCTGAGCCACATGCCTGCAGAGCATGCAGCATGGAGTTAGGGAGTGCATGTCATCTTCAGTTGGATGTGTGGTTATCTGGGATGGGACATGGTCAAGTCCTTAAGACATTTCTCTGGCGCTTGTACTGAAGGGAACTGTACCCACAGGGCACTCAGTTTTGCTGCATGTCAGCAGGTATGGGGACTTGCCCAAGGGAAGTGTCCTCCTCCTCTTCCTCCTGGGTATTGGGACGGGACAGGACAGGAGGTGCTGGTGTCCCAGCCCAGGGTGGAGGTGTTGAGGACCCCTTGTCACACCAGGAAAGGCAGAATCAGTCACAGAGCCTTTTTTCTCATGTCACCAAACATTTTATTCATTATTTCTTTATGTGGTTGAATACAGTTATGAAGCAAATTGATGTTTGAGCTGAAACCTGAGCTCAGCTTTTGTACGTTTCCAGTTCTTTATCTGATCTTACTGGCTCTGCAATAATATCCAAAGGAAGATTTGGAAACCAGAACTGAATTATTCCTGTTTTGTCAAGCAATGGGGTGATTTGTTCATAGCTCAGTGTAGGAAGGAAATATGATCTGATGAGATGGGGATTATTGGTTTATAGTTTATTTCCCCCCTGTCCCCTACAGCTGTCAGTCACCGTCTCCTTTCCACCACTCCTAGTTCCTTTCCCACTCCCTTCACATTTCTCCCTTGCTACAAAAGGATGGTAAATAAAGGAGGCTTTTCTGACGTACCTGAAACCGGTCCTTGAGCAAGGGAAATCCAGCACCACGAGTCATGTACTTTTGACACTGCATGCATAGGAAGCAGTGCATAAAATCATGTTGTCATTTACGCACTATAAGCAATCTAAGTATTGCCACACAAGCTAAAATTCAATTATCTTAAAGGAGGAACTGCTTGCTGTGTGCATTTGTCTTCAAAGTAAGTAGCAGAATTTATCGGTGGGAGAACCTCTCAAAAGTCCTCTGACCTTAAGAAACTTGGCCATACCTAAGCAAGGTGAGTTCTACAGCAGGCTCTGCCAGCTAGTCTCCTAGGCAGCGTTACCTCTGCCCACTGGTCTTAACCTTAGCCTTGCACCATCATAGATACAGTGAAGCACTACTCAATAGGAACCGCTATTTGAAACATACAGAATCACATAGAGAAATGCTTAGGAGTTGGTAAGAAAAGGTTAAGTCATTCATCTCCAAAAGGGTGGATGCAAGCATATACATCTTCACAATTTTAGTAGTAGCTGTGATGTGTACAAAGTTTGCAAGTGTTGTAATCGGAACAAGTGAAATCATCTTCCGTGAACTGTGGCTGGATTCTTTCCAAGGAGTTTGGTTTCCTTTTAATGTGGTGTTATTAATTAGCTCAGCAATTTGTTCTAGTTTTATTTGCAAGTGTTACAGTTCTTAAACTCTTCTATGAGTGGTGGGATTTTTCTTGAAAAAGGTCTTTCACTGGAGAAAAGCAAGCATCTGCCATGGGAGGATGTCCTCTTCTCAGGGAGATCAGTGTATTCTCAGCCTGCTTGCCAGCATCCATGAAAGGCAGATGTTAGAAATATGAGCTTTCTCATTTTCAAAGTTATTGCAAAGCAATAGGAGGCTTTCCATTCTTTCAATGGAAATATTTAGCTCTTACCACAGTTTTATAAGAGTGTATTAGTATTTTACCCTTGTAAAGCTACACGTACCTCTTGGCTATAAGATACTTTCGAACAAACACCCATTTTCCTCGGATGGCCCTGGGAAAAGTTTCGATCCCAGTGCATGGGTTTGGGTGGTCTGGCTTTGTATTACATGGGCATCCTTAGCACAGCAATTTACACAGAAATATGAGGTGCTTGAGGCATTGTAATGCCAGCTACCCTTTTATTGTTCTTCACCACAAGTTATGTTTTACCAGTCAAGGAATTCTGGCAAGTTGGGAAAATCTGTTCACAAATGGTATTTGTAAAGATAGCAAGGAAGAAATGTAAAAAATGTTTATACATTTGACAATTATGGGATCATTTTAATTATGTACATGAAAACTGCATGTGAGACATTCCACTGTGCTCATCTCTATTCATGCAAATACAGGTGTTGCCCTCCTGAATTAATCTTGGCGTGAAATAGAGATGTGATTGAAGAGGGTTGGAAAGGGAATGCTCTTTCGCAAACAAGTTTTCTACACACTTATTGAATTATGCTGTTTGCTGCAGGGTTTACCATACAGAGTGCTCCTTGTGTTCAGAGAAGGTGTCCTACACAACATACAGTTAATGTATTTCATATAAAGAATAAAAAGCCTTAATCAAAAACCTAAGACTTAATTTTTAATTAAAATTATGATAACTTTAATAGATTCAGGAAGCAGTTTTTTCTGAAAGGAAATCTTCACTAGTCTTGCCTTTTTCCCCTAGAAAGTTTTTTCTCCTCCCTTATGGGAATGTTACTTGGAAAATAAATCTCACTGGTAAATGGAAAAAGAATAATAATACCTGTACTACTTCTAACAGACCACTGACTGCGTTTGTATCAGCAGTTTTCTCACCACTTGTGTACCACCCCAGTCTCATTCTTCTTTCTTGTATTGTCATAGATTTAAAGTTAGAGGAGACCAAACCAGGAGCTACCCTGCTTGTGCTGATTCTGCTGCAGTGGTTGTGCATTCACATTCTATCTGCCTGCTTTTGCCTTCCCTGGACTTGTGTCAGTCTTGACACTGAATCTCAAACACAGAGGACTATTAATGCTAGTTTGAATGGCCCTTCCTTCTCCAGTGAATGCACATGTTACTAAAAGCACCCAAAATATAATGGCTTATTGGTCCTGAATCTCCCCGGTTCCCCTTTCACAGCATTCACGGAACATGTCTCCAGAGTACCTAGTATAAATCTTGAAAAGTAAGGATATCCCAGGGGACAAATGTGTGGCAACCTTTCAGAAACATGTTCACTAATTACTTTTTATTAAATCACCCCCATTTCTGCTGGCCCTTGGTGCATGTGGTTTCAGCCAGCACTGTGGTATTGTGGGCTCTCCCTGACATAGATGATGTTACCTGGGCGATTCGAGTCTTCTTAAATGGCATGTGGCTCTTCAGGGCATCACACAAATTTCCACTGATTTCTTTTGACATCAGAGAGAAATCAAGGAAGGAAAAGGAACAAGAGGCTTCTCCGTTATTATATATATATATATGTATACATATACATACACACACATTCCTATATATGTATGTGTATTTATACATGTGTAAACACATGTATGGGTTTACAACTATATTTATGAGAGCTTAATACCAACCACCAGAATGTATAAGTAAGCATTTGTAGGGCACATTATTAAGTCAACACAAGCTAAAGGAGCTGAGGTACTTTCCTGCGGTTATACATCTGGTTCAAGTTCCCTCACATAAGCCACCTTCCTTCAGTCCAAGGGAAAGGCATGCCTGGCAGGCAGTACTTTATTAAGACCTGGAGAACACCCGGTAGATTTCTTGGCTGTCTGTTTAAAGGCTTCCTCTGTGCATGTGTTTTGTCCTTGGTAAGCTAGGCTGCAAACAGCTCGAGGCTCTTGTGTCAAATTCTTTTTAGTTCTGCTAGGAATATGCTCAAATCTGGGGCTTGATATGTATATTGACTCATCCAACAGCATGACAGTAATGGTGAATAGCTCCTGTTTGGAGGAACATCTCATGTGGGTTCAGTGCTTGGGTAGAGAGGGGCTGCCCCTTGCTGCCCTGCTGCCTCAGTGATCTGGGAAACATTTGATAAATCTGAAACAAAGTGTTAAGCTATTATTTCTTTGTTCTTGCCTTTTTGAGGATCATCATCCATCTAGCAGTTTTAAACTGAAATTTAGAAACAGCTGCCGTTGGACTATTATTTGCTATCTGGTTAATTAAGATGCTGCCGTGCAGATTTGGGTCTATGAAATTCCTTTTCTGCTCTTATTTTAAGTGGCTACAATATCGTTAAAAGTTCAATAATGCAGATCCCTTTCATCTGAAGCATCAAAGAAAATCAGCTCCTCTGATACCTCTCACACTGTTTTTTGTCTCAGCTGCTCTTATTCATTCCTGTCAAAAAGATGCCAGTTGTGATTTAGATCCTGCCGAGAGAAAAAAGGCCAGCTGTTGTGAACAGCGGAGATGTTCAATTTGAAAAATATTACTGTGATTGATCAGCTGTGCATTTCATTTAGAACAAGCCACCCTTCAGGGAGAAGGAAGAATCCTATATATTTCTATGGGATCTTTGTTGTGTGCAAAAGTAAACAACTATTTATATAGGTTTGAAGAGTATCTTAATGGAGGGTAGGAAGTTATAGACTGGAGGTGGAAGAAAATTTATTTTTATAGGTAGCAGTTAGTGTACGTGAGGGTAAGCTTTTTAATCACTTTTAAATTGCATTTATATTAAGTCATCTTTACTCTGAAATTAGTGTATTATGTATCTTATGTTCTTTACACTGCTGTTTGGGTTTCCAGGGGCATTCTCCTGGTATTCTTTCATAATACCGTTATTCACATAAAGGACCTGTAATGAAACATCGATGTTGGCTGGGGGCTGCTGCATGGTAGCAGAGGAGATGCTGCTGCTTTCCTCTGAATGCAGCACCTCAAATGTGTGGTATTGTGGGCTCTCCCTGACATTGATGATGCTACTCTTTGTTTTACTACTTCATGAATGGCAAGCAGCAAGGTATGCTGAAGGTTTTTTACGCACTCAGATGTTTTGCAAGATGCTTGTCTTGTACAGTGCAAAGCTCAGCAAATACAGATACTACAGGATGCACAGAGGAATGACAAGTGCTCCTTTCTGCTAATGTTCCTTGGGAGCCAGCTTGGATCCTGAGTATGATGGCATCATGACTGCCTTCCATGTAGAAGTTGGATATCCTCTGCTTAGTGTCTGCTGTGCTTGGAGGAGCCAAGCTCACCCTTACCCTGCCCAGCTCCCATCTGAGCAAACCTGATCCTGAGAAGGGGCTCATCTGCACAAGCGTCATACTCGCACTGTCTCCAGCTCTTACCGCTGCATTCATGGGAGGTATGTGAATGCCCTGTATTGCACCTAAGCTGACTTCATGACTGTGGTCCAAACCCTCCACCTGTGTGTAGCTACAAACTGACTGCAGCTGGGAATAGAGCTCCTCCTGTAATGTCCTGGTACAACTGAGCAATACCAGGCCTGAAATTGGGTTGGCTTGTTATTCATTTGTGCCTTACAGGGGAGAGTCAGGCATGTGGAAAGTAAAGAGAGAGAAGGCTGCACCTTGTGTTTTGGTTGGACTTTGGATGTGAAGTGTAACCATTTTTATGATTTTCATGCAATACCTCTCCATGCTCGTAGTAGTGATCACAACAACAGAGGTTAAGTAATGTATCTAAAGGGTATTTTGCCTGGCATCAGTTTTAGCACTGTTCTGGTAATTGTATACAAAATGAACATCTGATCTAGTTTTGACAAGAAAGTTATCTGTTCTGATTAGATACCTACCTATCTGATAGCTCCATCAAGTAGGTATGGGATATCTGTCAAGGTCAGAAATTAAGAGTGCCACTGGTGAGGTGTCATGCTGGCTGCCTGCCCTAGAGCAAGCCTGATGGCTCTTGTCAGCTTGGGTTGCGTAAGTGTATGGGTGACTGATTTAACATATATTAAAAGTTTTAATTAGATATAAATGGCAGGCTAGTGTGTGTTTAGAGGAAGCTCTCACCAAATCTATGATGTGTAGAAAATTACCTTTGAAGGACCACCTATGTCACTTCATAAGTGTATTTTAGGGTAACTTTTGTCCTGCTGTGCTTGCTGTTAGGCAAATATAATCCCATTTTTCTTATTTGACTATTGGAAGTTCAGTCTATTACTGCTTTACTTGCTTGGCAGTGGATTGGATTTCTCCAGAGAGGAAATTAGATTTTTCCTTCCCTTCCACTATGTCTCTGTCCTGTGTTTACATCAATTGATGGTTGTCTGTGCACTGTGGTGCGTGTGATAACCTTTTCTTCTCTGCACTTCTGTATTTGCTGTTCTCTAATAAACTGTATTTGCACATAGTGCTTCCTCCCTTGCTCCTGGTGACAGCAAAGACAGTCAAGAAGTGCTCTGTGTTTCAGCTTAGCCGGAGGCAAGTGTAGGCTTAACCTGGGCCGTGTCAGCCAGCACTAATTGAGAGGAGAATTTTATATAGCCTGTGGGTAGGGCTTGCAGCTCTTAGAATTTTGTGCCTAGTAATGACCTGGAAATTTGGGTATGTAAGCTGGTATATTAGATCTTATTTACTTCCCCCTGTGGCAGATAGCTGCAAACATAAAGGTTTGTCTGGGAGTTATTAATAGTTTTTACTGCAATTTCTCTGTTCAGCTAGCCACTTTGGGGCCGTGTTATCTTCTCACTTGGATATTCCTAGCATCTGTTTACAGCAGAGGGCAAATCCCACAGAGAATGTTGGAGGAAGAAGAGGTCCCTGAGGTTTGAGAGAGCTTGGTGGGAATTAGGAACTGCAGCAGCAGCCAGGGATGGGGTCGCCTCCCAGCAGTCTTCAGGATTGCAGTGACGGAGGTGGCAGAGCTCATTGTGGTCGAAGGGTCAGTTCAGGGAACACAGCAGTGGTGGGATGTGCTACAAGAGCTGAACAGCTTGGAAAAATGCTTGGAGATGTTTTTATTTCCTCTTGTGCTCTGTTGAAAAACAGAATCTGAATGCAAAATCCTATTTTGGGGCTTCAGCCTGCATGTTGCTCTTGACTGAGCCAAGCAGCTGCTGGAGCTGAGAGGCATACCCTGGTGCTTTAGGATACTTACACCACTGGGAATTTCTGGTGTCCCACATTTTAGACCTAAAACTGTGTTGCTTTAGATTTCTGCTTAGAGTCTAGGGATAGTATGGGTCTTATTCATCTGAGTCTGATTGGTTTCCTCATTTTTAGGATAGTGGAACATCTTGGGAGGCTCTTAGAGGGAGGGGATTAAGAGTGTTTGGTGTATAGTAAATTAGAATAAACTGTCAAAAATGGTGCTTTGTGATTTTTATTTAACGCAATGTGAAACTGTGAATGTGAATCTAGAATGAGACTGTCTCCTTGGGGATTTTTTTCAATGGGAATACTGTCTCCCAGACTTCAGGTGCTTTGTCCTGACCGTTTTCTCCAAGGGATACTCCTACATAATTACAGTCTTAATGGCTCATAGACAAAAGCTGGGTGGGGAGAGAAAACTGCAAAGGCACAAAAAGCAGTTACCTTGTTTCTGATGGAGCTAGCGCTTAGGCTGCTTTGCAAGAATTGCTTTGTGTTTTGGGACTGGGGAATGGGCAAGTAAATGATGGAGAGTTATTCAGGCAGTGTGATTTAACCTCTTTTTCCTCTTGATATATTATTTGCAAATGACTTACAACATTTTTTTTCTTTAAATAAAAGTATTTGCTAGTCTTCCTTGTACAAATATCCTATGAGAATAAATGTCAGCCTTCGAAGACAAACGAAAGACCTTCTGAAATTCGAAACAAATTATTTGTTACCAGTGCGCAAGTGTAAGACCAAGTGAGAAAGGATGAGATGTGGCCCTTAATCCCTTCATGGCGATGACAGCTCACCCAGTGGGGTTTGGAGGAGGTAGCGATGCAGAAACATGCTTTGTGGCAATTTGAGCTTACGTTAAGCCAGTGTTACTGTAGATTTCCCTGGTCACCTGTCTGTATGTCTCTCTCCTCCAGATGCACTGCTCCTTCCACAGCTACAGGTGGACAGGGTGGGAGAGAGGAGCCAGCTGGAAAATGGAGAAGGCAGCATTGCAGATGTCAGGCTGTGGCATACTTGGATAATTTTAGCTTAGTTTCCCATCTTCTTTTCAGAAGATTTTGCTTGAAAAATTGTTGTCAACAATATCAACCCAGGGTTTTTTCCATCCCAGTGCCAGGGAATAAGCTCTTAGCAAAGGCTACTTGTCCTTTCTGATCTAAAATCAATGTGTCCCTTGTCACCAGTGCCAGTTGCATTTGCTGTGGGTAACCTGTTGTGTGACCTATGATCTTACCATGCCTCTCTCTGCTCTTGCCAAGAGTGGTGGTGACCTCCTTCACATGTGAGGGAGCAGCTCTGCACATAGTGTGGGGCTGAGCTCCTGGGGCTTTGCAGAAGCTTTGTTAGCTACCTCCTCACTCACATCCCAAGTCTTAGTGCTTGCAGTTGTGTGGCAGGCAGGGCTGAGCCAGGAATCTTCCTGGCCCATCTTTGTGTCCCATGCAGTTAATGTGGTACATTGGTGGGAAGAGTGCCCTAGTCCTGCTTGAAGCAGGCACTCTAACTGCCCCCACTGTCCTATTAGAGCTGTCAGTGGTGTTGGGATCTACCTAAATCTTGCTAGCCATGCAGAGATACGTGATAGAGTCCCATCTTTTTCTGTAAAACCCAGCCTTTTGGGGCAGTTGTTGGAGGCAATTGATTTTGGTCTGGAATAACCTAGAGCCCTGTCATCTTTTGCAAGGTATTTCTAGGTTTCAAAAAAATACTAAAAACAAAAACACCTTTCAGGACTAATGGCTCTCTGCAGACCTTCTGAAGATGTATGTGGGTCTTGAGTTGTGCCCTACCTCATCCAACTATGACCTGACTCTGGAAATGTCTTCCTTTCTGCTCTGCTCACTGGGTTCTCCCAGGCTCACATGTTTTCATAGAAAGCTGCCTGGAGGAGAAGGACCTGGGGGTGTTGGTTGACAGCCAACTGAACATGAGCCAGCAGGGTGCCCAGGTGGCCAAGAAGGCCAATGGCATCCTGGCTTGTATCAGAAATGGTGTGACCAGCAGGTCCAGGGAGGTTATTCTCCCTCAGTACTCAGCACTGATGAGACCACTCCTTGAATACTGTGTTCAGTTTTGGGCCCCTCACCACAAGAAGGAGAACAGGCCTTATGAGGAACAGCTAAGAGAGCTGGGGTTGTTTAGCCTGGAGAAGAGGAGCCTGGGAGGAGACCTCGTTGCTCTCTGTAACTACCTGAGGGGAGGTTGTAGAGAGGAGGGTAATGGCCTCTTCTCTCAAGTGACAGAAGACAGGACAAGAGGGAATGGCCTCAAGCTCCGCCAGGGGAGATTTAGGCTGGACATTAGGAAAAATATTTCACAGAAAGGGTCACTGGGCACTGGAACAGGCTGCCCAGGGAGGTGGTTTATTCATCTTCCCTGGAGGTGTTTAAGGCATGGGTAGATGAGGTGCTAAAGGGCATGGTTTAGTATTTGATAGGAATGATTGGACTTGATGATCCGATGGGTCTCTTCTAACCTGGTTATTCTATGATTCTATGAGGTGACGTAGATATTATACACTAGTTCCAGTACCGTGTAATTATAGCGAATTAATTCACTGATGTTTATACACAGCTTCTTTCTGGCAAAACCACAGATGCACTTGCTGCCTGCCAGAGTCAGGTCTGCTGCCTGCCAGGGGCATCAGGGAGGGAAGTAGCTGGGAAACTCCCCTCCCTGATCCATGAGACGGACTACTACCCTCTGGTAGTAGTCCAGACTGGTAATGATGGCCTAGCAAATAGAAAAGCTAAGGACATCAAAAAAGACTTCGGGGCCCTTGGGAAGACGATGGAGGGCTCAGGGGCACAGGTGGTGTTCTGCTCCATCCCCAGGATACATGGAGTAGACCTCCAGAATACTAAGAAGGACTCAATTAATGCCTGGCTCCGAACCTGGTGTGAGGAAAAGGGCTTTGGGTTCTTTGATCATAGGGTGGTTCATGCACCCCCTCACACGAGTGCAAAGGTTGGGGCACGTGGGTCTCCTAGCGGGGCTAAGGCCCTTGCTAAAAACTTAGCTAAGCTCATAAATCGAGCTTTAAACTAAATGTGAAGGGGGAGGGGATTGAGTCCAGGTTAGGCAAGAGCAAGCCTGGACGTGGGGCACTAGAGTTTAGGAGGGGGCGTGCTGGTGAGGACCACCAGCGCGTCACTATACAGGAAGTGGGGGAGAATGCAGCCTCGCTCAGCAAGGGAGATATAGATATTCTGGCATCAACTACTCCAGTTAATAGGCAATAGGGTACAAGCACTGTCCCCTCTAGGAGGGCTGAAGGCTCAGCTACTCATCTGAAGTGCATTTACACCAATGCACGCAGCTTGGGGACTAAGTTGGAAGAGCTGGAAGCCGTTGTCGGGCAAGGTGCCTATGATGTCATTGCCATCACGGAAACGTGGTGGGATGACTCTTCTAACTGGAGTTCAGGTATGGTGGGGTATAAACTCTTCAGGAGGGATAGAAAGGGTAGGAGAGGGGGTGGAGTAGCCCTCTTTGTAAGGGAGGACTTGGACACCTCTGAGATGGACTGTGGCGATGAGGAGATCGAGTGCCTGTGGGTTAAGATCAAGGGAGCCCATAAGAAGGGAGATTTTGTGATGGGAGTCTGCTACAGGCCACCCAGCCAAGGAGAAGCAGCTGATGAGCTCTTCTTTAAACAGCTGGGGTCAATCTCCAAGTCAGTGCCTCTTGTCCTTGTGGGAGACTTCAATCTCCCTGATATCTGCTGGAAGTACAACACAGCAGAAAGGAAGCAGTCTAGGAGGTTCCTGGAGTGCGTGGAAAATAACTTCCTTGCACAACTGGTTAATGAACCTACGAGGGAAGGTGCCCTCCTGGACTTGCTGTTTGTCAATAGAGAGGGGCTTGTGGGGGATGTGATAGTAGGGGGTCGCCGAGGTCTTAGTGATCACGAGATGATAGGATTTTCTGTCCTAGGTGAAGAGGGTGCTAAGCAGGACAGTAGCACTAAATTTTCAGAGGGCAGACTTTGAACTGTTTAGAAGGCTGGTTGGCAAAGTCTCCTGGGAGACAGCACTTGAGGGCAAGGGAGTCCATGAGGGCTGGGAGCTCTTCAAACAGGAGATCCTGGCAGCTCAGGAGAAAGCCATCCCCGTGTTCTGGAAAAAAGGCCAGCAGGGGAAAAAACCAACTTGGTTGAGTAGGGAAATCTTGAGTGAAATTAGAAAAAAAAGGAATATTTATAAGCTCTGGAAGGGGGGACAGGCCTCTTGGGGGGACTACAGGAGGGAAGCGAGGCTATGTAGGGAAAAAATCAGAGGGGCTAAGGCTGAGCTAGAGATCAGATTAGCTAAGTCTGTAAAAGACAATAAAAAATCTTTCTATAAGTATATAAACAGTAAAAGGAGGACAAGGGAGACCATACAGTCCCTTTTGGACTCAGAGTGAACAGCAGTGACAGGGGACGAGGAGAAGGCTGAGGTACTTAATGCCTTCTTTGCCTCAGTCATTAATTGTAAAGAAAGCTGTTCCCTCTGTGTAGATACCCCGGAAACAGAGGAGCAATACGAAGCTCCCATGGTCCAAGAGGAGGTGGTCAGAGCCCTGCTTGGCCAGCTGGACACCCACAAGTCTATGGGGCCAGATGGGATACATCCTAGGGTATTGAGGGAGCTGGCGGATGTATTGGCCAAACCCCTTTCCATCATCTTCCAGCAGTCCTGGAAGACTGGGGAGGTACCTCTGGACTGGAGACTGGCTGATGTAGTTCCCATTTACAAGAAGGGTAGCAGGGAGGATCTGGGGAACTACAGGCCAGTCAGTCTGACCTCAGTGGCAGGGAAAGTCATGGAACAGGTGATCTTGAGTGCTATCATGAAGCACTTACAAGAAAACCAGGTGATCAGGCCCAGTCAACATGGGTTTACCAGAGGCAGGTCCTGCCAAACCAACCTGATCGCCTTCTATGACAAAGTGACTCGGCTGCTGGATGAGGGAAAGGCTGTGGATGTGGTCCTTCTTCACTTCAATAAAGCCTTTGACACAGTTTCTCACAGCATTCTGCTACGGAAACTGTCAGCCTCTGGCCTGGACAGACGCACACTCTCCTGGGTAGGAAACTGGCTGGATGGCCGGGCCCAGAGAATGGTGGTAAATGGTGTTAAGTCCAGCTGGAGGCCAGTGACAAGTGGTGTTCCCCAGGGCTCAGTGCTAGGTCCAGTCCTGTTCAATGTCTTCATCAATGACCTGGATGAGGGCATTGAGGGTACCCTTAGCAAGTTTGCAGATGACACAAAGCTGTGTGCAAGTGTCGATCTGCTGGAGGGTAGGGAGGCTCTGCAAAGGGACCTAAACAGGCTGGACCGCTGGGCAGTGTCCAACGGCATGAGGTTTAACATGGCCAAATGCCGGGTCCTGCACTTGGGGCACAACAACCCTATACAGAGCTACAGAGTGGGAGAAGCCTGGCTGGAAAACTGCCAGGAGGAGAGGGACCTGGGGGTGTTGGTCGACAGCCAACTGAACATGAGCCAGCAGTGTGCCCAGGTGGCCAAGAAGGCCAATGGCATCCTGGCTTGTATCAGAAATGGTGTGACCAGCAGGTCCAGGGAGGTGATTCTCCCCCTGTACTCAGCACTGGTGAGGCCGCTCCTTGAATATTGTGTCCAGTTCTGGGCCCCTGACCACAAGAAGGATGTTGAGGCTCTGGAGCAAGTCCAGAGAAGAGCAACGAGGCTGGTGAAGGGGCTGGAGAACAGACCCTATGAGGAGCGGCTGAGAGAGCTGGGGTTGTTTAGCCTGGAGAAGAGGAGGCTGAGAGGAGACCTCATTACTCTCTAGAAGTACCTGAAAGGAGGTTGTAGAGAGGAGGGAGCTGGCCTCTTCTCCCAAGTGACAGGGGACAGGACAAGAGGGAATGACCTCAAGCTCCACCAGGGGAGATTTAGGCTGGAGATTAGGAGGAGGTTTTTCACAGCAAGGGTCATTGGGCATTGGAATATGCTGCCCAGGGAGGTGGTTGATTCCCCTTCCCTGGAGGCGTTTAAGGCACGGGGTGGATGAGGTCTTGAGGGACTTGGTTTAGTGTTAGATAGGAATGGTTGGACTAGAAGATCCTATGGGTCCCTTCCAACCTGGTTGTTCTGTGATTCTGTGATTTTGTGATCTTTGTCGTGTAACGATTTCATCTGTCGTGTAGTGATTTATAATTGGAACTGAGTGGAAATTGTTGCAGCTGCTGAGGCCTGGTGCCTGGGTGCATCCCAGCACTGATGTGAGCACCAGCAGGGTGCCTTTCCTGGTGCTGTGGCAGAGGTGCTGCAGAGAATACCTTTGATGACAGAGGTGGGAAGATGTTAACTGCTAAATGCTTGTTAAAAACTGCAGTTCTGAATCTTTTGTACTATAAAATTGATGTTAGAGATGCTGGAAAGTCAGTAGACTGTCCTAATACATGGCATATTTCAATAGAGATGTGGTATCTCGCATGCACACAGCATCTGCTGATGGCACTTGAAAGTCATGCTCACCCAAAGACAGCAAGGGTTTACTTTTTTTTCCCTTTCCAGCTTTTTTTGAGATAAAAAAATGTGTCATGTATGTTGATAGTCTAGAGCAGAAAACAGATGTGAAATAATCTCTGCAGCTGTTTCCTTTCTATACAATGAATAGCTCCTGCATATAGGCATGTGTGCTATGCACCAGTGGTTTAATAAAATACAACTTCTATTATTTGGACACCTCTGTCTGACTTCATATAAAAGTTGTTCTCATCTTGATTATTTTTTCCTCTGATACCACACTAAGCAATGCAATTGAAATGCCAAAGCCTTACCTATCTAATGCAGACTTCCTGTTTCTATAGCAACAAAACTTGTCCTTGCACTTAATGAAGGAACATTGGAGTAACTGGGACTTGAAGGTTTAGAAAAACAAACAGAACCAATTTATATGTGAAGCTTAGGAAAATAAAAAGGAAATGACCTCTTTGCATAGAATTAAAAAAAAATCGCCTAAGCTTGGGATATTTTGTTAGTAAGAATGAAACCATATTAATGACATAAGGAGCTCAGTGTTTTAATCTTGTTTTCCTAATTAAAATGTAAAAGCCTTTTATAGCAAGTGAGAGACTTTGAGTGTTCCTCCCCTCCTTCCTTTTCCAAAGTTGCTGTGTTTGTGGTTAAGTTAATGAAAATTTGGGCTGCCTTGCAACAGATACAATTTACTTCTGTACTGGCAAAAATCCATCAATAGCTTTTGTCATTGGCTAAAAAGAAAGGGTGGAGGGAACAGTGTTTAATCCTACATTTCATCTACAATCTAGTTCCTGGTCAACTTGTTTAAATCTGTGTTGCAGTGATAATTGCTGAGCAAGCTACAGATCAGAGAGTGAATGAAGGAGCAGCTGTCACGTTTTCCTATTGTCTTGTTGCTTTTTAATTACAATCTTAACATTTATTAAATTCTAATTCAAAACAACCATAGGACACATCCCAAGGAAAAACAACAATGCTGATAGCAACATATCATGAATGTTTACAAGCCTGTTTCTGTGTCAGCATGCTGATAAATACTACATGACATTTGTGGCAGGTTTATTGTACTTAATTATTAATCTGTCGGAGTGAATGCAGGCAAGTGGGAGATGGGAAATAGGGGCTTCTGTTGCAATCTTACTGGCAAAAAAATTGTTTAAATATTTCCACGAGGCAGTCCAATTTCTCTACTGTGATTTTTGTTGCTGGTTTGTTTTGTCATCATTTTTCTGTTTTCCAAGCTATATTTCTGATAATTTTGTATTCATCTTTGGGGAGTAAATAAAAAGGTAGCCAGAATTCAGGGTTTAAGGAAGCTTTTATCTACTAAACACACTTGTCATCGCCAGGGAGCTGAGACAAATGATGACAACAGTGATGGTAGCAAATTGGCCTACAGCAAAAGGAAGGATGAAGGACAGGATAAGACAGATGGAAGGTTGGCTCATTTGGAAGTTGATCCAGATTAGCTATGCTGAAAACAAAAAGCAAACCCAGAAACAACCCACTCAGCAAAATCCAGCTTGAAACGTGCTGAGTCATAGCATATTAAACTTGTGGGCAGGTGGTGTTCTATATGAGCTGGGCAGCTGTATCCTGAGAGCTGTGTGAACTGATTAGAAAGGCATGCAACATTTCGGACTGCGAAAAGGTCAATCCAAAACCCATGGATTGTGTTGTACCCTATGCTACCTCTAAGATTAAAAAAGAAAATCTTGCAGTTTGGTAAAATACTTCTCTAGTCAGAGACTGAAAGAAAGGTGACAGCAACGATACAGGAGGTCTGCAGAATGTGCTATGGGTGTATGGAAGTGGCAATGTTAGTGCTACAGCCAGTGGTTAATTAATTTCTCTAGAACTGGTAGTGTATTCAAAGCCTGCGTACAGGAGGAAACAGGATATTTGTGATTGTGCATAACTTTGGCTTCACATCTTCAAGAGTATTAACTCCCTCATAGTTTCATAAAGAGATAGTCTGTGGATGCCTTTGCTGTTGGGGGATTTAATGTGTTCGTGTGTGCTTTGTGTTTCAGGAATAGAGCTCTGTCCTCCTGGGCACCGGTTCATGATCACCATGGTGGCAAGTTTCATCGAAATGGCAGGGCAGTTCCTCATGCCCGGGCTGGCGGCACTCTGCAGGGACTGGCAGGTCCTTCAGGCAGTCATCATCTGTCCTTTCCTGCTGATGCTGTTTTACTGGGTGTAAGTATTTCTTCCTCCTTTTGGGTCAAAAACAATAGAAGTTCCTAATGTTGGTTTTGGGAGGCACTTTGCTGTCAGGAAGTGTGCGTACCTTTCCCTTTGTTCTTACATTCACTATTTGCAAAGATTTTATTTTGAAATTAGAAATAATAGCTTTAGAATTTGCTGCAGCACACACATAGGTTATGTGCTGTGGCATGATGGGAGTGTAGGAGATGGTCTTCTTTCATTGAGCAGCAAGTTGTACTTTGCTATTACTCCATCTTTTTCCTCTTCAAGGATGAAAACAATTCTTGACAGGATGCATCTCAGCCTAGCTGTTCTTTCATTGTGGCTGCAGAGCTAAATTTTCCCTTGAAACCTGTATTGTGGTTCTGGGCTATCACTGTTGGTTTCTTTGGCCTGAGTTAGCCAAGATAGATTATAAATAACATATGTCAGCTCTTGAACAAGCTCACTTGGATGTCTTGTGTCCATGAGGTCGCCAGCCCTCAAGTGGACTACCTACTAAATTTTGCCTGAATTCTTGTTGTGCTGAAGCCTGAGCAGCCAACCTGCACCAGGCAGTGGCTTGGGATTGTTTTGGCAGGTAATCCTTCCTTTCTGGCTGTTCTCACTCCTTTCTGCCCGCTGTGCTGGCAGCACTGCAGTATCGGTACAGCTAACCTGAGATAAGCAGGGTGACTGTTGCCTTGGGAGTGGTGCTGAGCCCATCCCAACCAGGATGTTATAAATTTCCTAAAAAGCCTTTCTTTACTGATTCTGTCTTAATAGTGACATGCAGTGGTGGCATAACACAATGGAGGCTTATGAGAGCAGTATTGTACAAAACTATGACAGTAAGAACATGTTTGATGGTTCATTTTAAAGATAACACTGACGAGTTTGAAATATTTAGTTGCTCTACACTGGGAAAGAAAATGAAGAAAAAAGGACACTGCAATGTGCAGGACCAAGTTACTTAAGTACAGAGGTCGGGACACACATAAGATGCTAGTTGTAATGCCTAACAAGTGGCAACATATAAAAACTTGTTTCAGTATTTAATGGTTTTTAACAGTTGTATATTTTTTTTATTAATGCCTGAAGGACAAAGTTCTACTGCGTTCATGGCAGTAATCTTTGCTTATCCTTGTGGCAGATATGCTGCAGCGCACCATGTAAAGTTACAAGTCCTGTACAAGATAATGGCTTTTCCCCCACTCCCACTGCTGTTTTCCAATATGCAATATCTAAATAGTCTCATTTTGTCAGTGATAATCTTGGTGACAAATAAGCTGGAATGTTCTTGTAAGTGTACAATACTGTTCTCCCAAACCTGCCATATGTTATACACATGCAAACACATACACACTCAGGTCTGCTCCAAAACCTCCTATTGGGGCATGCCTGCCAGCTGGAAATCAGCATATCCACCACTGAATATAACCCAATATCAAACAGAATGCTTACAGATATTCTTGTCCAAAGGGACAGTAATAACAGTGTGAAGGTACCTAATGAACGCAATAGATGACACGGACAGCAGTAACCCCTCAGCAGTCTTCTGGATGTTAGTGTGTTTTCCAGGTGGATGAGTCAGCATCTCATACATTCCTGTTGAGAAGTCATCCCTGGGTGACATTGAAAGCAATAGGAAATGCTAACATTTATTTTCTTGTCTCCAAGAGCTTTGTAGCTTTTTGGCTGGACAAGACAGGCAGACCATGCAAATATAATGGATCCCCCTAATATAATATTTGATACGACAACTTGATAAATAGTGGTAACAGTCGTAGTAATAGGATTTGTGTTGCCCAGGGTTTTTGCATTTGCAGAAATGGACTCTGGTTAATTATACTGTTGGTACATTATGAACTTAGATTTTTCTCGTCCATCTGTTGCATATTCTCTGGAAAGTGCTACTGTTTCATTACCTCTTTCCTTTCCTCTCTTCTTCCTCCTGCATTTTGTTGGGGAATGGAGTGTGGACTCTCGGCATATGTTACAGATGAGGGAAGAAAACTAACTGATATGTTATAAAAGAAAACTGGATAACTGCACTGCTTGCTAATTCTTCAGCGTGTACCCAAAGCAGCGAGTTCAATAACAGAGACTATGATAGCCCTTGCTGCCTCCTTCTTCCTCCTTCTGCTCTTTATTTCCATTTCTTGCTGTGAGAGAGCTGTTTGCCCGTCTGTTCTGGGGCTTAACCCTCTCCCACCTATAGATTCACTCTGCTCCTGGCCATGTACACATGGCAGGCTAAACCATCCCCAGGAGGTGGGTGACTAAGCAGAAGGGGCAGCTGGGCATGGATGGGGGAAAGGAAAAAGCACCACTTTTGTCTGGGAGGGATGTGCTGGTGGACTGGGACACTTGCAAATCAAGCAGATGCCTTTTCTGAGCTCTCAGGTCATTCTGGAAGGGCAGAGAGGCACCCACAGAAGCTAAACATGATCACAGGGGTTGGTGACAAGCACGTAAACACAAGTTGATAGAAGTTAGGCTTCTTTCAAAGTGTGTGTTTGTTCTGGAGCCATAAAGGAAGGAGAACTCCAGTTGTAGAGAGGTGTTGTTTCCTCCCCCTTGGATGCAGGAAACTCCTTATAGGACCATACCTTGAAGTTCAGCAAAGGTATCAATGGTTGGAGGTGAACTTCTGCTTCACTCTAATTAAAACTGAATAACTGGGAAGGGATGGCCAGTTCTTTTCTGGTACTATTAGACGGACTTAGCCTCATGAAGACACAAAGTTATAACCAGATTTGTTGCCCGGGGCAGACTACTAATTGACACACTAGACTCTTTGTGTGGCTGTGGGTTTGTTTTGCAGCTGGACGGGATCATGCTTCTTCTAGCTACGCATGGTACCTGCCTGGCCATTTTCTGTCAAGGATTCTTCTCGTCTTAAGATTTCTCAGACTTTGGATCTTTTTTCCTAGTGTCCCTCCTGCTCTCTTCCCCCTCTCCTCTCCCAAGCAGCAGCTGTGTAACTGGAGCTCAACATTTCCCCCTACCCAGCCCACCCCCCAGTTCTTCTCTTCAACTGAAAAAAGTTGGTCCTTTCCTTGCTGATGGAGGAAGCCAAAGACTATCAACCAAGCATCTGCAGTCAGCTCAGTCAGGTGCCCAAACCAAACCCTGGCAGAAAGCTCTCTCAGCTTTATTTTACATATATATATATGTGTGTGTGTGTATATATACACACACTCGCTCTGTCATGTATGGAGGGAGATTTTACATTCAAACAGTTCTTAATTTTTCAAAACATGCATTTGCAATACAGGAGGATATGCCAAAGCATCCTTGCAGCAACAGTGGTAGTAAATAAGCTGTCAAGCTGAATGGTTGTCATCATGACTGTTACATATTTTTGTTGCCTGATATCGTTTGGATTTCTGTCTGCCTGACTTCTCTTCATTTTTCTTCTTCAAAATAAAAAGCTTTATCTAGGATGGAGGTTTCACTAAGCTGTCTTCCAAATTGCATCAGCCTTAGAAGATAGTATCACAATGGTGCAATTGTCTGGTCCACTGCTTAGAAGTACAAGAACTGAGGCAGCATCCACAGCAAAGATCAGTGCTTTGTGAAGGAAATTTGAGGTTTATTATACATCTGAAGTTAAAAGTAGTTGTTAAATTTGTTCTTGGAAAGGCCTTTTGGAATATCAGTGAAAATGAGGTCTAAACAAGAAAGGAAAACATGCTTGGAGTCAGATCTGAAAGTTTGTGTATCTATAGAAGTATGGGAGATTTTGTTTGTTTTAAGATCTACATATTTTTGTTTGTATTAAAAAAAAACCCTAACCTGAAAAAAGGAAGAATGATTAGTTAAATTAATGAATCAGTTGATTGGCAGTACTCAAAGGAAACAATCAGATGGAAAGCAAACTTTTTTGTTTTGTAACTCTGTGTGAGTGTGTATATTTTTGAGGCAACTCAACTAACTTAATTTCTTTACTAGAGGAAACTTTTAGAGCAACAGCTGAATGTTGTCTGGAGCATACACAATGCTGACCTGTATAAAAGGAAGGCTTAAAGTCTGCATATATGGGAGATAATTTATGGCATGTTTAAAAATTTTTAAAATATGTTCTGTTATAATCCTAAAAAGTAGTTCTTCTGTATCTTCTCTCTGTCTTTACAAGAGAATCCAAATCACTTCTGTCAGCACCTATTTTCCTTCTTTGGTCTGCATTACCATGTGATAACTGTACATCTCGTTGACTGCTTGGCAGCAAATGTCTACGACAGACAATGCTTCCTCCTTCTCTTTCTTTCAAAATTGTATCGATGGGCTGAATGCCTCTAATACATTATAAAATTCTTCTAAGTCCTATTTCTAGGTGATAGTATTGCATTTGTGAAGCAGTGTAAAAGAAAGCTTCAATAATTTGTACATTCTGAGTAGTTTCCCTCTTATTTGTTTCGTAAGCGATTCTTCTGCTTTTTTAAAATAATTATGTAGCTCATGAATGGTTAAATGAGCAGCTAAACACTATTAGTTCCTCCAATGACAGAAACTTGGGAACCACCCTAACTTGTTTTCCATCTTTGTAGTATTTTCCCAGAGTCCCTTCGGTGGCTGATGGCTACTCAACAGTTTGAGGCATCCAAGGAACTGATCCTTCAGTTCACGCACAAGAACAGGATGAACACGGAAAGTGACATCAAAGGAGTGGTGCCCGGTGAGTAGGACAGACAACCATAAATTCCTCCACTCAGATGAAGTTGCTTGCTCTTTGCTAAAGGCTGCGCTTGGCTTTGCTACCTAGAATTAAATAACCTATTTACTGCCTGTAAAATCATCCCATTCATTCATTCATTTTGCTTTTCTTGAAAAACCATTCTGAACTCCAGCACTGTGTTTAAAATTACTTGGCCTGTTGAACAGTTGTAGTAATTATAGTCTCATCTTGCAGTGCCATATGTCTTTAGAGACATCTCTTGAAGAATTTTGCCATGACTACAGAGTGTGCCTTCAGTCCTGTGTGCCTCTGGAAACTGTGTTTTAAGAAAGCTGTTCACAGGATTCTGCCTGTCACACAAAGCTTAATTTGTTGGCTTGGAGGAACAGCAGCACTTGAACCCCTAATTCCAAAGTGCCAACCTCATGGCAGACCTAAACCATGTTACAGTTTCTTTTTAAAGCCTTACTTCAAGAACTGTTTTGCTTCCCTCTTCTGCATCATCCAAGTGATGTTGCTCTGGGGGTTGAGGAGGGGCTGCAAGGAGCAGTGGTAGGGTGCAGGTTGAGAGTCTATGTTATCAGTTCCTTGGTTTACTGATGCTTTTAGATAGAGCTGATGCCTTGTTGCCAGGATTGTCACTGAAATAGCCAATCTCCTGTTGAGACAGGAGGGTGCTTTGCAGAATAGGCTCTGCGTGTGTGGCTGTAATTACAACAAAGTCAAAGACTTTCTGCATCTCCATCTCACCTGTCAGATTTGGTTCAGGCTCCCCTGTTCCTTCTCACAGGCCTAATGTTGTCCATAAACACTAATTTTGCACTGTCGTTTGCAATTTGTATCAGATTACCCACAACTCAGAAAACAGTGGAAATGCGTTTTTTTCCCACTGTTTCAAACCCTGACTACCCTGACCCCAGGGGAGACGTCACCCAGTAGCTCTACTGATGGGTAGGTGTGGTGCTTCCTGCACTTGGTTGATACTCATTGGAGTAGCTGACAGGTCTCCAGAGTAACTATAGCTTCAGTCAGCGCTAAAGAGTAGAAAAATGTCACTGTTAACATCAGTACTTAACAAATGAAGCAGTCTTCATCACTGAGGCGTGAGAAAGTCTCATCAGGGTCTGTGGTATTCATACCCATGTCACTGATGTAATTTCTGGTCCAGTTGGCAGACCAGTGTTAATTAGCTCATTTGCACATAATTGTACATCTGGGTTTACAGTTCCTGGACCTATATCACATGCAACATGGATTTGCAATGTAAATACCATTTTACTGGTAAAGTTCTGAAAAGTATAGGGGTATGTGAGCAGCCATCAACCCGGTGATCTCCACCACCACCGTCCTCCTTTTTACAGATCTTCCCCAGAGTAAATCATGCATCTTGGAGAAAACTAATCTCTGAGGCAACAAAATGCCTCACAAATGGACTTGGAGTTTCTAAACAACTGTAAACCTGCCTTTTCTCAGCTAGTCAGCTTCTTGAAATTTCAGATGAAATAAAATGTATTTTACAGGAAAGAAAACATAAATTACCTGAGCTTCACTTATGGAAAATTATAAAGATGCAACTGTGTGCTAGAGGGATTTATTATAATGATCTTGTCATGGAGGAATTCTGAGTATCAAAATGGTTTTATGACTGTTATTTGTGACCAATTACTTTTTCCAGCACTTTCATGGTAGGGGTATGCTCCCTTTCGTGTAGAAAACAGAATGTTATTACACACGTTGATGCTATGGATTTTTTGTCTGCAAATACATTTAGATGTAACAGTCATCAGTACATAACACTTTGCAAATTATAAGTGATTTAGAACATGGTCGTTTCTGCCTCCTTGTTGATGCTGGATTTGTTTAGGTTATTCTTGGGATTTTTTAACTGTTTCTTCCTTTACTTTTTCTCTTTAAACTCTCTCTTGTAGCCCCACCTGTTAAGGCTTTCCTGACCCAGCTTTGGTGGCATGCTGCATTTCTGTAGGGCAAATAAGAGAGGAGCAGTATCAAAAGGATGATATAAGCTTAACTAAAAATTTCTGCAAGGACCTTTTCTCTCATTCTGGGTGTGTGGGAGTATTGTTAGTCTGAGTGAGGACAGGACAAAAGTAGAAATTCCAAATGAGTAAAGTGATCAAACTGCAGGCTGTGTGTCTCCCGGTGGGTCAGTAAGCAGAAGAAAACATTTCTCTGCTTCTATGTGTTATGATCATATACCCGTAGTTGCTGCAGCCCAGAATGGGTAGAAAGCTAGTACTTGTCTGGGAGAAAGGATGCCATTGAGCTTGATGCAGATATCCTCTCTTTCTCTTTGACTCCATTGTTGAGCTTTCCTATCTGTGTGGAAGGGGGTTGTTAGTAGTTAGTTTTATCCTTTGTTTTCCATCTGAAAGGGCTAGAAACTGCTTTGCTCAAGTTAGGGACCATTGTGTTGCTGGTTATTATTCCTCACAGCAATGTCCTAACAACCTCCTGTGATTGAATTACTCCCAATACATTTAAAGGATAAACTGCTCACTTGCAGTCCCTTACAGCTGTAAACCTCACTGTAATTTTACTCATGCACTCCAGTCAGACTACTGTATCCTATATATAACACATCATTACAGGAGTTGCAGTAGTTTTGTATGTAGCTATTTTGGCAGCTGATACTGATACAAGAAGTATTTTATTATGGAACAAGAGTTCCATAATAAAACAGAAGTAGTGTTCAAGTGGGTGAAGTTTTTCTGGGATAGAGGAAAATGCAGATTTTAATTACTGTCCAAGTAATGAGCAGGCTTGTTTTCCTTTCTGAAGGATCACACCTTTCCCATGGTCTGCTGAAAGCTTTTACTTGTCCATTTGGCTACACTTCTCAAAGAGGAAAGTGGCATAAGCTTCTGTGAGGACTGTTTGCATTACAGCAAGGTGGCTCCTGGATGGAAAAAAACGGAAGCAAAATTTATTGGCTGTTTTTTAATTAATCTGTAGGGTGAGAGTGATTTTCCCGTGCACTTCTGGGAGATGTCTCTAAAGAGAACAACTAAGTGTCTGGGCAACAGTTCCCAAAGGTCTGGCAGTTGTGGTAACAACCCATGTCTGGAGAAAATCAGCATGGGCAGTTGATGGGAAACATCAGCCAGCAGGAGTATATGCACAGCAAACAAATTAAAGCGAGACAAGGGATGTTGATTGCTGTCCAGAGTGTTGTAAATTAACATTGCCCTTATCTTCTCAGTAAGCTGCCCCAGGGGTGTAATGTAGTGCCTGTTGTTGCAAAAACAAAGGAGAGCTGCCCCCTTGACTGCTTTAAGTGTCTTTGAGTGATTGGTACACCTTGTGATTTTTGGCAGGAATAATTAGCCTTCTTAAAGAGATTTTGGGGTTTATGAGGTGGTATTTTCTTCTTTAATGGTTAAGAAATCTAGGTGAGCTAATTAGATGTGGTTAAATAATCCCTAATGTCTTGAGTCTCAAAATTTCACCACTTGGCTCAATATTTTGCCTGCTCTTAGAAATAAAGGTTAAATTTTTGGATCAAGGGGATGATTTTTATCCAGCTGCATCCTGAAATGTCGTTTGTGACATTTGTAGAGTTTTGTTGACAAGTATTTCAAAACATGGTCCAAAAAAGTCAGCGTCAGTCATGAGCAAATGAAGTATTTTGGTAATATTCATTCAGTACAGATTTTTGACTGCCACTTACTCAAAAAACTTCCACATCTCTTCCTTGTTCCACTGTGAATAGAAACAAATGTATATTTCGTGTTGACCCTAGTGAAATAAATGCTAAAGAAGCATGGAGATCAGTTTAAAGAACAGGAGAAAAGAATACCTGCAGGAATTGAAAATCCCAAAGTGCTATCTGTCCTTACACTTTTTAAAGATACCTTGTTTAGGTAGATTTGATTATTTTGGGAGAATGTGTGGGTTTTTTTCATGTGGGATGAGGAGTCTGCTTGTTGGCCGGAGCAAGTTGAGTGCTGCAATCTGATCTCTGCTGCAGCAGCACTCATTCCTGCCAGTGTGTTTAAGTGTGCTGGGACATGCACCACTAGAGAAGCTGTATGAACAGTTACATGAGTGTCAGACTTGATGCTTCCATGGAAACCCACCCTTGCGAGGTTCTCCTCTTCCCCTGTGATGGGAAACATTTCAGATGCTATTTAACAGAAAAATAACTGCTTGACCAGGCTGAGTAATAAACCCCACTTTTTCCTCATCTCTAGATGAAAATTGGAGTGTTCTGGTGGACAGACAGGTTGTAGTTGTTCCTTTCTAAGCTTACAGAAATAATATTAATGCACTTACAAAAGCATTCAAATAGATGTGAAGACTTGAGTATACAAGATCCATTGTGCAGAGGAAGAAAGGGTACAGTGGTGACAAGTGCTGTGTTTGTATGTGTGTGGATTGCAGTTAGGAAAGCTGTGTTTTCAGGGGATTTCCTTTTAATTAAAAGAAAAATTATCATTCACCTTTCTTGCTACTGAGCAGCATGCTGCCATGATTTTCTTTTATACATAAGCTAATTTGCTCTTTTGTTTTGCTGTTCATTGTTTGGTTGGGGATTTTTCCTGAGGCTTGGATCTATGTATTTGCATGCTTTTTCTTTTTTTAATTGGGTAAAGAACAGCGGAAAAGGTAAACAAGAGCCTTATGTCTGAAAGTCAATCTCTTTCCCTAACAGAAGGGATGAACTGTCCCTACAAAATTCTACTTGTATCCTTAGACACTCCTACCTACAGCTATACTAGTGTTTTAAAGCTCGTAGTGGATGAACAGTTGGATGTATTACCTAGAGAAAAAATGCTAGTTCCCTGGCCCCTTAATACAGGTAACTCCATGTGATGCTACTAAGTACAAACCTGCCACCTATGTTTCTTTAGTATCACAGAATCACCAGGTTGGAAAAGACCCACAGGATCATTGAGTCCAAACATTCCTATCAATCACTAAACCATGCTCTTCAGCACCTCATCCACCCGTCCTTTAAACACCTCAAGGGAAGGTGACTCAACCACCAACCTGGGCAGCCTGTACCAGTGCCCAATGACCCTTTCTGTGAAAAATTTTTTCCTAATGTCAAACCTGAACCTCTCCTGGAGGAGCTTGAGGTCATTCCCTCTTGTCTTGTCCCCTGTCTCTTGGGATAAGAGGCCAGCACACTCCTCTCCACAAACCTCCTTTCGGGTAGTTGTAGAGACCAATAAAGTCTCCCCTCAGCCTTCTCCAGGCTAAACAACCCCAGTTCTTTCAGCTGCTCCTCATAAGACTTGTTCTCCAGCCCCTTTACCAGTTTTGTTACTCTTCTCTGGACATGCTGCAGAGCCTCAACATCCTTCTTGTGGTGAGGGGCCAAATAGTAGATCCAGTTTCTTGATTGTTTAAAGCTGCCAAACATGAATATCCCATGCAAGTCCCAGAGGCAGCCAGATAAACATGGGTAATTTAGTTATAACAGTTCAAGGTGCATCTTGAAGGCAGCCTTTAAGGCTTGCAAAGGACCTTGTGTCAGCCACACATCTTGCATAAAAACAACCAGTGATTTCCATTGCCCTCTTGTGTGTTAAATCAGCTTTCAGGAGAAAATAGGTTTCTCCAGGTGGCCCCTATTGTCCAGGAGTAGGAACTGATGAAGCTTATGAAACTCTTTCAGGACATGCAGTACATGATAAACAGTGAGTAACAAAAATAAAACTGATCAGTGCAAGTCCTTTTTCTGTTGGCTAGAGTGGAAGAGGAGAGCCCATACGTGCCCTGATTACATCCCTGGTGAGGACAGCACTGACCTCTGGCAACAGCACAGTTTGAAGGATAGAGAGGAAAAACTGAGCGCTTGACTGAGTACATGCCTCTTGATGCCACTGGGAAAAGCCAAATGAGCTAGATTTTTTTTTTTTTAAAGGGATGAATTGTTAGCCTCTATTGGAGCTTGAATGACTCTTTCTCACTAGTTGAGTCCTCCGCAGACTTTTGCTGGCCACACTCCAGCTTGTCACAGCTGCTCTGTGCCCAGCTGGCACACTGGCTCTTTGTCTGCAGTGCTACCTTTCCTCACAGAGGAGCTGGCTTTGTAAGGCAGGAACTGCATGCAGAGGGCTGGCAGCAAGCCCTGGTGATGCCAGCACTCTCCCGTGCAACAGGTGGGAGGAGGATATATGGAGTCTGGATGTGGATGAGAGGGGTAGGAGAAGAGATCATGGGGACCAAATGGAAATGGAGAGCAATAAGAGATCAGTGGACAAAGAAGAGGGGAATAAGAAAATGAAAAGTACTGTGGGAGTAAACAATGAAGATAGTTGTTGGAGACTTGGAGGGGCAAAGGCTACGAGGGACTGGGGGGGGGATTATGATTCTAGAGAAAGAGAAGAGAGTTAGAGCATGGAGGCCGAAGGGGCTGCTGTCATTTGCTTCTCCCTTCCTCCAGAATAAATTGTTGAGCCCAAGGATTCAGTCTCAGCATTCTTCTCTTGTGAAATCCACTCCTACAATATGTTCTTCACCGCTTTGTAATGCCCAGCTCATCTGCTTTGCCTGCTGAGGTTTCCTCTGTAGCTTTGGCCATAGATAGCAGCAATGCATGTACAGGTATCTGAAATCTGCTGATGGCCCAGATACGGCTCCACGCAATGACACTCTGGGAAATAGAAGAAGTCAGGTTGCCTGGGCAACCCTTGCTTGGCCTCTTGGCATGAAGGCATGATGATACAACCTTTAATAACATGATTACAACCTATTTTTTCCACAGTGCATAGGATGGACGATGCTGTGGGAATGAAGCTGTTATCTGTTCCTCATTTGTTGCAGAATTTGGAAGGTGTGTAGTGAATGAGGCAGAGGGAAAGAGGACAGTCTTGGGAAAATGAAACTGAATGCCCCCTGAAGAGCTATACTCATTTCCTGTGTCTGCCAGGGATGTTCTTGTACAATGATGGAAATTTCCCTGGAACCAGCTCTTTCAGTGCTGTCACTAATCACAATGTCTTCAGTTTGTGTCTCTAGCATACTATTGTGGTGCTTGATTTGCAGAAAACTGGGAGCATTTATATTGCCACCTACAAAATGTATTGCTGTGAAGCTTTTCTCATTCTGGACAGAATTCTTCTGTGTTTTATCTCCCTGCCCACAAAAAAAATGAATCTTTGTCCTTACTCTTACAAAAAGGTGGAGACTATTTCATTGACATTTATAAAGTACATGAATATTCTGATAGCACTATCAAAATGTCTCTGAGGAAACATATGATTTTGTACTCATTGGGAGATTTGGATAATAAGGCTGGAGGGGCACATGTTGAATGGGAAAGGTAGAGACATCATTAACAGCTGCCCATTTGCTGACTGCCGTAAGCACTCCAGGGGGAAAAGCTGCTAACATGTGATCATCTAATTAAGTGCTGTATCATGATGCATATCAACAACTGAAGATTTCAATGGCAGCCTTATATCTGGCTTTTCCTGTAGTTTTTTTAATGTAATTAGAAACACAGGTTTGAAGCAAATTATTGCGATCAGTCTTTTGCTATTATAGTCGTCAAGTTATAGTCATTCTCATGAAATGTGTTTCATTTTAAATGCTGTTAGTATTTATGTCCTGTGCTTTTGTTCCAAACTCTTGTTCTGGGATACATTTTAGCATTCAACTCAAATATAATATAGTTGTCATGGTTGTTTTTCTTTTTTTGTGCATCCCATTTGCTTCTGTCTTTGACTATCTTAAATCTTTTTTTCTCTTTTTCTATGCTATACGAGCAGATAGCAGCGTTGTTCCTTTGCTGAGCTGAAGTTCTCCTCTATTTTCTTTCCTTTTATAAATAAGATTAGCAGAGCTTTAGTTTCTCAAATATTAATGACCAGAATTATAAAAGTGCACCAGTTTTTTGTTGTCTGAATTGCAAATACTTGGTGGACACAGTAAGATTTTGCCTTATAGTCACTTTTATATATATATATAAGTGATATAAGTTAAAATATATAACCAAGTTCAACACGGTATTTGCTAAAAGCTCATCTTACAGCAGAAGCATGTCCCATTAGTATCTTACCTTGTATTTTGCATTTTGACTTGCTTTTGCCACACAGCTCACCCAGTTCTCTCTAATGTCCTGTTTCTGTGCTGTACTGCTGGCCGTGCCTCACTTTATCACCTGCAGACCTCATTGGCAAGTTTCTAAGCTTTGTGCCAAGTTCCTTATTGAGGTTACTAAACAAGAATTCTTTTTTTTTCTTTGAGAACAAGATAAGTGACCCCACACTAACCTACCATCCTCTTACCATTTCCATTCTTCTATTCCTTATTGCTCTCTGCCCATCAGTCAGCTGCTTAGCCCTCTCATAATTTATTTGTGATTTGATAGCCTTCAATATTCCTTTACTATTAGGCTTTTCAAAAATGCAATGTATTGGGCTGCTAGTTCTCCATGATTAAATGAATAAATAAGCATAAAGGCAGTTTATAAAGACAGATGTCCTTGAAGGTATAAATAACTTGATGTACCAGTAACTCAGTATGGCTGAGAGTGACTTGCTTCAGCTTTGCATTTTGGACCAATTTACCTCCTGCTGCAGAGCTGTCATGCTCCAGGGATCGATTGAGCCTCTGTGCTGGGCTTCCATAGCTCTTTTCATGTTCAAAGAACTACTGACAGTATCATTTAGCTGCCAGAAAAATCCAGCAGAAGTCCATCACCCCAGGGTGCCTGTCATTTTGGACATCCGTTTTTGGTAGCTTGATTGGAGCTCTGTCTTTTTCTTCTTAACCAAATGATGCAGAGATGGGTGGCTTCATTTGACTGATTTAAATATACTTTTTGATTCTGAAAGCCCTGCTCCTGAAATGCAGAGAATCCCATGAGAATTCACCAATACTGGGAGCTGCAAACTGGTAGGGTTCCCCTCCCTGTGAGACTTTTAAAGTCTCCCAATGAATACTTAATTTCCACTGAGATATAAGGAGCTAGTTTGTTGATGGGTTTTCCTACCAAGTCTCTGAATAGGAAGCCTAGAGTGTGTGTGGGCTCCAGAATATGGGGAAACTCATAATAGGCCTCTGAGTAAATGGATAAAAATATTTTTTATTTTCCACACTTGCCCTTCTGCTAAATGAACAGAAATGTTCCTTCTGCACTGGTGACTTTAGTGTAAAATCAAAGAACAAGTTGAGGGTGGGGGGAGCTTTCCCGGTGCTATTCCAGTAACTGACAGAGCAATAGTTTATTTCCAAGGATTTTTAATAGTCATTGGCTTGACTTTTCTTTTAAGATCTTAGCATTGCCCTATAAAGTCCAGACAGCCTATGAAGTCTAGAGCTGTGGCTTTACTGATGCCTATCACAGTCAGTGCAGGTCCTTTTGTGCAGGCAGCCTACTTCCAAGAACAGCAGACTGCTTATGTGAGAGCCAGTTCTGTGGATGATGAATTTTTGCAAGTTACACAGCTATTTGTTCCTATCTGAATGATATTTTGATTGTTTAAAATGATCAGTTTTGTGGTAGGGTGGAGGGGTTTTTGGAGAACATTTGACTGCTATGTATATATATAGGAATAAAGGAAGGAGAAAGTCATCAGAAAGATAGATGGTGTTGGAGACTTTGGGAGAGTCCTTCATCTCAAGCAAATGACTTAGATTTGGGCCTGTTAAAACACTGTTGAAAGATGGATGAGTAAATAACTGGCAGAGTCAGAAAGCTTTGAGTGAAGTGTCAGGTGCGGTTTGCATTCCTTTGTGTAAGGTTTGAGGCCAGAATTTTTTTTTTTTTTCATTTTTTTCCTTATTTTTTTTTTTATTTAATTCTTGTAAAACAGATGAAATGCAGCTACATCTAGAATCCATTTTGGAACATTTTCATATAATAACACTGCATATTCATGGAGTAAAACCACCATCAGAGCAAATCCACTGAAGGGAGACTGCTGCATAAAGCAGAGTAGAGAAGGATCGTAGTCCCCTTGGGCGGGATCCTCACTGCAGCTGAAACAGAGGATGAGTTTGCCAGTTCACATAACCCAAGGGCTGTTACTTGAGGGTGGAACAGCAGTTCAGTGAGAAATACTAGTGGGAAATGATTGAGAAGGACTGATTTGTAAGAAAGATTAAAAGTGAGCCTGAGTGCACATGAGAAGGATGTGTGACAGTAAATAAAGAACATACAGATTGTAGCTACCCATAATGAATGAACAAAGCAGGAGTGGAAGTAAAGTAACATTTGACTCAAAAGAGAAATATAACCAAGTTAAGTGTTCCTTCTCTTAACTTTATGAAGTTAAGTGGATCAATAAAGCACATATTGACAATAAAACCTATTTTCTCTTCCCAAAGAAAAAAAAGTAAAAATTACTTTGAGAAGCAAAAAAAAAAAAATAGGAAAATTTGAAGAATATGGCATCAGGCACTGTCTTCTGCTGATGGAGGAGGAGGTTTTTTACTTTGACATCTGGTCATACTTAGACAGTTTGAGAGTGAACTGTTATGTCCGCATGAAATTTGTGCAAAGTGTGGTACTTGGGTAATAATTTTCATTGTTGTATTTCAGCTGAAATAGTTGTCAACAGCTTTTTGAAACATTTTACTGCTTTTAGTGCTTGCTTTGACTTCTTCCACTGTTAGAAGGTTTGGCTTGTGCTCAGTTATAGGCTTTATAACTGTTTTATCTAACTGCTTCAGTTGTTCTGAATTATTTTATTGCCACTTATTCATTTCCAGAATCTTGCTACAAAAAAATCATTGTGACCTTGTTCTTTGAAATTAGGTATCATCTTTTTTTATTGCTTGTTTTTTTAATGTAGCCCTGATCTAGTGCTGAGCCTGCTGAGTGCTCCTGTAGTACAAATATTCATTTGGCCACTTTCCTCTTTTGCTCCACCTCTGGCTTTTGTGGCTTTCATGCTGTGTAGATTCTAGGGAGAAATGTATAATATCAGGTAGTAAGGCAAGTATAATAGCACAGTAATATTCTGATTAAGTACAATTATTAATGTAGAATACCTTTTGCTGCTTTTCTCAGAAGTGTTCCCTGTAGTTACTCTAGATAGAAGACCAGGAGTGACTTGGTGAGGAGTGAAGAGCTCAACTATTTGCATATAAATAGCTTCTTTGATTTATTATTTTTCTGATACAATTTTCAAATAACAGCAGAAAGACGTGTCTTTTGTTTTCTTTGTAAATTAGAGTGATTTATCTTATTTCTTTCCCTGGGGCTTGCTTTTATTTTTCCCTGCCTTGCATCTCTTAAAGACATTGCTATTCAGTGGAGTAAGGCTGAAGTCGGGGCAGGCCAGTGTGGACAACTGAGGACACCCAGGATAATTGCGTATGCACAAAGGGAACAGACGCGCTGTGCCAAACAGGGCCACTCTGCTGCCTTCAAAAGCAGCCAATCTAGAAAGCAGCAGTACAAGTCTTTGCCCTAAAAAGCAGTCCTAGTTCATACTCTTGGAGTGCATCAGGTTTGTGATGCTTCTTTATAGCTACAGCTTCTTGTCTCGCTGATCCTGTAGCTTGGAAACAGTGGTTTCACTGACATGCCTAGGTAGTGTTCAAGCTCTAACCTAGTGATATTTGAGACGTAAGCAATGTCCTACTTTTTTGTTGTTGTTGTTCTGTGCCAGCAATTATATCAAATGCAATATTTGTGAGGCTTGTGTGTTACGATGGCATTGCAAAGAAAAGTTAGCTTGCAGCCGCCCAGCATTTTAAGGACATGATGAGAATTTAGTTCTGAAGACCAAAGACATCACAGTTGATAGGTTCCAGGGATTTTTCTTTTAAAAAAAATCTTCTGTGTAGGACATCGATTGGAACAATTATAAATATTTGAAATGGACAGGAGGGAAGAGGGTAAGCTGACATAAAGCCCTAACCACTTCTTTCTGTAACCTGTGTTTGAACAAACTTCAAAGTGTTCCCATGAAAAATGAGTTTAAACTCCAGTCCTTTCCATGGTTTTTTTAGCTGTGCATTGCAGAAATGCAACAGGTCTTGTAAGAAGGCTAAGTTCTCTTTGAGAGAAATCCACAAGAATAGTCCTGCCTGTGAGGCTTTAAAAATTCACGGAATCCTGAAATTCTTCAGGAACTTTGATATCATGCTTGCTGGATCCAAGTTCCATACTCATTTTAAATAAATGCTTTAAACTGAGAGAAGGTTTGGGATGTGAAGGAGTTCTAGGGCCATTCTTCATCTTCAAGGAGATTAAGAGAAGCCTGGAAGAAAAAGAGAAACCTGAGGTGGACATCAGGCGGGTTGTTCAGCATTTTCATAGCTTCTGTTAGTGTAACTGATAGTGTCCTGTTCTCCTGAACTTTCTTCAGAATAGTTGTAGTTCACAAGTGAAACTTCTCTTTCTTTTTCTCAGTGAAAGAATGATTTTGGTTTGGTTTGTTTCAGAGCTGGAAAAGGAGATCACCAGGAGACCGAAGAAAGTCTGCATTGTTAAAGTGGTGGGAACCAGGAACCTGTGGAAGAACATCGTAGTATTGTGTGTCAACTCGTAAGTCAGATCTCTTTCCGGTTTGAATAGTTGTGCGGCTGGTGAACTGGAAGCAGTAATGTGAAATGATGGGGGAGCTACTCTGTTTCCTAGTGTGGGACCCTTCACTAGTGCCTTAGATAAATGATCCGGGAAAAACACAGGCTGTTGTAGGGAACTATTTCCTAGGACAGATGTGGAGGAAATAATTGCCCATTTCAGGCAGCAGCACCACCACGTGTCTTCTGAAGTGTTGTGCTTCAAATGCACTGCTTTCACACATCTCTCATGGCCACATGCTGGTGCATGCTCACACATGCAGACATCTGCTGGCATCCTAGGTGGGATTTTTGAAACCATTAATGCTACAGGAGTACAAGTTCAAGTTGTTTGCTTCCTACATTGCAGAGGAAGATGTTGCTTGCAAGTAAATACAAGCCTGCCCCCTGTGTAACAGCTGTCCCTGATAGGCCTTCAAAAGAAGATTATTAAGTGCTTCAGCTTGCCCAAATCATGCACAGGGCACACAGAATGTGCTGTCTCACACAGAGCAATGTAGTGCTTGTGTCCTAAGGCTTCAGCTTGGACTTACATTTATGGGTAAAAACAGATCTCTGCCTGAGAGTTTTGCAGGTTACAGGTTCTGGCTGAAATTGAGCACCTTGTAAAGGGGAAACAGATGCTGCAAAATTAACCTCTAACCAAAGTCAGCTTCTGGGGATGGCAGCAGGGGCAAGTTTTCTAGTTTTTCTGTCTTATAAAATGCCCTTTATTTTCAAATGGGAAGTGTGGAGGAGGCTGGAAATGCCCCATTCTCTACTGTATTCAGCAATACATAGCTCTCTTGTGGTTTTTTCTTCATCGTTTCAGGGTATTAGTCTGCAGCCTTCACTCATGTTAACACATGGATCAGTTGTAACCCAGAGAGGACAGCCCCTGTGCTGGGCCGATAGTCACCCAGAGGCACATGGTCTTCAGGCGTCTGTCTCCTGCACAGCAATTGCAGAACCAACTCTGGGTTTATGAATTTGTTTCTCTGTCCCACCTACCAGTGAGTGGCTCCCCTTGTTCTGAAAAAGCATTTTCATCTGAGACTGAGCTGGTAGATTTAATAGTCAGTGTTAATTGGTTTTGTGAAAAATCTTTACATAGGGAAATTTCCCCTTCTTCCTCCCCCTAATTGATTACACTTGGAAATTCTGTAAACCAGAAGCAGGCAGCCTGAAGAGTGACTTTTGGCAATAGCACACAGAGTCTGTTTACTGTCCAAGTAGAGGGTGGAGCACGTGTGTGTGTGTGTGGAAATAGCTTTCATGTTTGTTTTTAGAGGGTGGAAAAAAATTATTTCATTTTAATTCTGTTGTTCCTGTTAGATGGGGATGTGCTAAATTTTAACAGCATGGAATATGGAAGGAACCCTTGCAGAGAATGATGAGATGTCAAGGGAGATAAATGTGTTTGGTTTTAAAATCAACTGTTCTGAACTGCTCAGCAAGTTAAGCTAATAGAGTAATTCCTGGGAAAGCAGGCTGGAAAGCAAAGTCCAAATGATACATTAATTTAGTTTATATGTCATGTCAACTTCAGCAAGTGCGTTTGCATGCACGGAAGAGAGAGAGGAGATACACCCTGGTTAACTCTGCCCTCTTATCAAATACTGTTCTGATGATTAATATTTCTCTTGTGGAAGGAGTCAGTTATAGTGTAGATATCCAAAGCAAATAACATTCTTGTGTTACAGCAAATACTTGTGGTAGGTTCGTACTGGAAGGGAAAAGGTGTTTGGCACTGGGAGTATATTTTTGAACTATGGCATTGAATCACAACATTGCAAGAGACATTCCCTAGGCACTGGGCTACCACTCACTCAGTGACTGTGTATTACCTCAACCATTTCTACACTTACATATCTTACTTAATATCCAATTTACACTCACAGTGCCTCACATTCCTGACATTCAGGAGGATAGAGACGTATTAATGTAATGTAACTGCCATTCGTTTTTTGAATACCTGGATTGATGCCCACCGCTTTGTCAGGGACAATTAATTTGTGACATGAGGTTTGTCTGGTCTAAATGCCAGAGACAGAAGGCCCTTGCCAGCAGAGACTGCACTGGGTGCAAATAGGAGCACTGACCTCCCATAACAGCTCTGCTGCAATTTTGTAACACATCAGAGGTGATGTTGAGGTTTCTCATCTGACTTCCCTACCTCTAGCCCCCAGCTCCTTTTCCTGGGTCAGCAAGAGCAAACAGAAGAAAGAGAAGTGAAATGGAGTGGCATCACCTTCATCCCTGGCATCCATCACAAAGAGACTTTTAAAAGAAGAGGAGATACATTGCTATGAAGCATAGTGTAAATGTGTGGATTGAATTAGGGCTTATTGTTTCATAATTGTAATAATCACTACAGCACAATGTGTGACTTGAGATGCTTGTTTCAGTTTTAACAGGCTAATGTGGGAAGTGAGTTGCAGTCTTTAGTACAATCAGATGCTAGAGGCAGGTGGGTCTTCCTGGAAGGCACATCTGTATTGTGCTGTGTTTTGCAGTTCAAGCATGCAGGCTACTTTATCGCAGTAGTGCTGGTTTTGTGGTCTTCAGCAGATACACTGGGAACAGAGATGCCCTTCTTAAGACAGGGGAGTTCTGAAATACATTGGCAAAACCAGTCACACACTAGAAGTCCTTGTAAAGTTGCTCATACTTGGATCTTGAGCAACAAATGAAGCCAGTAGGTTGTGAATGTCTGGTTGGATATGTTTTTTTCTTTTGCTTCCTTTGATCATTGCTTATTTCTACAGTAGCATCTAGAAGTCTTATCTGAGTCTTTTTGCATCAGTTGTTTTATTCCTGTAGCAGAAGAAATGCTTCATGCATTAGCCTGTTCTGACACTGCACAGCACATGGCTGCCTTCTCAGCATTGATGTTGGTTTGCCCTCTCCTGTTCCCCCTAGGCTGACGGGTTACGGCATACACCATTGTTTTGCAAAAAGCATGATGGGACACGAAGGAAAGATGGCCATTACCCATAACTTCTATGCGGACTACTACACCATGGCTGGGATTGCACTGGCATCCTGCCTAGCCATGTGCCCGGTGGTTGGGTTTCTGGGGAGGAGAGGAGGACTCCTGCTTTTCATGATCCTTACAGCTCTGGCATCACTTCTGCAGCTGGGCCTTCTCAACTGTAAGTTCAAGAAGAGAGCTTTTCAGGACCACACGAGTTTGATGGGCAAATAAGGGACTAGGAAATACTTGCATTTCCTTTGGCTTTCTCAGATTTGACATGCCATAAACCTGCTTAGTTTAAGAAGCCGAATTCATTTGATGGATTCCTCAAACACTTGTTGTCCTAGCTTAATTAACAAAAGGCATTGTGTTCTGGATAAGTCCCTGTGGTGAAGCTTGTTGAGCATTGGTGCTGTTTCTAGTTGGTGCTTCATTGGTGGTGTTTATTTTTTTCAATAAAAAATACTTTTAATTTTATTTCAGTGAAGTAGCCTCTGGGGAAAGAGGTGGGTAGGGATTAGGAAGGGAAAACTTTCCCACTTGAGTCTGTTCTTCCAATGGCTTCTAGATGAAACAGAAGTTAAAGCTGTAGGTGTATGTACCCTGCCTTCTCTGAGCATCGTTACATTGTAGTAATATACAGGTAGCATGGAAATACGCAGCTGAGAGACCCTACTTTTAACATTGGATGTATGAATACTCCACATGAACGTATGCACATGATTTTGTGAGGTGACACAGCTTTTCAAATGGGCTGCTCTTGCCAAAAGCAAGAGTGTCCCACTTCCTCTTCTGCAGGTGATGACCTTTCTCTGGTCCATTTGAGCTGCTTCAGCTATTAAAAATGCTACAGGCATATTCCCTTTCCTTTTTATTATTTTATTTCCTTGTCTTAATTTTCTGTTGATAGAGGACGTTGAACTTGATGGATCAGAGAGGTATTGAAGCAGAGGGAATGTGGGCTGTGCTTTGCCATTCTCACAACTGCCCATCATTAGACCTCTGTCCTGTTAAACTTCACCACCAGGAGGTAGGAAGAGGGTTGAGACATGCTTTGGACAAACTGGATATAAGACAAACACCAAAGCACTCGTTGTTGCTGGATTTCATTTCTCAGTTTAGAAATAATTAAGGACTTTAATGGGAAAGGATATTTTTTGCATTGAGGATGGAAAGATTTCACATTCCTGCATGAAGAAGGCAGCCCCAAGGCAGCAAGAATTGTCCATATTTACAGACCACATTCCCTAGAAGTGTTTACTAAGTTAACCTTTAGCAAACACACTATTTGTGGGAGCATAGGAGGGAAACAGGGAATGACATGGAGGAAACTCCAAATTCACTTGTTTGCTCCCAGCTTGGCATGTATGTTTACATTCTCTTTAAGCACACGTTTACCGTATCCAGCAGCTACAGCTGAGAGCAGGAGAAGCCCCCTGAGCCCATCTCATCCTCAGCCCATTGGTAAACTCTGACCATGCGCATGCACACTGGGCATGTATGAGACCTCCCAAAACTCCAACTTCTTGTGGCGATGTCCTTCAGGTCTCTAAACTGGATTTATCCTATATTTGGTGGGGGTTTTTAAGGGTGTCAGATGTTTGTTGAGGCTGTTGAGGTAATAAATATGCAATTTGTTTAGTGGAGAGAGAGAGTATGCCAGGGCCACCAGTCTGCTGCAGAGCCATGAAAATCTGGTTACCTTTTTTTTTTTAACAACAAGAAAGTCATCGGGGAGGTGGGGAGGAACAGCATGTAGGGATTATTACTACCTTTTCCATAATGGGTTTAGGTGGTTTTGTCACCAAAATTGCTAAAATTAAGAGCAGACATAGGTATGTTCTACTGTGTTGGCCTCTAGACTTCTCTCAATGCTCTGAACCCATCAGCATTCTCTGTTCTGACCCTAGCCCCTTTGTGAGAAAATGAAGAAAAGACAGCCTTGAACTTCAGAGCAGCTCATCTCCCCCAACTCTAGACTATACCCCCCTTCTTCCTCATAAGAGCTAGACAGTGTTTGGAGAGAAGCAGTGACCCTGCTGATCAGGAAACCTGTTACAGCCTCTTGCGTGTTTTAGCTTAGCATAATTTGGGTGTAATTAGCAAATGAAATCAGAATTTGAGAAGGCAGATGAGAGAGGCAGAGGGCTGTTCTCCATCAGCAGCAAACCCATGGCGGACCTTGAAACCTGCTGTGTTAAGTCTTTCCTCTGAACCTCAGGGTGTCACCTGGAATATCGTAGGAGCCTGTTGAGAAATCACCACTAGAGATGTGCCCAGCTTGTGCTGCTGCTCTTCTCCTTGCTGCCTAGTACTGCCGTGCACACCTTGTGGTTAGGACACATGGCAGCTGGTAGTTAGTGTGACACAAGGACCACCAGATCAGCGTGTAGGTGAGGAAGAGCTCTCCCACCAGCACAGCGGTGCTCATGCACAGCATTTTACTCTGTAACTAAAACTGTTGACCATTCCCTCAGAGCTGCAGCATGAGGCCAGTTTCTCTTCTCCCTGTTCACTAACAACAAAGAGGTCGTTGTGTTAATCCCAGTGGTAAGTCTGGGCTCTTAAAAAGATTTTACTGATGAATTTGTTATCGCTGTCTCATTAGCGTTCTGCCCTCCATCTGAAAGGGACCTGGAGATGGCATGTCATATCTGGTGGCTATGGGAAGATGTGCTGGTTGTGGCATGGGAAAAAAGTGCATAGGGGGCTGGGGGGCATGTGGGATTAACCTTTTTTAATTTTTTTCCTTTGTATAAATTGAATATGTAACAACAATATGTTCTTGTTTTCTCTCTCTTTCTCTTTTATTTTCGTCTTGCCCCAAACTCTATGATCTTTGATCCAGTGATCGGAAAATACAGTCAACTTCCAGACTCAGGTATGGTTTACAGATGGCTCTGCATCATTCAGGCTGTGATCTGTTGGAAGTGGGTGGATATGAAAAGCCATGGCCCAAGCACCCAGAGTGGTGTTACCACCACAGAGCAGTGGGAGGAAGGCTTGCTTCTACTCAGTGACTTGGGGCTCCACTCATAGGCAAGGACTGTAAGCTTACATGCAGTCTTTTGGTGTAGCATCCCCTCCACATAGTCCAATTTACCTCTGCAAGTCAAGAGATGGTGCAGACATTCTTCAAGACTTATTTTCAGATATGGGACAGTGCTTTCTCTGAAAGTCTACTTCTTGGATGCAATGTTTCCACTTTGATCTTTTCCAGAAAGGTCTGAGATGCTGAAGTCCCTTCCAATATGGGGACTTAGGCACCACAGAAAATACTTCCCCAGGCACCTTATCCCAGCCTGAAGTACTGTAATAGCAATGCAGTGATAGGCTGCAGGGGTCAAAACCTACCATTCTGTATTTGATTTAACAGACCTGTCCTTGCCCAGCTGTTCTAAGATTAGTTCTGCTGAGCAGTCATGACTCCCTGTGGGGTCAGTGGTGCTGCTTCACCACTATGCAAGAGGTACCAGGGAGACCTATAGTTTGCAAGGTACTGTACTTGCATTCCTGTTTGCTGGCAGGATTTGCCCTGTCTCACAGATTAGGGATGCACTGCAGAAAGGGCTTAGCCCTGAGCAGGCTGTAGCACATTTTGGAAGTTGTAACCGAAGAGCTTCCAAATACCTTTTGCTTTCCTGAGAGCTGATGTATTCAGCAAGAACAAAAGCAGGTGTTACTTTTCATTGGATCCAAGCCAGAAGTGAACCTGCTTGGGACTGCATGCTGATGAGCAGCCCTTTCTCCAGGCAGATCTCAGGACTTGGCTGTATTTGCTACAAAGCTCCAGTCCTTTCACCAGTATTTGTTAGGCATGATGTGTTCCCCTCATGTGACACAACAGTCTCTGCAAGTAATGTGACCTCCTCACTGGTCAGGACAGACTACATGAGCTTGTGCCATCCTGAATCAGATATACCACCTCTGCCCACAGAAGTTGGTGAGAGGGCAGCAAGTGAGAGATATATCATCCCTGTGGCCAGGAGGCAGTTTCCTTTAGTTTTGTTTAGATTTACTGGGATTTCTTCCTGTGCTTGACAGACACTATTTGCTCTCAGAATCCTTGCTGCCATCCAGCCATAAAATCATTGAGCAAACAGCCTGACTGGACATGGTGACTGTGCTTCAACTTTTCTCCTAGGGTTGTCAGGCAAAGGCTGTCGAGCTGGAGGTTACAGAGTCTGCAGATTGATCACATGCAGGGGCTTAGACACAGAGACAGGAGCACTTATCTTTCTTGCCCCTCCTGTCCTGTTAGCCTCTCCAATGCCTAAACCACCAAGCTGTACCCGATATTTGACAGTTTGATGAATGTGTCTACCTCTGTTTGTCTGTCAAATGTGAGAGGAAGGTGGCTGGTGCCTAAAAGACTGCCCAAAGACATAGGGTTTTTTCTTGGGTTTTACCTTTTTGTGGTGGTTGAGTGTAAATAATTCAGAGAACACTGCTATTTTAGGCATGACGTTGGTTTTTTTCACATATGTTTGTGTCTTGGGTGCTTGGGGAATGGATTTTATAAATACTAGTTTTAAATTAGCATTACAAAAATTACTCAAATCCTTGTCAAGGAAGGATGAGTAACATAAACCTGTTTTCTTGTTTTCTTCCTTGGAAATTTGGTCTCATTCTCACTTTTTGTGAACACTCTTGTCCTGACAGGTATGAGTGACAGCGTCAAAGACAAATTCTCTACTGCATTTTCCATCGTGGGTATGTTTTCTTCTCATGCAGTTGGAAGCCTCAGCGTGTTCTTCTGTGCTGAAATCACACCCACAGTAATTAGGTGAGATGCTGGAGCCCCCCCTCATCAAAAGATGGGGAAGAAATTCTCATTTGATTGATAACTGACTGTGTAACTGGAGGCACTGTATAGGAAGGGAAATCCCCCATAACTGGAGACCTCACAGCAATTTTGGGACTGTTTTTTAATATCACTGCAGTCAATCTGCTTAAGTAAATGCCTTTCTGTAGGCAGAGGCTTTGTTTCCAATGGCTCCACCTTGTGTCCCATCATGGTTATCATCAGCAAGGCAAGCACCGTATGAATTGCATTTTTTCCAGTGTGGTACAGTCTTATCTACTTAGCTGAAGCAAATCATGCAGTTGAACTGTGTTGTTGCTCTGCTTACTCTGCTGGATTTGTACAAGCAGTGATCATGGGAGTGTATGGCTTGATATTAAAAGGGAAATTCCATGAGTGTGCAGGGGAGGAGATAGAATCACAGAATCATAGAATCACGGTTTGAGTTGGAAGGAACCTTAAAGATCATCTAATTCAAATCCCCTTGCCATGTGCAGTGGCATCTCCCACTAGATCAGGCTACCTAAGGTCCAATCCAACCTGGCCTTGAACACCTCCAGGGATGGGGCATCGCCAACTTCCTTGGGCAACCTGCGTTAGTGCCTCACCACCCTATAAATAAAGGCAATCTCTGCCTCTCTAAGGCAGGTTTATTGGGCCAGCTATAAGGGTGCTTAGTTGGAAAAGAGGTGTTACAACAAGTGCTGTCAAATGCAGTCCTGCTTCTCCTACAGCACCAGTGTGAGGAGTATACTTTTACTGCAGATAGTCATCTCTGTCTTTGTACCCAGATCTATCTTAGCAGAGGCTCAAAGTTCTTGTGAAGAGGAGTGCTTTGATCCTGGGCAATAATAGAAAGCATGCAGATGATCTGCGCTTGAAATCTTCTCATAAAATGTCATTGTGTAGTTAGGTTTTGTACCATTTTGTGTATTTGCTGTTATCATTCATGGCACAAAGGTTGTGTTTGTGTATTCTGGATTATGCTTCAACAATGTCACGGCAATTCAGGAGTCTGCCTTGATTGAATTTCCCAGGAATATGGGTCATATGAGTGGGAGACAGAGAGTGGAGGGAAGAGGGTTCTCCTCTTTTTTTCTTTTCTTTTTTCTCTCCAAGTCATATGCCTTTTCAATATCTTTGCAAAAGCATTAAAGCAAAAGTATCAGTTGAGTAACCGGAGTCTCCTTGATCCATGGTCTTTTCTTCCAAGCTATCTGACTTTGTGAATGTATTATACAGATAACATTATTTCCACGGGGAAAGGCAGAGTGAGTAGTGAGAAGATTACACAACAGCCTGAAAAACTAGCAGCAATTTACTTATGTGCATGTCAGTCAGTTTGGTGGTTTTATGCCTCTTTAATTCTCTTCTTGTCTCTGTTTGAACGACACATAGACAAGGAATTGACCATGTCAGCCAGAAGAGAATCTCCCAAGTAGGGTCAGATGTGCAATGTAAAAAGCAAACTTTTTTTTTTCCTTTTAAGTCACCTGCAGGGAAGGGAACAAAATTCTGGCTGAGAGACAAAATTCTGCTTCCCTAGACTGTGTTGGGTGATACCAGGCTAGTGGCAATAGCTGGATATGCTTCAGGGTCCCTGTTTATTAATAGAGATGATGACATTCTGCAGTGCTTTGCAATCTTACTACCATGAAGTTCTTGATAAGATCCATTCAGGGCTGTAATTAGTAGGTGGAGCTCAGGCTGGTACATAAACCTGTCTCAGGCAGAGGTGTGGTTAAGCTGCCTTGGGTCTTGCATTTCAGATTTGACTACTCTCTCATAACTTCTCCAAAATACTGCCTTGGATACCCATTAGTGTTTCAGACCATCTTAATATGCTTTTAGTTGAATCTCAAGGAACTTTAAGGAAAAGGAAAGCAGAGCGGGAGAGCTGGGTTCATCTCTGGGCCTTCCCTGATCAAATCTTTTATCTGTAATCCTCCATCCCTGAGGCAGTGCTGGCACCCAGCACTCAGGGGTCATTTTTAACCCTTGCATTGTACACTGGTCTCCTGGCACTAGGTAGGAGGGCTACAGACAGGCTACAGTTCTTCCAACCAGGAGCTTCAGTTCAGAGCTCCTTCCAAATACTGAATTTAAGCACTAAGTGGCGCCAATAATCCATCTCTAATAATCCTGATGGCAACACCACTGCAGGCTGCATGGCTGTTAAATGGGAATTAAGCTGAGGAAAGCATGATGTGTCCTCCCCTCATCCTCTGCGTGCTCAGTTACTAACAAGTGGAAAAGCAATCTGATTTTTTAATGTATCCTGCCTTTGCCCCCACCCAGCCAAAGAAATGAAGAGGGCAGTGGTGGCCAAATTAGGAGCTTTACACATCACTAGCTATCTCAAGCCAAATTTCTGGTGGGGTGCAGAGGTCTCTACTGAGACCTGAACCAGGCCTGGCTTTTAAAAGGTGATACCTTGTCCCATGAGGCTAAGGGTGTCCTGATTTGTTACTGAAGGCTCTGGCCTAGTACTGAGCACACAACAGGGTTGCTTACATACAGAAAAGGCAAGGAGAACCATGGAGGCATCAGGGACTGACTGTCAGAAGAGGTTGAGATGACTGGACAAGAAAAGCCCTAAAAAAAATGGATCTGAACTCAGTATTGGCACCATTTTGTCTCATTCAACCTGAGTGATTCTCTGGTGGTTCTGTGCTCCAAGCCATACAGCAGTGGCAGTCCATTTGCTCAAGAGTGACAAATGGTCACCCAGAAACAGGATTAGCAGTCTGTTCTGAACAGCGATAAAAAGGGTAAGTCTCCCTCCTTAGGTTTAGCCTGGTTCAAGCAAAGGATATCCATGAGGATATTTTGCTGTTGTTTCAAAAAAAACTCTGTAGTGGTAAGCAAGGGAGTAATCCCCTGTGGTCAGGGACACCCTTTCTGAGAATAAAACTTTGGACCAAGGTGCCTTTGCAATTTGCCAATGTCAGAATCATAAGCCTCACACAAACCACCCCGCCACACTGCCACTGGGAGCAGGAGTTGGGCGAGTGTCTCTGATCACCCCTGGGACTCCCCAGCAGCCTTTGCACTCCCTTACTCAGCTCTGCTTTTTGCCTTGGAGTGTGTTTCAAATGCAGACAGTGGTCCACTGCCATAGAAGACAGTACTGAGGAGGAGTGGTATCCCAAAACACCCTGGATGTTTTTTGATTTCCATCTACTGCCCCATCGCACCTGCAAAAACGGTGTGAGTGATGAGGGTGCTGCCTCACTGGACTCATTTTCCTGATGTGCACGTGAACAACAAAAAAAAATCCTATCAGTATTTTCAGTTTGCTTTCTTTTTTCATTTTTCTGTTTGCAGTACAGGCAGACATTTAAAAAAGATCTCCTAGTATGCATACCAAAATGTATTTTTAAGCCTCCTTCTGCCAGGTTTGGATGGCACTGGATAAGGTAATGCCTGCTCTAATTACTGACATCGCATGGGAAAACTTTTTTTCTCCCCTCCAAATCTGAAGCTGCTTGACCCCTAATGACACAGCAGTCTTAGTTACATTTTCCTATTCCCTTTTGGCTTGCTTGGTGTCCTTCTACAGTGGTTTTTATAGCTCATCTCAGGTCCTTCTCTGTGGTTGATGTACAATTTAGCCGCAACGGACACTGATGTAGATGAGCTGGGCTTTTATTGTTCGGCAGCCAACTTGGAGAGAGATTTGCTATGAGTTTGGGGCTGGTTGTGTTGATTTCTCATGTGAGTATATTAATGAAGTTGAGAGGAGGCCAGTTGTACAATGACCACATTCAGATGGGTTTCTAAACTACCATCGGAAAACTGGCAAGCTTTTAATAAGAGATTTTTTTCAGTATTTGGGGAAGTCATTGTTGTCTGTGGAAGATGCTCTGCTGAGTCTGGAGAATTAGAGGGTACATGAATTTTTGACCCTGTCAGTGTCCCAAGACCATCTTTTGAAAGTTGTACTTTGCTGTCCTTTAGTTGTCAAGTAGGAAGCAGTGGATTTTGGAAAGGATTGGGTCAAGATCAGCTTTACTGTGGTGGATAGCTGAGAGAATCTGGCATTTGTAGGTTTATAGTGCTGTGATTTCTAATATGCTTGATGAGTGATGAAACATGTTTTCCCCAAGTAGTTGATGTAAAGCAGTTAATTTTCCTTCTGCAGTTGTCTCCTGTAAGACCCAGTTATTGCTGATCGTTACATCTTTGCCATTGGGCCAGGAATTGAAGCCTCTGAGCCCATCTGATCACCAGATGGTTTGGGAATAGATGGCATCTCCCAGAGGAGCCACAGGAAACATGCTGTCCAGACGAGCATAGTAGGGGGATGGGGAGCAGGGTACCAGTGATTAAGCTCATAGGGAATAAAACAAGGACAAGCAGCCATGATTAGAGATGTTGCTAAACTGAGTCACTTGAGAGTGACACACTGCTGGATGGAGACCTCAGTTGTGCCACAGCAGGTGGAGGATATGGTCTTACCCAGAGAAATGCTTGCATTGCTGCTTCTCTTTGGGGTCACTCAGCAGGGACAGGCCTCAGGAGCACAAGTTGTGCCTCAAAATGAGGTGCATGTGAGCTGGAGATCTGCTAGGCCTGCCTGCTCCAGGACCCAGAGAGACATTAGTGAGCAAGACGAAGAATTGCAAGAGACATTGCTTGCATAGCCAAGCATCAGAAAAGAGCACTTAATTCGGTTTGCACAAGGAACTTCCATGCTTGTGACTGGGGTGGATGAGGTTATGTTCACGTTAATTTATTTTTTTAAACTATAATGTGTTTTCACTCTTTTTTGGTGTGCATCCCTGTATTATCATAGTACATTGCATATTGCATTTAATAAATAAGCATTTGTGCCACAAAGAATATTTGATAAAGTTACCTATTTACAGTTCAAGCATTTCACCAATGTCAACCTTTTTGTAACTCCTTTCTGTGATACAAGAATACACAAGAGCAAGAAAGAGTGAAATGAGGGACCTACCTGAACTTGTACAGCGAGTTAAGAGGTCTTGAAAATTAATCCCAAACTCTTGTTCCCTTATTCTGACCACTACCTATGTTTGCCTTTTTTCTGAAAAGCATGTCATTGCAATGTCGGTGTTGAGAGGTTCCAACCACAACACGTTTTTATGGAGATAGTATTTCAGCACTCAGCATTTGGCATAAAGGATCAAGGCAGGAGCTTGTAAAGTCTAATCTCCTGTCTCCACTGCTGATTGGTGCCAGATACTCTAGAGGCAGCCAAAACCGACTTCCACACCTACTGCTTTTTGGTGTACCTTGTCTAATGTGGTGAAGTCTGACATGCTAAGTGAAATCTGGTATTCCGCTGGTGAACATGAGAATGCTTGGACATGGGAATACTTTAGAGGACTGTCTACATGCTCACGTGATGTCACTTCTCTTCTCCTTACATGGGGGCAACTATGTGGGTGGGAAGATACTTGAGTAACTTCCACACAGAGAGGCAAATAGACAATAACGATCTGCAACAGCAAAGCAACTCCCTAGCAGAATGGTTGTACAATGTGAAAGATGTGAACAAATCAGGTTTGGATTTTGCATGTCTGAGTGCATGTCAGACGGAGGGGTAGCCTGAGGGACTCCTCAGGGCTGTGGGTTCCCCACCATGGATGTTTTTGGGGGCTTTGCTGGCAGGAGCGGGCTGTGGGGCCAGGCTCTCACCTTTGCTGTGTTTGCAGGGGAGGTGGGCTGGGGCTGGTCCTGGCCAGCGCAGGCTTTGGCCGCCTGACAGCCCCCATCATGGAGCTCCACAACCAGAAAGGCTACTTTCTCCACCACGTCATCTTCGCCTGCTGTACACTCATCTGCATCATCTGCATCCTGCTGCTACCGGAGAGCAAGAATCAGAACCTACCCGAGAACATCCCAGATGGGGAGCATTACACCCGGCAGCCCCTCCTGCCGCACAAGAAGGGGGAGCAGCCCCTGCTTCTGACAAACTCTGAACTCAAAGATTACTCTGGCCTCCATGACTCAGCAGCTGTCAGTGACGGGATCTCGGAGAACACCACTGCCAACGGAATGAAGTCAATGTAACCGAGTGGATTTTTCTTCCTTCTTTTTTTTTTTTTTTTTGGTTGTTTTTTTTCCCCCCTTCTCTTTCTTTCGTATTTCATTTGATGCTGTTGTGCAGGAGGAACAGCACTTTGGGCAAAGGTGTTTTGCACAGACTTTACAAAATGGTGATGGAGCAGACACAGATTTGGGGGAATTCAACTCTGCTGCTAAAGCAACTTTTGGCATCTTCAGCCGTTGTGCAAATTGCTCTTGAAAAATCATGGAGGAAAAGACTCATCTGAGAAAAGACCTGGCTGGAGGTAGCCCTTCAGAACTCTTTTTTTCCTGCCATTAAATATGTATATTTATTTTGTTTTATTCTCAAGAAGCACTTTATTTTCTTGTCCTTTCATAGATCACAAAAATGAAGCCATCTTATTAGAAGAGGTGCAGCCATTCCAAGAAAGAAACCAGACTGGGGGTGTGTGTGGGATGTTCTAATTTGTTTCTGTGTTTCTTTAAGGGAAAGAGATATCCACCACAAAGTTGAATTGACTGAAATTTAGACTTGTGCAACATGCTTCTGATTGTCTAGAAAGTCAAAGCACCCAGGTTGTCTGCTGTGTTTGTATACACCAAAAAAAAAGAAGAAAAAAAAAAGAAAGCAAAACCTGTTGCAACTCAAACTCTGACTGCATTTTAGGCAGCTTATGTTTGTTTTTATAGCCCATGTGCACTTAAAAGTTACTTTCTAAATTAGTACTTTTTTTTTTCCACCAAATGCAGTGAGGAACATCCTGCCCAAACAAGCTGATTTTTCAATGAGAATCAGCCTTCTGCATTTTAAGAGTCTATTACTCTATTTTAGAAGTTCCCAATGGTGTGTAATAGTAATGTAGATGATGTAAATGATGCAAAAAATGAATTTTGCTGAGAATGGCTTTAATTACCAGGAGGCCCATACTCCAGTGGCTGCTCCAGAAGGAGAGCATAGACCAGCAAGGACAAAAATAAAAGGAGCATGAGCTATGATCTGTATTTTTATTCTAAAAGGCAGCAAAGATGGGATCCCTGCTCCTGGGAAATGTGTCCTGGCATTGCCTTACCTGTTTTGGGTTTTCAGTTTAACTGGGCAAAAATGCTTAAGTGACTGTTGGAAAGGAATGAATTGATAGCCTGTAAATACTGACCTACGGTTTGCTGTTGGCCCTCTTGGGGCTTTTAGAGAAGTGAACTCACACAGGTTACCCCTTTTCACCAACTGCTCTCATAGGATTTTACATCAATTGGATCAATCCTACTCTAGGCTAAGCAAAGTGAACATCCAAGTGTCTCCTACTGTGCAGATGGCACTTTGATAGTGGCCACTTGAATTCTCTCCTCTAGCCCCCATACCAACTATTTCCTTTGGCTATCAGCTTTTGGTTCTCACTGTGTGAATGCTGTGAGGATCTATTTCAATGCAAGGACTTTGTAAACAAACAGCTTTCTTGCATTGTAGTTAACTTCCCTGCTCTCCTTCCCTATTCTTCTTTTGTCACTCAGGCCATCCGTTTGTGATTGCTCAGTGGTGCAGACAGTTAAACAAACAGAGCAGCAGGATGTTGATGTTGTATTGAGTGTCCATATGACTGCCACTTTGTTTGATGTACATCTTGCATTCATACGTATGGAAAGCGCTCATTTGCACTTTCCTCCTTTGCCTTCCCTTCCCCTTCCTCCTTTGCTGTATATATTGTCGATTAACTACTGTACCTAACAATTTTCATCCTCCATTAGGCTGCCGATGTCCTCATACAGGCCCCAGTAAATCAGAGATACGTGCTCCTTGTCGGGCAATGCAGTAAGTAGCGGACATTGACAAGTATAAGGGGACAGGTAGACCTGCAGAAGCAACAGAGATTGTTGTGTTCAGAGTAACGATGTTGTCCTAAAGCTGCTAATTTTTTTACAGAGGATGTGGACATTTAGGTTCTTCGTGAGCCTGGTAAGAAACACTGGACCAGTTGATGGTAGTTTTGCCCAAAGTTATACTACTGTGTTTTTTTCACCTTTGCTATACTGTCTGTGACAGCGAGAGCCCAATCTTCCTTATGCTCAAGCTTTATTGTGAAGCTTGAGTACAGCCGCTTCTCTTTTTGTTCTGTGCTGAGACTCCTGCAGTCTGTGTTCACCTAAGGGAAAACCCAGGCCTTCCCCATTCATGCAGTATTCACGTGCCAAATTTGTGCAATACCTTTTGCCTTCAATACAAGATGCTTGTTGCAAGCCAGACGTGTTGGGTTGGGGGGAAGTGGGTTCACAACAATAAACTGGAGAAGCAAAACTAGTCTTAAGGGAAGAGAAAAAGGGCCTGAAAGCAGAGGAGCAGGGTCGAGCACGGAGGTGGAGAGGCTCGCACGGCATCCTGCCATCCATTGTGCCAGGGAGCCAGTAGCTCATTCCTCCATGGTCTCTGCCTGCGTGCTCAAGCTATGGTGTGGCTCTTGTAGACCATCCACAAGCCTTTTATACCAGATGCTTCCAGTGCTTCCTGGTGCACTCACCACTGTTGTCCACAGCACTTTATCGTTTCCTATTTCTGGTGGTTGCTCTCTGATGACAGACAGGCCGAAGGAAGAGAATGGTTGTTTAAACATATCAACATCTCTACAGTAACCAAACTAGGTGACAGGAACACAGGGCAATTTATTTTTTTTAAAGATTCTTATGAAATTGACTTAATTTGCTGCTTCTGGGTTTGGTTTTTTTTTTTGCCTGAAAACAGGTAGATGGTACCGATCATCACCCTCTCAAGTTGGTCTGGCCCTCTGCCTCTGTCATGACAATAAAACACAAACTAATTCTCTGCCTCAGCAGCTCCAGTTTTGCTCTTTTCCCTGAAAAGATCAACAATTTTTTTTCCCCACACATGCACACAGTTGAAAAGCTTTTGCTAAGCATATCTAGTGTGGGGGAGTTGAGTACCAAGTGATGCAGCAGGACATAACAGAAACACGCAGATGTTTACTGACCTCTGCGTAGTCCTGTGGTGGGATGAGGCTCTCGGTCTGCAGCACCGTTGGCTCCTCAGCCACGTCTCCTCTGCAGCCATCACCAGGGAAGGCTTTTCTCAGGCAGCTCTTTCCAGCCACCACAGCAGGGGAATCAGTCAGGGCCGTCCTGTCTTTTTTGGCCTTTTTCTGTGAACCTTCAGTAACCTCTAAGCCCATCAGTGGATTGTTCTTTGGATATACCATTTAAGGGCTTTCTTCCATCTTTGCAAGTTTAAAGAATAATGTGAAAGCGACATTATGCTTGATCTTGGGGGTTTTATCCCCTTTTAAAGTTTCAGTACTGCTTCTGTTGCCAGAGACACTGCAAAGTGTTTTGTGGCCACTCAGAAAAGGGTGTTGCATGATTTAATTTTCATTGAGCAGGCTTTTTTTTTTTTTCTTTAATGGAAGTATTTTACTGAACTGTTGCCACTTCCTGGAGCCAAACACTAAAGGTCACCAAATTGGAAGCAGAAGTGCCATTATCTGAACTCTGTGAATGTCAAGTCAAGTTGCGCCTGTAGCTGGCACATAAGACAACACTATTCAGGGGGGGCTGATCCCTTCCGCTGTAACTTTTTTTTTCTTTTTAAGAAAAATAAAATGACAAACCTCATTTTAAATGTATTGTGTAAAATGTTTTTGGGGAAAGGAGTACAGTGTGTTATGTCTAGTGGGTGAGACCTCCCTCCCCATTTCAGTTCCTGATGAAGTTTTAAAGAATCGTGTTACTGTATGTTTTGATCATGAATTAGTCTGGTGGTGCTTCCTCATAGCACAAGCTTAAATCAAGTACTGAAAACAGTCTTACAAGCTAAATGTCTGCATGATGTTACATCTGTTGTACCTACTGAAAAGAACTTTGTATGTAAATGTACAGAATAAAATGATGTTGTCCCATCAGTTTGCTCTCCTTGGTCTGGCTCCCTTGCAGGCACTCCTGGAACAAACCGGCAGCAACTAATATGCCATCTCAGTAAACAGCCCCACCCTCCAGAACGAGCCAATTTTAAATCAAAATGATTAAATCACTACATTGATTTGCACCTAATTACCTTTTATAGTCAGTCGCAGAACAATAGTTGACTGTAAATTAAAAAAGAAAATAACCTACAACAGTTGAATTCTGTTATTTCGACCTTAACTGCGGCCAAGGACGGTGGCTCTTTCCACCAGGTAAGGCAGGGACCTCTGCACCTGCGTCAGATCTGCAAGGTTGAAGCCACTGGGTGCTCAAAGACCTTCAGACAAGAAAGTCATCAGGCATTACGCCTCCTACATCAGCAACCTCTCCATTTTTAATTACCTTGTGTGCCACCACAGCAAGGTAAATTGATCAGTTTTCTGTAGGTTAAGACGGTTGTCTAGCAGCAGCGCTGGTATTGCTTTATTTAGAATCCTAGAACATTAGTACCAGAAGCTTATGTCTGAGTCAGGATTCAACTTGCAATGCAAAAGAAATAACTTGGACTCGCTCATCAGGTTGCTACGCTCCATCTTCTTCTAGATTGTTGTGAACAGTAGGTGGTGTGCCCGCAGCACAGCACGTCTCAACAGCTGCAAGCGGTCACTGTGCCCCTGGCTCAGTGGGGTTTTTGTATAGTTAACAACCTGCCCTTCTGTCACAGTTTAGCCCCGAGCCAGCTAATTTCAGCAGCTAAAACCATGCACTTGGTTACACAATTACCTCCACTCCCGGGGTAAGGAAAACTGAGCAAAGACTTGTAGATTGGAAACTAAACTACAGTTTTAATGGAATTATAATAATTATGAGAACAATTAGAAAGTAATAATATATATATAAATAGAGAATTGCACCCTCACCCCTCGATGACTATATGTCACCACAAACACTGTAGAGCAGGCACAAGGGAACGGGTCCAGAGCTAGGAGGGATCCAAGCTCAGGAACGGGATTCAGAAACACTTGGATCCAGGATTAGAAGCAAACAGACAGATGAGATCCTCGCTGGACATTGGCCAATGCACAAGAGGGCTGAGGCCCTCATGATCTCTCAGTTTTATACCGAGTATGATGGATATGGGATGGAATACTTCGTTGGTCAGTTTGGGGTCACCTGTCCTGTCTGCTTCTCCTTGCTGGTGCAGCCCTTTCTCTCCAGCTCAAGAATGGCCTTCTTTACCATAGGGAAAAATATAAGCATTAGTCTCTCTGCACACCAATGCCCTGTTATCTCTTCTAGAGAGAAACTGTCTGAAAAACATCCTGTTAGCTTTCATAAAATTAAGTTACTTAGTCTCACCTAATTACTAAGTCTAATTATTAGACTAAAACTAAGTCTAATTTAGCTCAAACACCTTCTTGTTTAACAAAATAGCCTGTGGATCTGCCTTTGAAAGGATATTCATCCTACCTAAAAGCAAGTCCAGAGATGTAGCAGCAGGATATTTTGCAGTGGTGGTGGTGGTGACTGCTCTGATTTCACTAATGAGTATGTTCACTTTACGCACACAATGCTCTTCCAACAGCCTGACAGATTTATCTGTTGCTACAAAATTCAAGCTGTGCTTCTACGTAGCTCTCAGGGACATACAGAAAACCCTTGATCCAACTCTTCTTGTGTTCTCAGTGCCCAGAAGATGGAAGTAAATCCAGTGTTGAGTAGTAGTAGTAGTACAATCACCAGGGGCTAAGAAGACAGAGCAAGGTAATGCTCATTTTGTGTTACAGCTTTTCGTACAAAAATACATGGTTAGGGTTTTTTTACTATTATTTGAACAGTAAAAGCTGCAATGGTCCTAAACCATAGATTAACTGTACAGGTAGAATTTGGAACTGTTTTCCCAGCAGATTCCCATACTGTATGCAGGCCAGATGCTGCATACACCTTTACAATGATGTTCTCACATTGCAGTGTATTTTCTACTCTCCTCGCCTGCCCCCTATTTTACAGGGTAACAAATCTGAAAAAAAAAAAAAAAAATCCAGATCCAACAATGTTTAGGTCTATCTATATTTAATAACAACTGCAAATAAAACATACAAACCAAATAACTAACGTAATGTCAATGTAAAAACTGCAGTCAGTTTTTCTAAAACAAAACCAGGTTATTTTACAATGACGCAAAGTCAGAACTTCTCTGGAAAAGCCATCATTTCTTCTTTGATCCTGTTTTCTATGAGCAAGGTGAAATTGCTGTCTGTGTTTTGAAGATTGTAGCTGACAAATATCTGCTTTTTGGTCTTGCTGGCTAAAACATAAAACAGAGTAGTCAGCCGGAGTTCGCTTTTACATGAAAGTGATTAAGGTATGCAAGCAAGCCTTTTAAAAAAATATGAAGGTTTCTAAGACAACATTCTCTGCTCCTGCTATGTTGGACCAAGTTACAAAGGAATGGCAGAAGTACTTGACCATCAGCATGTTGGGCACAACTATGTGCATTGTAATGAGCAACATAAGCCTGGTGACTATCGACTAGGGGTTTTGCCTGATGCACTCAAAAGCCTCACTGTGCTTTTAGTGGATTCTGGATATTGCTTAAATACAGTACAGCCCAAGTGAAACAACAGAACATATTAGACTAGAAGCACTGGAATCTAGTTTATGAGCTGGTAAGTCTATGCCATGAAAAACAGAGAGAAAATGCCCAAGAAAGTGATCAGGCCCCAATTAACAAAGTTCTGTTTTATTACCAACCTCTAAAAAGGTCCCAAAGAGCATGCACCACTTTTGTCTAATTCTGCTGTCAATAAATCTGTTTCTTTTAACCTTTATTTATATGGTGCCTCTGAACACTGCAGGACGCTAGAGAGAGGTTGAACATGATGTAGCCAAGCAGAAAGTTCCAGGCTAGTGTAATGACAAATACCTAGGAGAGAGGTGCTATAAAATTAAAAGCTGTCTTCCATGACAGAGCTAATTAACAGTGACAAAAATAACGTCCACTGGGGCAAGAATACTTAACTATTAGAGCAGAAAAGATAACACCACAACGTGTTTCATAAATAAAATGGAATCCTACTTAGATTTTACCACAGTCATATAGCAATTAGTAACTCTTCATACACTGCTAAAGCTGAACTTTGTGAAGAATGTAACCACCACAGAGGAAACAGGCAGTGAACTTAAACTGAGTTGTGGAAAACAGAAGACAAAAAAATGGTCTTTGAGTCACAAGATATTGCTGATGAGGAATGAAGTGGGAGCTGACAATCCCAGGGAAAAATCAGACTGTTCTGCTGAATATTCAAAAATATCACCTAAATTTTAAACATTCAAAGTAAAGATGGCATAACTCCTAATATCTCAGTCCTTTTAAATAGCAAAGTTAACTATAAGAAACCTATATACATACATATAAAATATACCTAAACATTACTTTTTGAGGCATTTTCCTTATGTAAATCAATTTATTATCGTTTGCCATTCAAACAGATTACCAGCTTCCTAGCTCAGCAAGTAAAGCTGTTTCTGAAATCATAGAACCACTAGGTTGGAAAGGACCGACTGGATCATTGAGTCCAACCATTCCCATCACTAAACCAAGCCCTTCATCCACCCATCCTTTAAATACCTCCAAGGAAGGTGACTCAACCACCTCCCTGGGCAGCCTGTGCCAGTGCCCAATGACCCCCTTTCCTGATGTCAAGACTGAACCTCCCCTGGTGGAGCTTGAGGTCTTTCCCTCTTGTCCTGTCCCCTATCACTTGGGAGAAGAGGCCAGCTTCCTGCTCCCCACAACCTCCTTTCAGGTAGTTGTAGAGACCAAGGACTTATTTGCCTTCTATGACTTGGCCCTACAAAAATGACAATATAATGCAGCACATTGCTCTGATTGCAAAAAAACTGGCACTTGGCACCAGACTTTGTGATATAAAGCAACATATTTTGTAAGCACTAGTGATTCATCATCATGCCCAAAATGAATGCAACACTAATTTTGAACTAATTAATACCATTATCCTATCTAACAAAACCACGTCGTACACTGCAGTGTTAAAACTCAACTTCTTAATGATGTTTGTGTAAGATTTGATTGAATCTTTGGCATGCTCTTCACGTTCCTGGGAACGCTGTGACTCTCTCAAGCCTGCCTGTGCCAAGGAACTCTGCTCCCAGCAGGACCTTTTCTCTTGCCACTTCCCCATGGTTTCATTTGGACACGTGGACTCTTGTGAGAAGGGCAGAAGAGGGAAGATCTTATGCCTCCACAGAAGACCATCTGCAACTTCAGAGTAAAACAGAAAACCACAAAAGACAAGGCTTACCTAAGAAATCCTTTCAGCAGGGCTGCTTCCCATGCAGCCTGGCTGCCAACCACTGTTGCACCAGTGCCTTGCAGCAGGGAAAATGCTTCCTCGTCCCTGACATGCTAAAAGCCAACAGGTACTATGGCAGCACAGACGAAGTTCCTACAACCTCATGGACGGGGCCACAGGCTGAATCTAACTTTGAAGGGTTAACCAGCAGGAGCAGGAGAACAGTCAGAACAAGTGTTAGGCATAAGTTTGTAGACCATATGTGCTGGAAAAGAGGTGGTGGAGGAAAATTGTGCCCAGCTGGGAAAGACTCAAAGAAGAGGTTAAGGAGATCTTCCCTGAGAGTCTGCCAGTCACTACAGCGGGAGGATGGAGACCTGGCACTGTTCAGCAGTCACTGCAACCAGAAGTGCTGTGATTTCAGGATACACAGGTAAGGGAGACACTAATGGACAAGATTTTCTCAAGAACTGGAATCCACTAACCTACAGGAAGCACTCTTTTAGGATCTGGGCTTCTTGACAAGTGAGACACACCTTGTGCCAGAGCAATCAGGCAGGGTGGTGGGAAACAGTCCCTGCACCTAATACAATACTATCCGTATATAGATAAAATAAGTAGAAAGAGGAACAAGAATAGGGTAAATGTGTATTCAGCAACAGAAAAGAAGAAAACAACCTCTCTAAAATAAGGGCAAAGGTAGAGGCAGTACACTAAATACAGTTGTTTTGGCTAGGACTCCTACCAGGCTATAAAGAAAACAACAGAAGCATGTGTACATAGATGGGTGGGAGCACTGAAACTCCTGCTTCAGGGCAAGGAACATGACACTGCACGAACAAAAAGCAGGTAATAGGATGTGACTGGGAATATGAAAGAAATAAAAATATTTACGTTCAAAAAGCACTGTATGCTACTTAACCTAGCGCCTGCTAGGACCAGAATGGAAACAGCATAGCAAAAATGGTGACAGCATATTAAAAAAAATAATAAATACTGCCTGCCCGAACCACAGGGCCAGACAGTTATAAAGGCTAACTTGGAAGTACAGCTACAAGTCACGCTTGGCTGTGAATACACCTCTGTTATGACAGAATTTGTAGGAGTAATGAGGATTTAATTTCCCAGAGGAAAACAAAAATTCCAATAACAGCAAAGCTTTGTGTTTCCAGCCAAGGCAGAACACAGATGTCCTTATCAAGCACTTCATGAAACAAAGATACAGAGATGCTTAGTAGTGATCTTGTAGACACACTGGTTTCAGGATAATAAACAATTTTACACTAAGTGACCATGAGCTGACTTAAATTGCTGGATTGACAAAATCAAGCCTGAACACTTAGGTTTAGGACTTCAAAAAGAGCATATATTTCTATTCTCAAAAGTCAGTTATGATCAGGTGAAGAGGAAGCACATAATTATTCAAAGCCAGAAGTATAGTACTGACCTTCCCCTTCCAAGCAAAAGTGACAAAGCTCTACAGGCTTTCCTTAATACAATATACTTAAACAGGATAGCACAAGAAAGAATACTATCTATGAAGAATATAAAAGGGGCTGACTAGCAAGGAAATCTGTGATCCAGTAGTCAGATGGCATGGATACAGAGGAACATTGACCAAAAGCCTAGTTGGGACATAGCAGGCACAGAAAACTGAAGATTAAATAATGAAAAGCACACAGAAAATAAGAAGGTGAATTATGGCCTGAGGATAAAGAGTAAATGATATCCCAGCACCAAGCAACACTATCAGTTCTCAGTTACAAAGTGAGTGAAATTAGCAATTCATATGAGAAAAGTACCTTAAACAAAAAAAGGCAGTGAAACTTAAGAGCATTTACTGAGAAAAATCAGGTGACCCTGACAGCTTCTGTCCTAGAACACTGAAAGAACTAATGTAAGAAACAGCAAACTATTACTAACTCTAGCTATGAATCCTATAATAAATCTTTAAGAGTGAAGATAGCACATGTGCTAAAAGAAAGACAGAGGAGGGTGGGAATCACCAAGAGAACTTAGAGCTATTAGCTGGACTCCAATGCTATACAGAAGCTTAGATGAAGATTCAGAAGAAATGAGTAATGAGGAGACCAAATGGAAAGTGGAATAAACTATTAGACTTTATTCAAAGTAAACCCTCTTTGACTACTTCAAGAAAACATGTTATACCATATGCCATAGAATTATTATCTTAAGCAGAACTGATTGAACTCAGGATGCAGAGAAAAAGCTGCCACCAGAGGAGACTATAACAGTGGTTATTGTAAGGTATCAGGATGAAGAAAGGACACTAGTACTGTTTTTCAACAATCAGTCTTGCAAGCAACTCTTTTTTTATATATGTTTTAATGGCCACAGAGAAGTCAGTGTAGCCTCCTGAAACTGCCTGACAATGCAAACATAGGAAGCGTTGCCTGTAACGAAGATCAGTATATAGATGGTTAAAAAGAATTATGTGGCCTTTCCAACCGAAACAACAGAAGATGAAATTGAGCAGTGCAGCATCTTGCATTTAAAACTCGGTAATGAGATCTTCAGCAGTTCGCCAGTTGGACCTTTACCAGTTACTGGTAGGGGACAATGAGTAACCACCATAATGCAGCTGTCAGAGATGTGAATGCATTAGGCCAGGTATTTGGTTTAGTGGTAAAGGACTTTGAAAGTTTAGCATTCAGATTTAGAAGTTTGGCATTGCACTAGGTATAGCAGGGCAGTCTTACATCTGGAGAGATGCTTATTACATGCTGCAGGGACAGACAGATCAAGCACTGGCATTTGTGAGACGACCCAGGACTTTATAGGCCAGAATATCTCAGAATTTGGGGAGCCAAAAGGTGCTAGAGGCGATGAGGGTTGGCTTCATATTCAGGCAAAACGCACATGTCTCACGTTGATAGCCATCCCACCCCATTGCACAGAAGTATTGCAGCTTCACAGAGCAGGACACTGAAAATCCCACCTGATAGGCATATGTGTGTGCTTCCCTTACCTCAGGATCATAGAATGGTTTGGGTTCAAAGAACCTTAAAAATCATCTAATACCCCTGCCTATGGCAGGGACACGTCCCACCACACCAGGCTGCCCAAGGCCCCATCCAACCTGGCCCTTTCTGTGAATTCTTTTTTCTGATGTTCAGCCTGAACCTCCCCTGGAAGAGCCTGAGGCCATTCCCTCTTGTCCTGCCCCTGTCACTTGGGAGGCCAGCATCCTCCTCTCTATAACCTCCCTTCAGGTACTTGTAGAGAGTAATGAGGTCTCCTTTCAGCCTCCTCTTCTCCAGGCTAAACAACCCCAGCTCTCTCAGCCGTCCCTCATAGGTTCTGTTCTCCAGCCCCTTCACCAGCTTTGTTGCTCTTCTCTGGACTCGCTCCAGAGCCTCAACATCCTTCTTGTGGTCAGGGGCCCAGAACTGAACGCAGGATTTGAGGTGTGGTCTCACCAGTGCAGAGTATAGAGGGAGAATAACTTCACTGGCCCTGCTGGTCACACCATTTCTGATACAAGCCAGGATGCCATTGGCCTTCTTGGCCACCTGGGCACACTGCTGGCTCATGTTCAGTCACTGTCGACCAACACCCCCAGGTCCTTCTCCTCCAGGCAGTTTCTAGCCAGGCTTCTAATGTCTGTAGCTGCACAGGGTTGTTGTGCCCCAAGTGCAGGACCCGGCATCTGGCCTTGCTGAACCTCATTCTATCGGTCTCAGCCCAGCGGTCCAGCCTGTTCAGATCCCGTTGGAGGGGTATCCTCCAGCAGATCCACACTTCCTTCCCACATTCCGCGTCGGTCCAGCCTAGCGCGGTAGCTCCAAAGCCCCCGGCCCGGGGCCGCCTCCCCCCACCCCGGCCCCGCGGGAGCCCGCACCTACCCAGGCGCCGCGCCAGGCAGGCGGAGGCGGTGTCGGACGGGTCCCCGAGGAGCGAGGCGGCCACCGGGATGCTGTCCTGCAAGCGGAGCACAGCACAACGCGGGACTCAGCCCCCGACAGAGCGGGGTGCGCGGTTCCCACGGCCCCCGACACCCACATCCTCCCCCCACAAAAGGCGCGAAGGCAGCGGGGTCCCCGCGGCGAGGCTCCCTCGGCAGCCCCGCGGGGAAGGCGGCGGGAGCAGAGGACACTCACGCGGGGTGTGCACATCGCCACGGCCAGGCTGGCGAGGGCGGGCGCGGCGCCCACCCAAAGGAAAAGCGAGTCCCGCAGCCGCATGGCGTGGAAGTGCACCCGCTGCTCGCCCAGCCGCCCGCTGAAGTCGTGCAGGCCGATGCCGCCCGCCGCCGCCTCCATCGGCCTTTTTTAACCCAGCGCGGAAAGGCCTCGGCGCAGAAGGCCCGAGCGGGTCCCGCCCCGCGGCCTGGGGAGGCGGAGCGGCTCCCAGACCAACCCCCGCGGCCGCCGCCGGGAGCACCGCCATAGGGCTGTCGGCCCCCGGGATACGAAGGCACGGGATGGTGTGGCATCGAGGGTATCCTTAGCAAGTTTGCAGATGACACAAAGCTGTGTGCAAGTGTCGATCTGCTGGAGGGTAAGGGAGGCTCTGCAAAGGGACCTAAACAGGCTGGACCGCTGGGCAGTGTCCAACGGCATGAGGTTTAACACGGCCAAATGCCGGGTCCTGCACTTGGGGCACAACAACCCTATGCAGAGCTACAGACTGGGAGAAGCCTGGCTGGAAAACTGCCAGGAGGAGAGGGACCTGGGGGTGTTGGTCGACAGCCGACTGAACATGAGGCAGCAGTGTGCCCAGGTGGCCAAGAAGGCCAATGGCATCCTGGCTTGTATCAGAAATGGTGTGACCAGCAGGTCCAGGGAGGTGATTCTCCCTCTGTATTCAGCACTGGTGAGGCCACTCCTTGAATATTGTGTCCAGTTCTGGGCCCCTCACCACAAGAAGGATGTTGAGGCTCTGGAGCGAGTCCAGATAAGAGCGACGAGGCTGGTGAAGGGGCTGGAGAACAGGCCCTATGAGGAGCGGTTGAGAGAGCTGGGGTTGTTTAGCCTGGAGAAGAGGAGGCTGAGAGGAGACCTCATTACTCTCTAGAAGTACCTGAAAGGAGGTTGTAGAGAGGAGGGAGCTGGCCTCTTCTCCCAAGTGTCAGGGGACAGGACAAGAGGGAATGGCCTCAAGCTCCGCCAGGGTAGATTTAGGCTGGAGATTAGGAGGAAGTTTTTCACCCAGAGGGTCATTGGGCATTGGCACAGGCTGCCCAGGGACGTGGTTGATTCTCCTTCCCTGGAGGTGTTTAAGGCACGGGTGGATGAGGTCTTGAGGGACTTGGTTTAGTGTTAGATAGGAATGGTTGGACTAGAAGATCCAATGGGTCCCTTCCAACCTGGTTGTTCTATGATTCTATGATCATCCAGTTTCACCTCCCCTGCCCTGGTCAGCCCTGGTCAGCTCCCATCAGCCCAGGCTGCCCAAGGCCCCATCCCTTCTGTGTGTACGTCTGGGGTTTGAATTGGCCCTGGTGGAAGTACAGCCTCGTTTGCCCTCGCTGAGCACAGGCTGGGAGCAGCCTGGCCATGCAAAGTCCTCCCATCGTCTCGACTCACCTTGGGTTCAAGGCCTGTGCTCTTGCTTTGGGAGTTTTATCAGTTTTGTTCCCATCATACGCACAAACCAGGACTGGAATGCAACCTGCTTGCATTCTGCCAGAGGGAGGTTCATCTTCACAGACCTGCAGAGAGCTGTGCTCTGTCTCTGTGTGTTGCTTGGCGAGATGGCTACCCTATACCTAAACCTAAACCACCAAGGGGAGGTTTAGGCTGGACATTAGGAAAAAATTTTTCACAGAAAGGGTCATTGGGCACTGGCAGAGGCTGCCCAGGGAGGGAGTTGATTCACCTTCCCTGGAGGGGTTTAAGGGACAGGTGGACGAGGTGCTGAGGGACGTGGTTAGTGATTGATGGGAATTGTTGTACTTGATGATCCAGTGGGTCTCTTCCAATGTGGTTATTCTATGATTCTATCCCCAGGGATGGGACAGCCACAACTTCCCTGGGCAACATGCTCCAGGGTCTCACCACCCTCATCGTGAAGAAATTCCTCCTTATGTCTAGCCTAAATCTACCCTTCTCCAGTTTATACCCATTGCCCCTAGTCCTATCTCTACAAGCTTTTGTGACTAGCCCCTCCCCAGCTTTCTTGTAGCCCCTTCAGGTACTGAAAGGTCTCTATGAAGTCTCCTTGGGATTAAGGCGGAGGCAGCCGCAGGGCTGGAGAAACCCCACTAGATGGCAGGTAAACCCCTGCTTGCAGGGGCACGGCCGGCAAAACGGGGTCCAGGCGGCTCCGGGGAGTCACCGCGTGGTTTCAGGCTAAAGAAAAGGGTGATGCTGTGCAGCCTCGGAAATCCCCGGAGAAGGGGAAGAGGAAGGTCACGGTGGCCTTGGCTTCATTCAGCTCTGGAAGTTTTTTGGGTTATTGAAGGGTCTTAAAAGCAAGCAAGTTGATTTGGCTGAGCTCCGGAGAACATGGAACTACAAATTAAAGGCCCTACTTTGGGCATGAATGTTGTGCCTACCACACTTTCACCAGAGTACAGCTAAGCTGGTCATTACTGAAAAGGATTTTCCTTAACTGTGCTGTCTGTTGCTGGTGAGAATACAGACAGCAGGCTGATGGCCATGGGCCCCTTGCAATTCATGTATGAATGAATATGCAATTCATGTAAACTTCAAAACATGTATTTTTGAACCACATGCAGTGTGTCATCTCTGCCTAAGAAACAAGCAAGTTAATGACATGGACTGGGTTTTTAGTTAGTGTTTCCTCTGCTTCCAATATTGTACTTATTTCTAGAAAACAAAATTTCCATTTTCAAATTCTAAAACTTCATTTTCACATTGAAGAAACAGGGGGGAAAGGAACTACTCATCACTTTTCTTGTCTAAGCCTCCTTGCTTCTTCTAGCATCTGCTAAAAGACAAAATCCTCAACCCTGCTAATTTCTGCCCGTGCTGCCACATCAGTGCTAAATCCCAGGAGGCAGCTAAGCCCAGCTCAGCTGCCATACCCTGATATCCCATGGCACAGGATCAGCTTGGGAAGAGGGGGGGTCACAAGCCACCTCCTCTGCCCTACATTTGTCACTTACTGCTTGCACAAAGCATCACGGGATGTATGGTGGCAGACTCCAGCTACGCCTGTCTCCCGCCTTGCTGCTGCAGCAGAGTTAGATTTGTGCTGGTCCCCAGCTCTCCCCTACACCCCATCTCCACAGCCCATCTCAATCCTTTGGCTCTGTGTGGAGTGGCCTCCTACAAGGTATGCTTGTGCTGGGGTTAGAAAATAGCCTCTCCATGTCCTAGTAACCTGTCACAAAGCGACATTTAGCCAGGCAGGCAAACAGGTGACAAAAGCCACTGTGGAAGGGGCCAAGTGCTGGCTGCCTGCATTGAATGCACAATCCTCTTTCGGCTTGATGCAGCTGCAGGTTTGCTCTGTGCTCGAGGAGGGGGTAAGGCTACCACCTAAAACAGGAAAATCTATCTCAGACTGGGAGCATTGCAACCGTAAAAATGTAGGCATGGATAAAATATCTGCTGGGAGCCATACAGGTGGTGGTGGTGATGATGTTCCTATGATTAGACACCTGTGGGTGGTGGAGATTTGCCCCAGGCTCACTTGATCAGGGGAGAGGAGTAGGCAATTTTAGGGCATAGTTCATTTGTGCTGCTTCAGAACTGTCTTTTGAGCAAGAAGCATCCGCTCCTGACTGATTTCTGCTGACTCCAATGGAGGTTAAGGTGAAAGGTAAAAGCTGTACAGCTTTGCAAATGAATTTGTTCACGTAGGCAAATCCTTCCTTAAGTGTTCAGAGCCAGTTTCTCTGCTTTACTGGGACAGAGGCTGCTCTAAAAAAGTTCCAGCCCAGTATGCTTCTTCCTCGTTTGGAAGTTTGGGCCTCCTAAACATATGCTTAAGCGATCTGCTGGATTGAAGTAAGAGACTCTGTTTTCTTCTCTGGTCTTCTCACATCAAGTACTAGCTGCTTGTGTAGCTTCCAAGATTGTCTACAGGCTTGTTTCTTCTTAGGAGGGAACCAACCCCTATTCCATCGTATTCTGATTTGCTGCTCTTCTCATCAGGAGTCTTTTCCAAAGGGCTTGCAACTTTCCTTGGGATCCTAAGCCCTGCAGACCTCTGAAGGTAAGCCATGTGGTTTCTCTGCACCTAAGCAGTTCTATGTATTTAATGTTTTTCTCTGAAATGTAGCTGTGATCTGTAGACCATGCTAAATCCTCGTTTGAGCTCAGAAGAGGAAAAACATTCATCTAGCAAGTAAAATGCTGTGTAAGCATTTTATTTGTGGTGCAGGTGTGACTAGTGAGAGGAGCTCTTCAGAACCAGACTAAAGTGCAAAATTAATTTACTAGTTACAGCATTGTAAAGCCAGTAAAGCCTCTGTGAAATGAGAGGGGAGAGCACTCCAGCAGCCTAGGGGACTTCTTACGTTTCCTTTAAGGTGCTTGTCTTTTTTTCCTTTGGCCATGAAAGCTGGGTCAATTAGTCTGCCTTATTTATCAGGTATGAGACTAGAATGAGTTTCAACCACAGTGAGACACCAGATGGCAAACTAATGATAAAGCAAAATTAGTGTTGCAAAAGCACTGCATGTATATATGGATGCATATATACCTATACATTGCTGCTCAGGTGAGATCCAAGCCCTAGGACATGTCTGTACTTCTAAGTTCCTTGTTCTTCTCCAGAAGTTAGGTTGTTTATGAGAGTTACTGGATCCTAAGCCCTGATATCTACTGCCCATCCCCTCCTCCCCCCTGTACATTTTTAAGTTAGGAAAAAAATCTTCCTGGTAACTGAGGAATTAAGAGATACGAAGTATGTCCTTATAAACTGGGATATCACTGAAAGAAGCAAATGTTTTCTGATTCCAAAAGGCATTCTTATGCTTTTGTTCCTGCAGGAATAAAGTGTGAATTTGATACATGGGGAAGCAGTTGGCCATTAGTGTGTGTCAGTAAACCCTTTGCTGATGCCTCAGGATATGTTAGTTTTCTTGATTTGTTGTTCTTTTGCAGAGGAGTAAATAACCTCTTGATAAAGCAAAATGAAGCCTCCCAGCCGCTCTGGTGAGACTTCATGGTACCAGGCTTCTGTAACAGTAGCTGTGCTGTAGCCCCAGACTTTTGAGGGTCTGCTTTGTGTTGAGATTTGGAGACTTTCCCTAGTGCCGCTGGTGGCTGAGGGGATATTTTTCTCTCCCTGTGTCATTGGGGCACCGGAGGAGTTGCAAAATTCTTCCTTTTGGTTTGACATAGTTGTTTGTGGGGTTCTTTTGTCACCATTGGAATGTTTTTCTCAGATGGATCAGTCCTCTGGTATAGCTTACTGTGCCATTGCTCAAATACTTTTGCTGACATAATAGAGGGCAGCATTCAGTGAGCACCAGCAAGTGAGAAAGGGAGATGTGTCTGCCTCTGCTGTACAGCCACTGTGGCTATGATGCGGTGGCCATCTAAGCTAATTTTAGGTAGGACTGCACCCATCTTGCCTTCTAAGGCTCATCTGCTAAGATGATGAGTCCGTTTGGAGAATAAATCTGTCAAAAACTGCTCCCTCTTGTTGCCACATTCACTTTTTTGTGGTTTCGGCTCCTTGAGGATTCCTATACAAAAGGAATGGGAGTTGAGGAAAGCTGAGAGAGGCAGCAGCTGACCAGGATGGGGTGTTTTTTCAGCTGTTATGGGAATCTGCTCTTGGGACATCTAATCATGGCCACATCGCTTTCTTGAGCTGAGAGCTCGAAACACTTAGTTAAGTGTTGATCAGCCCAACTAATGGTTCCAGAGAAGAGACCAGAAGAGAATCCAGGCTGGAATTTCTGGAAGAGTTTCAGAAAATGAGGCCATCAAACTAGTTATCTTGTTTGAAAAGCACAGTTTAAGGGACCTGCAAGGGAACCACACCAAATTTATGCTATGAATCTCAGGTTCCAAAGCAATACCAAGGGTAGACCCTCCCCCCTAGAAAAAAACATGTCTAAAAAAGCACCTGTAAACAGATGTAAAGTGTAGACGTAAAAGCAATTCCACATCTGCAGTAGCTGCTATAATAACTGTTCTACACATCTGTTGATACCCAGACAGGCACTACTGCAAGGAAATCTGGTTCCTGATTTTCAAAAGACTTAAGATACTAGACTTACCCTTTAAGTCAAACTCTCTTCCTTTTTTGTGGGGTTTGTAACATAAGCTATTGGGATTTCCCAGCCTGGGATGCACACGGCACAGTGATTCTCTAATGGGCAGCTTGTGGCCCACTGCATGTTGGAATAGAAATCGCGGCTGTTAGGTTTTGTGCCCAGCTGGCATGGCGACCTTGTGCAAATCCCTCCTACTCTGCTTTATTTCACTCCTCTGCGGACTGGAGGAATACGATAACCCTTGCTTGTCTTCCTGCAGCTGAATGAAAGTCTGTCTAATACACAGTTTGTAAGGACCTTGTAAGCTTAAATTTCTGCCCTTATCAACTAAGACATTTTCCTTTTATTCTTATATGAGTCATTGGAGAAACTTGTCTTAGATCTATCAGCGCATTTGGGACATGTGGGTTCATAGCTGCTAGATTGGAGGCACTAACACAGTGTGACTCATTGCTCCCCTCGAGGACAAGAAGAGGTTTTCACAGTCGACTGGAAATTGTATTTCATATGCAGATAGACTGCTTCATGGTGGACAGTCCCAAAGCAGCTTACAAACACTGACTCTAGTGTGCAGAGGCCAGCAGCTGTAGTGAGATCCACACATGCAATGGGCTATTAAATACCTATGACATGACTGGAAAGGGAACAGGCTTGAAAGGTTAATGGGACTATACTTTTGAAAGGCTGAGGAGGGAAGAAGAAAATAATGAAATAATATTGAAGATTGTCTTCCCTTATACTGCTCAATTCAATGCCTACATCCTATATGACATATAACACACCTGATGGATCCTGCTGTTTTCTGTCCTTGGGTCACACAAGGCTGAGGTAAATAATGCGTGCAGGGTATGCTGAGTGCTTGAACTACAGGGAATGCCAGTCTGCTTCTCACTCAAGGGCTAATTTGTCTGCTCAGGTTGCAAAGAACTATGTTCTTAGCTGTGGAAATCACTGATTCAACAACATGCAGTGCTGGCAGTCACAAAACAAAGGTTGGACGAAGATTCAGGTTGCTTTGGGAACGAAATTTCTTTTTCTGAAAGATAGTTTGTTATTGTCATGGTTATGGGGCTAGCTGTATTTCTGATCTCTTCCCTGTCCTTCTGGGTACTTTCCCTTTGCTGATGGCCAGATTCCCATGAACCTTCTTTTCCTCCTTAGATTGGGCCTTGGGCTTAATAGTCTCTCTCCATCAGCTGAGTCCCTCCTAGCCTGCAAGTCTGGCTGGACATGCCTACACACAGCCTCCCCGCTTCTCAAGTATGTCAGCAAGTGCCTGCCTCTCAGCCTCGTTCTCCAAACAGCTACTCTTTCATTACTTTTTAAAGTAATGCCATGGCCTTTTGAATTTTTCCATTTCCAGGCAGAACCAGCTAGACAAAATCAGCTTTGATTATTTTGCTTCCTCCTCTCTGGACAAGCAGTGAAGCCAACAGGCTTGGCATTGTCACTTAGCAGCCCTCAAGTGTTTGCTCAGAGGTAGCTTGGCTCAAGTCAGCCTTTTTTCTTGGCTTTTCCTTCCTGCTTTATTGAATACAGTGATTCCGCAGCAAGAGCAAATATCCCAAACAGTAGCATAGTACCTGTATGTTACTAGAAAGCAGCCCAACACCATCTCATCCACTGGGGTGTGGTTGTTTGTGTCAGGCTCTCCAGGTCTGTGGTGCAGTTCTTGAACTGCATGATTTAGATAAGAGCTGTATTGGATTTCCTAGCAGGAGGTTATTAAACAACTACTGCTGGTACCTAATCACTGTATCTGATGTTACTGAAGATTACACAAAATATAATTTTCACAATTATCAGTTTCAGTGATCTATCTCCAGTCTCCAGGTTCAAATCCAATGATGGATGCTGCCTATTTGAGTGACAACAGATAGATAGAATAGTTAACACTGACAGAACATACTACCCTGGGAAAACATTATTGAAGTTCCTTTACTGTATTTTCAAAGTCAAGTACAATCCCAACAGGCTGCATCTTCAAAAACTCAGTGACCTGCCCTAGAACAGCAACTGAAAACTGTCCTTCCCAGATGCCTCTCAGAAAACATAACAAATCATCTCCCTTTTCTGCTTGGTGTTTGAAAAACCTGGTACCAGGCACTGTTGCTGCTGTTGTTAGAGTGTCCTGGGACAGACCTCAGCCTTCCCCAGGCCTGAAAAGCTTGTGCATGCGTAAAGTCCCATTAAGGGACAGTTGTTATGCATTTCTCATGAGGCAAAATCAAATCAGGTGAAAACTATCCCTAAGTTCTGTGAAGAACCATAAATGGGAAAAGAGGAGAGAGAAGGACAAAGGAATTAATGGCATTTGGGAGTGATACCTTTCCTTAACAGGTTCAGGATCTAAGCCAACCTCTACAGAAATAAATTGAAAAAACACCCGCCAGTTCCTGTCAGCTGAAGAGGAAGCTTATAATAATGAACTTTGCTTAGCAGTTGTCCAAAATGCTGCAGTTGGGGCTCCTGAGTTACTGCTGGATGTCTCATCCACCTACCTGCATCCCCACCTGTGTGAAGATGAGGGGCAACTCTGCAGGCACAGACTGACTCCCTCCCTGTGCTCCTCTGTAAGTGGCTGCCACCCACAAATCCAAGTTGCCCCGAATGATGCTGTCAGCACAGGGTCCTTATGTCACCACACTCTGGTTTTGCCACCTTTTCCCCATCACTGCAATGCCAGCGGCAGGAATTCGCTGAAGTACAAGCGAAAGGAAGGGATGGAAACATTGTTTTCCTCTCTGCCGGCTCTAGCTTGGTGAGGATGCTTTCAGATTTAATAAGCCAGATCAAAGCCTTTGTGTAAATCCTGCCATTAGGAGAGAGGTTGTATTGCTGTACTGCAAGCACAGCAGAGCCCTGTGCAGCTCCCCCCAAATCCTGCTTTTCTCAGCTCTTGGCACCCAGATTTCTCCCTCCAGCCCAACACTGGAGGGCAAGTGATGCTGGAAACGGGAGGGAGAAATCTTCCCTAACGGTCATTTTCTTTTCCAGTAAGCCAGAGATGTAATACACGTGTGAATGATCTGGGGCCATATTCTTTTTCAGCCTTCGAAATTGCTTTTGTTTTCTTTCCAGTCTTCTGAAAGATGCGTATCCGAGGTACCTGAGTGCGGCCACAACAGCTGCCTGATAAGATCTTTACAATTCATTTGCACAACCCTGCCTTTCGCAAGGAAAAAAAAAGAAAGTGTTAACGAGTTGACAAGCGCATTCTTCCTTGCAGCAAGCAGCGCTGTCAGCCGCAATATTACTGCAGGAAGGAGAGAGCAGGGTGGTGGCAGAAGACCTTGAGAAAAATGCTTTGTTCAATCCGGCTATAAAGACTCCTGCTTGTTTCATGTACTAAATCCCAGCGGGCCGAGCAAGGGAACGGATTCAGTAGAGGCTCGACTCAGGTAACGATGCAGGGCAGCGTGTTGCTCTCTGAGTTTCGAAGATTAATCCTTGGGGTGGAAAGGAAAAAGGTTTACCAAGAAGGATCAAAGCAAAAGGGAGTGTTCACTAGGCAGGTGTCTTCTGTATTACTGCAGTGCCAGATGCTGACCTGGCACATGAGGGTCCGACAGTGGTTGTACCCTCTCGCACTGCCATTTGCTAACAGATCCTCAAACAATGCAAAACTGTTGCATCTCAGTTCAGCCCGAACACACACCAAAAAATCCAGTTTAGGAAAGAAAGGACCAAGGCTCAAGAACAACTCAGACAAGTGAGTGAATATTTTCTTTCATGCCTTGCTCTTTTGCATTTACTGAATTTGTTCCACATGAATGTAGAAACAGCTGCATCAGCACGAGCACTGAGGCTGGAACCTTATTAATATTTATGCCTAGAGAGCAGAGCACATAGGAATCAAAATGCCGTCTCGTCATTGGTTAGAGGACCCCAGCAGCCATACAGCATCTTACCATGTTTGGAGGCTAGGCAAGCAGATTTATTAGAGAGCAGATCAATTTCTCATCAGCATTCTCACACGATTGCAGGAAAGCTGCCCTTTGCCTTCTACCTGCTCATTGCTTCTCGTCATTCAATAATTTCCTAATTAGAGAAATAATTTTTCATCTCTCCTTTGCACTTCTGTGGTTTATATTCTCATCTGTTAAATATGATTGGAGATATCATTGGATGCTTGAATTATTATTCTTGGCTTATATAAGGGCATACCCAAAAGCCTTAGTATGAATGAGATGAAATAAGAAATAATGCTGTGACAAGTCCAGCATGTGCTAAGAGGGACTGAACTCATGATGCATGGTGCTAGGCACATAAAAGGTGTCTTATTGTGCTGCTGTGACCCTCAAAACCTCCTTTGGGACTTCTTGCTACTGTAATTTGTGCTGACAAGGTGCTTCAGTGAAAGTCTTAAATCTGAGGCGGAGGGTTTTCTTCTCCAAGAGTGCCAACTCGGATCTGGACAACAATCTTTCTCTGTCTTTTGTCTCATAAGAGCAATCCTTAGCTTTTCTAATAATGGGTAACTGGAGAGCAGGTAGGTGCAGACAGTGTCCTCAACATAAGTAAAGCATTCACACATTTTTAACTGATAGAAACAGCAGCTTGTAGCAGCAGTAAAAGAAAAAGGAAACAATACTGTGATCTGCTTAAAGTTGCTGTGCAGATGTGTAGCAGCCTCAGGTAGCTACGTGAACAGCCCCTTGTTTCACCTCTGTTGAGGCCAGGGACACCCTGAAACAGGGAGCACTGACAGGGGCTGCAGAGCAAGTGTGGCAGCCCCAGACCCCTGCTCCCCCAGTGTGCTTCCCCTGGGAGCATGGGGACTATTCGGCCAGAGCCTGGATCATGCCGATGACATGACCACCTACTGCTGCCCAGTCCTAGGCCACCCTGGGCATGTTTCACTGGTCAGACGTTGCCATCAATCCTAGTGTCCCGATCCAATATCAGGGAGGGTTCTTAAATGATCCCAAGAGTGAGATTAAGACAAAAATGAGGTCAGATGCTGTACAATCTTGTGAGCTTTATTTTTTTAGAATAACTGATAATGATAGGACAGAGAGAAAAGGAAAGAAAAATCAGAATCCCTAAGCAATAAAACAGTAGAGGCACAGCTAATTACCACCACTACGAATCCAGCAATGCACAGTTGGCTTGTTTGTGGTGCAGGTGATGGTGCTTCAAGCTCTGGAGGGACATGAAGAAAAAGAGAGGGAAGGAAAGAAATCACCACATTGATGGCAGCAGGAGTTCTCAGGAACAATGTGGTGACAACAGCGGCTTCTTCCAGACCGTGTGGTCCAGGCTGGTCCAATAGAAATGTGTGAGTGAGATTGAGACTGCACTTGGCCTGGTTCCTTGAAAGTCCTTTTATAATGCCTGTCTGCCCCCCATCTGCATGTGTCTTTTTGGCAGGGCCAGCCTGGACCCTCTGGCAGGTCAAGAAAAGGGGGTGGGGGGAGGGTAGTGGGGGCAGCAGCCGCTGCTGCATCCCCTCCCCATACCAAAGCCAACTCTGTGTCCCAATCTTCAGCAAAGCAAGGGAGAGTGGTGCCTGCTCCTTCACTGCCTTTCTGCTGACCCTGACACTACAGACAACCTGGTGCCATGAATGGGTAGTCCCCAGACAAAATGTTTAAGGCAAAGAGACGCGCATAGTCCAACTCTACACTTAGCTACTGTGGCCTGAAGACAGCTTGGATTTGATGAGCTTTGGGATTTAAGCACTGCACTGACAGGCAGAGGCAGCCACTGGTGTGCTGACTGGGCAGGTGTGGGCTGGGGGAGGCAAGTTCACCCTTGCTGTTCCCACCAATGTGTCCTCAGTCTTGATGAACTGCAGTTTTCTGCTGCTTCCTTGTTTTCTTTTAAGATCTCACAACTTTCCATGCTCGTGTTGATTCTTCCCTCCTTCCCTGTCCTTGAGCTACTAATGATCTTGTTCCTATAATCCTGTCTCTGCCTGCAGTTCTATCTTTTCTTATCAGCTGTGGTGCTGCACTGCTTACTCTCCCATAGTTTAGCAATTTCCTCTAGAGCCTGGATTGAAACTGTGCAGCTCAGCCATGCTACAGCCAGAGCTTTTGCTGGGGCCAGGATACAGAGGGTCACAATTAGCACAGCCATGGTTGCTACCAGCCTTGTCTGCCCCTTTTCCTTTCCTACCAGCTGGCATAGGTGGTTCCAGCCACTGGCATAGCCTCCATGAAACCTGTACACAAAAAACCAAGAGCAAGATAATGAAGAAAACCCCCAAATCTTTAAAACACCTTTCCACCCACCCTTCTCTTCTTCTCAGGCTTAACTGTGCTCAATTTTCTCTACCTCCTCCAATCTCATCAGGGCAGGGGGACGGGGAGGAGGGGTTGGAGGTTCATCACGTATTGTCTCTGCAACTCCTTCCTCCTCAGGAGTAGGACTCCCCACATTCTTACCCTGATCCAGTGTGGAGATGCTGTCATGGGAGATAGTCCTCCATGAACTTCTCCAATGTCAGTCCTTCCCATGAGCTGCAGTCTTCACAAACTGCTCCAACATAGGGCCCTTCCACTGGGTGCTGTCCTTCAGGAACAGAATGCTCCGGGATGCTTTCCACACGACGTTGTAAGTCACGCCAGCAAAGTTGCTCCAGTGTGAGTTCTTCTCTCCATGGGTCCACAGGTCCTGCCAGGAACCTACTCCAGTGTGGGCTTCCCACAGGCTCATGGCCTCCTTTGAGCATCCACCCATGGGGTTCCTACACTCGCTGGAGGTGAACATCTGCTCCGCTGTTAACCTCCATGGGCTGCAGGGGAATCTCTGTTCCAGCACCTGGAGCACCTCCTCCCTCTCCTTCTTCACTGACCTTTTCGTGTCTGCAGAGTTATTTCTTTCACATATTGTCTCTCCCCTCTTCACCTGTGTTATTTCCCCCCTTCTTAAATACTGTATCACAGAAGCGTTATCATCACTGATGGGCTTGGACTTGGCCAGTGGCAAGTCTGTACTGGGCACAGGGGAAGCTTCTAGCAACTTCTCACAGAAGCCACCTTAGTAGTCCACCTGCTACCAAAACCTTGTCATGCAAACCCAGTGCAGTCACAGTGTTGTAGGCTGCAGAGGAGCAAAATTTTGGCTTGGCTTGCCTTGAATGACCTAATGAGCTGCCATAGGCACAGGTCATCTACTGTTGAGTTTGCTCTGTGGCATAGGACCTTGGCTTGTGAGAGTTAGAATCATAGAATCGTAGAACAACCAGGTTGGAAGGGAACCATCGGATCATCGAGTCCGACCATTCCTATCAAACACTAAACCATGTCCCTCAGGACCTTATCTACCTGTACCTTAAACACCTCCAGGGAAGGTGAATCAACCACCTCCCTGGGCAACCTGTTCCAATGCCCAATGACCCTCTGTGTGAAAAACTTCCTCCTAATGTCCAGCCTAAATCTCCCCTGGCAGAGCTTGAGGCCATTCCCTCTTGTCCTCTCTCCTGTCACTTGGGAGAAGAGGCCAGCTCCCTCCTCTCTACAACCTCCTTTCAGGTACTTGTAGAGAGTAATGAGGTCTCCTCTCAGCCGCCTCTTCTCCAGGCTAAACAACCCCAGCTCTCTCAGCCGTTCCTTATAGGGCCTGTTCTCCAGCCCCTTCACCAGCTTCGTTGCTCTTCTCTGGACTTGCTCCAGAGCCTCAACATCCTTCTTGTGATGAGGGGCCCAGAACTGAACACAGTATTTAAGGAGTTCAAACTTCTTTCTTGTTTTTACATACTGTGGTGTCCCGCACCTCAAGATACAGAAAGCTTAGGTGCCACTCCTGGGGGCCTGGGCATAACTTCAAGGTCTTTAAGTCATTCACATCCTTCAGAGAGGAGCTTGTGGATGAGGATGTGACCTGTGAGAAGGGATGCTGAGCTATAGGATGGACACGTCTTCTGAAAGGAAGAGCAAGTTTCTCTTCAGGAAAAATCTCTGCTGACCCACACACTGTGCTGCAGTACATCACACAAATGCACATATTTCCTATTATAAAGTAAAATGACCAAGTCCTTCCCTTGGGCTTTCATTATCTGTTTTTTGTGACTTTCTGCATCCTGCAAGGGGGTTGGGACTTGCATCATTGACCGCTTCAACAGCTTAAGACAGAGGTTGTGACGGTGATCACACCCAGCCTTGGGAGGGTGGGAGCCACGAAAGTGAGGGAGGATGCAGTGGATAAAACTGGGTTGATCCTCTGAGCTTCATTAAACAAACTCTTGTATGAGGTCATGTTATTCCTCCTCTCATATACGCAGGGGGGTGGCTGTGGAATAACCCTGAGAGCTGGCGTTTCTGCGTTCCCATAGCCGCACTGCTTTTACACCCTGGGAAATTAGCCGAGCGAGTGAAAATGTTGCAGTGTCTTTTTGTTCCTTTCTCTTTTTTTGTGCAGCTCGTTTCTGCCTGGAGGGGGGGGCCGGTTGCCGGGGAGACTGGGGATGGAGGAATCCAGCCAGGGCTGGCCCGGGGCTGAGGCAGGGGCTGCTCTGACAGACACGTAGATGTGAGGCAAATACAGAGAGGGAAGAGGCACCGGCAGCTAAGTAAGGAACAGATCATTTCCCAGCAAGTGATTCACAATAAACTACGCCGAACCCTTGGGAAACCCTCTGCTCACCTTCGAGTGAAGTTGGACCTTGTCTGAAGTCTCCTGAAGTTGTTTGAATGGCTGCTGTTTGCTTCTAAAGGGTTTTGTCTAGAGCTGCAGAAAATGCAGACCTAGATTTTCTCCCTCATCCTCCATTAACGCAGTTGTTTATTTTACAAATCAACATTTCACGGTGTTTGGTTTTTTTTCCAGTCTCAACAAGTCCTCTAGAGAAGATATTCTTGAACCTTCCCCACACATTTTAAAAATGTGAATTAATTTATTTTAAGATAAAGCAGTTGGGGTGGGTTTCTTTCCTCCAGCGTTAATATTCTGGGTTCCTTGAATTGGATTTTAAAATGGCTTCCTTTGAAGCCTCAAGCTGTTAGGAAGGAGCTTAACATAGGTATGGAGGATGTGGAAAATCAGCTATTCCCTTTCATGCTGAAATGTCAATAACTCATCTAGTAAATAACTAATATGCAGCCTGTGATATGCAAAACACTTGGAAATCGTAGCAGCGAGCACTCATGGCACCTGTATTTTGCACCAGCTCTGCTGTAATGGGGTTTCGCTGCGACAGTGTTTCCAGGAGCATGCCCACAGCAGCCATGGGAAAGGCTGGCATTACTCTAAATCATTACCTGAGCCGGTCAGTGGTCTGCTAGAACTGCTAATCTACAAGTTATTTTTAAACAAACAATTATAGATGTGGACGTTGATTATGCATTTAACACGCCATGAAAAAAAAAAAAACACAAATAAAAAAACCCCAAGTTCTTTTGGAATTAAAGCTACACATTGTTGGCGAAGCGTAGTCAACCAAATAATTAAATTGCTCCTGGTTTAGAGCAGTAAAAACAGATTTTTTACAGACGGTGCAAGAGAACAGATTATTTTCTTCGAAATCACTGCTGAAGAGACAACCCTGAGAGTGTGTTTTCTAGCATCCCCTTTGGGAGCTGGGACGCCTCCTCCCAGTGAGGTGAACAAAAGAAAGGTGTGGACGCTGTGGCTCATCATTCGAAGGATGCCCCGTTGTTCTGCAGGTTGCCTCGGAAGAATGTAAAATCAGGTCTAGAGCGAGCACGGGCGGGGTTAGAGATCCGCATGAGCGACCTTAGAAAGATTTGGGGAGTCGGCGCACGGCTAGAACAAAGGAAAGAGGATATCAAAGAAATACGAGCTGGAAATGGGGATGAACTTTTTTTTTTTTTCCCCCCGCACCTTCAGAATAGCTGCGGCGCTCACCTAGCGGGTCGCTAAGCCCGGGTTTATCGGGGTCCCCGCTCGGCCCCGGGGCTCTGGGCTGGCCCCCGCATCCCCCCCGCACCTCGGGGCGCCCCTGCCCTTCCTCCCCACGACCTCCTCCTGCGGGGACATGTGCCCTGCCCGTCGGCCCGGGTGATGCCTGCGGTTCCACTCCGGGCTGCTCCAAAATAAAGCGGGGAGAGCGTCTCCGGGGAGCACATGTTCAAGCCTCCCTAGCACCGCCGCCCTCCCGAGCCCTTCGCGGCTCCGAGCCCTTCTTCACCGGGTGTAAATCCGCAACGAAGCGGCAAAGCGCCGCGAGTTTGCAAGGGCCGATTGCTGCAGAGCTCAGGGAAAACACCCCTCCCCGGCCCCCCCGAGCCCTCTGCAGCAGCGGCCGCCTCGGCCATTGTCTGCCTGAGGGGTCGCAGCCAGACGGGGGACAGGGCGGAGCCGGTCTCTTCGCCGGAAAGCGGCTCCTAGCCCATCCATGGGAGCTAAAACCGACTTCTTCTGGCGGAGAAAGAATCTCTGAGCTCGGCACTGGGGTGTCACCGAAAACGCCGGCGAATAAACTCTTTGAGACTCGTTGGGGAGTTTTTACAAAGCGAGCATCCTTTCTGGGTGCCGGGCAACAGGAGGGATAGGGCGTCTCCCTCAGCCGTGCGCTGGGTACCGGGCAGGGCAGGCGGACGAGAGGTTTGAACGGCAGGGCCGGGGCTGGGGGAAACCCGCCCGCGTCCTGCCGGGGGTCAGGAGAACCGGGACAGGGCGCGGGGCTCCCGGGCGGGGCCGCCCGGTGCCTCCGGGAGGAGTGAAGGGAGGCGGCGGCGGGGGGGGCGGTGGCGGCCGACGGGCTCCCCGCAGCTCCCCCCGCCCTCCTCCCCCGCGGCAACGCCCGCCGCTGCGGCAGCGAAAGCCGCTCGTCTTGGGGAACAAAAGGCTGCGGCGGAGGGACGGCGGCGGGGCCGGTTGTCGCGGACGGACGGCAAAGCCGAGGTGGGAACGGAGCCCTGAGAGAGAAACGGCCCCCTCGGACGGGAAAACGAGCCTCCCGCCGTCACTCTGAGCTGCGGCAGCGCTGCTGCCCGAGTGCCGCGCTCCGAGCCTTTGTCCGCGCCGACAGCGGCCGAGCCGGGGCGGCGGCACCGCCGTGCGCAGAGGGGGCTCCGTTGCCCACGCCCGCTCGAGCCACGAACACGCCCCGTTGAGCGATAACCACGCCCCCGTGACCGATGGCCACGCCCCCTCCACGGCCGCCAATGCCACCTCCTCGCTCCGCCCCTTCGCACCCATTGGCTCCGCGACGCTCCCGCGTGACGTCACCGCCGAGGGGGCGGGGCGAGGCACACCATTTAAGGGGCCGGCGCGGGGCGCGGCCGCTGCAGCGCGGAGTGCGGGAGCGGAGCGGCAGGAGGGCGCCGGAGGAAGAGGAGAAGCGGCGAGTCGGGCACCCTCGGAGCAGCGGGCACCATGCGTGAGATCGTGCACATCCAGGCCGGGCAGTGCGGCAACCAGATCGGCGCCAAGGTACGCGGGGACCGAAGCGATCGGCGCCGCTGCCGCCCGCCACGCGGGGTGCGGGGCGGTGCCCGCCCGACCGGGCTCGGCGTGTCCCGCCGGGGGTGTCTCCCTTCCCGCTGGGAGCTTTACAGAGCTCGCCCCGTCCGTGCGGGGCGGCTGTTGCGACGCCCGGTTCGGGGAGGGCGTGGCCGCGCCGTGTGTCGCCCCCTGCCCGGGCTGCGGGGGTCCCGGTCGGGCGGAGGGAAGGGGCTCGGAGCAGGTGCCACACCCGGGCTGGGGGTGGGGGCGGCGGGGGGTGCGGGAGCGGCGGTGCCGGCGGGGTTCACCCCCACGTGTGGCGTATCCTCGCCCGCCACGTCGCGGGGCTGCGGGCAGGGGGGGCGTGGCGCACTGAGACCCCCCCTGCTCTGGTCCCCGCAGTTCTGGGAGGTCATCAGCGATGAGCACGGCATCGACCCCACCGGCAGCTACCACGGGGACAGCGACCTGCAGCTGGAGAGGATCAACGTCTACTACAATGAAGCCACGGGTAACGCCCCTCTCTCTGTTAAGGAGCTTCAACACGTTGCTGCTGAGTGCGCAGGCGAGGGGGGGGGTCCCCCGTGCATGCCGCCCTTCCCATAGTGGGTGATGCTCCAGCACAGCTTAAACGACTGCTTTGTGTTCCTATCCCCACCTATCTACCACCGAATTCCATCACCCTCCATGTCCTGGGCAGTGAAATGCAGGGAGGCAGAAGGGAGCATAGCAAGGTTCCTGTGATGCTGTGTCTGCTTCCTCAGATGACAGCCGTGCCAGTTCATCAAAGCTGGAAAAATCCCTGAACAAGAGCTGTCATCTGCAAATGACTCCTCTAAGAGAGCTTTGTTCTCAGAATGGCTCCGATAACATAGTAGTCTCGACAGAGACAGTGTGTCTCTCTAGGGAAATGCAGGGAGGCAGAAGGGAGCATGGCAAGGTTCCTGTGATGCTGACTGTGAGGCTGCAACGCTGGCTCTGCTTCTTCACACAGGTAACAAATACGTCCCCCGTGCCATCCTGGTGGACCTGGAGCCCGGTACAATGGATTCTGTGCGCTCTGGTCCCTTTGGACAGATCTTCCGACCCGACAACTTTGTCTTTGGTGAGTGTGGCTGGCGTGGAGGAGTCCCAGGGCGGGAGCTCCCTGTGCAGATGGGGCTCAGGGCAAGTGTGCTGGTGACCCTGAGGCACCTGAATCCCAACAGCGCAGTGGGGATGGGAGTGAGGGGTGAGCCCCATGGGGCAAGAGAGGCGGCATTCTGCCTGTTCCTCTGCAGGGCACTAACAGGGCGCCTTGCTTCTGGCTCAATCCTCTAGGTCAGAGTGGGGCTGGCAACAACTGGGCCAAGGGGCACTACACGGAAGGTGCTGAGCTGGTGGACTCTGTGCTGGATGTGGTGAGGAAGGAGTCGGAGAGCTGCGACTGCCTCCAGGGCTTCCAGTTGACCCACTCTCTGGGTGGTGGCACGGGCTCTGGCATGGGCACCCTCCTGATCAGCAAGATCCGCGAGGAGTACCCCGACCGCATCATGAACACGTTTAGCGTGATGCCGTCCCCCAAGGTGTCGGACACGGTGGTGGAGCCCTACAACGCCACCTTGTCTGTGCACCAGCTGGTGGAGAACACGGATGAGACCTACTGCATTGACAACGAGGCGCTGTATGACATTTGCTTCCGCACCCTGAAGCTGACCACTCCCACGTACGGGGACCTCAACCACCTGGTGTCGGCCACCATGAGCGGAGTGACGACCTGCCTGCGCTTCCCTGGCCAGCTGAACGCCGACCTGCGCAAGCTGGCGGTGAACATGGTGCCTTTCCCTCGGCTGCACTTCTTCATGCCGGGCTTCGCCCCCCTCACCAGCCGTGGCAGCCAGCAGTACCGAGCCCTGACGGTGCCCGAGCTGACGCAGCAGATGTTTGACTCCAAGAACATGATGGCTGCCTGCGACCCTCGCCACGGCCGCTACCTGACGGTGGCTGCCATCTTCCGGGGCCGCATGTCCATGAAGGAGGTGGATGAGCAGATGCTCAACGTGCAGAACAAGAACAGCAGCTACTTTGTGGAGTGGATCCCCAACAATGTGAAGACGGCCGTCTGTGACATTCCCCCGCGTGGTCTCAAGATGTCTGCCACCTTCATCGGCAACAGCACAGCCATTCAGGAGCTCTTCAAGAGGATCTCGGAGCAATTCACGGCCATGTTCCGGCGCAAGGCTTTCTTGCACTGGTACACCGGCGAGGGCATGGATGAGATGGAGTTCACGGAGGCGGAGAGCAACATGAATGACCTGGTCTCCGAATACCAGCAATACCAGGATGCCACTGCTGATGAGCAGGGGGAATTTGAAGAGGAAGGAGAGGAGGATGAGGCATAAAGTTGAAATGGGTAGGAGTTAAGTATAGTTTGAGCAGGCAAGTGTTCATTGAGAGGAGGAATCTGTGCAGTTGTGCTGAAGCATGCATTTTTTCATTTGGTGCTCTCCACTGTTGCTTCTGTCAGCAGTTTTGTATTCTTGACTGTCCAATGTAACAGTAGTTGCAAAAATACTTCAGAGTCTTCTGTTGAAATGGTTAACTTCTCAAACATAAAGGCTTTTTGTGTCCTAAACTGTCTCCTCTGCCTTATTTCTTTCTTGAATAAGAAAATAACTCTTCTAGTTTTCTGTAGCTTCTCTTCTTAATCCTTAACCTCGGAGAAAGGTTTAACTCAATAAACCAATTTCTTTCTTTCAGCCCATGAATTTGGCAGCATGAGTAAACTGCAGTTGCTCAACTTAAGGTGGTAGTTAATTTACGGAAACTGGGGGGGGGTCACTGTTAGACAGTTCCATGTCTAACAGTTAATCTAGTGTTTCAGAAAAAATTGCCTTACCTAACAGGAACAAGACACTGCTCTTGAGAATCCTGCAATTCCTATTTATGGTCATACATGGTAGTGCAGTCATTGAGGAGGTATTGAATTCTACACTACAAGCAGTCAAAACTGATTTGGCTAGATAGCTGCAGGCTTCCCCACTGTTCCTATGGCACGTGCATGTGGGTGTCTGCCTCTGATTTGCCTTGGTCCTGAGCTGTGCTGTCTTCCCTAACCCTCCTCTCTAAATAGAAGAAATCCATGCGGAGAAATATGGGTCTGTGTTAGCAGACAGCTTGAACTTAAGAATCTTGGATGTTCTTTTCAGGCATAAAATTCTTGAGTATTCCCCAAAAATAGCCACTAAGCTGCCCCTAACCGTAAAGGGATTTGACTCTTCAATCAATTCCCTTTAGAAGATAAGAGGTGATGGGCAGATTTCTAGGTAACGTTGTTCAAAAGGCTGCCTAGTGCATACATACCATCTTTGAGCAGTTGGGTAGATGTGCTGACAATAGCTGTCTACTGCATCCAAGTTGCGTGTTTACAGGGCTGTTGATGTTTGCTCTTGGTCCCTACAGCAGGAAACGGATATCTGTCTAGACAGGCAAGAGCAATGCAGCAGCAGCCTGTTGAGCCATCTTTGTTAAGGTAAGTTTAGTTTCCTTGCGGTGAGGGATGGGGAGGATTTATGTTGCTGTGTGCTTAAAGGATGCACAAAACCTGCCTGGGTCTACAATGCAGTTGTCAGTAGTTGCAGGGTCTATGAGATTTTTCTTGCTCCTACAAAGCAAAAGTAAAATTCCCCCATGGAGTATAGCTGTTACCCAGAATGTAGTCATAGCCCTTACCTCACCCAAACACCACTTAGCTGATGGCTCTTGTACTAAAAAGAAAATTGTTTGGAGAGTTTCTACCAGTGTTACAATTACAGTGGTCCTTGCTGCTCTGAAAAAGCTGGTAACGTGCAATCTCTTTTGTGATCCTCTAATTAAATGCTTATAAGAAATTATTGGAATAAAGACTTAATCATGCAGAGGAGCTCCCTTTTAGTATCTTGGCTGTTTTGGCTCTGTTAATTGACTGCACTGCCTGCAGACCCTGTTTGGAGCATAATCTGTTCCTCTGCTGATGGGCTTATGAACCTGTGGTGAGATGTGCAATGGTGTGCAGCACATCAAGCACTACTTAAAGATTTGCACTCATCTATATGTTTCATTTCTGATGTATAACCTAAAAGGAGGGGTGAGAAGTGCTTAAGCTGCCAGTAAACACATACAACTGTATATGTGCCCACAATAGTACTTCTGTTTTGCAGTGCTTGAGCAGTTCTGGGATTAAGCATTAAACACATTGAGGTTGTTCTAGTAACTGAGTTACTACGTGCCTACCAAACCCTTTGGGGAAATAACAGCTTATTTGGTTGTCACAGTAACCTTCCCTTGAAATCGCCTAGCTAGGTTGCACTTCAAACTGTGTATCGTATGGTTTTGTAAAGCTGACAAGGGGACACAGCAAACAAATTTATGCGTAGCTTAAGGAAATGATGAGAACCTGATATCTCATAGTAAAGATCTTCTGTTCTGCTGTGGGACCATAGCAGGTTTCACTAGTGGTCAACGTGTCTAGCTTCTAATTCTAAGTGTAATTGAGCTCTGTCTCTAGCTAACCCTCAAAATGAGATACCCAAGTGACACATTTTACTACAGCTCCCTTACTAGAAAATAGGACACCATCCTACATTGCTTGCTGTTTGTGTTCTGGGTTTTTTTTTTTTTTTTCTAGAGGAAGAGGAATCTTGAATAGAGATAGTCTAAACAGAAACATGTCCTTTCATAAGTCCCACACAGCTTATTTCCCAGTCATAATCATTGAAAAAAAAACCCAAGCCATCATTTCAGTAGGAGTTGAGAGAAAGAAGAAAAGGGGATACTGGTAGGTTCAAAACTGCTTGGTAGGAACAGTAGGCCAGCTACAAAGGAGGATGAGTCTCCTACTGGGCTTGGGGGCTGATACCATTTTATTTTTTTTCCTGTTGAATCTTTGGGCTTTAGCTGTATCTGGCCCTAGGAGACCACTTGTTTATAAAAAATGGAGACTGACTGCTGTATGCCAAACAGTAAATGTGTCTTCGCAAGTGCGTATGACTGTAAACATTCTATGTTCTATGTCACCAAGAATGCAGAACTATGAAAGGATTTCAGGTTAGGTAATCTGACTGCCTTAACCTTTGTTGAGTGTTGATTTGCACAAGCCCATGTGATGAACAACACCTTTACGGCTAAAGGCCTTGCATGAGGCATCCTGTGTGGAAGAAACGAGGCTTAGTGGCATGCAGCTTAAGCCACATAAAATACACCATTTTTGTTGAGATAAAAATTAATATCAAGCAATATAGTTTTATTTCAACGTGTCAGTGGTGGCCTGCAGAGAAGCATTGTCATCTCCTAATTTTCCCTTCCCTGTTTAATTCTAGGACCTCAACCTAAGGCCATTTTACCAAAGAAGGAAGAATATATGGTCTGGTTCTTAAAAACATTTAAGTATCTGTTGAGAACATAGGCCTGTATCTGTGTTCTAACACATGTTTTCCTATCTTTCAAACAGGAGCAATAATGATTCTTATCTTCCCAACATATGTGAGGTGCCAATATACATCAGAAACTGGGTTGCATTAAATATGCTATGGTCCCAGTGATATGAGACTCTAAGAATCAAACCTGAACCCTTCCTGTTGACAGGTGTAGTTTTCCAGAAGATGTGAGGGGAAGAACATAATAAACTGAAGTAGCAATAGGTTTTATAATATAATGAAAGGAGGGAGTCTAGGTCTTTAGAGTCTTCTCCAGACAATTCTTTGTAAAAATAGGGCAAATCCTTAATCTGAGGCTCATGGATGATGTTATCACATGCCACATACTTCAGAAGAGTATAGCACCAGTAAGGCCTTCTAAATATCTCCACAAATATGTGCTTAAAGAAACCATGATAGACTGATACAGCCCTTACAGAACAGTGCTGCAATGCACTACTGCAAAACACAACTTTGGTGCCTGGAGAGACAAGATGCTTAACTGACTAGGGTGAGTTGGGGCACTTAGCAATGCTTGATGCACCAAAACTTTCACCCCTTGCTTTATTTGCCCCATGGCAAAGCTATGTCCAAGATATCAGGATGAACCCTGATACTGGATTTGACTATGGCAAGTTTCATGGTGTTGCACTGAAATCACCTTCAAAAAAAAACCCTCCCCAAAACCTCATTGTCTTACTACATTTATTTTAAGGAGTGCTGCTAAACTACATTAAACTGCTTTGCAGTGGGAGGTGCTTCAATTATTGCTTTCTGTTTAACAAACCTTATGTTTTTGCTAAAACTCTGAGAAGACAAAATTCTCTCTGGAGAAACCACGTGACTACCCCATGTATGTACCCCATGGTACACACTCTTTCTCTCAAGGGATGCTGTTCTACTTTTCCTTTCCACGGTAAAGCATAACAAATGTATGTTTTTAGCGACTGTTCAGATGGAGTAGCCTGCCTAGGAGCTATAGGTATTGCTGTTCCCCTGAACCTGCTCATTGTAGAGAAGGCAGTTTTTTTCATTTACAGATAAACCCCTTTGTGATCTTCCTGTATATTTTTCAGCTGCTTCTGTGTTTCCACAGAACGAAGCTCATAATTCTTTTGATGTGTTTTATGTGCCTGGGGTAATCCAAGTAAGGTTATTTTTTTCTTTCTTTCCTCAACTCAAAATAAACCTTTATGAATAAGTATTTGGAGCTAATTTGTCTGTGACAAAAAAAAAAAAAAAAAAACAAACCACAAACCAAAAAAAACCCAAAACCAACAAACAAAAAAGAAATAAAAGGAACCTGAGAGTTTTCCTCCTTCCAATCTAAAATTCACTCATGCTAGGCACGTTCCTTTTGATACCAATTATCACCTGCCCTGGTCTGTTATTTCTTAAGATGGGAAAGAGTAGACTTAGATTTCAGATACTTCCATTTTAGATGGTGGTTATCTATAGCTTGTCTAAATGAACGTTCAAAATGGAAGCATTTGGTCCCAGGAATGTGCCTGAGGCCACTGTACATTTTGGAAAAAGATATTTCTTGGCCCTGACTCTATGGACACCTGTCCAGCTGGAGCCCTCTGAGCATTTGAATCCTATGTACAGGGATGTAGTGGGGAGAGGTATGAAAGCCTGCCCCTCTCTTGCCCCCAGACATTCTACCAGCAGAGGATATGGTGACAATTTTTTACTCTTCTTGAGCAGCTCAACAAAAAGCCAACTATTCCCCTGCTCCCAGCTTCAAACCAATTTCAAGCATTTTACTTGTGAATCTGCCAGAAAGAAAAATTGTCTTTTTGAAGCATGTGCATAAGAAATCTGTCTACAGTATCTGAGCAAAACCCCAAATAATATGAGAGTAGGTCATTCCCTCCTTCTCTGCTTATAGTGACTTTTCCCTTACGGGTAGAATTCCACTTGAAAGGGAGGAAATCGAGTTAGCTTTGTTGGATTCTTGTTTATTAATTTTTGTTTCTTGTACTGTCGAGATTTTCTAACTGTTGTCTCTGTATCCATATGTAATATTTTGCAGTCGGGTTATTTTTCTCACTGGGCTTTCTTGGTAAATTTAAGGCATATTTTCTTTTGTTTTTGGCAAGAATATCTCTACCATTGCAAGCAGAAATGTTATTATTAACACAGCTTAAGCAGAATGTAAAAACACTTGCTCCAGAGGCTGAAATGGCTGCCCCAGCAGAGATTGTGCATCTCGTTCAGTAAACAGTTCTCTGTTGTTTTGCACTGAAACATGTTTCCGCATTTTTCCATGAATGTGATAGAGAGATATTGCCTGCCTTCGTGGTGAATAATTAAACAGAGTTTTCAAGCAGAATTCAAATGGTCTCACAATAAGGTCTACAAACATTAAACAAAACTCAAGCATTGACTTCTTCTAGTCTGCTTCTCTGTTTCCAACATGATGGTGGTCTTATAATTACTAAATTTATTTTATGTCTGTTTTTTTGCAAATTCCAGCTATGATTCCAGCTGCACCCTAGCAGGCATGGAGAAAGAGCAAGCTTGGATTGGAGATTTCCAGGACACTGCAGAAACTGCTGCTTGCAGAAGTGAGTAGCTCCATGAACTGGGCTGATTCAGTATCTCTAGCTGCTATTCCCCTTGCCCTGCTTTAGGGGGTTACCTTCATTATTTTCTTTAGGCAGCTCCAGAGCATGTCTTACCCCTCTACCAGTCAGTCCAGCACCCTAAACTCCACAGTTAAGGACAGTAAACTGGGGAGTGTGCCAGAGGGACAACTGCTGCAAAGGAGCAAGAAAAGGCAGGCAGCTGGAAGCAGGAGAGGGCAGGGCAAGATGTTTGGTTGATTCAGCCACCTAGTGGGATGACACTCTCAGATTTCCAGTGAAGAACTCGGGTGATTTTAAGCAGGATGCATTGAATCCCACCACAAACTACTGCATCTCTTAGCAGACATCACAAAATCAAGTTCAGAATTTGCTTTGGTGTCAGTTCGAACTACAAGTAGCTATCAGATTGCAAGATAAAGCAAGGAGGCTAAGGAACAAAAGAAATGGTGACTAACAGATCAAAGTCACTATCTGTGCCTTGCTCTTGATGAAATGCAGGAAATAAGTTACCCTGGAAAACATGATATCAACATTTCATTTATATTGATGCTGGAATCTTGATCTCTTGACTGATGGACCCAGTTTGTAGAAACAGCAGACGTATTTCATTCAATGAGCCATTTTAAAAGGTAAATGCAGCCTAGATGGGGAAAGGAACCATTTGGCTGCCACCCCGTCACATCTGGTGTGCCAAGCAGAAATAATGAGTGGCTGCATTGTTTTGCCTTTCTTCTCAGCAAATCACTGCCTGATGATGATCAACATATTTTTCCCTTTCTGGAGTCATTTTGTGAACATGTGATTGTGTTTATTATGGTAAATTTGGCAGCCAGACAAGTGGAGTTCTCTTTGCTGTGTCCTGTACAACCCTATTCACAGAAATTCTTGACTCTTGGAAATTATAATCTGAGTTCACAAGAAAAGCTACAGGTTATGGAACAAATAATAGGTTCACAAGGAAACAATTATTCCTTCAAAAGAAGCATGAGTCATTTTAGTATTGATGGTGCCTTAAATTGCTCCACAACATGATGTTCTCTCATTTGCTTACCCCTTTCCCTCCCCTTCCAAAAACATAACCTCCCCAGGTACAATAAACACAAGTACACAGGATTCTACAATGAAAATGCTTTTGCTCATTCATAAAAGCATGCTCGGTGTTGTAGAATTTAATTGCTTCTAGTGCCTGCAGTGGGTTGTAATTTTGAAATAAAAATAGATTTTTCGTTTGGGTATTTTATTATTAGAATTAAAAATACCTTCACAAATATTCCACCCTCGTGCTGGCAGAAATATTCTTCTATCTTAATGCACATCACAAAGGATCAAGCATCAGGTTTCAAAGGTGAACTCAGACAGTGTTCATCGGGTGGGAATATCATAGTTACAAGGTAGGCAGGAAACAATAAGCTAATAAACAGAGCCTGTCATCTGAGGACCAACACAAAGATACAAAAAGCCACGTAGCCTCTGATATATATGCCTGAGCAATATATGATGACAACCATCACAAATAAGTGAGAATAAAGCCACTGGCAGGCATTTTGTATGCTTGAGCATCTTTCACATTTGTACATTTGCGATTCTTTTTTGAACAATAGGAAATTATGGACTGACATGAAAATGTTGTGGGATCCCTGTTGCCTCCCTTGTGCATCCATTTCCTGGGCTCTGCCGTTGCCTTGGAAACTAGGAAGGTAGGATTTAATGCAGGCAGAGAGCAGGCTGTGGAGTGGAGTTTCAATTGCTGAGGGGCACACGGGCATTCTTGGGCACACGCATTGCTTTTGTATGAATGGAAGAGTGCTGACTTTCATTTCTAACTCTTAACATTTAGAATTTATGCACCTATACTAAAAAGTACAACAGGGTACACGTGCCTCTATTTAAATAGCATCAATGGTGAGTATTTGTTGAAGTATTTGCCAAATATAGGTTTCTGATTTGACATTTAAGCAGTTGACATTTAATTTGCTCCATTGTGTGTTCAAGGATGCTCAGCATTGCTGTAGATGGGGGCACTTAGACACATACCTCCCTTTGGGTACTCTGTTTTAAAATCTGGAGCTATACCCCCAATAAAGCTGATTTCTACAAAGGAAACAGCACTACAGCATCAAAAAAATAGGTCATTTCCTAACAGAAGCTTAAAACCCTTAAAGGAATAACTATAAAGCTCTAGAAAGCCACTGTGTGCATGTGGAAAGAAGACGTGGCTGGGAGGCAAGGAGTGGACTGGTGCCTTTGGGGAGGAAGTAAGACTGCTTCAAGCTGATCTTCTGTAGATTGCCAGGAATACTTCAGCGCCTGAAAAGCTCTTCAGTACCTCTATGGATTCCAGAGATCCCATAACAGCCAGAAATGCAGTTGTGTTACAGTTCCATGAGTAGTGAAAAGATGTAATGGCCTACAGCTGCCCAAAAGGGCAGGTTAAGCCTATAGCAAGTACATATGTATCTGTGTGAGTTACATGAGCAATAACAAAGACTGCCTGTGATTGAATATGGCAGGAATGTATCAAAGAAAAGTATCAACAACAACCAGGATAAAAGAGCACAAACTTCAAGAGAATTTGATGAAAAGATTTCAATACCAGTGCAATTCTGGATGTTTAGTGATTGCAAAAGCCAGATGTAATAACACCACATGTAATTCCATGTGTTGCAAAGCCTAAGCCAGTCCATGTTTATGACATTTCACAGCAGCTGAGGTTTCTGCACCAGGGGACAAAAAAAGCCACAGTTTCTTAGTAAGTCAATTCATTGGAGCAAACTGAGAGCCACTTTTGAAAATATTGCCAAAGTTATTTCCAAGGTGACAGCAGCCAAATGCCAGGCAAAGATGTGATACTTCTTTAGTCACTTGTATTTCTTGCCATAGATGAAAAAAAAATATGAGTGAAACCAGTGCACTGATTTATATTTTTTTAAGTGCAGTTAACCTGAGTAATATGTAAACAACTCTGTTCATTCTGGCTGCAATTACCTTTCTTCTTGACAATAGTAAAGATTTACCACATTAATTATTTCCTCACCCTTGCAAAAATCTGCTGGATTTGTAGCTGTTATAATTGCAATATAAGGTTATCATACAGGTCCAGCAGTGTCCCTTTTGGACTCCTTGTTTGTGTCAGGAAGTTATCATTGATACACTTCAGGAAACCCCTGGATTGCTTGTATCCTGCTGTGTTGTCTCTATACCAGCCACTGGGGAGGTTGAAGTACCCCCTGGAGGGATAGGGTGTGAGACTTCTTCCAGTTACCTGAAAGTCTTATTTACTTCTCTTCCTGATCAGGAGGTGTTTAGCAAATACCTACTACAACATAGTGCACATTGGTTTGCCTACTATTTCTGACCATTTAGATCTCAGCTGGTTCATCATCCATACCCTGGCAAAGCTCTGCTTGTTTCTGCTGCTCTCTCAGGCAAAGAGCAACTCCTCTCCCTCACCTGCCCATACTATCCTCCCGCATCCCTCCATGGCAACACTCCAGTCGTGTCAGCTGTCCTATGATGTCCTTGTGATCCCAGTGAGACTACAGCCCTGCAGCTGCACACAGATGTCTAACTCATCATATTCATTGCCCATGCTGCCTGTGTTAGTGTAGAGGCACTTTAGAGAGGCCCCCAAGTCTGCTGATTCCCAGGAAAAGTGTGAGAACTTGCCCTGTCATGCTGTCCTCTTGGTACTTCCATACTGTGCTTGGGATGGACCCCTCCACTTCTTTTGTGCTGAATGAGCTACATCATTTCACATCCTCTTTGCCAACCTGCTCCATTTCTTCCTCGTTTGATTGTGAGTTGTCACCTCCCTTCCCTGGTTATAGTGTAAAGCTGTCCTCACTAGATTGGCCAGCGGTGTGACAAAGATGCTTTCACTGCTGAAAAATTTGCAGTTGTGAATCAATTGACATTTTATAGTTGAGTTCAGTAGTTTCTGCACAATCCATTATAGACCCTGCTGAAATTTATTTTGGATATTCTCCATGGCAACAACACAGACAGAGGTGTGTATCATGGTTCAAATGTGTTCTCACTGTTGTACTTGAACTGTACCTCTTCCCTCAGTCATGTACATAGCTCAGTTTTTTAATATGAGGGAACAAGCAGAGATGATAGGAATTGGATCCAAATATCTTCCAAACTGAGGTGCATGGAAGGTGTCTCGTAAGGCAGAACATAACTTTACTTACAGAACAAAAGATATCCCCTTCTTATGGGTGTTCAAACTGCTATCACTGCCCTGCACCACTCCCAGAGAAAGATATCCTTCAGTAGCAGCGTCCAGCTCTCTGCACTTCTGAAATTAGAGACCCACATACACGGGTTTGGCTGCACACAGTAGGGTTGCACCACTTGGAAGTGACTGTGAGCTCTGTCATCATCACCCAGTCCCTACTTGTTTCAGGTGCCTGAGCCATGGAAAGGTGCTTTTTGTGTTTAAGACGAATCAGAACACGAGTAAGCAGGCCAGAGCTAGAAATACAGGCTTGAAGGTGCTAATAAAACACAGAGGTGCATGCTTTGCTGCTGTGATGCATATGAGGAGAGGCTGACAGAGTTAAGTGTGTTAAACCTGGAGAAGCCTCCAAAGAGACCTTGGTAGCCTTCTGGTAAGTGGAGGGGGTCTACAAGAAAGATGGGGAGGGACTATTTACAAGGGACTGTAGTGATAGGGTGAGGGGGAATGGCTTTCAGTTGAACTGGGGAAGATTTAGACGAGGCATGAGGGTGGTGAGGCACTGGCACAGGTTGCCCAGGGAAGCTGTGGCTGCCCCGTCCCTGGGAGTGTTCAAGGCCAGGCTGGATGGTCTGGTGGAACATGTCCCTGCCCATGGCAGGGGGGCGGAATTAGGTGATTTTTTAAGGTCCCTTTGAACCCAACCTATTCTGTGATTCTATGATTCTCAATAAAAAAAACAGTAAGGGGACGAGCTGCAATAGGTGTGCAGAGAAGAGACAGGCTTTCTGTCGCTTCTTCTGGTGAGGCCGCTCCTTGAATACTGTGTCCAGTTCTGGGCCCCTCACCACAAGAAGGATGTTGAGGCTCTGGAGCAAGTCCAGAGAAGAGCAACGAGGCTGGTGAAGGGGCTGAAGAACAGAACCTATGAGGAGCGGCTGAGAGAGCTGGGGTTGTTTAGCCTGGAGAAGAGGAGGTTGAGAGGAAACCTCATTGCTCTCTACAACTACCTGAAGGGAGGTTGTAGAGAGGAGGGAGCTGGCCTCTTCTTCCAAATGACAGGGGACAGGACAAGAGGGAATGGCCTCAAGCTCCGCCAGGGGAGATTTAGGCTGGAGATTAGGAGGAGGTTTTTCACACAGAGGGTCATTGGGCATTGGAACAGGCTGCCCAGGGAGGTGGTTGATTCACCTTCCCTGGAGGTGTTTAAGGCACGGGTGGATGAGGTATTGAGGGACTTGGTTTAGTGTTAGATAGGAATGGTTGGACTAGAAGATCCGATGGGTCTCTTCCAACCTGGTTGTTCTATGATTCTATGATTCTTTTAACGTTTTCGGGTCGATACGAGCCACGCCTTTCCAGCTCCCCCACCCTACTCCCCCTGCGCCGCCACGGCAGCCGCGCTCTGCGGCCAAGCAGGGGCTACCAACCCGGGATGCTCACTGGCCACGCCCTTCCAGCAATAGCCACGCCCCCAATATACAGTGACCACGCCCCCTCCACGGCCGGCAATGCCACCTCCTCGCTCCGCCCCCGCGCACCCATTGGCTCCGCGACGCTCCCGCGTGACGTCACCGCCGAGGGGGCGGGGCGAGGCACACCATTTAAGGGGCCGGCGCGGGGCGCGGCCGCTGCAGCGCGGAGTGCGGGAGTCGTTCGGCAGGAGGGCGCCGGAGGAAGAGGAGAAGCGGCGAGTCGGGCACCCTCGGAGCAGCGGGCACCATGCGTGAGATCGTGCACATCCAGGCCGGGCAGTGCGGCAACCAGATCGGCGCCAAGGTACGCGGGGACCGCGCAGCCCCAGCCCGAAAATGAAAAGCGCCCCCCGGTTCGCGAAGGCGACGCGGCTCCCGCTCCCCTGCCCGGGGTCCCGCGGGGCTGTGCCCGCGCTCGGCTCCGCCGCTGCCCTGCCCTCCCGCAGGCAGCTGCAGCATCCCAGCCGCTCCCACCGCTGCCTCGCCCCTCGCTCCTCGGGTAGGGAGCGGGAGGTGTTGCAGTGCCGCGGGTGACACCCTCCCTGCGAGGCTTTGAAGGTGGTCGTCGAAGCTTTGGAGGTGCTTTGGAGCCATCTTGTAGAGGCTTAGAGGGTCTCGAGCCTCTGCGAGACAATGGGAGACCACCCAGTCGAGACGCCTGGGGACTGTCGCTCACAGGATACAAGCTATAAAAGAATTAGCTTGCACTTGGGTGCTCCAGCTGCCTGTCTGCCCTCCGGGGATTCAGCAGCTGCAGCCAGGCAAACCCTTCTGCACTGCCTCGCCTTCCTCCCGGGCAGCTGCTCTGCGCTGCGAGGGAGTGGTCGGGCCAGGGCATTCACAGCCCCCGCGGCGTGTGATTGGCACCGGCCAGCTGGCCTCAATCGCCCCTCTTCCAAAAATCTCTTCTAGTTCTGGGAGGTCATCAGCGATGAGCACGGCATCGACCCCACTGGCAGTTACCATGGGGACAGCGACCTGCAGCTGGAGAGGATCAACGTCTACTACAATGAAGCTGCTGGTAAGTGTGTCTGCTTCCTCAGATGACAGGTGTGCCAGTTCATCAAGGCTGGAAAAATCTCTGAACAAGAGCTGTCATCTGCAAGTGACTCCTCTAAGAGAGCTTTGTTCTCAGAATGGCTCCGATAACATAGTAGTCTCGACAGAGACAGTGTGTCTCTCTAGGGAAATGCAGGGAGGCAGAAGGGAGCATGGCAAGGTTCCTGTGATGCTGACTGTGAGGCTGCAACGCTGGCTCTGCTTCTTCACACAGGTAACAAATACGTCCCCCGTGCCATCCTGGTGGACCTGGAGCCCGGTACAATGGATTCTGTGCGCTCTGGTCCCTTTGGACAGATCTTCCGACCCGACAACTTTGTCTTTGGTGAGTGTGGCTGGCGTGGAGGAGTCCCAGGGCGGGAGCTCCCTGTGCAGATGGGGCTCAGGGCAAGTGTGCTGGTGACCCTGAGGCACCTGAATCCCAACAGCGCAGTGGGGACGGGAGTGAGGGGTGAGCCCCATGGGGCAAGAGAGGCGGCATTCTGCCTGTTCCTCTGCAGGGCACTAACAGGGCGCCTTGCTTCTGGCTCAATCCTCTAGGTCAGAGTGGGGCTGGCAACAACTGGGCCAAGGGGCACTACACGGAAGGTGCTGAGCTGGTGGACTCTGTGCTGGATGTGGTGAGGAAGGAGTCGGAGAGCTGCGACTGCCTCCAGGGCTTCCAGTTGACCCACTCTCTGGGTGGTGGCACGGGCTCTGGCATGGGCACCCTCCTGATCAGCAAGATCCGCGAGGAGTACCCCGACCGCATCATGAACACGTTTAGCGTGATGCCGTCCCCCAAGGTGTCGGACACGGTGGTGGAGCCCTACAACGCCACCTTGTCTGTGCACCAGCTGGTGGAGAACACGGATGAGACCTACTGCATTGACAACGAGGCGCTGTATGACATTTGCTTCCGCACCCTGAAGCTGACCACTCCCACGTACGGGGACCTCAACCACCTGGTGTCGGCCACCATGAGCGGAGTGACGACCTGCCTGCGCTTCCCTGGCCAGCTGAACGCCGACCTGCGCAAGCTGGCGGTGAACATGGTGCCTTTCCCTCGGCTGCACTTCTTCATGCCGGGCTTCGCCCCCCTCACCAGCCGTGGCAGCCAGCAGTACCGAGCCCTGACGGTGCCCGAGCTGACGCAGCAGATGTTTGACTCCAAGAACATGATGGCTGCCTGCGACCCTCGCCACGGCCGCTACCTGACGGTGGCTGCCATCTTCCGGGGCCGCATGTCCATGAAGGAGGTGGATGAGCAGATGCTCAACGTGCAGAACAAGAACAGCAGCTACTTTGTGGAGTGGATCCCCAACAATGTGAAGACGGCCGTCTGTGACATTCCCCCGCGTGGTCTCAAGATGTCTGCCACCTTCATCGGCAACAGCACAGCCATTCAGGAGCTCTTCAAGAGGATCTCGGAGCAATTCACGGCCATGTTCCGGCGCAAGGCTTTCTTGCACTGGTACACCGGCGAGGGCATGGATGAGATGGAGTTCACGGAGGCGGAGAGCAACATGAATGACCTGGTCTCCGAATACCAGCAATACCAGGATGCCACTGCTGATGAGCAGGGGGAATTTGAAGAGGAGGGAGAGGAGGATGAGGCTTAAGTCAGCCTGATTTAAAAGGAACTTCTGTATAACAGGCATGTGTACTGAATGACTTCTGGTAGTGGTGGTAAAGCATGTTCTCTAGAAGCTGTGTACCCAATTACCCTCTCGGCACTTGTAACTTTGACAGATTTCTCAATGTAACAGTTTGGTATCCCAGTTGTTACAATGGTTTTGTTCTTAAATGTTAAGAGCACATAAAGGCATGTATTCTAGATCATGTTTTCTGTCTTTCTTAACACCTATATTGTATGTGAAACAGATTTTCAGCCTGTATGTCAATTAGTAAGTTTAAAGAAACATAAGAAATCTTGCAGCACAGAGTGTGCTCTGATCCACTGAAGCTCACATAGTCTCAACATGTATGCTTGTTCATGTAAATACCTTTCATGTTTTTCCTTAGAGGGCTTAAACCTATCTGTAACTTGAATGAAAATGGAAAGGCAACAAAAATGCCTATATAAGGCAAGGACAAACACCTCTAACTTGTTTTACACCTTACATCAGTGTAGGAAATCCTTAACTTCTCTGTTGAAGTCCTCTGCAAAACGCAGGTGTAGGTTATGCTTTCCTTCTGGCATCAGAAGCAGCCTTAAATGAGAAAAAAAAAAAAATCAAACACTGAATATGCATTATATTCTGTGAGCATTGGTAATTAAAATATTTGTTGATTTTTATCCTTTATCTTGGTGATCCATGTACAGAACTTAAGTAACTCTTGTATTATTTACTATCCTAATGTATGTAGTTCAGGATGTGAACCACAAGAACAGTTATAGCAACAAGAATATTACACCCCCACTTTAAGCTCAATTTATCCTCACCAAAATTGTGTCCTAAGAACATTTCTGGTGGCATTTCTGGTGGTCTGCAAAGAAAGCCTTCCCAAATTAATGTCATTGGGATTCATCTTTTTAAAGGTAGGTAAAGTACATGAGCTCTTTTGCCACTTTTAGAGAATAGTGGTTTTGTTTGGCAGTGAATGCACTGAAGAGGTCAGTACGAAAAGATAGATTTCTTGTTACCACCCAAACTTAGTTAGCATTTGAACTTTGCCTAATCTTTCTGCAGAAAGACAAAATCCAAAACTAACCCTATCCATTCATCTATTAAAGTAGAAAAGGTAGTTAGAACTTCAGCTATAACAAAAGCTTTGGACTTGTATCTGTATGGGTTATATCTTTAGGTTGTAATACTGCTACGAGTACAACAAACTTGAAATGCTACATGCCATTGCTTTTTTTCTGGGAGAAAATTTACACCTCATATACGTACTTACTTTTCTCTATATTGTGGTGGGAAATTATTAGTAAATGGGAGTAATTTAAGGTAGTTTCAACAGAGAATGAAAACCCTCTTGAGTGATGCATCACTATGTTGCCTTCATGTTATTTCAGTGCCACTCCAGCAAGGGGGTGGGGGGGGGTGTCTTCCTTCTTTTAGTGGTGACAAATCTTGGGGAAAAGAGCAATAGTGTGTGAACCTACCCAGCGTTTCTAGCACTTCTCTCTGATTTTCATTGTCTGTATGGCGCACAGGCATACCAACCTATAGCATGGTGGATGGTATCCACTACTGCTGTTAAGCCACCATTTTGCTACTGAACTCTAGCCACACCATGCAAATACAGAATGACGGCACATGCTTACTCTGAGATAAACAACCAATGTATCTGCACTATACTCAGAAAAAGTGCTTTCTACTTTACTACGAGATAAAAATCAAGGCAAGAAAAGTTGATGGCAGAAGCATGTGTGGCTTAAAAAATATTAAATTTAAGGTTTTATTCTGCTTCACAATGGAATATACATAGGAGGGAGCGCTTCAGCATGAAGACAAGTAAAGAACTCCTATACTTTATGTTTTATTGGATCACAGCTTCTAATGCTGTTTTCTCTTCTGCTTGTCTTTCAAAGAGAAACTATCTGATCCTTGTCTAGTTTTTGTGATAATTTACCTTAGTCAGCACCTGGAACATTTTGGAGCTTAGTGAAATATAAGAGGATGATGTTCTGAGCAGGGTATGTGGGTGTAACTAACTAGCAGACATGGAATAAAACACCTGCCTATGACTGTTAGAAAGGTGTGTTCTCACCTTTCCTGTGGCACAGCACATTTCTACAGACAGCAAGGATGACTTTGAGGTAAATACATCACTCATCTCACAGCAACGATACCAATGAACCAGTTCCTTACATTCTGCATTCATAAAACTGGTGTTTGTTCTCCCAGTTTTCCCCAGTGCTAATCGTCATGGTCTGTTATTAAGTAGCAGCAGAACTCTTTAATATGTGTGCAACTCTATGTAGGAAATTCAGCTAGTGAAATCCCAGGTTTTTACAGGAAGCTAGAGGTTTCAGATAGTGCCCTGAAATGTTCTTGTATATAAAATAATATCTCTGAGCATAGTTATACAATTTTTGTTCCTCATTTTGCTTTTCTTAAAAACACTGAAGATTCATGGGACAGTTGGAAAACTGTCTTTGAGGCTGTTCAAACAAGGCAGAGCAAACATCAGTATCCTGTGCTTCTCTCCAATAAATGTGACTCCCTCTCCATTCATAGTGTCTAAATTCACTACTCTACCTAATGAGGAAGAAATGAGGTCTCTCACAGCAAAAGGAATGCAATGGCCATTACAGAGAAAGAGGAAAAAAAATCTGTTTTGATAACTGTTAGGGAGTGGTTCTGTGTGAAGTGGAAAGAGGAAAAGGATGACCTTACTAGTTTTCTTTTGGAGAACATTAGGAAGGAGCTTACTAAAATATTCTACTACTTGTATTTCAAGAAAGGTCTAGCTGTGCTTCTTGCATTGTAACTTGCTAGTGAAGTTTAGAACAGAGATAGAATGTTGATGTCTGTGACAGTGACCACTTGTCCAAATTTTTTTTTTTTTTCATTTTGTGGGTTTAGACTACTTAATTTCTTCAACAATGACTTATAAATAGTCTATCCTACAACTTACCGGGAGCCTTTGATGTGCTTATGGATGTATTCTGCGTGAGCCCTTGGAACCAAAGGGTCTTTCTCACCATGAATTATAAGCGTGGGACATTTAATATCTGGCAGCAACTGTTGGCAGATATTACCTAGGGAGAAAATAAATGAAGGTCATGCTTTGTTTTAAAATAGTATTAAAAACTGAAACTGCCTCTGTAAGGGATTGTGAGCTCTGCTGGGGTTCTCAGTTATTGCCTGTCATGAATAGCATGCCATTAATCTACAGAACTGTACAATCAGAACTAGAATTAGCATTTCTTTCTCCAAAATATTCCTTCACTGGAATTTGGTTCCTAAATGGATACTAGTTCAAATGGATACAGCAAACAAAGTACTTCTGTCCCACGTTTCCCTCAGGCTCTTTTTGACAGTTCAAAGCAAACAGAGGCATCTCTCCCTGGCTTTGTTCTTCTCAGTGTTAGAATCTCACGGCTTTGGTGTTTAGGCTACATTTTGTTACAACGTTTGCCTGTTACAACATTTGCTACCTTTATCAAGTTAACTTAGGTTGTACTCACACCTGGTCCACCTTCCCAACTCTTTGCTGGCTGTAGTGAGTTAGCTATTTAATACAAACTGTACTAAAGCTATTCAAAGCTTGTTTTCCCTGCCCATTCATCTTACACAACCTTGAGAGTCTTTAATGTCACTAGAAGTAATTTTAATGCTTTCCTTAAAGACTCTTGTATTTTCCCCCTTTTCTTTTTTTTAACTTATCTCTCAGAAATCCAGTTTCCAGGCTCCTTGTGTAACTTCCCAAACTCTTGCAAGAGAATCTTTGGGCAAAATGAACTAGATCAGTTCTATATTTCATCTATCTTTCAGCTAACTATGTCTTATTTGTAACTGTCTCCTTGCAGCTACCAACAGCTGTAGAGTTACTGCTCATATATGCACACTTAGCTCTAGTGTCATACGCTGTTTCACAGAGTTTTTACAATTGCTTGTTCATTTATATAGTCTTTGTTTGCAGTTCTGCCGGTCAAATATTTTCATTTAGAACATTTCACCCATAATCCTCAAACGCTTGCACAAGTGTTGACTATTTAGCAGAACAAGTAAATTTAGGTTATTTACCTAAGGACATATTTGGCAGTCAAAGTATTACTTCCTAGCTTCCAGTTCTAAGACTGTAGTATAGCCATTAAATTACATTTATTTCAGAAACACAGAACAGCAAGGAGAATCTTGAATTTTGCAGCTTTATGCAACTTGCTCAGTTTAATCAAGTGCTGGCACCTTCTAAAAGGTAATTTCTTATGATAATTTACATTAAAAGCTGGCCCATTTAGGGTAAATAGTTTATGTCTTAAAAACAGCTAGAGTTGAGTGTTTTACTAACAAAGGCTTTATTGTCTTCCTTTTATCTCTGATGGGGTTTATTAACCCCCTTTCTTGTTTTTTTCATATTTGCACCTTTGTGTAGTGTCTTAACGTTAATCCCATGGACGCTTGTTTGTAGTTGAAGTCATCCTCCCCAAGCTGCACCTGGGAAAAAACTGCAGTCTGACAGTTGCTTTTTTAAGAAAATGTTAGGCCTCTCCCAATATATGACCCAGTTGCAGTACTTCAGCTCCTTGTTACATGTCTCAAGGCGGCTTCTTTTTCCCAGTCATTCCATCTCATAGAATGTGAGGCTTGTGCAGGTAGTAAAAGGATGGATATCACAGTCAGAGTGTCACTGGCTGGGGCTTTAAATTTAAGCATAAATTAGTTCTAAGGAGATGCATTCTACAAAGTACTAAAATAAAATCACATCACAATTCATTATATTCCTGTGCTGGGAGAAATTCTAGTTTCACGTTGCTGATCCTATGCAAAACTATGGAAAAAATACAAAATGAAGGAATCCTGTCCTTGTAGTATGGGCTGCCCATTAATGGATGTCACCTCCTGCCTTTCATTATGAAAAATACATATGAGGATTACAGACTCCTTGTTTTATGTACTATGTATTTCTGCATTAGGCAAATTTAAAGCAATTCTCTTCTGAATTAAAACAGAACTGTGGGTTATTCACAGTATCCTTGCTGCAAAAGTCTAAATAGAATAATTGCAGGAATCTTCAGAGATAAACATTTAATAATTATATTGCCAAGTTTAACTATTCTTTTTGGATTTTTAAACACCTAAGCTGAGTTTTTTTCAAACACGCTTTGTTAATTCTGAGTTCTTAAAATCTGAACTTCCTTTTTTTAACTCATTATATGGTACAAGTTTTGAAAGACTGCTTCAGCTCCCATTTGCAGAAACTGGAAGGAACACAAAGATTTCCGTTCTGCTGAAATTAATGATACACCCTATGGTATCACTGTAACTCAATGGCTACTGCTTCTACTCTGAGTAGAAGAGGCAAAGTCTACTTCAGAATGCAATCAACACCCAGCAGGAACGGCTAGCTCTGAACAACAGCAGTTGCTACCTAGTAACAGTCAAAAAAAGTGCTTAAATGACTTAGATGAAACTGTAAAATACTAGCTACTCTTTAATTAATATATTTTTTAAAATATTTTAACAAGAGGTAATCCTTGTCACCAAGAGGTAATCCTTTGACACTGAGACAGGAGAAAAAAGCTTGAGCAAAATTCCTCCTGCTCAGTCTGCCCAAAAGCAGTGATTTAATAATGTAGTTTTGTGGTGAAACAAGAGGAGAGACTCATCAGCTAATGCTTCCCATAAATGTTTTTTCCTCCTGTACCTTGCTGGTTCTGTGAAGAGAGTACAGAGTAATTGCTTTATTCATGAATGTGAGTCAGACCCAGTTTTTCATGCCATATACAGAGTCTCTCCTTTACTGGCTCTTAGTAGTATTGTTAGATTTTTTTTTTTATTCAGAACTGTCTGCTATAATAATTGCTTCAGTTTGACACTGTAAAAGCCTTACCATCTGATTTTTCAGCAAAGCGAGATATTCCATCTACCCAAGCTTCACAGGTTTTTGCAAAGTATTCATGTCCATACATCTCTTCTAGTGGTTTCTTAACCTTTTCACTCCACTTTGAAACATCTCGGATGCCTACATAAAATAACATTGAAATAACATTAAAAAATGTTAAGTCCTTTCCAGCAACAAGATACACACCAGTATCGTCCTAATACACAAAAGTTTTCAAACCAAATCGTGGATGTGTATTTTCAAACCTGAAACCACTCTGAATTGTTTTAAATAATTCAACATTATGGGAAGGTAGTTTTACAGTCTGCTGAGGCCTTTCTGAGTTTCAGAAGACCATCTTGATATTATGGTCACAAGGAACAAGAGGAAAAAAAGAATTCTCAAAGGACTCAGTCCTCAAGCTTCTGATGTTTCTTCTTGGAGGGCTTGCAGTAGAGGAGCTCAAGGAGGTCGCTTGGTTATAAGAAGGGAACTGTTTTATAACAGTATGCAAGGGCTGGATTTTTTTTTTATGTCCTTCAGCCTTTGCTTTGGCTCATGGATGGAAGTTCTTCCATAGCTCCTACCAGTATTCAGAGGAAGGAAGTTCTTACTAAGGCATTCCAGCAAGCTGACATCATGATACCTTTTCCATAATCTTACAGAAAAACAAGCAACTCTACTAAGAAGAGCGTTATGACTCATAGCAGCCTGGCTAGAGCTGTACAAATAATCTGATGTTCCAGTTACTTATTTATCAGATTTATCTGGCTCCCTTTTCCCCCTAAAATTTTCAGTACTGCTCATACACCAGATATTCACAAGAGTGATTTTCACTCAACTGTATTTCAGCTGTATAGCTTTGTATCAATAAAGCCCAAAACAATGCTTACATAGCAGAGAACCTGAAAAGTACTGAATCATCAAACAGTAATATATGCGGCTAGAAAACCTTTTAATTGGTTTCAAATGGGAGTTAAAGGAAGAAAGGAGTGAGGTGTTAATTAACAAACAGAACCTGTTCAGCCAAAGGAGCAAGGTAGCAGTGACTGAAAGTGCTTTCTAACAACATCTGATTGAAACTGAGTTTCCTCACCCCAGGCTAGTGGTTACTGAACAGATGTTTCCCTTGTAGAATCTACTGTTTCATCCTTGTGGCTGGCCTTAATTTTGAAAGGGTAGGGGGAAGGCAATATTGAAAGGACATATCTACCAAGTATGCCTTTGCCTCCTACCAAACCCTCCATGGCAGCTGAGATGCACTGATGGGCCAGCTGTAGGCTTGTATGGCTACTCTCCAAGTCCTGTCACCCAGAGAGAGAGGTTGAAAGCACCAACCCAGGAAGCGGCCAAAGGTGAGCACTGCTGTGGGCGCTCTGTGTAAAGTAAAACTTGGGGCTTTTTTAAATCTGATTTGGTTACATTTTAGCATGTTGGCTGATATTGACTGATGCACATTTCAAAATTTTATAATAAAAACTTCATAAATATAAAGCACATAAAGAAATAAAGTAGCATCTTTACAAAGCTAAAACACATTTTGCTTACTTGACTAAAAAATACACTAGTGCAAGTGCTTTAGCACAGGAGAGGTAGGTCCCACTTGCAATACATACGCTTGTAATTTAGCTGAAGCGAGTTAGATTTCACAGCTGGTATAAATCAAACTCCAGTCACTTAAATGAAGTTATACTGGGTCACATTTGTTGGAAGTCTGTATGGCTCACTCTCTTAATTTCTAATTTCAAAAGGAAAAAAGGTGTTTTTCTGAGTCCATTGGTAGCTTTTGCTATTTTCTTTTGGAGTAGTAAGTGGCCAGATTCTATTTCATGTGAGTGGAATAATGATCAGAAAACCCATTTCTTTGCTAAGGTTTTGTAACCGCAGTAATCAACTTTAAAGGCATGCAAATTAGGCATCTGGGATGTTTGCTTGAATGATTAATTTGCTTCCTGAATTCCAATGCTAAGTTATGAGCCTTTTTTTCTTTTTTTTTTTTTACTGTCTATGTATCACATAGGCCTTAGAGGCAAAAGCTGTTGTGTGCAAGCCCAGCTCAGTGACTTTCTATGGACCTTGTCTAAAGGTTGCAGAAGACATGAGAAAACAAATGAAGCCTGACATTGGTAGTAGTATTTGGAATTTGCTTTTAGGAATTTATTACAGCAACAAAAAATTTACTTTCTGAAAAAAACTACTGATACTTTTCCGCAGTGTAAATTGGTAAGGACTTTTAAAGAATCCCATTGTTACCTTTGGAGCCATTGCTAGGAGGCTTCTCACTATGACTTTAATCTATCCCTGTACCTAGCAACTTGGTGAATTTTGAGTCCCATTCCTTTGTGTTTGTTGTGTTCTCAACTCTGTCTCCACTTAGTTGTAACATGACTGAAATCCTTAGGTCAAGAAGAAATTAAAATAACTCTTTGAGAATACAATATTCAGTTTGTACGTACCATTGTAAATTCTCACATCCTCTTGAGTAACGCTGGCATTTGCTCCCCAGACAACCAGCTTGCGGATAAGAGTTGGATACTTTGCAGCTGCAATGAGTGCTGTAATTCCACCATCGCTCCACCCCAGCAAAGAGAACTTCTTAAATTTCAGTGCCTTGTTTTGTACAAGAAAGTTGTGTGCAAATCATCAGCTGATTTTACAAGCAAATATAAAATCTTTCTTGAAAACTAACTGTACAGATTTAGAAAGAACCCTATAGTTAGCTTTCACAATTAGAAAATATAACTTTCCTGCTATATAAAAAATACTTAAGAAAAGGCCAAATATTTAGAAAACAAGGGTTACACCCACCCTTCCAATTTTCTACAACTAGCCATATTAGGTTTTTGCTGCATTTAAAGTACCCTCTTGAAATTAAGAAATATTTATTTACAATGGAGAGTAAAGACCTCAGAGAACCTCACAGCACCAAGAATCTGTGGATTTTCTTGGGATAAAGTTGACAAAGATTATCACAGTGGAAGGTATAGGTAATCCAAGACCAAGATGAACAAGAAACAGAAAAGTTTAAGACTTGAAAAACGGAGCCCAGTGACCTAAGTTACTGATGCTAGCTGTTCTTAAAAAAAAAAAAATTATCTGCTCCATAACAAGCAAAAAGTGCTCAAAGTATTTGCTACAGGATTGTAAAGAATTTTAGCACATAATTCACATTTTCTAAAGTTTTTAAGTGTATATTTTAAATGTCACTTCATGTAGAATTGCAATTCAAAATATTAATAAATTCCTTCTTCTCAAAAAGGAAGACTCGGGGCAAAAAATATGACAGCCAAGACCTTAATTCATTCTGACTTGTACAGTGCTTTCCACTAGAATCTGAAACTCTTACTTCCTCATATACCACAACCTGTGGTAGGGGTTACTGACAGGGACAGGAAGAGAGGTTTTTGTGCATGTGATGCTTAGTGGGCAAGAGGTAGGGAAAGTAAAGGCACTCAGGAGAAAAGCTATCTTTTTCTTGTGGTTTTGTTTGTTTGGAGGTTTTTATAGGGTGTGGGTGGGTTTGTTTGTCTGTCTGTTTGTTTTCAGGAATTACAGCCTCTTAGATGTGATTAATGGAGACGTACTTTTGGATGAAAAAGAGCGAGTTAGTTGAGTGAGTTGTTTGGGTGCTTGGTGTTCTGTTGTTGAAAGTCCAGTTAATGGATGACTTCTGACAGAAGAAAGCAAAAATGCAGGCAATGATAGAAACACACGGACAGAAAAACGGTTTCTAGTCTGCTTGCAAACTCAAGGCTGTAGTGAGATACAACTGTATCAATCGACCTAATATCTAGGAAAGTTTTTATCACTTTCAGGCTTTTCTGGGTTTAGCTTCTTCCTTGTTATTAGACTACTATAGTGTTGCTGAAATTATATTTCACTCTGCTGAACTGACAGCAAGAAAAAGAGAGCCTTGATTTTTAGCAGCTGATCACAAGTTGGCCCTGGCCTGCTGGAAGAAGTAGTTACCTGCAACCAACTTCCAGTATCATGTTGCTGAAGGGTTATTGGCATCTTGGGGAGTTTCAGGAGTTGGCAGCAGTGCTTATAAAGCTTAAGTTTTTGCTGTTGCTGTCCTACTACTACTACCACCAGCAAATTATGGATCTCAAAGTCAGTTGATAGGTAGAATAGCTGATTAAAATTTTTGGTTTTCATGCCAGATTATTTGCCAGAGCTTCAATTGAGATCTACTTGCCTCCAGTATTTTTCTTGTTTACTAGCCATTACCTCGATGCATTCTTTTGATTGTCTCAGGATGCCAATTCCAGCAAGAGGAATTTAATTTATCCTTTGCAACTTCAAAAACAATGTGATGGAACAGATGTGTTGGATACAGTATGCATGTTTGCTTTCTTTAATCTTGAACTACTTACAGTACAGTCCTCTACCTAACATTGTCAATAATCTGAGAGCTGGTTGCACAGCTAAGTTCTGCGGGTGACTTTGTAGTGGCTTTACCCTGCAACTGAACAAAATCTCTTTTGAAATCACCTCCTCTGTCCAGGCCTATGTGAAATGCAACCAAATTATTATATATGTTGTGGCAGAAATAAGTTACAACAGTGAGCTGCAATATGACAGTGCTGTGCACTCTGTGCTTTCATTGAATCGCAGGCAGTATGTCACAAGTAAGGTTTGTGGTTTAGCTACAAAAACTTGGAGAAGCCCAAGCTCATTCTTTCACTAGAACAGTGGATATGAAGAGCAAGAAGTTCTTAAATATTGAAGGTAATTATTTCCATAATGATTATTTTAATGCTATTGGCCTTTGCTAGCATTAGTGCTTCAGCTGAAATGCAGCAAAGTGAACTTGCCTGCATTATACTCTTTTCAGCTCAAGCAAACTCCTTCAGAGAACACATGCAGAGATACAGAGTAGTGTCATCTGCATTAAGGTGTTAAACATTCTGCAGAATTTCAGCTTTTATTATTTCACAGAAGCCTTGCAGCACTTGTAGCTCCAGCACAAGCAACAGAATCTAAAGGATCCTAGAATAAAGGTTCTGAAGGCTCATCTGTACAGATGTTTTTTTGGTCAAGTGTAGGCCAGTGAAGTATATAAACTGTACATCACCATAAAGCTCTCTATAGGACTCCCTGTTTCATTCTGGAAGTTCTAGTTGGGATGATTCCTTGGGATTTGTGCTATCCTTTGCTATGCTAAAATAGAAGCAAGTTAGCCTGCTTGGGAAGATTTTAATCATTTGTTATTATATGCATGTATCAATAAACATCTTCAAAAAAACAGGATGTTTTCTCATCTGTTTTGACAGCTTTAGAGATTGGTAGGCTGTTGTCCTGTTTGACTGGAAGCTACTCTCTTTGAGGATAACTCTGTTTTCCATTTTAAATTTATTAGCATTTGAACAGAGGCAGGAAAAGGGTGCTACAACCATTTAGACCGAAAGTTTGTCACCCATCCATAGCAACATCTTTATTTTCTTTGTTAGCATAGCAGAAGAAATTGGTGATTTACGGTGCAGAGAAATTGCTTTTATGGTTAGAGGGCAAAACTGTGCCTTAATCCTGATTCTGCTGTCAGACTTATTTTGTTTCACCACGTAGAATGCTCCAGGAAGACTGCATTTCCAGTTTCGTATGGATTTCTGGAAGGTTACTGCTTATTACAGAAATGCAATTGGATTGACTGTCTGAATCTTGTCTCATATTTTTGGAATTTTAATGCTCTGCCAGTTTTCTTAACAAGGCCAAAGAGACTGTATAGCTTAATATAACAAAGCCAAAGTATTAGTTAGCAGTAAAACACAAAATAGTGTTAGCACTTATAGGACAGCATAAAAGAGGAACACAGAAACACAGATTAGAAATAAAACATTCTGCAAGATGGAGAAGTAATAACAGCTTTAGGTCACATTCACAACAGCTGTATTAGTTATTAAGATCTGGGATGATCACAGGAACCCTTTGATTTCCCACAAAAATTATTTCAGTAATATGCTGTAAAATGCAAAGTGTCAGGTTACTTTTTAGAATCAAGTGTCTACTGAAATGGGCTGCTCAAGGAAAAATGCCAAGATTCTATTAACTAAAAAATTTTCTAAGACCTTTTCATTACTGTAATCTCTTACACTTAGCATAGACTTTGGTTTATATATACACTTTACCTAAACTTACGTGGTTCTTGGCTGCAAACAATTTAGGCAGGGTTTTGGAATAAGCCCATATTGCTTTATAATTAATTCCCACTGCTGAACCTCTATGTATATTGCAGAAGAGATGGAAGAAGAAATATTTTCCAGAACAGTGTTCATTTGCCCAGTTTTAAGCCTTCATTTGTATGACTTTTTGCATACTTTGCTGTCTGCTGGAAACAACCTGCTTAACAGTACTTTCCCTTCACCTGAAAAATTTAAGGGAAAAAGCTTTAATATATATATAAAAAAATAAAATTTCAGAATATACTTACTTGCATAAGATCCACAGCATCTTTAGCATCCCTCTCAAAGAAATCTGGGGGAAAGTCTCGAGATGGAGGAATGGACTGTCCATATCCCCGAGGATCCCAAGCAACAATTGTGAAAAGTTGCTTATTCATAGACTTAAGCTGTGGTCCAAAATCGGTTTGACCACTCCCTGAAACATCATTTTTTAGTTACAGTAATCACAATGATACATAAACAGTATACATACTGGAAATAGAAAGCCTGGGGAACTTGTATCTCATAAAAGAAATTATCCATCAACCCACCATCTGAAGTACTATCTCTAATTGTAGCTAACCTTTGCCCCTCTTGGGAAGTACCACAATAAAAATCTTTATCAGCAATAGGCTCAGAGAAAATAATTTCTGGTAGGTTTGTAAGCTTATGAAAAACTGTACTCTACATATGTGCCTGAATGCAGAATCTTAAATTGAGTTACCTGGTTAGGGATTTATCTTTAACAAATTTAAAGCACTAGAACAGCTATTGCTGTTTATCTGGTTGTTCTATGATTCTATGATCTGGACAGCACAGAAGAAACTGAAAAGGGAGGAACTTACTGACTCTAGATACAAATTTGTGGGTGAAAAGCAGTCTGTGAGACAGTTTTTCTTATTTAATAAAACACATCTATGAGAATATTTGTGCTTAAGCAACAAAGTACTTAAAGCTCAGCTTTGAGGAAACGATGGTGACACAAATGCATAAAACTGTAACTTTTGATTTTTCTAATATGTACGTTACCAAGTAAAACAAATACAGCCATCTTTCTGATGCAGAACAGTTTCTTTTGTTGTTAGCTCAGATCTTTAAAGGATTAAAAAATTAAGTACTCCAGATTGTTGCACTAGGCTACCTGTGAACACTAGCATAAAGATAAGACTGTAATTTATTTCTTACTTGCATTATGGTCAATTGGTAACAGGTTCATATCTAATATATTCAAATGATGTAACCCAAATTTGCTATCCATTATTCTATTAAAAAGGCTGTTTAAAGGCATTTAAGATTTTTTTTTTCTGTTTACTTGGAGAAATATGTCCTCAAATACCTCCTTCTTTACCACCTAAATGTCTAAATGATAAAAGAGGCTGTATACAGTGTGCCATGACAGGCTGACATGATCTCTTCTCTCTTGCAACACCAATTAATAGCTAGAGTCAGAACAAAAATATCAGGCTGTCTGAAAAATAACAATGCAACCTGATTAATATTAATCACATATTGTTACATAGGCTTTGTATCAAATCTCTGCACTGTCATGCATACACTCATTATACTATATTTTTGTAACTAAAAAAAAAAAATCCATAAGGCTGAAAGCATATCTGAATGCTGTGCTTTCTCAGTACTTCCCTAGATAGAAACATCACTTTTGTTTTAATGTAGTTTAGAAATTGACTAATTAATTCTATTGAGCTAAAAGCATCTATCTGGTAGGCACAACATATTTAGGTTTTTAATACTGTAAGTAGCATGCCATAATATTGAAAACTTAGCATCAGAACAAAGGGAAGAAGTATGTGACAGAATTTCAAGTTCATCCCAACATGTTGCCCAAAACTATTAAACCAAAAACTAATAATGGTAAAAATATGAAGCCTAACTAATACCATTTATATTAATGTCAACTGAACAATAGTTGTGTACACCTAATAATAATATTATCCACAACTGAAGAAATACATGCTTTCTGTTTAAGGAGTTAGAACTGGCAACAGGATTACTCGTTTAAAAAGCTATTTAAAATTAATAGATTAAAACATATAACTACCAAAGCACCCTTATCATTAACTTTTTCCACCCTTCTCTTGAGATTTTCTTTTTTTTTAAAGAAAGAATCACTTCACAAAGACTTGAAATGCTGCTGCCAAGAACAAATGTTTCCTGCTCTTAAGTTCTTGGCATTTTATCATCTTCATCCAACAATTCAGTTAAGCATGAGCCCAGTTCTGAGCATCGTCCTACTGACAGCCTGCTATGAAGTGCTAGTGAGTCTGATTGCTTCTTTAGAACTTGCAAGAACCCAGAAAAAAAGCCTGTTTTAATTTTAAAAGGTTGTTATCAAAAGCAGCGGTTTTGATGGATATCACTTAGTTAGGAGAACCTGTTGTCCATGTTAAAAAGCCATTGAGAATCTTAATGATGTTGCCCTAAAAACCCAAAGCAAGAAAACACATTTTTAAGCACAAGCAAGTCTCAGATGTGCCTTTTTCACTATGATAATAAGCTGAGGTGCTGCATTATGTGTTTTAATTTGGTTGGAATGCACCTAGTTTCTAAAAAGGAATATATAATTCAGTCTGTGTAACAAATATAGCTGACCTGATTTCATAGAATCGTAGAATCACTGGGTTGGAAAAGACCTCCAGTATCATCGAGTCCAATCATTCCTATCAGATACTAAAACATGCCCCTGAGCACCTTGTCCACGTGTCTTTTAAATATCTCCAGGGATGGTGACTCAACCACCTCCATGGGTAGCCTATTCCAGTGCCCAATGACCCTTTCCATGAAAATTTTTTTCTGATGTCCAGCCTGAACCTCCCCTGGTGGAGCTTGAGGTCATTTCCTCTTGTCCTGTCTCCCGTCACTTGGGAGAAGAGGCCAGCACCCTCCTCTCTACAACCTCCTTTCAGGCAGTTGTAGAGAGCAATAAGTCTCCCCTCGGCTTCCTCTTCTCCAGGCTAAACAACCCCAGCTCTCTCAGCCACTTGTCATAAGGCCTGTTCTCCAGCCCCTTCACCAGCTTTGTTGCTCTTCTCTGGACTTGCTCCAGAGCCTCAACATCCTTCTTGTGGTGAGGGGCCCAGAAATGAACACAATATTTGAGGTGTGGTCTCACCAGTGCCGAGCACAGAGGGAGAATAACCTCCCTGGACCTGCTGTTATTTTGCACTTTGTGTAACTATTTGCCACCTGTGCTGAACACCTTTTTGCACACTTAACTCCAAAAGTGTGAGTGACTATTACACATTGTATAAAAGTGTCTGGAGAGGTAAATGAAATCTCTAAAAACTGTTAACTGATTGCAATAACTCTATCTTTTCCTATCTGTGCCTTTACTTATCTGTTGTATGTGTAGCAATGTTTCTAATGACAGTGCACCATAAGCAGGTGTTGAACATACTACAAAATAGTTTCATGCATTCTAGCTTGAGACAAGATGGAAAAAGAGGTGGTCACTCTACAGAGATAAAAAAACAATTCCAGACCTAGCATTCCGGGAAGCAGAAGAACTGCATGGCTTCCTTCTCCTGTCTGCTGATAATGTAGGTGGACTCCATTCACTCGGATTTTGGCAGATGTTATCGAAGTACTACAGATGGGGGAAAGGGACAGAAACAGGGAAAGATTCAGACAGTCGATTCTCTACCTGGTCATTCAAGCAATACGGAATAATTATTTCTAGACGTTAGAGACAATATAGTGAGATTTAAATGAGACACTCGCCTTTCATGGGTGCACAGAAGATTAAATGAAAAACTTGTCAGGAGCAAAGAAATATTCAGTTGTGACCACTATGTAGCATTTGTACTTAGGTTTCACAAATATAGCTCAATGTCTTAAGTTATTGAGGAGGGGGAAAAAAGTCTTGACTGTGCAACAAGGGGTATATGCAAGCAGCTTTACATGGCTGCAGAAACACATTGAGAGAAATGTATTAGATAGGAGAACCCTCATTCTGTCACAGCATAACTTTTGAAATGGCTAGTGTTCACTTTGTTATTGCTAAACTAATCTGCCAGAGAAATGGCAACCTATTGTCACACCTATTATTATATAATGTCTTGATACAAACACCTAGTGAGAAAGCAGAAGAAGCATAGATTAAAGGTATCTTGTTAGCAGTACAAACCATTGCATCTGTTCTCCCAAGCAAATTTGCGTTCTAATGGTTGTAAGACATCTTTTTAACAGCCTAACTCATTGTACGTAAAAGTAGTAGGATGACAACATTTTTGCCATTTGGTTGTTAATGATTAACCTTCATTCCCTGCACTTCTCAGTTTACGTGGATTAAATATTCTTGCCTATGAATTCAATCAATGTGAATTTTACATGCACACAGAAATTCTGTTTTCTAGTCTTATATGTAACAATAATCTCTTCCATGATCTACAAATTATAAAAAATTCAATTTTACCATATAAATTCCGAACTATTTACAGGACAGGACGTAAGCACACTTCCACCTGTGTAGAGTTCAAAATGGTGGATTAAATGTAAATAATCCCACAAATTTAAACATTTCTCAAAAGAAAAATGAAAACAAACAATGGCTTGCAGACTCAGGTTCCCAATACATAAGTGGCAGTTAAACCACAGAACCCATTCAAGACAATGTCATTTGGATTTTACATAGGATCTTGATTTGCATAACCAATCATACCAAACACAAGCCATGATTGTGTAGAATAAGATCAGCTCTTTCTGCCTCTGCAGATCCAGTTTGAGAACCTGAGTACAAAGGCAGATCCGTGGCAGGAATAAACCTCGAAGAAACTCATTGTGCTATTATAATTTATTGAGTTCTGCTGAATTGTAGTGCAAATATGATTCAAGTGATTAGTTTGAATGTAATGTTAAACCTCCTTAAAGTCCATATATGTGACTATATATTTCACAACCTGAATTCTGAATGTAGCATTCAGATGGCCTTCTTATTGCCTTTTAAAATACCTGACTTTTGCTTTTTTCTATCTATAAAAGAATATTTTTTCTGGACATACCATCTTTCAGTTTGTCATTAATTTTAACAGGTTATTCTATCAAAGTTCTCACCACAGCAAATGAGTATCTTGATCTTAATAAATTTTATAGAAATATGTGGGGTTTTTTTGCTTCTGATTAGTAATTGCAAAAACATTTCCAATTACTAACGAAACAGAAATAATCACCATCTTGTTTATTTATTTTTTTAAAGGTACCAAATGTAATTTAAATAGACAAGGAACATATAGTCTGCTCTCCCAACTCATATGCCAGATTTTATTTTTCACACAGTTCTGCATTTTGAGGGATTGATTATTAGCATAACGGGCTTGAGAATTTTGCTGAGTTTGTAATGCTTTATTTTATTCTTGGATTGTGCTTCAGTGTGAAGTCCAATTAAATCCAGGAGTTTCACAAAGAGAGTATTTTCAGTACTTTCTGGACCAAGAACAAATGAGTTGGTGCCTTTTTTTGTGCTGATAAAACATACTGGCTATGCCTGAGGCAAGTCGTCAAGTTTCTGTGAGCCTGAAATCACTTTGTTATGCTTCTCAGCATAACCTCACTTCCATCAAGTTTTCATAAAGACTGAATTTTCCATCAGGTAGCATAATCAGAAATCGTTTTTAAAAAGACAAAACCAAAACCCTTTCTCCACTATTTTCTAACTGAACTAGTAATGTTAAGGTGTGTAGCTCTTTAAGAAGCATTGGGTACATACTGCCTGTGTTTAACACGACAGTACAGATGCAGAGTAGGTAGACTTTGTACTATGCCTTGCTGGAGGTCACACTTCACCTCATATTCTGCAGGAGTGCAGCTTAATCTGGGAACTACCTTTCTGTTCTAGCTGTGCTACAATGCAATCTGGTTTTTATCTGTGCCGCGGAGGGGAGGATAAGTTATTACGGCTGTTTTCCTTAATAGGATTTGTAGAATAAGTGGTATTATATACATCACACGTATGAATTCTCTTTGCAAGCTCAGTGACATTCAAGAAACACCTTACAGGCAGGCAGCAGAGAAGCAGTGAGGGAAATGGACTGGCAGAGAGGAGGGTGGCAGAAGCTGATGATGAGGGGCTGCACAGCCTTGCTTGTGCAGCTCATTGCAAGGAAAGAAAGGGCTCTTCCTTCCTAAGAAGTGGGCACCTTGGGGTACACCCAGCGACCCTGCTTTGGCACTCCTTGGAATTGAGTGTGCACTCTTTTTGCTAAAACATATTGTTCACAGATGGGCACAAAGACACACACATAGACATGAGCATCCACACAGACAGGCACACACAGAATCACTGAAAGACACACATACAGACACATATAGACACATGCAGACACACAGACACAGGAACACAGACATACAATGACAAACACACAGAGAGACAGACACGAAGACACACACATACGAACAGACACAGATAAAGACACATGCAGACACACAGTCGCAGAAAACAGTAAAACACATGCAGGCACACAGACACAGAGAGACAAACGCAGAGACACAGGCACACACACACAGACAAGAAGACACGCACACACGTACAGACAGACATCCAGACACACAGAAATACACAGACATACAGACAGGCCCACACATAGACACAGAAAGACAAAGACACAGACACATACAGAGAGATGCAGACACACGGACACAGACGCACAGTCACACAGATACATAAACACAGAAACACAGACAAACACATACAGGCAGACAGACAGACAGACCAACGCACACAGTTCCAAACACACACAGACACGGGAAGACAGACTCAGACATGTAGACACACATACAGACAGACACACATGCAGAAACACAAAAAGACAGAGACATACAGAGACACATACAGACACAGAAACACATAAAACCACACACAGACTAATGCAGACACACAGCTCCAAACAGACACAGAAACACACGTACAGACACACAGAAAGACACTGACAGAGGCAGACAGGCATTCACTCCCTCCCTCCCTCTTTCCCTTCCCCAGGCCCCTAGCAGGGAGCAGGGGAAGGGGGCAAGGAAGCGGCGATGTTTTTTTACCCGTAGGAGGCGGCCGGTCCCCGGGCGGGAGGCAGCAGCGACAGAAGCGCCCGGAGGGCCCTCCCCATGCTCCTCTGAGCCATTTTGCCCACAGAGCCCGCCCCGCGGGGGAAGGGAGGAGAGGGGAGGGGAATGGGGGCAGTGCCCCCATTCCCCTCCCCTCTCCTCCCTTCCCCCGCGGGGCGGGCTGCATCAGAAGAAGCGTGGCCAGCAGGTTGAGGGAGGTGATGCTGCCCCTCTGTTCCTCTCTTGTAAGACCCCAGCTGGAGCATGGTGTCCAGTCCTGGAATCCTCACCATCAGAAGGCTATGGAGCTGTTGGAACGGTTCCAGAAGGAGGGCTACAGAGATGATCAGAGGGCTGGAGCATCTCCTATGCAAGGACAGGCTGAGAGAGATGGGCTTGTTCAGACTGGAGAAGAGAAGGCTCTGAGGAGATCTTATAGCAAACTTCCAGTACCTGAAGGGGCTACAAGAAAGCTGCAGACTTGACAAAGGCTTGACATGGAAAAGGACAGCTTAGAATAAGTTTAAAGTGGGGATACCTGGGCACTGTACATTTGACAAGGTGACATTACTGAAACCTTTGGTTGGCATATTAGCAAGCTGAACCCCACTAAAACATCTAATTTACATGTAAGGCAGATCATGATGGGATTGTTTTGGCCAAAAAAGGAAAAAGCTTGTATCTATTACCTATAAGCTGCTCATGCTGCACTAGGACTTGCCAATATATTATCCTAAGAAGGACATGGAGCTTTTGGAAAGGGTCCAGAGGAGGGCTACAAAGATGATCAGAGAGCTGGAGCATCTCCTGTACAAGGACAGGCTGAGAGAGATGGGCTTGTTCAGACTGGAGAAGAGAAGGCTCTGAGGAGATCTTATAGCGACCTTCCAGTACCTGAAGGGGCTACAAGAAAGCTGGGGAGGGATGGTTTACAAAGGCTTGTAGTGATAGGACTAGGGACAATGTGTATAAGCTGCAGAAGGGCAGATGTAGACTAGTCATAAGGAAGAATTTCTTCACGGTGAGAGTAGAGGCACTGGCACAGGTTGCCCAGGGAAGTTGTGGCTGCCCCATCCCTGGAGATTTCAAGACCAGGTTGGATGGGGCCTTGGGCAGCCTAATCTAGTGGTATGTGTCCCTGCCCATGGCAGTGGCGTTGGAATTTGATGATCTTTAAGGTCCTTCCCAACACAAACTATTCTATGATAATGTGTGTGCACACGTCTGTGTGCTTGTGTGTGTCTGTGCATGTCTGTTTGCATACTCAAGGCATATACTCTGTGTCTGTGTGCATATCTGAGTCTATATTTCTGTGCATGTGTGTGTGTCTAGGTCTCTCCGTGTCCATGTCTGTATGTGTGTTTCTTAGTGAGGTTTATAGGTCTTTTTTTAATCCCTCCTTTCTTTCCCTCCTTCCCGACCGCACAAAACAGCTGTAAGATAGGAAGAGAGAGCATGGCACTGGGCCCTTTGACCAACTCTAGGCCGATGCCCTCTCCTGGGGAGGGAAACAAACCCTCCCCACGCGGGGGGGCTGCGGCACCATCTCTAAGGCGTGATGGAGGCGACAGGCGGTATCACCCCCTCTGTGCCCGTGCTCCCATTGGCGAGCGCCGGTGTCACTCAAGGCGGCGGAATGGGGTGTGTGTGTGTGTGTGTGTGTGTGTGTGTGTGTGTGTTAATGATCAGGAGGTTGGGTGCCTTCTCTTCCGGATGGGGCGGGTGTCGTCGGTCTGTCGTCCCCTGTCGTTTGCTAGCACGTAGCGTTTACCCTGTGCAAAGCTACAGATTAGAAAGCTGGCTAGAAAGCTACCCGGAGGAGAAGGACCTGAGAAGGACCAACTGTGTTGGTTGACAGTGACTGAACATGAGCCAGCAATGTGCCCAGGTGGCCAAGAAGGCCAGTGGTATCTTGGCTTGTATCAGAAATGGTGTCACCAGCAGGTCCAGAGAGATTCTTCTCCCTCTGTACTCGGCACTGGTGAGACTGCACCTCGAATACTGTGTTCAGTTCTGGGCCCCTCACCACAAGGAGGGTGTTGAGGCTCTGGAGTGAGTCCAGAGAAGAGCAACAAAGCTGGAGAACAGGCCTTATGAGGAACGGCTGAGAGAGCTGGGGTTATTTAGCCTGGAGAAGAGGAGGCTGAGAGGAGACCTCATTGCCCTCTACAACTGCCTGAAAGGAGGTTGTAGAGAGGAAGGTGATGGCCTCTTCTCCAAAGTGTCAGGGGACAGGACTAGAGGAAATGGCCTCAAGCTCTGCCAGGGGAGGTTCAGGGTGGACATCAGAAAAAAGTTTTTCATGGAAAGGGTCATTAGACACTGGAACAGGCTGCCCAGGGAGGTGGTTGAGTCACCATCCCTGGAGGTATTTAAAAGACAAGTGTATGTGCTCAGGGGCATGGTTTAGTGATTGGTAGGAATGGTTTGACTCGATGATACTGGAGGTTTTTTCCAACGTGGTGATTCTGTGATCCCTGCTCCCACCTGCCACCCGCTGCCCTGCCTGAGCCCAGGAGGTAGAGGCTCTCCTCAGGGCCCATCTCCTCAAGAAGCATCAAGGGAGATTTACATTAGATATTAGCAGGAATTTCTTCACTGGAAGGGTTGTTAAGCGTTGGAATGGGCTGCCCAGGGAGGTGGATAGGTCACCACCCCTGGAGGTATTTGAAAGATGAGTAGATGCCATACTTGGGGACACGGTCTAGGGGCTGGATGGATAGTTTGACTCAATCTCAAAGGACTTGTCCAACCAAAACCATTCTATGATTTCCTGCTGTCTCAGGAGAGGAGAGCAGCAGGTGGTAATCTGCACTGCCAGCTTGGAGCGCACCTGACCCCTGCACCTTGACACAGCTCCACTTACGGGGTCTGCAGGGGGGAAGATCCCTGCCCTGGGAGATAAAAGGGATGAGGTTATGAGCTGCACCTCCAGCTCTGCCCATGATGTGAGAACCTGCATGGACTGTGGGAAAACAGAGGGCACGGTGGTCATCTGTGGCTCCAGGTCTGCTTTCAATAAAGCTCCCTGTCCAGCTGGGGCAGTAGGGACAGTGAGGGCAGGTCTGAGGACTGCAGCTCCACTAAGACAGTGTCTTCAGCATGCTGACCCCAGAGCCTTGACAGGAATTGGTAGCTCTGCCTCATCAACTTCATATGTAGTGACTGATTGTGGGGAAAACACACATGCCCTGCCTGAGGGCTTTGGCCCGGCAAGTGCCCACACTGCTCACAGCCAGACACTTTTGGAGCAGCCTGACTGTCTTTGTTCACCACAGCACTTTGTTGTGCTTTTTTTTAGGACCTCCTCACAGGTTGCTCATAAAGCATGGAGGAAACCAGCTGTTTTCCTCAATATCTGCTTTCCAGCCATGGAAGAGAATGACCATTGTGAGCCATGGCTTGCCCAGGTGGAGAAGGCTCTGAAGGTAGCGAGGAAAATAGCAGAAAGCTGTAGAGCTGATACCTGGCTTGAAACAGACCTAGGAAATCCTGCCTAATTCTTTCTTAAGGAATTTCCTCAAGACAGGTCTGTGTTACATATTCGGTCCAGCCCATCAAGAGCTCCATGACTGCCCCAAGAGTGAATAGTTTACAGCTTTCCTGCTCCATTGCCATTTGATTGTGTGGGACTGAGTCTTAGAGGTGGATGACAGTTGTAAGGAATCCCAGCACATAAAGAGATTAATTCAACTGTGTGAGCATTCTGGTTCAGTTTATCCCCTGAGCAGATCAAACCATTTAAGATTAAGGTCTTTAGTATGGCTAATTACAAGCAAATCCATCATCAGAACAAGCTGCCTTCACTCTTGCCCAATGATGTCTGCAGGTCCCTACTGTTTCCTTGGCTGTTTAGGCCACTTTCAGAAGCTCATCTTTGCTGTGAATGTCAGTGTCCATGTTTATTTCTGATGAAAAATGACTGGAGGTGACAGCTGACTATTTGGCATTTAGGAAAATAGAGGTAGCTTGGTCTTCTGCTACACAAACATTTGTGGTTTTTTTTTCCTGAATTCTGCAGTTCCCACAAATCAAAAGGGGCTCTTATTTAATCTTTCACTATGAGCTTCAGAGGGGAAGGCCTCAATTTTTTTTATTACTCTTGTTAAAATACCTTTCAGTATGATCTTACTATGTATCTTCTTGCCACTGTGGCTAGAAAGGATGTAAATACTTCTCAGAACCTGTGCTAAAGAACTGAAAGAGAAGGGAGAAAGTGTTCATCATACAATGGGTTAACCCCACTGTAACTGTGACAAAAGCTGAGGGGTCTTTCTGCAGAAAGGGCTGGCACTCCAGGTGCTGAACCATAAGTCATCTCCAGGCCTTCAGTCACAGCTGTGCAACAAATGAGACCTGTAAAGCAGCCATTCCTCACCCAAGTACCTGAACCATTCAATCTCTCTCACAGGCAGTGTCCTGCCTTCTTTGGTCTGGGGATTAAAAACTAACCTGGCAGCTGGGGCAGAAATAGCACTGGCAAAATACCCTTTTCTATTTGTGTGGGGAAAATGACTGACTCCATGAGGGGTGACAGGAGAGAGCCACTCTTGAGGAGAAAGTGCTATCTGGGCCCACAAGGTGATAGCTCCAGGTGCAGCTATGGAAGCAGGACCCTTGCCAAGGCTCGATGCAGGCAGCAGATGAACTGGGGACAAAAGGATTGTAACTAGCTTCAAACATTGTTTACCCTACTGAGTTTACCAGAATGTCCAGCCTTGTTAGTCAATCAAATTTGGACATAATGACAGGCAACTGGGAGAATTAAGTATTTCAGCTCAATAATTTCTTCAAAAATATTCTCCTCATAAATTTATGACTGTAAGGAGAGAAAAATTCATTGAGCGAGCCAAACACAGGTTTGTTTTTACATAGCTTATGGAAAGCGTTGTGAATAACTGGGACTTGATGGTCCAGTGGCTCCTTTCCAACCTAATGATTCAATGATTCTGTGATTCTATGATTCTATGACACTTGTTGTGTTGTCCACTCCCATAAAATATTTTTATTTGTCCAGTTACTACTGATGGTTTGGGTTCTGGGGACTGTTTCTGGCCACTGCATGGAGAAGGAAAGGGAAGGGGAGGGGAAGCAAAAAAATCTTTAAAAGAGGTAGCACTGCTCTGCTGGTGCTGTGAACCAGAACACATTTTCTTTTCCCTCTTAACTGCCCTGTCGTTTTTTTGCCCCCCTTGCTGTCACCCCACCTCTCCAGTACAGTCATCACTACAGACAGAACCTTTTATGTAGTGGCAGCTTTTGGCTGTTCCTGCTAGCAGGATTTCTCTCCGAGATCCACCTAAGGCTCTGGAGGGGATCACTGCTGCATGGGGGGGACTTTGTCAACTGTGATCAGCCTTCACAGTCCCTGAAGCTGGCCTGTGCTATCAGTGTTGCAGAGATTTGTTCCTTATGGAACTGAATCACAGTGAAAAGAGTGATTCAAATGCCATTTCCCAGCCCACAAGTATTTTCCCAAACTTCTTGTGACAGACAGAACTGCAGAATAGTGAGATCTTTCAATATGCCTATTAAATTGCAAAGACAGAGCATTCTTCTGACTCCTCATTGGATAGAAAATATGTATCTACAGTTTTTATACTTTCTCAGGTTGTAGAAAATCTAGAAAAGACCTAGTCAATTATTGACTTAGTGGGTCCCTTGAGACATGCTGGAACAGCAGGCAGAAAGACTAATTCCAGGTCTCCAGAGCATTAATTTCACCTGCACATGAGATTCCCATATCAGGAGCAGTGACACCAAAATCATTACCATTGTCAGGGCTTTATCTCGGGAGCTGTCAAGGAGGAACTCATTTGTGGAGTCGTTAGAGCACTAATAAGCCTTAAGGGCCATGATGAGCCTCAGCTGGGGTCTTGTCTCAGGAGCCTCATTTCAGCTCAGCACTGGGCCATTGGTTCCTGCTGCAGCTGCTGCATTACAACCATATCTGTGTCTGGTTAGGGTCCTCAGTGATCCAGGTGTTTTTGGAGACTTTTCTCCTTGCTGCAGAATTGCTTCCTGGGTGTGTGTATACATTGATTGATCATTTTTGCCTCTTTTATTTTAGCTGTTTCCATGAAGTGAATTATCCTGCTATTTTCATGCCTGTTTTGATGCTTAGGCTCTTGTGCCTCTTGGATGTTGAGCATTAAAACCTTAGGATGAGACCTTATTGCTCCAGCTCCACCAAAGAGGTAAGATTTGGGTCGTGGTGAATTGCCAAACTCAGAACAAAGATGTGAAAATGCTGATGTTTCTATGACTTGGTATTGACCTTCCAAACAAGAAAGACTGAATGACTTTCAAAGCTGTGAAGTGTGGAGAGTCACAGCATGTGTTTTTGTAGTGGGAGGCCTATTCAGCTAGAATATTAGCCAAGTTGAGAACTGGGCATATATTGCAAAGAAGAGGATGCTTTGACTCCAAATGCTCTGGTGTAAAAACAGAAACTGCTTCTCCCTTGGAGAGGCCAAGAGTAACATTGAGAAGACAGTTCTTGATATATATATGGAAAGGGTTGCATGAATCTGTTTTAATGGACTCAGAGACCTAGACATCCCTTCCAGTGCTGTGTTTAGCTTTTTCAACTTGAAGTGTGTATAGCATACAGGAATTGCAACCCACCATTCAAAATCCCACCAGTATTACTGGGTTGTTAAGATGATTAGTGTGGATTTTTGTCTCAAACAGCTCTCATCGAGTGTTTCTTTGAGCTCTATAAGCTTTAATGCTTATTATCTGATCACATCTTAGCTCTGGCAGAAGTTAATGTGCGTACCAAAGAGATAAGGAAACTGTGCTAAAGAGAAAGGAAGTGACCTACTTAAAATCACAGAGCAGTAGAGAGGAGAGGGAAACCCAGCTAAGTCAGTAGTCTGGTCTCCTTTGTTTCACTCCTAGGCAATACTTCCTCCAGCACAAAGACAACTTCTAGACTCTGCACCCTAGATCCTGTTATGATCCTAACTTCCCCCTTCCCTTCTACCCAGGGGCTGTATAGGGTGAGAGCTGTGCTTTCCCCAGCTGCTCCTTTGTGGTGGGGAACAAATAGGCATCAGTTAGCAGATTCCCGATGCTCATTGGTATGCTGGGGGAGAAACCTGTCAGGTTGCAAGGAGCTCTTTATGTAATCTGTAGAGGCTGGCATGAGGAAGAGCTGGAAAAATGCTTCGAAAGCACTAGGATCCAAGGAAGATAGCCCTCACAAGTGCTAGTTGGCTCTAATGTGGCCCTGTTTTTAATGGGATGATCCTTCCTACTTTGTTTCCCTGTAGCTCCTTCTTACAGTGTACAGGACTGGGCATGAAGACTCAGATTCTTACTTTATTTTCCATGTCTCTCCAAGGCTGAAAGAAGGTTTTGATTTGTTGTAGTACAATGATCAAAAAAATCTATCAGGGAAAAGTGACATAGTTTTATTTGGATCGTCTTCATCAGTTGGAGACCAAATTTTCGAGTATTGCCTCTCCTTGGAAACTGGCCTCTGAGGAAAAGAAGCTGTATGTTGCCACCTCAGTTCAAAGTTCACATCCCAAATGCTTGTACCAGATTCCTCTCAGAGTTTTTCATTCAGTATTATTAATTGGTATAACTTAGCAATTATTTTGGAAGCAGTAAAAATTCCCTCGAATTCTATGGTCTTAAATGGCTTTAATGAAGACACAGCAGAAAATTAACCAAATAGATTTCTCTGAATTACATGGACTCTCATCATCTCGGTGTTTAAGAATTCCAGCACAAATTGGCTACTGAGTAATGGTGACTGTAGCTATGAATTGTATTTGTTCTTTTGATGTTAAGCAGTGTTCTAGCCTTGCTTCTGTGGAAAATCCTCCAAGACTTGCTGTCTAGAATAAAGGATAAAACAAAAGCATGTGATTCCAAGCAACACAATAATTCTAGGTAGGGAACTAGTGCTTTCTCTGAGCTGAAAACAGCTAGCAATAAAACTCTGATCTAAAGTCTTAAAGCTTTTACTACCTTAAAACTGGAAAACAGTGTCCTTGTGCATAAGCAGATGAGTTCATGTGCTGTATAAGCTCTTCAAGGAAATACCATGGAAGGACATCTGCTGCTGCAACCCACCGCCTATTTCTCTCTCACTTGCACTTCACCCATCTTATGAAAACTCTCTGCAAGGCTGCTGCATTACTGCCACTTCTGTCCTTGAGGCTGATAGCTTGCCAGCTTGATGTGAAATTACTGTTCTGTCCTTACCCTTCATGGCAAAGGAAAGCATAGAATCTTATGTGCACCATAATATTCTCTTTCTTGCCTACTTTATATTCCTTCATTTTTGATATGTCATGATAGGTTGCTTTTCAAAAATCAACTCCTGGATTATTTTTTTCAATTTTATTTTGTCTGGAGTGGTGGTTGTAGATGAAATGAGCGATGCAGTAAGTTAATATTAGTTGATCTCTCCATACTTAACGTTTCTGTAAAGTTTTGGGCCAGGGGAAAGCACTTGTCTCTCTTCTTTGGACCTCTTGTACACCACTGTACTTTATGTATCACATAGTTAACATTATATTGAGACCTGTAGCTTTGTTTTTTTGCCATATCCGTCTTAAGAAACAAGACCAATCTTAATTAAAAGATATCAAGAAGATTCACAGACTCCCTTAGGAGTTTATTCCAGTAGTTAATCATGCTTATTATTAAATATGTATTCTAATTTTGGCAAGCCTGGCTGCAGCTTCCAGACATTGGGTCCTATTATGTGGTTTTCCACAATATCCTAAGGAGGTTTTAGTGCTTTATATTTTCTGTCCAGGAAGCTGAATCTTCTCCTCTGTAACTGAGTTCTGTAAGCTCTGTACTGAAAGAGCTTGTGTCTAGCTTTCAGGTTTGTAGTTTTCTATGTTATCCACTATGTCACCTGAACTATAAGCACTAGTCTAGAATTGGACTGGACGGCATCAAAGCTAAAATGACCTTCATCTCCCTCATCCCACCTTAACGGTCTAGAACGGTCATATGATGAAGTTTTGGTCTGAAATACTTCATCATAGGAACGGCTGAGAGAGCTGGGGTTGTTTAGCCTAGAGAAGAGGAGGCTGAGAGGAGACCTTATTACTCTCTAGAACTACCTGAAAGGAGGTTCTCGAGGGGAGGGAGCTGGCCTCTTCTTCCAAGTGACAGGGTACAGGACAAGAGGGAATGGCCTCAAGCTCTGCCAGGGGAGATTTAGGCTGGAGATTAGGGGGAAGTTTTTCACGGAAAGGGTCATTGGGCATTGGAATAGGCTGCCCAGGGAGCTGGTTGATTCACCTTCCCTGGAGGTGTTTAAGGGACGGGTGGATGAGGTCCTGAGGGACATGGTTTAGTGTTAGATAGGAATGGTTGTACTTGGTGATCCGATGAGTCTCTTCCAACCTGGTTGTTCTATGATTCTATGATCATTATGGTTGGACTCGGCCAGTGGGTATCTTCCAACCTGGTTATTCTATGATTCTATGATCATCATTTTTGTTGTTTCAGAACATAAGTTCCAGGATGCTTTCTTTAATAAATGGAAAATGAAGCATTTAGTGTATGCCTGTTAAATGACCATGACTCATTTTGTGACCGTGATTCACTGTGTACCAAATAAGACAAGGATCTTATGAGGGAAAAACAGCATGTTGTGTGAAGACTATAGGTATCTGAGACCTAAAAGCAAATGGAGGGTAGGGAATCAGACTTAGCAACACTTTGGAGCAGAACTTACGGGAACAGAAAGGGACTTTGTAGATCTGTTCAGGAAAGTGTTTCATGAAGTAACGTAGCAGCAGGCAGTTGTAACTATCTGCGGCCTGACACAGCAGATGACTTCCCTGGCCCCATGTATTTCTAGAATTGCTTCAAGAAGAGTAAATTATTATTTCTGGAAAGTGCATGCTCATTATACTGGAGAATGATCTCTCTTATCTGTCTGTTGTGCTCAAGAGTTTATAGAAAATTTATCATGTTGCTAATTCAAAACAGTGAGGAAATGCAATAAATTCTGAGGAATTCAAAATATAAGTAGTATCATGGTATACTGTTGATACACCCCAAGCAAGCCTCAGTGGAAAGGAAAGTATGGGTTTTAGCATACATTGACAATAAGCATATTTATTAAGATACGCTTTGGTATCTAGGTGGATAATACATTTTGTATTGGTTTCTGCTAAACTCTCCATTTTGGGGGCTATTTCCACTATTGCCTTGTGCTAGGCAGGTTTATAGATGACAAAGAAGTTAGCGCTTGCTATGATCTGGTTCCATTTTCTTTCTACTAAAATGGTGGCTGATGTATCAAAGAGCAAAAATCCACTTATCTTAACAGTTTTATTAAATTGTTAGCTTTTTTGACAATAACCAGAACTTAATGAACACTTACTGCTTTTTCTGCAGCATAAAGAATTACTTGGTCCGAAACATATGCTGGAAATATTTGTAGATTTGATGGAAATAAGGAGATATTGTCTTTCATAGGAAGACTTCGGCATAATCATTCTTAAGGCATAAAACTATACAGCTCAGTAAATCTTTCACAGATCTTGCATGCTGAGATTATGTCAAACCTAGTAAGTTATGAGTAGCAAAGAATATCCACAGGCACTGGGGTACCATCACCTACGCTACAGAGCTGTTCCTGGGTTCCCTGAGACAACTTCAGTGCTGGGAAGTGGCTCTTGCACCGTATTTTTGAGGTTTAAAACTTTTGCTCTCCTGTCAGCAGGCTGCAGGATGCCAGTTAACCTCAGCACACAGGAACATTCTGAGACACATTCAATTTTGTATACTGGTATAAATGCAGCCTAAGAGTTTCAGAAACCAGTAATGCTCTCAGTCCTCGGAGTAAGTAGCAGAATGGGTCTTTGATCACATGGTAATAAGGCACTTTTCCCTTTCCAAAGCTCTCATATCCTTAAGTTTTTACTTTGGATTGCACAGTGATTGAATTTCTATTTTTCATAAAGCAGATGAGAAACTTATCACATAAAAACTTTTCTAGCAAGGAATGTAAAAATAAAATGCAGTATTAACTGATGAAAGTATTTTACCAATTATATGCTTTATAAGCTAAAGATAATTTTGCATTTATTCACATTGCTCTTCTGTATAATTCTAGGCATCTGTATATTAAAAAATTTAAAAATATTATCATATTGACGTAGAGCAATCTAGTGTAGCACCCTTGTAAGTATTGGCACTTGTGGCAAAATTTGAAGAGTTGATTCTTTTTTCTGTCCAGGTTTTCCAGGGAGCGAGTCAGTCTTTCACATACTAGTACTAATACATTAGCTTTGATGAAGGTGCTTTTGTTCACAACTGAATAAAGGTACCAACGTGTTTCAAGACAGAATCTAGAAACTTTGTTTAACCCATTTTCCATGAATCGATGTCCCTATTGCATTTTGTTGTTGTTATCTTCAGACAGTCATTTTATTCAGAAGGAAGATGCTTATTTTCTTTTATCATCTGGAAGAACCAATTATCTTGACATAAACTCCTTGATTTATTGGAGGTTTTCCCTGAAAACTGCTTGGTAGAAAAAGTCTGTTCCAAAAAGGAAAAATCTGTGCAAAAACAAGTGCTCCAAAAAGTCTTCAGAATTATTACTTGTTACTGGAAGGTCTTCAGGAAAAAAATACACTCATTTTCCTCCAGATCTCAGTCAACTTATTCCTCATTCATTTGCATCAAACTAGTAAGGAGATCCAGTCTTTGGCAGCCAAAGAGGGCTTTGGCAAGCTCTCCAACTGTAGCGCCTTTGGAGCCTTTCCTCATTTCCCACTTATGCAGCATTTGGTAAACTTTTTCCTTTAGTCCATCTTTCTCATAGTCATGATCAATTTCATCGATCTCAGGATCACAGAAGCCCAGCTTACGTGCGCAGTGCTTCCATTGTTTAGCCAGGTTTTCTCTCACTATATTCTTATGTTTGTCAGTCAGGACAGTGGTATTTTCTGCAAAAAGAAAAAGAGTATACAAAAATAGCATTGTTTAACATCTCTTGTGCTCCTTTTGCTCTCTCCTCCCCCAACCCCTTATTGGTAATACCTGGGGACAGTTTTTTAGTGATACAATCAGAAATGGGTTTCATGGAGGCGGTATTACCCAGTGATGACAGGAAAGAAATTCCCAGTTAGAATGCATGTATTCACAGGTCAGTTGCCAGACTTGATTTTGTTCTGAGGCTATCATAGGTTGTCACTCAGACAATTGCAAAATAGAAAAGCTACTTCTTCAAAGCTTCAGAAAAACACAGCAGAAACTTGTAAACTTTTAAGAAAAATTTACTATTATTACCCTAACCCTTTACTTTTATTTCAACACTATTCTTTGACAGTGCTAAGGCCTCCCCTCAGCATCCTTTTCTCTACACTAAACAACCCAAGTCCTCTCAGCCACTACTCAGTAAGACTTGTGCTCCAGCTCCTTCATCAGCTTCGTTGACCTTCTCTGGGCATGCTCCAGAATATTTGTATGTATATTTTTACGTACATTTTACATAAATACACAGATGCACACAGATGCATATCTAGGTATAAATATAATACACCATTGTCACCAATCAAGGGTCAGCATTAGTGTTTTTTTAATTTCATTTGGTCTAGCACCTTCAACCATCTTTCTAACATACACTTGTTTGCTGGTCTGTGAACACCTGGAAAGGGAAACCAGAATTTCCAGGGGCAGCCATGACATTTTGGTGAACATGCAGCACATATGGTACCCCAAAAGATCAGCTACCAGTCATGTGAAATAGCCTCTGTATCAAAACAGAAAGTTCTGAGGGTTCTTATCTGACTGATGTCTATATGATTTGTTTTACATTCTGGGACACAATTAATTTGTCTACTCATGAATGCGCAGGGACAGTTTAGTCCAGTATTGACCAATGAAAGTAAGTTCATTTCAAAATCTTCTGATTTCTACCCAAATGAAGTGGTTGTGGCCCCAGGCCTGTCAGTGCTCAAGAAGTGTTTGAACAAGGCTCTCAGATATATAGTTTAACTTGTAGGTTTCCCTGTGTGGTGTCAGATGCTGGACTCAATGGTCCTCATGGATACCTTCAAACTCCAGGTATTCTGTGACTTAAACAGACGGGTGAGGAGCACCAATCCTAACCTTGCTTCTACCAATCTGAGTGCTGTTTTTCCTCTTGTTCTCGTATGTCTCTACTTATATCTGCATACAGTATATGTATCTCTACTTGTATATTATAAGAGGTTATGAAACTACAGGACAGAAGAGGTACATGGTATTACAGAACAGTTATTTAGTGCAAACCCTTACTTTATACACTTCTAAGTGCATAGCAGAAAAGGATCCAGTTATTTCTTAATTAACAGAGACAGAAAGTTGTACTGCTTTCATACATTCCAAACCAAATAAGCATGAATATACAGGGGCAATATATCAAAACTAGGGAGATATTTCTCTTACCAAATATACCCGTTGCTTCATAATATCTATAAGTTGCTTCTGTGGCAGCAGGAGAAGAGCTGATGTGTTGATTGTAGTCTTCAATCTTCATGTGATTGTAGGATCCAATTTGAATTCCAGAACTGTGACTTATGTTGTACATGACTGAATCATCTGTATAAAGGAATTTAATGCTATTTTATAAACAAATGCATATGGTTCAAAATGTCAAGAAGTAACAGAAGGAGGAAAGGAGGAAGAAGGTTCTGCTAATCAGGGAAGTGATTAAATGTTTTACTTGTATTTAATGTAGAAATAGCCATTTATTATCAACTGTGAACATTATGTCACACTGTGTAATGAAAATATGTACTTTAACTACAGCCTATGCTATTCTATTTTATAACAAAGAAGTGCCCTAACCAAGCCTTCCATGCTGGTAGTTACTAGACTGTAAATAATGTTTCCTGCTCTTTAAGAATGTACAGTAGCAGCCTTGCTTTTTGCTGGCTAACAGCTTCAGGTCAGTATATTCCTGAAAGTGCTCTGCATTTAAATCTTAAAGCCTTACTTCTGCCTCTCAACTTTACTTTTCATAGGTTTAAGTTCAGGTTACAGTTACGACTTCAGTAATTTCTAGTTGCTCATAACGTTTCTATACTCAGTGTTACATTATGCTGTCTTGATGGCATCTCGCTGTTCTTCAATGTATTTCATCCCTGCTGTTCTTCAGTTGTATCTATTTTCACAGTGAATCAGAGTGCGCTACTTGCTCAGTGTTTATTTCAACATTTCTTTTTTTTTTAATATAATACCCCCTCCTGTTCTGTACTTTTGGTTCTAAGGCAAGAGTAGAATGTATTCTGAAACACCTTACCAAAAAACCCTACTCCTTTATTTTGAGGCCTAAATCAACATGTATGTGTATGCACCAATTGTACCACTAGATTGTGTGTACCTCTGGGAGACTGCATCTGTGGTTTACTTGTATGTGATGAGTTAAACATGTATGTGATGTCTTTTGCCAACAGCTGTCTGATTTCCACACATAATATGAAACTAAGTGATTATTCTAGTCATGTTGGGTGACATCAGTTTTCTATTCTCTTGACAATGTTTTCTAAACTCTGGATTCATTAGACATTCTAACTCCATTATACATGGTGAATATCATAGCCTTGATCTAAAATTAAAGTACAGATACTTAAAATGATAGACCAAGCTCTGTATTTAATCACCCACAATGATGGTTAGAGGCACAAACACCTTTGTTACACACTCAATTGTAATGCGAAGTGTGGAAATCTATGGTCACATATGAAAATCTGGCTAAAGGCATTTAATATTTATTAACTTTATTATTACTAGCTAGAATTGCTTATGTATATATGTGATTAGTTTCTAGAAGCTGCACAAAAGGAATGCGTTTAATCATGTCCCAGAGTATTATGATTCCTGTATCCTAATTTTTTTTGAGGTGAAGGATCCAGGAAATTTGCTTGTATTTTTAGCTTAAAAGTGAAGAAGTCTCATACCTTTACTATTTTTTTTATCTGCTACCAATAAGCACAGGATATGAAAATAAGTACAAATGCTTTGTTAATATTAAAAGTTACTGTGCTTATAAATATCCTTTCCCAAGCTTCTACACTTGACTTACTTGTTACATTTGGGGCATTATCTAAAGACTCTACAGGGCATATAACCAAGAAGACAGAAACCTGCTGTTTTGAATGTTCTTTGCACTTACAAACGAGATGAGTTTTGAGAGGGTTAATTAGAGGTCAGGATGCACCAGACAGTACAACTTGAAAGGGGCATATATTCACATATATTCAATATATGACAGCATACATGTCATATATTGACACAACTGAACTGTAGCTCCAAGGAAGACTGATCAGCACAAAGCCTGCAGCTAGAAATTTTATATTAAAAATCCAGAGCAAGAAAGGAAGGTGTCCCAAATGCATGTGTGGTTCAGGAGTTGGGTAGAGTCAAAGCAACTTCATGTTTAAGCTAGGAAAATGACTGGGTTAGGAGTACAGGAGATCTGTAATGCCTTCATATTTTTAAAGAGCCCTTCTATGTAAAAGATGATGTCCTTGATCCATCAGGAGGCTGAGAGGAGACCTCATTACTCTCTACAACTACCTGAAAGGAGGTTCTCGAGAGGAGGGAGCTGGCCTCTTCTCCCAAGTGACAGGGGACAGGACAAGAGGGAATGGCCTCAAGCTCCGCCAGGGGAGATTTAGGCTGGACATTAGGAGGAAGTTTTTCACAGAAAGGGTCACTGGGCATTGGAACAGGCTGCCCAGGGAGGTGGTTGATTCACCTTCCCTGGAGGTGTTTAAGGCATGGGTAGACAAGGTCCTGAGGGACATGGTTTAGTGTTTGATAGGAATAGTTGGACTCGATGATCCGGTGGGTCTCTTCCAACCTGGTGATTCTATGATTCTATGAAAAATGCACATAATGCTGTATACAGGTCTTTCTGAAGACAGGAACTAGTTTTACATACAGGTACTGACAACTTCAGCTACGGTTAGAGGTATTGAGTAATAACAGTTATTTCAAGATCCTGAAGTTTTTTTCTTTACTGATCAGGCTTATTAGCTACCAGGACAGACAAAGGCTACAGCGTTTACCTGTTCCTCTGGATAACTGAGGTACAGTAGGATAATATGCAAAAGTTCCCCTTGTGAAAGAAGTGGAATCCTTGTTACCTGAACAAAGAGGGAAAACAAGAAATGCCAAAAGCATTATGTAAATAAAAAACCCAACGTACTTTAAAATTATCGCGATATTTGTAACAGTATGACTATGTAGTTTGTGCTCTTAAATACGATAAGACAAGGTTTTTAATTAACAAGACACTATCTTCTTGAATAACTCGTTAGCCATGGCCTTACCATGGATTTGTTTAGTGATTAATATCCTTAATCATCTTTAGATCTCAGTGAGGGCAATGGGCTTCCACCTGTGTGTTCAAATACCTGGCTAGCAGAAGGCAGTGTGGTATCACAGTGTGGTGGTGGCCTGAGTTGCCTCCTATCAAGTATTAAAACTTAACAATCTCAAACTCACAAGCATGCTACTGCTGCTTACCGCTGAGACTCATCATGTCTGTATTAGTGTACTAGTTGTCACCAGCTCTAGCAAAAGCATGGGACACCACTGCATCATCTGCCAGTGGCAGTAATGTCCACCAGAGATGTAGCTTCCAGTCCAGGATAGCAATTGACTTGGATGCCCACAGATGAGCTCTGAAACTCATGACAGGGTAGTAAGAGTGACTGGGTTGTGGTCACCTGACAAGCTGCAATGCAGATCTTCTGCTTCTCAGTCTGTTATCTGCCACACTACTGCAAGCAGCCTCCCTATAATAGCCGTTTTCTTCTTTCAAACAGAAGATTTTACTTTATGGATGACGTCAACAGTTTTAATCCTCACCTTCTGACATGACAGCGCTCAGACTCACTTCAGTAAATAAACTCACACAACTGACTAATCACAGTCTCTGCATAAATAACAGAGTAACACCTTTGTGGCATTCTGCCTGTAAACAGCTGGGCATCCTTGATTTTCTTTTGAGACAATCTGGAGAAGAATGCCACTCTAAAAATAGCCAATATTTAGAGTGAACAGGCTACTGTATCTCATGCTACTTCTAGTTCCTAAAAGTTATGCAGGCCTCTAGTTATCATTTATTTATACTTTTTGCCAGTGCTCAGTGTTTTTTCCTTGTCTCTCTACTTTTTTACTTCACAGCAAATACTGACAGAAGTTCCCCCATCAGCACCAGGCAAAGCTCTCTAGAGAAAATGACATTAACTCCTTGTTGGTTCCCTAATGCTCTGGAATCTCCTTCCTTTTTTGCAAATTAAATTAAAAATACCCCTCTTATTTTCTAAAATGCTACAAATGTTGTTTCTGCAAAAGCAGAACCTATGGTATGAATTTTACATTTTTGAGTGTCAGGTTTTCCTTTGGCTTGCTAGCTTGACTGGTAGCAGTATCAGCTGTCTGCTATTAGTTGGTTGGTAGCTGAAGAGTTAGGCATTGGATCTGATGCTCCTCAATTATGTTGGTGCTTTAGAAATGTTTTGCTTGAAGTTAACAGCCTGAAATCAGTGAAAGCAGCAAAATGAAGTCACAGCTAGGGCTTTTAGTGACCTGAATTAACCTCAAGTAAACAGAGAACCTCGTGAAATAAATTCCGCTTTGCTTTATCATAGATCAACTGCTAGCAATAACCAGGTTGTTATGTAAACTACGAAACACTCTTGACCACTTCATTTTTAGAGTAGAAATGTGTCTTCAGAAACACAGGTGTTGGAGGATGACTCTCACCTGTATCTGTGTCTCCATTCTTTGGGTACCTTAAGTTGGTCTGTGACCATATCTGAGAACTGGATTCAGGCACAGGAGGTTTACTTAAGCTAAAGGTATTGGCTGAACACAATCCATAGAGACCCTCTGTGTTTCCTGTTAGAAGATTGTTAGGCCCATAAAAAATATCTACTTTTCCCTGATTCGGGTTTGTTGCAGCTGGTTGCGGCCAAAGATATGGATTAGTGTTTGATCCTGTTTTTTCAGCTCTTGGATATGTTTCAATCCATTGAGGAGTAGGAGATGACTTCACAAATGGATCATAGGAAACTCTTCGTCTCCTTTCTTCCTCTCTCATTTCAGGGGTGTACACTACAGGTGGAACTGCTTTATCCATCCGGCTCCCGAATACATGGTAGTTGTATTCCCGCTGAAGTTTTCTTTCCAGATTATCACCAGGTGTAAATGAGGTCTCACAGCTCTCAACTGGTTGGTTCTCAGGAGAGGCAGCAAACAGGGCTTCATTAACCTGACTTGTCATGGGACCTTGAGAGCTGTGTAGAGAATTAGGCTGATCTGAAAGGGAGGAAAATTAAATATTTCAAATGCATCGAAATGCAAGTATATAACTTATTGCAGTGACACTAGAATCCATCTACCTTTACTATTATGGTAATATAAAAAAGGGGAAAATATATTGCTTCAAGCATAAGCTTTGTTTTATTTTGCAACATATCTTTACTGAGAAGCACTACAGATTTTTATCTAGGAAGTACAAGCTTGTTTAAGCTATCAGTGTCAAAACCTCAATTAGTCAAATGGTGTCAGAATTCACAGCATACTCTGCTTATATTGACAACAACATCTGAACCACTGAGGCAGTTCCTGGAGGTGTTTGTAAGGGTCTGATTTAATAGTGTGTCTCCACTGGCATTAACGGGAGTTTAGTTAGTCCAAAATTGGTGTAACGGGATGGAAAATAATACCACTGTAATAGGTATCACTTCATACAGCACAAAAAAATTCCCATTAAAATCATGTTTACAAATAATTATGTAGAATAACCCATCTGGATATTTTTACAATGAATCCCTTTTGTCTAGTTTAATCTTCATAGCCTGAAAGAATACATTTTCACAACGCCTAACAGATAAAATAATCTGTCTCATCTACATCTTTCAAACTAATTCCATCAAAGGACACTCTGCTTCAATCTTGAACTAGATTGAGTTTTGATCTGAGTAACGTTGCAGCATTACAAGACTAAACAAGAATGTAAAAATGTGCTTGTTACTATTTGTTCAGCCCTTAAAAGCACAAGAACTATGGATGCTTTCTTAAAAAGTCCTGGAACCTTCACAGTTGTCAACAAAACATTGTACATTGCTTAAAGCCAGGGACTCTTGCAGAGCACTGTAAAATTGGAATAATGTCTATGTATGTGCTTCTGTTTAGCTCAGATAATGCTAGTGAACTGCGTTTTTTTTTCCCCCAAATTACATTAATTCAGTCTATATCAGGCAGGACTAAAAGTAGGTCCTTTTGATGGCTGTATGTAAGTATGCTTTCAGTCTGACTCGCTCTGCTTCTTTTCTAACTGCTGACAGAGAGGTAGTGGGAGGAATAAGCTAATACAGAAACAACCTTATCAAAAGTGACAGCCATTAGCAATTCGGTATTAGCATAAACTCTGCGGCATCCATTCTCCGTGGCAAACAAGATGTATGAACAGATCTTGTGGGATGCATTTCACTACTACTATGACTAATGCCCATTGACTGGAGAAAAAAAACTGACTTTATCCTGACAGTCCATCAGTCAGTATCTTTCTGCAGTGCAGATTCCTGATAAAGCATTTCATACTTAAAACATAAGGGCATCTGTAATCAACTGCAGTCATACTTTATTATTTCTTCTAGGGAAATGTAATTATACTAATTTAAATTATAGCAGTGGGGCTGCCCTGCCAAGTCTGTCAGTTCTGCTGAAGAACAGTTATGGCAAACCTAGCTTTGGGGAAGATTTATTAGTTGCACGTTACAGTTTAAGCCTTACTCACTTAATAAAGTTATTTACATGGTGTGAGCATACTTAGCAGGATTTTATTTCTTCTGAATTTGATATTGTTGTTTGTAAATTAGCGTTGCCAATTTGATCCTATATCCTCTGCTATTAAGAACCTTTGGTAAAAGAATTCCAGATACATTACTACAAAGCTGTTAACTATAACATCATGTATTAGTAAGACAGCTCTACAAAACCATGAAACATGCAACTCAACCAAGATTTGATAGAAAGTATGAGAGAAATGAGAGTATTCATCTATTAGCACTTCTCAGATTTCATGGCAAGATCATAAACAAAGGAAAACATTATAATCATGCAGCCTGGTTGTATTCAGAGCATTCATAAGAAAGGCTGGAGCGGGAAAAGGAAAGTCTTTATGAAATTAAAGCCTACAGACCAAGCAGTTGGCATGACAAAAAGGATAGGAAGAAAGGCCAGATATGAAAAGTAGTTATCAGAGTGACCATTGAGAAGTCTAACATTAAACCAGATTTTTGGCATGGGAGAAGACAGCTGAAGAGTGTCAAATCAAATGGAATCAAACTGTAGACTATGGGAAAAGTATGTATGAATTTTGGGAGCCTGGGAGCAAATTTAATCTTTTCAGTGATTACAGTTCTCTCTGAAGCACTGAATAATTAAGTCTCTTCATAACCCCTTAATAGTAAGATTACTCACTTTGTACATGTGCACAACTTTGGCAGAATACACAGAATAATGATGTACTTACCTACTTGACCATTACTAGAATCTACTGCTACAGCATCTATTTGAAGGGATTGCATCCTATGCAGCAGTTCATTTGACACAGGCCACATTTTCTGTACATAAGAAAGAACAAATGATTGAGTTATAGGCAAAAGCTTAACCAAACTGAGTATACGCAGAATAGGAAAGAGCACAGCTTCACAGTGGAGTGGCCTGTATGAACAGATTCTGACAATCTGTGGGAACAGATCCCATACTCTTACAGAGAGTACAACCTGACAGAAAATGCCCATGCTTTGCTACAAATAGGCAAAACCTTTTCTTCAATGAAAGGATGAAGGACTGCAATGCAACTGCAGTATATAATACCACAAACTGAGCCAAACAATACTCTTCCCTACAGGAGTATGAGCTTAAGCCAGGCTGATTGCCTGTTTTGTACTGAATAGCTAAGACTTTCTGCAAGCAGTCTTCAAGAGAGGATGCTGCAGAGGTAAAGGCAGCAAATGTGCATCCTGACACTTTAAAATGCTTAGAAAGTTACTCACTTGTAACTTCTTCAGGTCATCTTCAATATTTTTTCCTAAATTTTCATAGTAAAATGGCTTGTATCTTTGACTAATTTCTGCAAAAAGAGAAGAACTAAGTGAAAGTGCTTTTCAATGGAAAACAAGTGATTTATACTATTAACAGTTTTGATGGATAAGGATCAAATAAGGAGTAGTTTGCATACGGGAAAATTAGACGCTGAGACCCAGTGCAAGCATAAACTCAATCCATTACCAGTAGATTATGCAGGTTAAATATGGAACTAGTAGATAGGTTCGTCCAGGTATAAAAATTTCCTCTGAGTATTTAAGTATGTCCCTGTTGTATGTGAAGGTCTTGCTGCCCCTGCCTAAATCCAAGCCTCCATTTCCTGTTACGTGTAGGGAGTTTTCTATGGTTTGGTGTTTTGTTTTTGCTTTGCTTGTTGTTGTTTTGGGTTTTACTTTGGGTCGGAGTTGTGGGGTTTTGGGATTTTTTTGGCACTGAGAGGAGGCAGAAAGAGGAGGTAAAGAATTTTGACTTGTATTTCCTGAAGCCTTTTAGTCTCCTTCCCAGATTACTCAGCCAAGGCTTTTATTGGGACAACTTTCAAAACTAGTTTTGATCGGGTATTTTTTTGGTCATACCTAAGGTATACCATGTCCTCTTTCTGTAAATTTCAGCAGGAGAATTATTCTATGCTGAAGACGAATTATTAGCGGGTATGAAGTGTCTAATCTTCACTTCTCAAATCTGTAATGGTTGGTCCAGATCCTGTTTTTGGTCAGGGTACAAGAAGCAGGCTTTACTGGACATGTGAACTGATATTTCCGTTTTCAAAGTAAACACTTATATCTTCAAGAGGAAAACACTCCTGTTTGTTTTGCTGCATTACAGACTATTGACAGACACATAACTAAAGCATGCCAAACCAATGCCTTACCTGCAAAGGTTGGCCGTTTCTCTGACTCTTGCTCCCAGCATTGTTTCATTAATTCAATAATTTCCATGGGACACTTGTCACTGATTTCCTTTATGTCTGGTCTGTTTCCATTCATGATGCCAAAGCAAATCTGGACTTCATTTATACCATCTGAAAAATAAACTTTTCTATCAGATCCCGATCACGGATTTCGCTGCCTTCCTGTAGGTAAAAGAAATAGTGAAACAGTTCCTTATGTGTTCGTGGATACGTAAAAGAAGATTTCAAAGAAAGATGGCTGATTTATAGCTACAAATCTTCCACGTTAGTGAATCTGAATCCACTGCCCTAACTTCCAAAGATTAGAGGTTTATTTTAAAGTTAGTGGATTTACATTTATCTGTAAGATGTGCCCAGTGAGTATGGGTGACAGATACTGCTCTCTAGAACATGAATCTGTTATGCTCTCCACTGTGTATGAACACAAAGATGGTTATGTTTAGGCCAGGTAATGTTTAGCCATTTAGTTAGCAAAACCCCCATGCAAAATGATAAAACATATTACTCTGGAATTCTAAAGTCTGTTCCTGTGCTTTAGTGGCAGATAGGAATGGTTGGACTCAATGATCTAAGAGGTCTTTTCCAACCTAGTGATTCTATGATTCGTATTGCTCTACACGAGCACATTACTGCATGTTGAAAAATTAGCACCACGCAGCTGAGAAGTGATAGCTTTATGTGTGACCATTCCTGTTAAAAGAAAACCCACATCTAACTAGCCTTCCTTAGCAAATTATGTACATGAAATTTCCCATCTCGGCCTGCCCAAGGATTGTCTTAACTTGTGCCACCAAGTTCAGGTTCCTACCCACACCATATGAACGTGAATAGGCTGGGCTCAGGCCTGCATTTCAATTCACATTCCATACTTATAAGTCAGGAATGATGTAAGTAATGCCTCTTACTAACCATGAGACACCAAATGGGTGCTATTCCTGAGCATAGGCAATTTAACCTACTAATCTTGATTTTATAACTTCAAACACTTAACATTTGTACTTTACTTTTGTGATAACATCGTTCGGGAAGTAACTTACGTTCATATGGCTCTTTGTTCGCAAAAATTGCCCAGATTACTATGCTGAAACTGTAAACATCTGATTTCTCCACAGGTTTTGTATTAACACTGTGTAAATGCTCTGGGGCCATATAGAAGAGAGTCCCAGCATTGTTCTGGCAAGTGTTCTTGATTTGCTTCTGTCGAACGGTCTCTTCTTGGGTCAGCCGGCTCCAGTTCTTAAAGGAGGCAACACCAAGATCTCCAATCTGAAAAATGAGCCCCATCAGAGCTACTTCTGGGATGAAGAGGAGATAACAAGTATTTCACGCAGTGGTACGTTTTATAATGAATAGCTGATAATAATGTACCTAGAAATGAAACACTGCAAAAAATGCAACTACAAGAAAGGAAAACAATTTCTCATTTCACTGTTTTGTTGGGTTTCCCACCACCCCCCGCCCTCCTAAATAAAGTATCACTGTGAAATGGGAAACATTAGATGGAACCTTCATTATTAACCTAACCCCACTTGGAACAATCATGTGATGTAATGAAAGAAGTTTGGTTTTGCTCATATTGACAATCATGTTCAAGATCCACTTGCAGTGCTTGTGGCAAAACAGAAGATCCATATGAGAAGAAGCAAATCTCAAAGTAATTATGATGTGGGCAGATACTCTCCCTCATTGCCCTTTCCATTTAAATCAACTTCCTTATATCTTCCTACAGAAAGGAGGAGGAAGAGGATCCAAAATGATGCAATGCATTCGCCAGAGAGACATGGAAAAGGACAGCTTAGAATAAGTTTAAAGTGGGGATATCTGGGCACTGTACACATGACAAGGTGACATTACTGAAACCTTTGGGTGGCATATTAGCAAGCTGAACCCCACTAAAACGTCTAATTTACATGTAAGGCAGATCATGATGGGATTTTTTTGGCCAAAAAAAGAAAAAGCTTGTACCTATTACCTATAAGCTGCTCATGCTGCACTAGGACTTGCCAATATATTATCCTAAGAAGGATATGGAGCTTTTGGAAAGGGTCCAGAGGAGGGCTACAAAGATGATCAGAGGGCTGGAGCACCTCCCATATGAGGACAGGCTGAGAGAGTTGGGCTTGTTCAGCCTGGAGAAGAGAAGGCTCTGAGGAGATCTTACAGTGACCTTCCAGTACCTGAAGGGGGCTACAGGAAAGCTGGGGAGGGATGGTTTACAAAGGCTTGTAGTGATAGGACTAGGGACAATGTGTATAAGCTGCAGAAGGGCAGATGTAGACTAGTCGTAAAGAAGAATTTCTTCACTGTGAGAGTAGAGGCACTGGCACAGGTTGCTCAGGGAAGTTGTGGCTGCCCCATCCCTGGAGATGTTCAAGACCATGTTGGATGGGGCCTTGGGCAGCCTAATCTAGTGGGATGTGTCCCTGCCCATGGCAATGGGGTTGGAACTGGATGACCTTTAAGGTCTCTTCCAACACAAACTATTCTATTCTATGATTAACCTTGTCAAATCACTTCTCACTAATTTATGTGTGAGAAATTCCAAATAACAGAGCTCTCTTCACAGGAATTTATTCTGTGCATACTATTCAGTTGCATACTGTAATGGGGTAATTATTTCAGCAAGTCACCTTGACCGGAGACAGGACACTTCATAAGGACTACTGCAAATTCCACTGTTTATTCAGCAGTAGGCTTTGTATCTATTTGTCTTGATCCAAAGCCCCACTAAAGTTAATAGAAGGGTTTAGAACAGGCTTATAAACCGTTCTTTGAAGTAGTTTCCTGCTGCTTTTTTTGTAGCTACTGGTTGTCATTTAAAATGTGATGACTAAGCAAAAAAAAAAGAGGAAGACGATAGAGGAGAAGATAATAGGCAAAAGAAAGAAAGGAATAAAAAGGAGGAGATAAAGGCAGGAGGAGGAAATACAGCAGTAAAGGACAAAAGACACGGTCCATAAGACATTTTGTTAAACTCTGCATGTTTAGGTTTGTTTTTTTCTTTCTAGTTTTTGGGTTTTGTAAATCATTCCAACCTCTGGTCAAGTGGAATTTCCCCAGTCAGCCAGTACTGCTCGTAGATGATGGAAAGGGGTTTGGTGAGCACCTCTGCCAGCTCCCTTAATACCCTTATATAGATCCCACCTGGCCCCATAGACTTGTGAATGTCTAAGTGGCCAAGCAAAGTCTCTAACCATTTCTTCTTGGATCATGGGAGCTTTGTTCTGCTCTACCTTCCTGCCTCCTGGCTCAGGAGGCTGAGTACCCAAAGGACATCTTACCTTACTATCAGAGTCTGAGGCAAAGAAGGCATTAAGTACTTCAGTCTTATCCTCAGCCTTTGTCACTATTGTTCCCTCTGCATCCAATGAAGGATGGAGATTCTCCTTGACCCTCCCTTTGTTGTTGATGTATTTGTAGAAACAGAGTTTTTTTAATTCTTTCACAGAATTGGCAAATATAAGTCCTAAAAGCTTCTGATTTTCTCTCTGCATGATCTCACTTCATCCTTGTAGTTCTCCTGAGATGCCTGCCCCTTCTTCCAAAGCTTACGTGCTTTTCTCTTTATTTCAAGATTAACGCAAAGCTCTCTGCTCAGCCAAGCCAGTTTTCTTTCCTGATGGCTCATATTTTTGGCATACAGGGATAGTCTGCTCTAGTGCCAACAGAATTTCCTTCTTAAAAAGCATCCAGCCCTCTCAGGCTCCTTTGCCCTTTAGGACTGCCTCTTAAGGAACTTTATCAGCCACCCTTCTAAACAGTTCAAAATCTGCCCTCCTGAAGTCCAAGGTGGTTGTTCTGCTAGCCCCCCTCCTTACTTCTCCTAGAACTGAGAATTCTGTCATCTCTTGATCGCTGTGCCCCAGGCATCCTCCAGCTGTCATGTCTCTCACAAGGCCTTCTCTGTTTACAAACAACAGGTCCAATAGGGAACCTCCTTAGTTGGTTCACTCACCAGCTGTGCCAGGAAGTTGTTTTCCACACACTCCAGGAACCTCCTAGACTGTTTCCTTCCTGCTGTATTATACTTCCAGCAGACATCTGGGAAGTTGAAATGTCCAAGGACAAAGGCTAGCGGTCATGAGATTTCTCCCAGTTGCTTGTAGAATATCTCATCACCCTCTTCTTCCTGTCTGGGTGGTCTCTAGCAGACTCCCACCACAATATCTGCCTTATTGGGTATTCCACTGATTTTTATCCATAGACTCAAATCTATCATCACCATCGTTGAACTCAAAATAATCAAGACACTCTCTAACATAGAGATTATACAAATCTCAGGTTCAGGGGGGTTATAGGTCATCATTTTTTGGTGATCCACTCCAACACTCTCTTAGCAACTGGTTGCTAGCCCACAAAGGAGTTCATCTGCCAATCGAGAACACTAACCAACGCAGCTGAACTGCGTTCTTCAACCAAAATCATCAGTATTTACATTCTAACAAGTACCTTAATGTGGAAATCTGCATCCACAAGGATGTTTTCTGGTTTTAGGTCTTTGTGTACAAAGCCTTGCTCGTGCAGATAAAGCATTCCTTCTGTGATCTCCAGCACAAAACGCCCTTTCACTGACAAAGGCAATGAGACCTAAAATAAAGAACAGAAGTACCATCTATTAAAAAATGCTACTACAGTCATCAAATTAGACAATAGTATTTAAAAATGTTTATTTTCAGTCCTAAGAGCACCTCTGCTCAAACCAGGCTGAAAAAGACCTTCTGAAAAGTTCTTCTTGGATCTAAATTGTTGCATTAAAGTAATTCTAGAGTCACTCCATATTTACAAAAAGCTTTCTTCTTTAGCAAATTCTCCACATATCTCTACAAACACTTCTATAACTCTGAACCTGTAACTTTGGCCTGCATCTCTGTGACGTGCAGGAGAGCATTAGCTGTCCTATGCTGTCTCTAGAAAAGGCAGAACTGCCACTGGCTCTTTAATACTGAAAGAATGAGAAAATAAAGATTCCATTCTTTGGAGATAGCAGAAACATCTTGTCTCTTTCAAGCATCTTATCAGCCCTAAGAAGGGGCAAAGGATGAAGCAATTTACTGCTCACTTTCTGTAGCACTTTCATCATGTTCCCCCGGTTCACATACTCCATCACAAGTGAGTAGTTTCCATCTTCCAAAATTATACCTAGGAGTTTTACCACACGGTCATGCTGCAGTCTGTGCATAATCTTGCCTTCTTCAAGGAGGGATGCATTGTATCTGTAAAATGGAAATTACACTGATCTTAAGTACCAGGCTAGAAAGAAAGCAGGAGTAAAAATGGTGTTGATTCATGATGAAGACAATGGCTAAAAATGTCAATATCCCTAGAACCACTGTAGGATGAACCATAACCTTCAGCTGGTTTTGAATTGATACAGCTTTGTTCATGCCAAGTTATATTCTTCAAGTCTCAACTGCCTTGAAGAGAGGCTGTCTGCTCACCCTGATTTTAAAGCCTGCTTTTCAGAAAGTGCATAAGCATTCTTTTTGTAGGTGCACTGCTGGTTGTTTATATCCAAATCCTCTGTAGTACCAGAAAAGACAGTGGCTGTTTCACTTGCATTAGGCTTAGATGTAAATTTCCTTAAGGCTTTTCATTCAAGCCTTTAAGGAATTATGAGCCCATGTAGTGAGAAAGTACAAACAGAACCCCAAAAATAAACCAGGCAGGCTTGTGCATTTTAACTGTGTTCATCCCACACTGCCAGTTTGCAGACTACTAAAAATCTCTTCATTTCAACTCATTTCAATTATTTATTATAGCTCAAACTAGAAGAACATTGGGTTTTGTCTCTCTCTAGTTGGATGACTTGTGGGAGAGTTTAAAGATTGTTAAGGTCCTGAGATAGTAGTGCTACAGCACGACCTGAATCTACTGAAATCAACAGCTAATTCAAGACTTAAATTTAATCTGCGGGCTGGGCACACTCTGCTTTTTCTCGAGGGAGAGAGGTTACCTTCTTGGTATTATACATGCAGGACTGGAGTTCTGCTGATAGCTCATTTGTGTTTAATGGACATTTAGAGTTGGAAAATTGTGCTGAAAATTGATCTGCAAGCTTGAAAATATCATGTGCCCACTGAGTTCTTGCATTTCCTTAAATGTGCAAGTGTGCCCTCAATTCTTAACAACTTGCAGCAGTGCTGACCTTGTAACAGCAAACAGGCACTTTACTGGAACAATAAGTTAAAATTAAAAATGTTGGCATCTGAAGGGGAAAAAGGAAAATTTGCAGGACAGCTGCTAGTATTGTCTTAGAAGGTTTTTTCCCCCATGTACAGTATTTCCAGGATCCAGAAACCCCAAGTTATTGCACTTTATTTAGATTTATCTCCATTGAATTTAGAGGATTCCTTAGACTAACTGAAGGATAAAAATCAGAACTAAGGTGTGTAACTTACTCAGTGCGCTGAGGTCCTGTATACACTCTCTTTAACACTACATATCCATGTTTCTTGTGATAGCATAAAGATACTGTTCCAAATCCTCCAGCATCTAATTGTTCTTTTTCAAACAAATCCTGGGTGTTCATGTGGATGTCTTCCAGAGACATGTTGGCAGTCTTTGTGGCGTAACAATTAAAACAAAATCAAGTACACCAGTGCTTCTGGACCTATGGTATAAAAGAGGAAAAGAAAGCATCAATACAAAGCATTTAGCTGTTCCATTAAATAAGCATCTGTGTAAGGAGTGGGACACAAACATGTACTCTCATGACTCTTATGAACAAAGGGCCTCAGTTTGAAACCAAAGATGCTGTGGTCCTCATAGGATCCGATCTAAAGATGACAATGATTTATCCTGTCAACCCATTTACATCCAAGTCAACGTAAAACCATTTCTTCACCGGCAGATCTCAAAGTGCTGTTTAAAGAGATAGTTTTTATCCATATAATATGCAGTAGGTCAGTACTGTCCCTACACTTCACATGCGCAAAAAGTGAAACCCAGAAAAACATGGGGCTGTGGTTGCGAAGTCAGGTAGTGCTTCATGATTCTGACAGGTATCTCACCTTCTAAGCTGCCTGGATATGGGCCTGTCAGGTGCCCGGATACTTATATAATTCCAAGCTACCTTTTAGGCATCTTTGCAAATCCAGCTCTGCAGGGTTTGCTTCAAGCTTAAAACAAACAAACAAAAGGTTTCCCTAGGGTCTGAAACAAAAGAACCCAGCTTCTGTGTGAAACTTATTTCACAGCTGTCTGAATTTCTGGAGACAAGTGCTAGGAAGGACTGTGGCTCCCCAGCCCCTCAAAAAGAAGAGGGACAAAGAAGTTGTGAAGGTTTGCAGTATCTCCTAAGTGCACCAAGAGAAGAAAAGAGCTTTGTCTCTGCCTGTGAAATAGGTAGGCAAGTGAACCCCAGTGGATGCCAGAATAATTTCAAGCATTTGATAAAGCTGTGATGGTCTCTCAAGAACCTAGGCCTCAAGGGGAACCTCGACAGCTAGTACCTTTGGCAAATGCCAGCAAACTACATTGCTAGCCCAGGTGCAAGCCACAAGCTCTGTTTTCTTCCTCCTTGAATTTTTATCTGAAGCACCTTACCTCAGGTAAGGAAAGAGTTTGCTGAGGGAAGAGAAAGTATAAGAGACTAGCAGGACTGCTCAGTTTCCATACATTTTGGGTGACTATGACATAGATACACAGAACTAGGGGAAAGGCACCATTTAAAAGTGCCACTAGCAGCTGCAGTAACTCAGCTCGTTCAGGTAATTAAGAGCTCTAAATGATATAGCAAAAGTATTGCTAAATTTTTTAGACCAACATGTGACTGATAAACTCCTATGAACTACCATGCATCTATGTAATCAGATTTCTAATTGAAAAGTTTGCTTAATGTTGTTATGATCATCAGCTGCAGCCTAATTACCACAGCCACTTTCTGGAGCCTAGGAACTAAGAAGGTAGGGAAAGTGTCTGAAGAAAGTAGGTGTCTGAGGCAATAGAGATGTTTATATGTAGATTGGCAAATTGGCTGGTCAGTTCAATATTGACAAGCCAAAACAGAGAAGAGTAAACTTATTGGAGGAAAAAAAAGGTTGTGCCTGTAGATGAGACAAAACAAGAGTTTCTTCTTCCAAGTATATATACACATAGTCCATCATATATTTTTGTATATACAAGGAGAATCCTCTCCACATCTGGAGTAGTGTGCTTTCTTCAGTTTTCTTCTTTGGCTTTCCTGGTTTTGAAGGGATGAAGATTTTGTTTCACTGAAGTGCTAGCCTGAGCACAGGACTGAGGATCTGGCAGCATTCATTTAGTAAGAAGGTAAGCTCTGCTACCCTTAACAATTGCTAGGGGAGCGGAAATTGTTATGTTTTCTTTGGGCTTTTTAAAATGCCTTTGCAGTTAATCAAATAGCTGAGTAACAAATGACTCATAGCAGTGCCAAGAATACCCACTGCTGCTCTTGTAGGTGAGCTTCTGTCTCCCTGGAAGATGCCAGTAGGGGTTCTCTGGCTTTCTTGGTGTCACTTGTGCAGATGTGGTGGCTGTCAGGGGTACAAAGGCCTGAATTCAGTTGTCAGACTTCACCATGGCATGAAGTAAAATCACGCTTCTTTATTTGGTGTCTCCCTTTCTCGAACTGGTTCAAAGTCATATGTCTGAATTCATTTTCCATACTAACAGTAATCAGGCACCTGTTTAGTAGTCAGTCTTTTAAGAATTGCAAGAATGGTCTTGTAAGAATCCCTTTCTTGTGAATGAAAATCAGGTGTGTGGTTTTGAATACTGAATCTCTAAAGCTGTATGAATACTATTGATTTTTTGGGGCTGCCATTCAGTACCATATAACTTGATGAAAACCAGCCCTGCCTCAAAGTGCAATAATATAGGACCCTGTTCCTATTTACATTGCTAATACGTGTTCTTATCAGGCAACATGCAGTCTCTGTAACCAGGACTGCAAATTCAGAAGTAATAACTTCTGAAGTCATGAGATAGTTGCTGAAATGAACATTCAACAGAGGGGAATTTTCTCATAAGAGAAGGAATCCTTCTGCTTGGGCATGCACTACTTATTATGATGCTACTACTTTTGTTGTTGTCAAGTAGTGAGGTACCCTGAGTAGAAGCAATTTGATCTTAAGATTTACTTAAAATCCAGAGGTTTTGTAGGATGGATATCACAAAAAGCCCCCTCTCACCAGGTTTTTAAGTGAAGACTATTTAATTCAGTATTAACTTGAGGTATTGGCTGATATTACCTGGAAATGTCAGGTGACAAAGAGATCAAGCAGGGAAGCTCAAACACCCGAGTTCATTCCAAGCTAACTGCTTTTTATTGAGATGTACAGTGATTCATATGTATGCTCAGTACCTATGATAAATCAGTCCATACATCATGTGTTTGTGGTTAAGAGAACAGATGTTTTGTAGTTTGATTTAGCCTAACCTTATAGAAGCGGTTTACTTCTACAGGTTAATTTGTGTTCTGTGCAGCAGCCCTCATCTGGTTACTTGATTGATTATAAAGACATTGTTTTAATATATTATTCTGAACATTTGTATTGGGGTAGGTCTGCATTTAACAAGTGCCAACATGCATTATGAAAATTTTGAACACTGGTTGCTAGAAAAGCAGGATTTTTCTCATCAACATGTTTGGCTTTTTTCTAGAAAGGGCTAAGAGTATAATAAGTGGGTTCATGGCATTTTTCTTTTCAATGCTGTGGTTATGTTCTCACCTCTGACTGCCAAAGGGCACACAAACTCCCAGGAATCATGACCTGGTCATTGGGTTGTATCGGGCCTGATCCTCATTCAGAAGTGGCTTGCTCCATTCTGATGATTTATTACTAATCCGATGTAGATCTCCTGTAGCCTCCGTGGTTAAGGAGGATTGCTGAGTAGATTAGCACGGTAATATGAAAAAAAGTCACGCAGTAATCACAGTCTTTTTGGTCTAACGATACTCACAGTTCTTGCGAGGTGTTATGAGATACAATCATAGAATCACAGAATCACCAGGTTGGAAGAGACCCACTGGATCATCGAGTCCAACCATTCCTATCAATCATTAAACCCATGCCCCTTAGCACCTTGTCCACCCGTGCCTTAAACACCCCCAGGGAACGTGACTCAACCACCTCCCTGGGCAGCCTGTTCCAGTGCCCAGTGACCCTTTCTGTCAAATTTTTTTTCCTAATGTTCAGTCTAAACATCCCCTGGCAGAGCTTGAGGCCATTCCCTCTTGTCCTGTCCCCTGTCACTTGGGAGAAGAGCCCAGCTCCCTCCTCTCCACAACTTCCTTTTTAGGTAGTTGTAGAGAAAGTAAACAAGCTTGTAAGCACTAAAACTTGTGGCTATTTAGTTATCAGTTAGGAAGGGAAAGGAATAACAAACAGGGCAATGGGAGATAAATGGAAAGGTTCTTGCAGCTGAAGCAAAAACCACTGCATGGGTGGAAGATGTTTCAGAAGCTGTCGGTGCATCTCGATGCTACCAGGGTAACTCTTGTAACCCACTTCATCTAAACCTTTCCCTTCTGCCATGGTTTTTCGGCTGATGGCATACTTTTTTTCTTTTGGGAATGGCAAAGCAAACGCCTGTGTGGGATCAGCAGCAGGTTACAGAAGGGACCCCGCGGAACGCACGGACGAGCCGTGACAAGGGTAGCAAAGGCCTTCGCAAAACACCAAGTCTGTTAGGACCGGAGCAGAGGAAGGGTGGAAAGGAGGCAGAGACGTGTCTGTCGCTTGTATCGCTACAACTGTGTGGCGGTTGGTTCCATCTCAGTCCATAAAGCCGTGTACCCCTGGCCGGGCTGTGTGGTAGAGCCGGTGCCGCCTCGGTCGGGGAGCGCAGCGGGAGGCGCAGAGCCAGGAAGCCTCATGGGGCTTTTCTCCGGCCTAGCTCCTCGTTGGCTAACTTGACATGTCTCTCTCCTCTTCCTCTTCCTCCTTCTCCTCCTCCCGGCGCCTTCCCGCCCGCCGGGGCCGCCTGTCCCCGCCGCAGCGCCCCGGGGCTCCCCGTCGCCGGCCACCCTCCCAGCGCGGCCGCCCCGATTGGGGTAACTGGTTATGCTGGCCCGGGCCGCCCCGGGGGCCCGCACCGCACGGCAGCGGCGCTTTCGCTTTCGGTTGGGGCAGCCCGAGTCTCCTACCTTCCCTCTCATCCATCCTTCCATCCATCCTTCCACCCATCCACCCTCCCTTCCTCCCCTCGATCTATCTACTTATCTTCCCTCCCTCCTTTCCTTTCCATTCATCCATCCACCCACCCACCCACTCTCCCACTCTTCCTCCCTCCCTCCATCTACCTACCCTTCCTCCTTACCATCCATCCATCTACCCTCCCTCCCCTCCGTCCGTCTACTCATCCACCTATACCCACTGTTCCAACTTCCCATCCCTCCCGCCCCCAGCCACCCCCTCCGCCCCGCTTCCCGGTTCCTTACCGAGGCTGCGGGACGCTCTCCCCCCAGGTCCTGCCGCTTCCCTCCGGAGGGCGCGGGGTCGCGCCCTCTCCGCCCCGTCCCGTCCTGTCCCACCCGCTCGGGAGCGCAGGAGCTGCCGCTGTTCCCGGGGCCGCGAGGTGACGTCGGTGCGACACCGCCCGCCCCGCACCGGGAAGCGCCGCCTCCCCCGCAGCCGGTGCCGGGAAGGAGACGAGCAGCCCAGGAATGGGGCGAACCCGCCCGTCCTGCCGAGCCTTGGGGTGCGGGGGAGAAGGGGCTTCTCCTTGGGCGGCTTTTCGTTCAGGGAGGGTGGAAGCAGGAGTTTCTGCTTGTGAGCAGGGTAACTGTGACAGGTGACAATCCTGGCTACGACCTCAGAAATATTGACCTGAAAGGACCAGCACGAAACTTCTGTGCGGCGTCAAAAGGAGCGTGGCCAGCAGGTCGGGGGAGGTGATTCTACCCTTCTGTTCCTCTCTTGAGAGACCTCATCTGGAGCATGGTGTCCAGTTCTGGAATCCTCAGCATAAGAAGGATATGGAGCTGTTGGAACGGTTCCAGAGGAGGGCTACGAAGATGATCAGAGGCTGGAGCACCTCCTGTACGCACACAGCCTGAGAGAGTTGGGCTTGTTCAGACTGGAGAAGAGAAGGCTCCAAGGAGACCTTATAGAGACCTTCCAGTACCTGAAGAAAGGCTACAAGAAAGCTGGGGAGGGACTGTTCGTAAAGGCTTGTGGTGATGGGACTAGAGGCAATGGGTATAAACTGGAGAGGAGCAGATTTAAACTAGACATCAGGAGGAATTTCTTCACAATGAGGGTGGTCAGGCAGTGGCACAGGTTGCCCGGGGAAGCTGTGGCTGCCCCATCTGTGGAGGTGTTCAAGGTAAGGCTGGATGGGGCCTTGGGGAGCCTGGTCTAGTGGGAGGTGTCCCTGCCCATGGCAGCGGGGTTGAACTGGATGATCTTTAAGGTGCCTCCCAACTCAAATCATTCTATGATCTAGTCTGTCATCCTGAGAGTAACAGGTGTGTCTAGGGCATCTCCAACATTGTAGTTTGTCATTGTCAACAAAAAAGATTCCATGACTAACATGTTCTATTATTAGGAAGAAATTTTTTACTGTGAGATAGATGGTGAGGCACTGGAACAGCTTGCCTGGAGAAGCTGTTCCCATGTCTGGACGTGTTCAAGGCCAGGTTGGCTGAGGCTTTGAGCAACCTGACCTAGTGGAAGGTGGCCCTGCCAATGGCAGGAAGTTTGGAACTGGATGATCTTTAAGGTCCCTTCTAACTTGAACAGTTCTAAGATTACTTTAATTAGGAAATCTGTTCTAATATAGAAATAATGGCTAACAGCTTCTTTACATAAGGCTGATTGATCCCTTTGCCTTTCGTGCAGTGCAATGATGGTGATGATGAGCATCTACCCTCTTTGGCAGGACTTTTCCAATTCCAGAGAACTGCTGCATTCCCCATGGTGCTCTGCAGATGCTGTGTTTACAGCTCTGTGCTACCTGGCATTGTCAGAAGAGCAGCAGACCCATGTGGGAGAGCACCAGCAGCTTGCATCTTGTGTTTAAGGGAGGGAGTCTTTCTGAAGCTGGAAGGCAAGATTCATAGTGATGAGAAAATGAAAGTGGTCCAGGAGCCCTGTCCTGCTCCCTGGTCAAAACTGATGTCCCAGACTGTTGCAGATCCAAAAGAAGCACAATGGCCACAGAGGGTTTGATTTAATTCTATGCTAGGCCCCATAGTGTATTTAACGGATAGGATTCCTCAGCTGTGGAGAACTTCTGAGACTATATTTGTACCTGTCTGATTCCCATCACATTCAAACAAAACACTAGCAAACAAAAGAACTCCATTCAGTCTTATGAGGCCTTTGAGGTTTACTTAGGTGCACTGGTGTGTGATGATGACATATTCTGGGCCTCTGGCCCTCTCTGAGTACAGAACTTGACCTTTATTTTTCTCTGTAATGTTTTGGTTTGGTTTAGTGGGATTTGTTTTTCTGCTTTTGAGAGCTTTGCATTGTGGATGTAGCTGAAGGCAGGGCGGTGGCTAAATTTATAAGAATTGCACGGTTAAAAAGGCTTTAGTCCCATTCAGTGGTGATTCATCCACAAATGCTACATAAAAAAAAAAAAAAGACAGAAATTAACCTTTATTTGTTGGTGCTTAGAGGTCAGTGCTGCCAGTTATGACATTCCTTCTTGAAAAGAACAGAGAAAATAAATTGATCCAAAAATACAATCTGAATTTATAGTGGAATCTCTTAGCTTTCCTTTCTTCTCTATCAGAATTTTCCTGAACTGGATGATAAAGCCAGTAAAGTTTTAATCCTTTTCACAACGATGCATTTATGTAAGCAGAATTTTTCTATTATATTATTAAATGAAAATAAAATAAGTCTAGTAGTTTTCTTTTTCCTTTAATGGAAACTTTCACTAATTTCGATCAAACTTTCACTTACTTTGTACTAAAAATCTAAGCCATCTTATTGAAACTTGCAGGAAAAAAATGTAAACACGAAGAATCCAATATAACTTTTTTTAACATATAGCTGTTTTTATTGTCAGCAGGATGAAAACTTCTGTATGCGCAATATGCAGGTTTCATTGTGCTATTGCAAAAAAACGTAGAGGCTGATAAGTCAAGTGTAAAAACTTCATAGTGCTAGACAAAGGCTACCTGGAATGATATCTAAAATGAATCCTAAAATCAAAAATTAAATTGCAATAAGCTTGCGCTGCAATCATAGAATCACCAGGTTGGAAAAGACCCACTGCATCATCGAGTTCAACCATTTCCATCTATCACTAAACCTTGTCCCTCAGTGCCTCATCCACCCATGCCTTTAACACCTCCAGGGAAGGTGATTCAACCACCTTCCTGGGCAGCCTCTGCCAGTGCCCAATGACCTCTGAAAACTTTTTTCCTAATGTTTAGCCTAAATCTCCCCTGGTGGAGCTTCAGGCCGTATTAACTTTGAAGACTATGTTGTAGTGAGCTTTGCCTACAGAGGTTTAAGTTTTTCTGCTCCTTCCTATTTACCTGCAGTTTGCTGCCGGGTATTTCTTTAGAGGCTTTTCCCTCTCCACGTCTCACATGGATTGTGAGCTCTGCAGGGACCTCCATTTTGGTAGGACCTGAGTGTAATGGTGCTGTGGCTGTTGCTGACAAAAGGCTCCACTGGGCCCAGCAGGGATGTTCCCTCACTCAGGAAGTTCCCAGTTCTGGAGATGAGTCAATGCTGAAATGCTAATTATGGGCTCTTGTTTCCCTGTGCTTTCCTGAAGTTGCAAGCATGTTTCACCTGCCATTCCAGAATATCAAATAAAAGAAACAGTTATGAGTTTTTTTGAACAAATTATCAGAGAAAAGGACTGGAGCATTGCCTGAAAGTGAGTGGGAAAGGAGCACCACCAGGAGCCAAAACCAAATCCCCAGGCTAAATGCAAGAGGAAAGAACATTGTCCTTCTACCCTTCTCCTCAGCCTGAAATGCAGGTACAAGTTACTCACCTAATCCTAGCTTTATTCTGATGAAATCAATGCTGTTTTGACAAGACTACGTTTGGTTTTTAAGAATAATGTGATTCAGCAGGGCAATCATCCGTTAGATCAAAATGGCTGTAATACACTGCCACTTCCTTTCTCTTTTTTTATTAACCACAGACCACTTTCTATTGGTTTTCTGCAGGGTAAAATCCTCCCTTTGGTTTTTGAGAGGTATGTGCCAGAATGCTCATGCACCCCTGCACAATGTGCTGTGCAGCAGGCACTGAAAATGTGTCAGGACAAGGATGTCGCCTCTTGGCTCAGCACCCACTGTCACTGCACAGTTGATTGGCTTCCAAAGCACTGTGAGGACAGTGCCCTTAAGCAAATGTAGTTTAACCTGTTAATATGTCCACTGCTGAGATATATCTCACAGTTCTACCTCTTTTTTGAATAGATGTGGGTGAGCTAGGTGGGAAACAAAGGAAAGTGACAAGAATTAGAAGGCACATGGAACAATTTTTGTATGAAAATAGACTACACAGACGAGAACAGATACTGACCATGGAAAGCTGCTATTGAATAATGGTTCTTAGTCATCCCCTTCCATCATATACCTCCTTAAACAGTCACTTTCACATTGTAATGATATTCCTCAAAAATTTTTTTAGGAGTTAAAGCATGTCGGGAACAGTGATCTGGCTGTTATAGTCTACTTCTATTTCCAAGAGGCTTTTGACAAAGTTTTGTATCAATTTTTTTTTTTTTTTAAGGAAACTGAGCAGACAGAGGATAAGAAGGAAGGTCATGGCATTGAGACCTGTTAAAAAGATAGGACAATGAAGGCAACAGTGCCTTCGAGCACATGGAGGTTACAAGTGCAGGCGTGTGAGCTGTCAAAAATGATCTGGAGAAGAATATGAGTAATGAGAGATTGTGAAGAGTTCTGGAAAAACAGTTGAGTGAATGGGCAATGAGACAGGAAGTGAAATTCAAGTTATGTAAAGGGGTGTATGTGAGAAAAAAAAAATACCCTAAAAGGATTTATAAAATAATAGCCCCAAAGCTAGCCATTACAACAGATAAAAATGTTAACTAAAGCAAATCATGCATCAGACAAAGGAGCAAAGAAAATCATATGAATCCAAGAGTCGTGGAGTTGAATCTGCATGTACTACTGGTCCCCTCTTCTAGGTAGTGGAATAGTGAGACTGGAGAGGCTGAAAGAGCAACAGGAGTGACCAAAGGCCAATGCCTTCTCTTGGAAGAGCAACTGAGCAGGACTCCATAGTCTGGGAAGGACATTATTTAGGAGAGGGGGTGATGAACACCTACAAATGTCTAAGTGCTGTATAAAAGAATGGATTGGACTGATCATTTACTGTTGACTAGGAGGAACCAAACAGATGTTACTGGGAATAAGGTGCTTCACCTTCCCCAGGATCCCTCCACACTCCTTGACCTGCTAATCTTTGTCAAAAAATATTGGCTGCTTCAAATTGGCATGAATTTGACTGAACAACATTCACAATAGAGATCTATGTGGCTTGGTAATTATAAAGAGAGCGTATATAGCTCTGGAAATCCCCCAAACTAAATATAGTTGGAGCCTGGGACAGTATTCAGAGGAAGTGCTTCCTTTTTCTGGCCTACAGCCACTGTGAAGCAAAAACCTGGGTTTGGAGGATCTTTGTTCTGATCTAGCACAGTCACTCTTGTGTACTTACATTACAAATATGCAGTCTAATACAGGCACTTTATGGTGGCACACATCTGCCAAATAGTATTGAGAAGTGTGTCTTCGTTATCTAGGTCAGTCTGAGATTCTCCATTTAACACTTAATCCAGTAAATTCTATGACTGATACAATACAGTAACATTTGGTTCTACAGTTGCTACTTCTGCTTTCATATCCATTTCCTTCTTTCATGAACAGTCTGGTAACTGAACACACTGAACATATGGATGATTCATCTCCCATGCAATTTTAATATTTGCATTGTCTGTCAGTCTCTCTTCAGGCAATTTAAAGTTGTTTTCCTTTTTCTTGGCGAAAATCTGCTTTCCCCACAACTTACATGTATGACACTTTCCGTTTTATTCCCTTTCACTTTCTTTTTCCCATACAAAGCCAGTTACTGAGCCAAAGAAAACTTCGTGCTTATGTACCCTAAGCACTTCAACTCATTCACACTGGAGCAGACGTTCGTAACAGCTTAGAGAAGCATTGCTTCCAGGGGTCCATCTCTGCAAAAGAGGTGGCCTTTTGCTTCATACAGTGACAAACAGGAACATGTGACTCGTTCCCCACGGAAGTAATTCCCAATCTGGCATATCAGTTTATGCTGCCACTCCAGAATCTGGGCTCAGCGTATTTATTATCCAAATATCCCTTAAAGAAACATAAGGGTGGGGCATGACAAGGCTGCTACAAAGAATGTACAGCAGATGCCTGCTCTGTATACAGAGGCCTAAGTGTCATTTGAGAGTGACTCCGAAAACCATTTCTAATTCAGGCCACATTCTTTTAATATCCAAGTGCAAAGCCAGCTGTTCAGCATGTTGATCAAAGCAAGAAAATGTGCAGCTAAGTGAGAAACCCACTCTTTGTCATGTACACAAAAAGGATTAACAGCTCTCAAGCAAATCATGGAAGTTAAGAGTCAGACAGTAATTTTATCCCACTAGGTCCTGGCTCGTAGACAGACTGTGCTCCTGCTCATTTTTGTGCAGGCATCGCAGGTGCTGGAGAGGCAAGGAATGGAAAGGATTCCTTTTTTGTGTCTACTTAGGGTAACAAAAATAGAGAACTGCTTTTGATTTTAGGAAACTGCATACTGCACAAATGGTAGCTGCATTCTATAAAGGCTGGCAATATGCGCACATACTGCTATATATTTGTATTTGTCTTTTCCTTTTCTGGTTATATGTCATCATTTTAATACTGCTTTGTAAATGTGGAAAGGCCTAAGGCCATCCATGAGGCTTTCCAGCTAAGTCACTGTGAACTGTACATTCTTTCGCATTATTTATGATCTGGCTTCATAGCCGTAAGGCACAAGTGTAGATATCTCATTTAAAAGAATATGACTGGCGGTAACAAGGTTGAGTATGGGCAATATATTCTCTTGCAAACAACAAAAAATGGGGTTGCCAGAACAAAAAGTGTTAAAATAAATGTGGCAATATACCTTACTATTTCATAAGTAGCAACTGCATAATCTGTAATTAAATACTGCTTGTGTTAGCAACACGTGTAGGCTGGATGTCAATGTTCGTATAAGCAAGTATAATTCTTCACAAAGAGCTTTGTATCCATCATTGAAGAGAATCCCTCAAGAATCAATGAAGATAAATGCTATATTGTCAGTTAGGCTGCTAGCTGTAGTACGCAAGATGTTTATAATACATTCAGATTAGGACATTAGAATTTGGATATTGAGATAAAACACAAAAAAAAGGAGAAAAAATAATTTCTCTGTACTCTTGTACCTGAACATTACTTGAAATACCACTCAGCAGTGCAGTTTATGGGTTTTTCCTCCCAAAGAGTCTTCAGACGCTCAGCCCAGGCAATCAGCATCTCCACCCTCTTCTCCTCAGAGACATGCTCCGGAGCAAAGCAGATGTGGGGTGCAAGGACTTTGACACCACAAAAGTGCATGATTCCATGCTGGACTCAAAACAAGAAAGAAATGCCTCAGAAAATAGATAATCTTTCACTTTGAATTAAAGAATGTGGAAAATTCAAATCTGAAACTGCTTCTCTGACCCAGTATAAGGAAGATTTTCCGAACTTGTGCATTTATGAGGAGAAGGGAATAAATTGCAAAAGTTCATTACCTATCCTGGCAGTCACTGTTGAAGGCTAGGTGTTAAGCAGAATGACATATAATGCACAGAAAAATAAGGTCAACTAAATTTCTTTTCCTCTGTGGAATTTAAGTGCTATTTGAATCCACAGAACTGTTTTCTTTAGCTGCTGTGTGCTATTAAATTTGTAAGGATCAGAGACAGCCTAAAATTCATTGTACTGTTTGGATCTCCACAGATTGTTATTGAACTGCAGTGTGTTCCTCATCTACTTCTGAATATTTTTCTAACCTTTTGCCTCTGGCTTAGTCAAAAGATCCTGAACAAAGGCCAGTGCCTTTCAGATCAACTCCACTTGCCATTTTCTCTCTGTGTATTTCTAAATTCATGGTTGTGGTTCGGGTTCTTTGTTATGTTGACTTGCTCTGATGCTACTTAAGGACTGACAGCTGGTAATCACCATGCACTGGGAGACAGAAGAATTTAAACACATCCATTGTATTATATCAACAAGTAGCTGGCACAATTTGCCTTGCCACCTAAATTTCTCAAAGCACCCTTGCTTCTTCTGATTGCAGAACAGCAATAAGAAAAGATGAGCTGATCATTAATGCTTGGATAATGTATAGCTCTCCTCAGGTAGCTATGGGGAAGGGAAATCCTACACTTCTAAAGGAAATCCTAGAACACCACAGAAATTTAAAATGCTGACAGTATAAGCTTTCTCCAGATTCCAGTCTGGAGGAAGGGGCACAAAAAAACTTCAAACCTTTGTGGACTTTTAAAGTAGTCTCAGGATTTTAGGACCCAATTTATAGCCTGCAGATGCTTGGAACTGACAACTTAATTCTTTCTTATGTTATGCTTAACAGTTGTATTATTGTATATTTTATATTAAAGTAACTGGAATAATAAAAATTAAGGCAAGCAAATAACAACCAAATAATCATATATTATACCTGCATGGGCCACAGCAGATAGCGAATGTCACCACTGATACTTCCTTTTACATACATCTCTTTGCTTCCTCCAGTGGTAAAAGAAAACAGGGCTAATTTGTTCTAGAATTAAGAAAGCAGCACTTAAGTTAGGCATGTGTAAAGGAAAGTGGCTGAATAGTCCAAGACATATTCAGGGGAGCCTGGACAGCATAAATTTCCAGAGGAGGTGGTGTCCTCCTCTTTCCCAGACCTTAGGTGTGCTGTCAGCTCTGATGCAAAGATTGATGACAGAACTAAATGGTGGAGTGTGGGGTGGGCAGACACAGGTTAGAAGGAAAAGTAATTGTGTATCTGACATGCTTGTATGAAGCAGGGCTGACTCTTTTTCTCCCCTCTGCAATGTTTGTGAAACTCTGGCTGTAAAGCACTCTGTTCATGAGAATATCTTTATTCCTCTTCTTCCCGAATGCAGTATTTAAATGCTAAAGTCCCGCTTCAAACCTGGGCTTCCTTGTTTTTTAGCCAGGCCTATCGTGATAGGACAAGGAGTAACGGTTTTAAATTAAAAGAGGGTATATTTAGACTAGATGTAAGGAAGAGTTTATGATGAAAGGAGTGAAACACTGGAACAGGTTGCCCAGAGAGGTGGTAGATGCTCCATCCCTGGAAACATTCAAGATCAGGTTGGATGGGGCACTGAGAAACCTGATCTGTTTGGAGATGTCCCTACTCGCTACAGGAGGGTTGGATGAGATGACCTTCAAAGGTCCCTTCCAAGCCAAACTTCTATATGACCAAATAAGAACCGCTAGATAGTGGGTCAAAATTCCCCAAGGGTATTCCCAGTGCCACAGAGAATAAAGATGTATGAATTGTCATACGGAGTATTTAATGTTTCTGATTAAGTTCTATAGGTTAATTCCAATCTTTGACACCTAATCCTAGGGCAGGAATCTTGTCACCTATCTTAGCGTGCCACTTATTACAGGTTTGTGCAATCCTACAGCAATGAGAAGAATGACAGACTGTCATTTTAGGAAATGGATCAATTTTAATTGTTTGCAAACTGTATACGATCCCAGTGCACTCTGATATGCTTATCAGATTATAAAGCCTGTTTTGTAGGCCAACTGAAAATCCCTAGGAGGTTGCTTAAATCTTTAGGAACCATTGCATCCTCCTTATTGTACTACCTTTCAGATAGTTGTAACAATCCAGAAAATGTTAACAAAGCATTACTTAAGCAGAGCATAAAGTGAAAGCTTTCAACAAATACAACAGAAAAGACAGACCAATACCCTCAAGACCATTGTACAAATCTTGATTATAGTAATACAACCTTGGAAACTTACCTTGAGCAAACCAGAATCATAGCAGTTTGGAAAATCATATGCAAATCCTTGGACCAAGACTCTGTCCATCCAGCCCTTCATGATCGCTGGCATACTGAACCAATACAAGGGAAACTAGACAAAACATAAAGTACCTTGTTAGCACAGAGTCTGGGCCGTCCTTAGGCCTGGTCTGCAGGCCAAATCCTATTCTCTTAATTTGTTCAGATTTTGTACATGCTTTCTTCCAGGTCTCTGTCAGCAGAGGCAGTAACTGTGCTTGTCTTACTGTTTGTAGTAGTCTTGGATGATATCTCAGCATCTACAGCACACTGACAACATGGTGAATGTAAGGGATTCCATACAATCTAAAGCTGGAATATGATGAAGTAGGAAGGTGTGATTGAACACGAATTTGAGACGGTACAGAATTGCGTCTTCTATTGCTGAAATGCAAAAGGAATGATCTAATCGAAGATGTGGCCAAAGTGTGCGCAGACAGCCTTACTACCAGGACTGACATCTGGTGATCAGTTCTGATCTGACAGCCTGCTGACAAATGCTGTGTGACCTTAAGAAAGATGAAAGACTTCACACCCTGCTGACACAGTGACACTGAATCACTTCATTGAGAAGAAAACTTCTTATAACGGTAGGACCCTCTGTTTCTAGATCCTGCGGTTAGCCCATGGGACTATAGCCTAAAGCTGTCCTGTCTTATTTGCACTCTCTTGAATGCTTTATGGGCTCTTATTGCATGGTGTATCACTATCTCTAAGCCTTTGTACATGCTGCAGTGCAGAAGAAGGAATTCTGTAAGAGCTTATCCACGTGTGGCTTAATTCAAGATGGAAACAATGTGAAAACCGGGCAATCGTCACTGCCTTTAGAAGTGGTGAGTTTAGTCTGTAATATATTTTAAATTACTATATGGTGTCCTTTCAAGAGGCTTTTTTTTCTTTCTTTCTTTTTTTTTCCCTCTGCACCACAATGTACTCAGCTTTTCACAGCAGTCTACAGACAGCAAGCACTCCCTTCAAGGGATGTTTTACTATACTTATCTCAGAAGCAATAGTGTGCAATGATGAAGACTTACAGCAGAATGCTTAACTGACATATGGTCATGTCCTATATTTCATTAAGAATCAGACAGTCCTATATATATATATATATATATATATATTTATATATATAGGCTATGCCTAAGGCAAACAGTCACACAGGTACGCAAAGAAATGTGGGGCTAGTATTGCCTTATACAGTATTTCTGACACCATGGACAGACCAGGCACAGAGGGGAGTGGAGATGGGGGTGTAACATCAGCCAGCAAGTCCAGATAGTGCTTTTGCAACTCAGCAATAAACAAGGACAGTCTGGTGGGGGATGTCCAGATTCCTAGAGCATGCTGGCTGGCTCCAGCTGCCCACCCTGAAACTTAGCCTTGCCCTGCTCCCTGCTGGCCTGCCTGACAACTGTGGTCACATACATCTTTGTGTACCCAGTCATTAAGTCTGTCCCTCTGTTGGTGAATTACTAGAATTGTTGTCATTTCAGGGTAACTGTACTGCTGAATGACTGAATTTGCTGTTGTAATGTCCTGGATAATTATACAAGTGATCTGTATTTGTTTCTGTACTATTTCCTAGAGATAAAATGCTTATTCCTAGAGCTGTTGGTCTGGTGTCTGTTACCATTTCCCAAACTTATAACTTGACAGGGCCTTTATACATATCTCTGTGTGTAGCTTTGTATTTGCTTTGTGTGAGCTCCAAGATGAAGGGATAGTATTGGGCTGCCTGATAACATGGTTCTCCTGTTGAGAATTACAGTGTTGTTTTGCATTCAATACTTTCTAGTCTGAGTTGCTCAATACAATTACTTTGGAGTGCAGGACCAGACCTCAGAAAACCTGTGCAACCAGACTACTTGTGAATGTTTATTTTTCAGGGAAGCACAGTTGTGAATTCTACTTAGGTGTTTAAAGGTTCCAATTTCAGATGCCTTCCTACTCCCCAAAAATGCCAGTGTGGAGCCATTGTATGTGTGGAAAATTCATACCAGCCTAGCACAAATAATACACACCATTTGACTATATTTTCTGAAGTTCAAATAGATCACAAAAATCTGCAAAAAAAGTTGCTACACTGGATACAGGTGAGTTTGTGTTGATGGCAGAGCTACTACCTCTTTTACTTTGGCTAGATTCAGTGTTCTTAATGAAATCTATAATCTTCTCACTTACTGTTACTTTTCTTCTGTTCAGCCCTGAAGTCTTTAATACAATATAAAATAATGACCTGAAAAATCAGTAAGTCTGCTTCCTGCACCTTCTTTTGTTCTTCAATCACATCACTGGACAAACTTCCTCTTTTGTAAGCTTCCCATGTCTCCACACCATAGTTAAACTCTTCTGAGTTGTGCAAGCAACCTGTGGGTAGAAGTCATCAGTCACTGCGTGCTCTGTTTTCTGTTACCATAACCAAATAAGAATTAAATGCAAGTTGCAATCTACAGTTCTAAATTGAGTTACTGCTTTTCATTTTTCCCCACTTCGCTCCCTGCCCCCATCCTTTTTATGTGAATATTCAGCATCACCACAGCTGATTGTGGTTTGATTTTAAACTGGAGAGGAATGTAGTGTCTCAGAGTACTAAAAGTTTTACCTTTCTATAGCAACATATGAAGTGTAATAAGAGGACCTAAGCTTGGCTCTTGACTCTGGCGATGCAGGTGGATGGTTTAAAGAAAATTTTGCTAACAGTTTTTCCTTAGGGATTACTGAAACCTCTATGCAGTTACAAGCACCATGTAACTGCTTTTCAGCCTCTATAACTGGGAAGCTCAGGTAGGGGCTGAGGAACAAGTACTGCCCAGCTCTGCTGCCTCCATTATCATTCTGCTGATTAAACTAGTAGATCATCAATCTCTATTAGAAAAGAGGCAGCAGTCTCATGAACTAACCTCAAGCAAATCAGAGAATAGTCTCCAAAGGCATTTCTCACTCACGAGAAGTGGGTTTCAGAGATCAGTTATGGATGTGTGCTAATGCATTTTTCCCTCTCAGTGATGTCACTATGAGCCAAAGTTCATGTTCAGGAGTGGACTTTCAGTAATCTTTATAGCTGCTCATTAATAAGTTTCTTCTTGTTTTTGCCAGAGCGTGTATTAGAGTTGTGCTATTTCTTTTTGAAAAAATCTCAGTTGTATCTTGATTATGTTATGGCTTTGCATTTCCTAACCTGGAAAAATACTGGGGATGAATGCTAGTAAGAACATAGTGAAAATATTCCTTAAGCCTAACAAGAGCAACACTGTTTTTCTCAAATCTTAACTGCATTTTTAGTGATCATAGACTACCGAGGAACTCAGGAAGTGCTGAGACAACTCAAAAGCCTAAGCACTTATGTGCCTGGAGCTAACTTGCAGAAAGCATTTGTTATCTTGTTTGTTATGAGAAGGCAGTACTTAGAATGTCTCTGCACTTCATTGCAAATACTGCAAAAATAACATTTTCCCTCATTCGTTTTAGTGTAAAGGCCAAATACTGTTTTACAAATCTGTACTATATAGATACTTTACCTATCGGGGTTGGGGTGTGTGTCATTTCTTGTGATCAGATTTATTTAAATAGAGATGATACTTGTTGGGTTCCTACAATGAGATTTCTTAGTCAATGCTAATAGAAAAAGACCAAAACAAACCCCAAACTGCATACTGTTAGTTGAGGGATATTTGTACAAAACAATACCAACTATTTTTAGAAGTGCACCTAACTGTGGTTCAGGATAGACAAGGTGAAAGTTTGTCTTGTTATCATAGATAAAAGTGTATTTTGGCTAGTCTCACCAACAACGTCATTTCTTGTTGCTCTTGGCTCAAACTGCATTGCATATAAATCAGACACTGTGACTCTGCAGCCCTGCTTGCTCAATTCTTCCACAGCAACTCTCTTCAAAGACCCGTTCATGGACTTGGGCTCTTGATGTGCATACACTATCAAGACTTTCTTTCCTGGAGGCAGAAAAAAACCCAGAAGATACCTTTGACTACAGGAGGCAGATGACAAAAAAGTCAATGTCTTTCTTGTAGTGAGGGGATCAAAACTGAACCCAGGATGTGAGGTGCGGCATCACCAATGCAGAGTACAGGGGCACAATCACTTCCCTGGTCCTCCTGGCCACACCATTTCTGACCCAAGCCAGAGTGCTGTTGGCCTTCTTGGCCACCCAGGAACACTGCTGGCCCATGGTCAGCACTCCCAGGTCCTTTTCTGCCAGGCAGCTTTCCAGCCCAGTGTGCCCAGGCCTGATGTGAACAGCGTTTTTGTCAGTATTTGTTCTTACCTGCCATCTTCTGGAAGCACCAAGTAGCTTCTCTCTAGAGAATCGACACGGCCTGTGAACATAAACAACAGATTTCCTTATGTGAGAAACATCAGGAAAAGGTAGATGGAAAATCACTGCCAGCCTTCTGGAAATGGTACCTTTACTGTGGGATGGAATGGGCTGGAAGGGGTAAATGTGGTGCGAGTGCCTATGGGAGTGTACAGATACACGCATGCCTGTGTATGCAGACATATACGAACACATCAATGCACGCATACACAGACAGACAAATAGATGGACAGACAGGCACATGCAGAAAGGCACAGAGACACACACAGATGTGTGCACACACATGCAGACAGACAGACAAACACACAGATGCACACAGAGATGCACATGTGGCTGAGAGAGCTGGGGTTGTTTAGCCTGGAGGAGGCTGAGAGGAGACCTCATTACTCTCTACAAGTACCTGAAAGGAGGTTGTAGAGAGGAGGGAGCTGGCCTCTTCTTCCAAGTGACAGGGGACAGGACAAGAGGGAATGGCCTCAAGCTCCGCCAGGGTAGATTTAGGCTGGAGATTAGGAGGTTTTTCACAGAAAGGGTCATTGGGCATTGGAACAGGCTGCCCAGGGAGGTGGTTGATTCCCCTTCCCTGGAGGTGTTTAAGGCACGGGTGGATGAGGTCTTGAGGCACTTGGTTTAGTGTTAGATAGGAATGGTTGGACTAGAAGATCCGATGGGTCCCTTCCAACCTGGTTGTTCTGTGATTCTGTTCTGTGCACAGACAGACATACAGATGCACATACAGGCACAGGCAGGCAGACACACGCACAGACACACATGCATATGCAGACAGACACACAAACATGCAGATGCACACACGCACACACACACAGAGACAGGCACACAGATGTGTGCACACGCGCAGACACAGAGGTGCACATACAGACACACAGATGCACACAGACACAGATCACAGAATCACCAAGTTGGAAAAGACCCACAGGATCATCAAGTCCACGCATTCCTACCAATCACTAAAACAAGCCCCTCAGCACCTTGTCCACCTGTCTTTTAAACACCTCCAGGGGATAGTGACTCAACCACCTCCTTGGGCAGCCTCTGCCAGTGCCCAATGACCCTTTCTGTGAAGCAGACACACACACACACACACACACACACACACACACACACGCACACACACAGATGCAGACACACACACACACACACACACACACACGGACAGACACACGGACAGACAGACACACACACACGCACACACACACACACAGATGCAGACACACACACGCACACACACACACACACACACACGGACAGACACACGGACAGACACACGGACAGACAGACACACACACACACGGACAGACACACGGACAGACAGACACACACACACACGCACACACACAGACAGATGCAGACACACACACACACACACACACACAGATGCAGACACACACACACACAGATGCAGACACACACACACACACACACACACACACACACACGGACAGACACACACAGACAGACACACACGGACAGACGTGCACATAGACAGACTCAGACATACACACAGACGCACGCGCGCACACGCACGGACAGAGAGACAAACAGACAAGGCTCCCGCACAGCCGCCTCGCCCCGGGGCTGCGCTGCCCGCACCGCCCCCCCCCCCACCCCGTGCCCACACGGAGAGGCGGGCGCCGCTCCCGGTATCCCCGCTCCGGGGCGGCCCCGAGCCCCCCGGTCAGAGCCGCGGCAACGCTGTACCTGTCGCCCGGTCCGGGGGACTCGGAGACCCCCGGGGACGCCGCTGCCGCTCCACGCGCTCGGCCACAGAGGCGGCTCGACCCGCGGAAGAGCAGAGCTGGGCCGTGCCGGAGGGCCCGGGAGGAGGGACTTCCTAGGAGGGCACGGAGTGACAGGATAAAGGGGAATGGCTCTGAATTGGAAGGGGGAGGATTTACAGCAGACGTCGGGGTGAAATTCTTCGAGGTGAGGGTGGTGAGGCATTAGCACAGGTTGCCCAGGGAAGCTGTGGATGCCCCATCCCTGGAGTTGTTCAAGGCCAGGTTGGATGGGGCCTTATGCATCTCCTGATCTAGTAGGAATATCCCTGCGCATGGCAGGGGGATTGGAACTGGATGATCTTTAAGGTTCCTTCCAACCCAAACTCTTCGACCTCATTACTCTCTACAAGTACCTGAAAGGAGGTTGTAGAGAGGAGGGAGCTGGCCTCTTCTCCCAAGTGACAGGGGACAGGGCAAGAGGGAATGGCCTCAAGCTCTGCCAGGGGAGATTTAGGCTGGACATTAGGAGGAAGTTTTTCACCCAGAGGGTCATTGGGCATTGGAATAGGCTGCCCAGGGAGGTGGTTGATTCCCCTTCCCTGGAGGTGTTTAAGGCACGGGTGGATGAGGTCCTGAGGGTCATGGTTTAGTGTTTGATAGGAATAGTTGGACTCGATGATCCAATGGGTCCCTTCTGACCTGGTTGTTCTATGATTCTATGATTCTCTGAAAGCTGATGGAGAAGGACCCAGGGGTGCTGGTGGACAGCTGGCTGAATGTGAGCCAACAGTGTGCCCAGGTAGCCGAGAAGACCAGCAGCATCCTGGCTTGTGATGCCATGTAAAACCAGACTCAATGATCAACACCAATTTGATTACCCTCTTCAATGCACTGCCAGGCATGCAGGAGATTGGTCCACCTAATACACATGCATTTTGCAGTACAAGTCACAAAGGCTGTAAAACACACATACTAATCACTTTTCCTGGAACAGGTGTGTCTATTGTAATTGGTTCCTGGAATTTATTTACATAAGTTGCCTCTCCTTGGCGCATGCGCTGTGCCCTCTGGGGATCTTCTTCAGGGGTCTAGGATGAAGTCCATAGATCTTCTTTACAGCTGAATTTTTCAACTCTCCTTCTGGCACATGCGCTTAGACGCCTTGGGCACCTCTTCAAGGTTGCATTTGGTCCTAACTGGTCCTTCTTTTTCTTATCATTGCACTAGTCTCTGTTATCTGGCTTAATTAGATACAGTCACATTCTTTCCCGTTCTTTCTAACTGCAACCTCATTAAAATTCCTTATCTAATTGTAAGTATCCAGGCACAGGCTAGCTAAAATTTATTTTTTGAGCTAATCCCATATTTTAGTACTAAATCCCCCAAATCTGTACATAATATTCAAATACATATCAGGTTAGCAACTTGCAACAAATGATTTCTTCCTTCAGTTGCATCAGAAACAGCATGGCCAGGAGAACCAGGAAAGTGATTCTGCCCTTGTACTTGACATAGGTTAGGTCGAACCTCAGATACTGTGTTCAGTACCCCCTCAGTAGAACAAGGACATTGAGGGGCTGGAGCATGTCCAGAGAAGGGCAAAGAGACTAGTGAAGGGGCTGGAGAACAAGTGTTATGAGGGGTGGCTGAGGGAGCTGGGATTACTTAGCCTAGAGAAAAGGAGGCTGAGGGAAGACTGGATCACTCTCTACAACTGTCTGAAAGGTGGTTGTAACGGGGCAGGTGTTGGCCTCTTCTCCCCAATAAGAAGTGATAGTATGAGAGAAAATGGCCTCAAGTTGCTCCAGGGGAAGTTTATCTTGGATTTCAGGAAAAAATTCTTCACTGAAAGGGTTGTCAGGCACTGGAAGAGGCTGCCTGAGAAGGTGGTTGAGCTACCCTCCCTGCTTCTGCTTTCATCTTCAATATTTATCCTGCATTGGGAATTGTTTCTGCCTAGACATCACCTGTGCATTGCCTGGGTCTCTGCAGGAACCTGAGGGGTCCTGTGTTCCTTCCTGTTCTTATCTCCTGCCTGGACCGAATGAAAGATGGCTGGGCAGCCTGTTCATCCAAAGCTTTCTCTGGGCTCGGTGGCAGCCAGTGCATATCTGGTCTTAGCTTGACTTGAGCATCATTAAAGCTCCTTGATTCCTAGGAGTGAAGATGATGTGAAGAACAATGGTGAGAGTGGTGGGGTGGTAAGATGTGATGATGATGATGGTGATGTTGTGATGATGTAATAGTGATGATGATGCGTTGATGACATGGAGTGCAAATGAGCATTGAGTTGATGTCTGTGTGGAATTAGCTGTCATAATTTGATGATTTTATTCCTGTGTGGTGATAGTTAGCTCAGAGTGCTTTGTTTTAAGTGTGAGGAAATGGTGATTTGTTTGTCTTCCATAAGAATCTCTTAGGATTATAAAGAGACTATAAATAACTGTTAATTGCCTGACATCCCCAGCAGCATCCAGGACACTGTGCTGCTCTTATTTCCCAAATATATTAGAAACAGCCCTCATCCTCTGTGGATGACTTGTCTGCAGGAGGCATTTGGTAACTTAAATATTGCTCTTCAGATATATTCTAGATACTCTTCTCAAGTGCTATCTAAAATATTTTTTTCTTGATTTATAGCCTCAAACACTCTGATGAAGATCACAGAATCATGGAATCACCAGGTTGGAAGAGACCCACCGGATCATCGAGTCCAACTATTCCTATCAAACACTAAACCATGTCCCTCAGGACCTTGTCTACCCGTGCCTTAAACACCTCCAGGGAAGGTGAATCAACCACCTCCCTGGGCAGCCTGTTCCAATGCCCAATGACCCTCTGTGTGAAAAACTTCCTCCTAATGTCCAGCCTAAATCTCCCCTGGCAGAGCTTGAGGCCATTCCCTCTTGCCCTGTCCCCTGTCACTTGGGAGAAGAGGCCAGCTCCCTCCTCTCTACAACCTCCTTTCAGGTACTTGTAGAGAGCAATGAGGTCTCCTCTCAGCCTCCTCTTCTCCAGGCTAAACAACCCCAGCTCTCTCAGACGCTCCTCATAGGGCCTGTTCTCCAGCTCCTTCACGAGCTTTGTCGCTCTTCTCTGGACTCGCTCCAGAGCCTCAACATCCTTCTTGTGGTGAGGGGCCCAGAACTGAACACAGAATTCAAGGAGCGGCCTCACCAGTGCCGAGTACAGAGGGAGAAGAACCTCCCTGGACCTGCTGGTCACACTGTTTCTGATACAAGTCAGGATGCCATTGGCCTTCTTGGCCACCTGGGCACACTGCTGGCTCATGTTCAGTCGTCTGTCAACTAACACCCCAAGGTCCCTCTCCTCCTGGCAACTTTCTAGACAGACTTCTCCTAGTCTGTAGCTCTACATAAGGTTGTTGTGCCCCAAGTGCCAGACCTGGCATTTGGCCGTGTTAAACCTCACGCCGCTGGACTCAGCCCAGTGGTCCATCTTGTTCAGATCCCTTTGTAGAGCCTCCTTACCCTCCAACAGATCGACACTTCCTCCCAGCTTAGTGTCATCTGCAAACTTGCGAAGGGTACACTCAATGCCCTCAGCATTGAACAGGGCTGGACCCAGCACTGAGTGGCCTCCAGCTGCATTTAACACCATTTACTACCACTCTCTCGGCCCGGCCATCCAACCAGTTTTCTACCCAGGAGAGTGTGCGCCTGTCCAGCCCAGAGGCTGACAGTTTCCGAAGCAGAATGCAGTGAGAAACTGTGTCAAAGGCTTTACTGAAGTCCAGGAAGACCACATCCAAAGCCTTTCCCTCATCCAGCAGCCGAGTCACTTTGTCATAGAAGGTGATCAGGTTAGTTTGGCAAGACCTGCCTTTTGTGAACCCGTGTTGACTGGGCCTGATCACCCGATTCTCTTGTATGTGCTTCATGATAGCACTCAAGATCACCTGTTCCATGACTTTCCCTGGCACTGAGGTCAGACTGACTGGCCTGTAGTTCCCTGGATCCTCCCTGCGACCCTTCTTGTAGATGGGCACAACATCAGCCAGCCTCCAGTCCAGTGGAACCTCCCCAGTCTTCCAGGACTGTTGGAAGATGATGGAAAGGGGTTTGGCCAGTACATCTGCCAGCTCCCTCAATACCCTTGGGGGAATCCCGTCTGGCCCCATAGACTTGTGGGCGTCTAGGTGGGCAAGCAAGGCTCTGACCACCTCCTCTTGGACCACGGGAGCCTCGTATTGCTCCTCTAGTTCCAGGGTTTGTACACAGAGGGAACAACTTTTCTTTACAATTAAAGACTGAGGCAAAGAAGGCATTAAGTACCTCAGCCTTCTCCTCATCCCCTGTCACTGTTGTTCCTTCTGTGTCCAAAAGGGACTGTGTGGTCTCCCTAGTTCTCCTTTTGTTATTTAAATATTTATAGAAAGATTTTTTGTTATCTTTCACAGACTTTGCCAACCTGATTTCTAGTTGAGCCTTAGACCCTCTGATTTATTTCCCTACACAACCTCACTTCCCTCCTGTAGTCCACCCAAGAGGCCTGTCCCCTCTTCCAGAGCCTATAAACATTCCTCTTCTTCTTGATATCACTCAAGATGTCTCTGCTCAACCAAGCTGTTTTTTTCCCCTTCCGGCTTTTTTTTCCAGAACACGGGGATGGCTTTCTCCTGAGCTGCTAGGACCTCCTTTTTGAAGAGCTCCCAGCCCTCATGGGCTCCCTTGCCCTTATGGGCTCCCTTGCCCTTAAGTACTGTCTCTCATGAGACTTTGCCAACCAGCCTTCTAAAGAGTTCAAAGTCTGCCCTCTGGAAATTTAATGCTACTGTCCTGCCTACCCTCTTCACTTCGCCTAGATAAAGATAAATAGCTAGTTTTTTCTTTCAAAAGGATTGTGCTTTTCTGTTGATTTTATTGGAGTAGGCAGTTGGACACATAGATGAGGAGGTCAGAGATACCTCATTTTTTACTCAGGTGCAATATTTACTTATTGGACTGTTTATTTAGGAAGTCCAAGAGAAGGATTTAATTCTGTTTTCATCCTGAATGGAACGAAATATGCATTCTTAGAGAGCGACCCCAACATTAAACTGCAGGTTATTTTGGAGTGGGTATATCATTGGTTCCTGTTGAAAATGTTTCACTGTAGAAAGATATCTTGGGTTTTGGTGATGGAATAGAGAGAATGCAGGCATGATTTTACTGATTAGGCATTAGGATCACAAAGATTTCAGACCTTATGTCAAGCATTGCTGAAACCTTTAACATGCAATAGCTGGTGGGTACACACAGCTCCTACTATGCTGTATGCCTATGCTTTCTTTAACTAAGGTGAGGCATCAACTGGGTGAAAGTTTTGAAGACAGTAAGAGCTCAATTATGCAATTTTAAGTCTTCCTTTCTCTCTCTCTCTCATTTATTCCTGCTACAAGGAAGCATATTCATCGTTAACTGAAGGAAAAGAGAAAGTTTTCCTAAGCAGGAAGCTGTATTTCATTTCAAGTTAAACATTTAACCTGAAACCTGAGAGACTGCACCAGGAAATATCAAACAAGTGGCCTTACCTCAGGAATTTTTATTGGATGCTAATCTTACCTTTCCCCCCCTTCCTTTTAAGACATAATTTAGTTCACATATCAGATAACCCTGTTGTTACGCTTCCAGTGGTATTGTATTGAGTGTCTTCCATAGACTTGGAGCTTGGTCAGATGGGTAACGCTGGAGTGACAAAGCAAGACTGAGATATGAAAAATAAGGGAAAACAAACACATAAAAACCCAGAAAATATAAGACAGTTGCCTTAGCAGGCTGATGTTCAGCTATCTATAGATTTATAGCAATATGTGAATCAGGAGCTTGGTGTGGATGTAGGTGGTTTTCTAAGCAAAAACCTTGCCAAGTACAAGTCAAGAAAATCCCTTAGCTAGTAACAAGGTGTGTTTGACAGTTTGTTTCTGTTCCCTAGTCAAATGAAGTATCTTGCAAAATCAGAAAACACATAAATAAAAAGGGAATTGTTCATATAAAATCTTTCCATCAAATGTTGGTTCCTGATTCTCTTCCCCAGTATGAAGATGAATTTCTTTGACTTCTTTCTTTCCTTTTCCATGCTGAGATGTAAAGTGGTGCTGTCTGCAAACTCTTCCCCTCCTCTTCCTTCACTAGCTGACAGGTAAACTGTCAGTTTGTATAGCCTTGGGCCACCAAATGGTATTCTGGAAGCCAGGCACATTTCTTTCAGCTGTTTATTCTGTTCCTAAGTATTTTATGTTTCTTTCAAACCAGCTGTTATCTTTAATGAGCCCATTATTACTGGTTAAGTCTCATGAGCAATCACTGATTTTAAGCCACTCAGTCATATCCTGCAAGCAAATAAAGCTCCATTTTTTATAAAGTACTTTAAAAATCCTCTCTGTTTTGCCAAGAAGCTCTTGTATTCTACTTTCAGTAATAGATATCTACTCAATATTACATAAGGGATTACAATCAACCTCTGTCTTCTCACTCTGCCCTAAAAACATGTAAATGCTCTCCACTTAGGTAAGCATGCAGGTGGAATTCTTCTCTTTGAATTCTAACCATGTAAAAGTTATAGCAGCCAGTCTAAACTCTTTCTAGAGCTAAAAGAATTGGTCACTCTCAGATGTGATTCCTTTCGCTTGTCTTGGATGCTAGTGGTAGAATACCCACCATGTGGCTTACAGGAGATGGCTGACAGCACCTATGTGGTCACAAGGAGCTGAATGCTGTCCTCCCCTCAGAGAATACATGGACTTCCAACAGCCTTTTGAACCATAGCTATTGTCAGGGGTGTGCAAAAGACCAAAGTTCTCCAAATACATAAAATGCAGCTATATCACGTCAAAGGGTAAAGAAATAAGGGGTATTTTCATCTTTTACTTCCGTACCAAGGCTAATTATTGTCTGGCACAGAGTGCTGTAAGAACAGCATTATAAATTACCTGAGGTAGAATAGTCAAGGATGAGTCAGAAGCTGTAAACCAAAAAGCCCTCTGCTGGGAAGTACTTGGAGTAAGCCTAGTGCTTACTGATGTGACAGTACCAGCCAAATTCATACTGCAAACAAAATACACTAGAAGCAGGAAGTAAACAGAAATTGCAGATAATAAAGTGGCTGCAGGGAGAAGGAAAAAGGTAGGCCCATGGACAGGCATGGCGTGACATCAAAAGATTAAACTTTGAAATTAAATGAGCTTTCCTGGTCAAAACTATGAGACAAGGACATCTGTGGTGCTACTTCATGCGTCATACTGCTTTGTGAACAGAGGGAGACTTTTGTTCTCTAGACAAGTCTGGATAATATGTCCCACTCAAGCGTCCTGTAAGAAGAAAAAAAACTGTTTGTCTGTTGGTAGTAAAAATGAAAAGTAAAAAGGGTCAAAACAAGAGTATCCAAATACCTAAACTGAATTACTTGCTTTTATTTACATTCTTTTCTAATATCTTACAAGCAGTGAAATAGAATTTTTGAGTTGACCATATAAGAAAAATAAGAAAATCCTGTACTTTGAATACTTCCAAGAGGGAGGAAATAGCTAACACATTTTATTGCCTTCAAGCTGTGTCCATTTATGGCCCAATTTTAAAATCCACATCCTAAGAATTATATAATTATATATATTATAATATGACTCTCTCAAGTTCAAGAACTAAACTATCCTGAAATAATCAGGTTTATTGCTTCAGGCCAACAATGAATTGAGTCATCAACGCAGAAAACCTTAGGGATGACAATGTAAAGATACAAACACATACAGCACTTAGGCTGATTGATTCCTTCAGCAGGTGAAATACATGAGCATTTTATTTTCTTCCTCCTCCTCCAGTTTTTCAAGTGATACAGAACCTAATTTTGTGACCCTTAATATCTGTTGCATAAATTCATGTGGAAGTGCTCGTGTCATATTTGTGTGTGCGTGCATTTTCCACATACAGTTTAAAAGACATAGGTTAGGGTGAAAGGTACAGTCTTATATAATAAAGTTCCTGTACGGGAACTGTGCTAGCTTTCCTTATGCCTTTTCCTAGGATAAATACGAAGTTTATTGTACGCATTGTTCTGTCTCTGGAGGAGCGCAGCAAGATTTTAAAAGGTCATGTATTCGAAGAGTAGCTGTTATGCCCTCTAGCGCCCAGTGCAAGGGTTTGTCTTCATCGCAGAAGAATCTTCAATGCAAGCTCTGTCTTAGAGGAAATTTTTTAGAACTTTTGTCACCAATGATAATGAGTAAGGAAAAATGATACTGAGACTCATTAGTATATGATAAATCCTATTCGATATTAGTTTTCTGTGAGTATTTCAGAGAATACAGACACTCGGAGAGTAGTTCTTACCAGTGAGTACTGCGGATCTACATTGGAAAAGGACGGAAAAAGAGAAATTGAGCAGTAATATCCTACAGCAAATATCTTTGCATCTGTCTGTACTCCTATATGTGTCACAATAACACAGTTATTCCTACAGGTATTCTGTCAGGTAGTAAAGATAACAGTTGTTCTCATATCGATCTCTCTCCTTACAGCAGAAGAGTCGAGGGCCTTGTGCAACAGGAAGGAAGGAAGCAGGAGGACTGCATGACTAACAGCCTCTCACTGTGACCTGTTTTTCTTCTCAAGACGTCTGTCTGGTAGTGAGTAACAGAAATTGAAAACCGTAACCTCTGGGGTTAACACGTCTATTGTATCTCTAAATGAAAAGCAAACCATCAACAGGGATAGTGTGCTGGCAAACCTTATCACTTGTTTAGCTTGTTTTGGAAATTATGATTTTAAATATTTAGTACTACTAAAATAGTAAATTAAATATGTATTTAAGGTTTTTGCCTATTTGAAACTTAACTAGCTTCTGCTAGCAGTTTTTTGCCATGAAATAAGGGGACTTGTATATTCAAGGGCAAATTCTGGGTTACATAGATTTGTTACTTGTAAATTAGCAATCCCTTCTGCATTTTTTTGATTGAGAATTATGGCCTGAGATACTCCTTTAAACACAGGCTAGAATTTCAAATTAGATTACAGACTCAGTCCTTGTGTGTACAGCACAGATCTAGGATTTGCCTTCACATCTGAATAATGAGAATCTTTGCCAAGTGTGACTGTCATTCATTGCCTCATTTGTGATAGCAAAAGGTAATAAGGAACATCTGCATTCTTCCTCAACTTCTTGTGGAATTTTTAATGTAAATATAGGGTGGAACGAATATTACCTGCTATCTAAAGAGATAATAAATATGCAGTCTGATTTCCTGGGGAAGGCACTCTAAGGAGTATTTGAACTGAGAGTGGCAATGTGTTAGCTATGACATTAAAAAACATGAATACAGTTGAGCACAGTTTTCTAAGAATGTTCTCGAAAATATCCTGATATTCTGCATCTCTACCTGTTTGATTTTGAACACTAGCTCCAAGATGAATTTCAAAGTTGGTTTTTTTTTCTCAGGGGAGAGGCAGAGGAGGGAGAAAGTGAATTGTCTGTGCCTATAATTGTTCCTTTAGATGAAATAAAAATGTAGGAGACTTGTCTTTATAGTCATTACACTTCAAAGTTACTTTCTATACTAGATCTAAGATTTGTCCATTATGGAGAGAAAGTCATATATCAAGTTGACACTTTGTTTTTGTATACAAGTTGATGCTTTTTTAGATCCAAAACCTGAGGATGGAAAGTATCTCAGCTGCTGGCTGAAGTCTGTTGTGGTAGGGGATGAACGTAATTCCATAAAACTAATGAATTCTACTTGGGCATCAGCAGGTACATAAGCTGCTGCCTCTGATGAGTCCAGTGATGTATGACACAATGTGTTTCAGAAAGAACTAGCTTTAGATATTCTTTCCAAAGGGACTTTCGCAGGTTCCTCTTACATGCCAGAGTAGTTGTCTGAAGTATCTGCTGACAATTCCCTCTATGCAGCTGGAATCTACACAGGGAGAAAGCCAGCAAAATGAGAGGGAGCACCTACTTGCCCAGGGCAAGCCATGAGCTCACCTTGGCAAAGTTTGCTATGGAACATACCCATGAGAGTAACTTGTTTATCACTTCTGTGTTACTATTGTGTCTTCCACTGACATGGGATCAAGCTATAATATGGGATCAAGTACTGTATATAAACACATTATCCTGTGATCTGAGTGCCAAATATCAAGGTAAAAAAAGCCATGGAAGTAAAAAAGTTTTAAGACTCAGAGTCTCCTACTCAGGCTTCAGATGAACAACCTGACATTGGAAATAATGGGCAAGTCGGTGATGATTAGCTTCAAAGCAAATCCAGCTACTTAGCCAGTATCCAAAAGAACTGTGGCATAATTCTAGGGCGAGGCTTCTCTGAATTTCTGCCACACAAAGACTCTGTAAGGCTCCAACGGGAGCAAATAAACGTTCTGTTGTCTTTAGCATCCTGACACTAAATAATTCAGCAAATGAAGAGCAACAAAGGGAGGACGGTGCTTGCCTGGTCCAAGCCCAGAGGAGGGTGCTGGAGAGCCGAGAATGGCACCGTGAAACTACTAGGCTTTCTGGGGACAGGCTGAGCCGTACATCAGCCTCCTCAGTGTGTTTTCTTCTGTCTCCGTGAAGTTGCAAATAGGGAATTTGTAAAAGTGTTTTCTTGTCTTTGCCAGATACTTTATGTAGGTGGATGCTCATCCTACGTGTGTTGTCTTTCGAATTTATTTCATGACCCCTTTTTGTTGCTTCATTTCTGTGTAATTCTGCTGAGCAGCTGTTTTGCTACCTCCATTGTCCTTTCTTAAGCTATTTGATATGTCAAAGAATCTAGAGAGCTTGAGTTTCATGTATACATTTAACAGTATACTTATAGAATAGATATTGTTGCCATGGTATTTGATACAAGCTAAGAATAATAATTTATGTTTGATGATAGGCAAATTGATGTTTAGAGGCTAAAGGAAACTCAGCCTAAGATATAGCCATCTCCAATCTACCTATGTGCAAAATTCCAGCCCTTTAAACTCCTCTGCATCTGTTATACTTAAAAACAACCTGGAGCAAACTTTCTGACTTAGGATTTGCCCAGAAATGTTTCAGGTAATGATTGTGTAGTATGAAATGCAGTATGGTCACTGGAGCCAGGGCTGGGATCTCTGCACTGACAACACCAGCCATCAGGCTACAGCCTTGTAGTATGATATCAGCTGGTTCCTCAGCTCTGTTCTACAGGTTGAAGTCTCTTCAGCATAGAGGTACCCTTCCTTCCCCCCATCCTCACCCCCTGCTTTTCTGCAATATCATGGGCCTTGGTGGCTGAGGTGCACTGAAGCGTGAAACGTGTGATAAAATGCTCTCCAGGGAGGCAAGGTTTCAATTCCAGTCTTAATCATTGGGCTGTACCATAGGAAGGGGAAAATTTAAAAAATGACACATGCACACTCAGGAAAAGATATGTGCCAGCTTCTGGGTATGACAGCGGGAGGTGCTGGGTAGCTATTCACTTGGGATCTGCCAAAATGGTTGGGGAAGCAGATGATTCAAGATGTTTTCCTGATATTACTTGCTCTTGCACTACTGTTGCCTACTTGCAGGTAATCTGCTTTTCTGTGGCCCTGTAGCTCCCAAACCTGACTCCCCTTTGCCTTGATATCCATGTCAGCTCTTCTCTGTTAAATGCCCCAATGCAGGCTGTAGCCAGTGAAGGGGATGTCCTTGGGAGCAGCTGGGGTTCGGTTAGTTTCTCCCTGAAAAATAGCTGCTTGTACCCCAACCTCTCAGTCTCTGCCCTGACCAAGCACGGCCATGGACTCTGCTCATGCTTGAAGCAGGCCTGGGCAGTGGTGCTCATTGTTTCGATGCACTAAATATATGAATATATAATACAAGACTTTGCAGGACTGGAGCATTAATGTATCTGATAGCTACTCCCCCCAGCCTCCTTCCCCAGGACTGAAGTCATCGGAGGTGTGACAGGGTAATCTTAATAGGAATGTGACTGCTGCCCTGCATTTGCTTCCTCCCCATGCACAGAACAGAGAAAGGTATTCCCACAGAAGAGGTGCTATTGCAGTACATGTGAAGAACCTGGCTTGCTTAGCTGCTCTGTGAGGTGGAAAATTACAGTCCTACAGGCCAAACAATATGAGTTTTTGGCAAATGGCAGAGTGGAGGTACCTTAGGGTGATACAAATTACATATTCATACAAATTGTTTGCATCACAGAATAAACACTATGGTTTACTCTTTGAGAGTTCTGGTTTGAGAAATATTGATTAATTTTGTTGCTACAATGCGAACTAAAATCACCTCAGTGTGCACCATTATTTAGATTGCTTCTATGCTTGGTCTGCATGACGTAGTTGGCCAAGACTAATGTATGGTTCAGAGATATGTCCCATGCACTAAGTAGCATTAATTGCATCACTATATGCATATTTTTATCTTTCTTTTTTATATAGCTGTGGGATAACCCCATGTGTGACTGTACATCCTACACGAAAGGCAGAAGCAGAAACCAGCTTTTCTGCAGCACCATAACTAGTTGTGCAGATCCACCGTAACTGCAACAGCACCATCAGATCCACCGTAACTGCAACAGCACCATAACATTTTAGAATTACTTCCTTACTGTACATCTGTGCTGCTGGCTCCTTCCCCTCCCCCCTTTTTAATTTGCTACCTGCAATATTGCAAACCCCAAGAGCAATGAGTAGAGCTGAGAAATCCCCAAAACTCAGTTATCCACGCAGCTACTCAGCATAGCTCTTACAGCACTCAATGTGTGCATTGCTTACCCCATTGGTTTTTTTTTTTGACCTTTTCTGTGGCTTCTTGTCATTTAGCATTCTGCATCACACTACCTCACAAGTCCAAATCATTTGTTCTGGGATTAGTTACTGTGGTTCAGGGGCTCAACCTGAAGAGCAGAGTAGCAGCTGTTCCACTGCAGTCAAAGCTGACAACAAAACCCACAGTGGAAAATCAAAAGAAAGATGAGCTTCTATCGCTTTTCTTTCTTCTCTCCCTGCCAACTAAAACACTTAACCTAAAATATTCTCCATACATTTTTTGATAAAAAGACATCATGTTTTTTTTTTTATCTCTTGTAATTGCTCTGTCCTGTAACAGAATCCCTCACTCCTGCACTTTCACCTTGGAAAGACAGCATATCAAGATACATTTCAGTTTTTTCCCTCCTCTCTAATTACTGTAATGGAAGGAGAATTTTACCTGAAAAAGTGTGCATTAATGTCTGTGATAGTGAATACAATTATGGAGAATTGTTTTGGTTTAGAGGTAGAACAGTCTGAGAGATACATGCAGGACTGTGAAGAAAGAACACTTCATCTTCACCACTGGCAATCTCTTTGGCTGGGGTAAAGTTGTATAGACTCCTGTTTTACGCATTCATTCACTTAATATAAGTTAATTTATCTTGATTTTTGGATGCCTGTCTTGACAAAGATGGAAGGGTATGCACCAAAGGTATATACAATGCCTGTTCAAATGGATTTCTTAGAGACCCATTGGCAGCAGGCAGTTATTGAGAGCAAGCTCAGTTGGGCACCTAAAAATGAAAAGCTACTTTTGAAAAAAGGGCTTTATAGCGTTAGTGTTATGAAAATCCTGAATTACATGAATGCTTAGTTCAAAAGGTAAGCTAGAGCCCAAGTTGAGTCTTCCAGAAGAGTAAGAGGAGGAAGAGCAGCCAAACATCCACAACTGTTTCCCACTCAACCTTCACACCTGATTTCCCTCTGCCTCAGCTGTTTGCAGGAGAGACACCACCTCTTTTGTGCCTCCTCTGCTGCTGCCGTCACTCTGAGGAATCACAGTCCACCTACAGTAAATGAAGACTGACAGCGTCATGTCCCACTGTGTGAGTAGGGCCCAAGGGTGACGAACCTTGAATGCTACCTGCTCAAGGATAACTTTGCTGTGAGTGAGCAATTCTGTGTTGCTTCACAGAAGAGCTGTAAATTATGGTGATGGTTTTGAATTGATCTTAGGAGGTCTTGCTGCCACACAATACAGTGATCTCTTGATCTGAGGTGTTTTGGGTTTTTTTAATTGTAAGAAATGATGTTAAAAAAATAAGCATCAATAGAAAGATAAGAGAAATAGGAACAGGAACATGTGTGTGTTTCTGGTCTGTGTAATTATGTCATAGAATTGAGTTAAAAAAAAAAGGTAATAGAAAACCAATTTCCTCCTTTTTTTTTCATCTACCAAAACCTTTGACCGAGATGTCAATGCCGCTTTCCTTCAAACATCCACATTTCCTGGCAAGACTTGTTACTTTATCTGTATCAGTACAGGAAGACCTGCATAGTATTGAGTACCTAACACTCTGGAGTACAGGTGACACTTAGATTCCTCTGGGCATTGCTCTAAAGGACAAATACCGAACTGCTTGCACAGCCTCTAAAGATGTCAGTGGTTCTGCTGCAGAGACATTTAGTCAAACCATTCTCCCCAGTTATATGTCCCAAAGTATAGCATTGTTTTCAGGCTTTCTGAAAACATGCCAGGTTTTTGCTGGTGCAAGACCTGGGGTAAGGCTGTGTGATTATATTGCCTGCAGTGTTCACTAACTAATAGTTTCATCCTTTGTGATGTAGTGACTCATTTCTTTCTGAGCCAGCTTTTAGAGTAGGTAATGCTCTAAGAGTCTTCTTATGGTTTCTGATGTGGGTTGATACTTGACTTGCTGCTGCCAGTGTCCTCTCTTCATTACATTGCTTTTGGAAAGCATTGTTCTGTGAGATGAATTTCAATCTCATTTTGTTTGCCATACCCAACATCCTTGCTTGACTTGCCATCTTGGAGCAGTGTCAAACATAAAATTATTCTTACATTATGTTGAAAGGTCTCTGGAGAAGAACTACATCTTAATTGTTCTTTGTGTATTCTATAGCATTGATTATTTGCTTTCCCACTTCTACAGTACAGTTTTATTTTGGAAAACTGCCCACTTACAATTACATGCTAGGATTCATATAAAAGATTATGAAAATACCATTTATATGTGCGAAACAGATGTGAGAATACATTTGTCTGTGTCTCCAAGATCTGCCTATGCAGCAATCACCTTGCTGACATTTTATTTTTTGTGTCTATGTCATCATCATCATCATCACCATCACTCAGCGTCACTTACTGTTCACCTTCCCCTAAACCCCATGGAGAGTTCTTCTTGAGTTGGGAAGGAAATGGCAGTGGTCTAGTCAGATGTCAAATGCACATCACTTTTTCCTTTCCCACAGCAGAACTTGCAGGTGATGGCTGTGTAGAATAGTTTAGCTTGAAGGTATATTACACAACATACCTAACCCCTCCACACTAGGGGATAGATACATGCTTTATGTAAAGGGGAAGATGACTCAGAGTCAGCAGCATCTAAGAGAAATCATGACAGTTGTAGTGGTGCTGCCACGTGTGAGATATGCTACTCAGGAAGGTTTCTTCTGGCTTCTCTCAGAGTTAAACATATGCAGAGCCAAGGGTTGAGCAGCAGCATACATGAGTTTGGGCTTTGAAGACTAACTTTGTCCCCAGATCCCAACGTTGCACAGTATCACGTGCCAAATCTTAATAATTTTGATTCTTCAGTAAAGAGCGTGGGTTTGTGTAGAGAAATGATTGCATATAAGTGATTTCATGCATCTGTGAAAGAAGAAAGAAAGCGAGCCTTTATTTACCTGTGAAAGTGATATTCCAAATACCATTGCTGCCTTAAGAGATAGTACAGGACTAGCAGGAAAACAGCGGTAGGCATGAAAACCAAGTCTTCAGTAAGACCTAGAATCAAAACTAAGTAACTTGAATGAAACTAAGACTGTGAGTCTTAGATGTAAATCTTCACTATTGATAATAAATGAAATTATTGTTTTGTCAACAGAAGGGTTCACCCTGACTTGCCCGTGAATCTTTACTTATTCTTAACATAATTAAAGTACAAGGTTTAAGCAGTGAGGTGAGTTACTTCCCGTAACATCAGCTTTTGGTGTTTAATAGCCTGTGTTTGTTAAACCAACATACCTATTTCAAGATACTGTTTCTGTCACAGAAAAAAATCTTTAATTTTACTGGCAGTTTATTCAGTGTCAGAAGTTCTCATAGAATATAAAAGATCCTAGATTTGTGTTAATAAAAATAGCCATTCAACTCTAAAAAAGGAAGCCAAAAGATTTTTATTACAGTTTTTTATGAAGTTATAGTTCAGTATCTGTATTCCAAAACTGTTTGGTGGAAATGAAACCATATTCACAAAAAAGTCTCACATCTGTATCACATCTTTCTAGTTGGAAAGATGGAGGGATGAGCTGGTAATCTTGGGATTTCAACCTCCACTGTCAGTAAATCTAACATGAACCTAGTGACAGAATTTCAGGTGATGTACCTCACCAGTGGCTGACTCTGTTGGATTTAATCCCTGGGGTGATATTCAGAGTCCTAGTAGGAGTCTGCATTACAAAACAAACAACCCTAAGGCATTTTACAATCTCTGTCAGTCATTGCTTTTATGTGGGAGCCATTGCAACTTATTTGTGTAGTGTCTTTTCCATGTAAATACTAGGGGGAAAAAAACCTACAGCAAAAAGACTTTCAAAGTACCCATCTTAATACTGAACCCCATGAATATGAAAATCCTATGCAGTGAATTGATTGCATCAGACTACAGCCTGATACTGTAGTTACACATTTTACAATGCTGGCCTGCAAAAGCCCTCAGAGGAAGACTTTCTGAAAAAGGAGAAGTTGTTTAAAAGCCCCCTGTGTTTCCTTCCTTCCTCTGTTGGGCTGCTGTAGCGGTATCTAAGTCCTGCTGCATAGTTTAGGATTTGTTTGAGTTTATTTTTGCCTTGCTGAGGATTACAGTGAAGGACTCTGAAGAGAAGAGACTTTGAGCTTGCTCTGTATCTAGTGCAACAAAAATAGTGGAGGCTGTGTGAAAGGGCTACAAAGGGACAGATGCTGAGGAGTCTAGTAGTTATGTGGAGGCCGCTCCCAGTGTAATAGTAGGATGGTATATTAGCACGTGCATTGCACAAGCTTTTGAAAAGGAAGTTGTGAGAGAAAGCAAAGGGACCACATACATAATGAAACTAAATTATGAGTAATGAAAGTACCACCTAGCCCATGGGCCTCCCTTTCTCTAGGAGCTGTTTGAGCCTTCATTTCCTTGTATCTGTTATCTGCAACTGGACGTTGTTTCATTTCCATGCCTGTTGAAAAAAACTTTTCCCTTATTGGTGGCTCAGAATTTTTTCCATGTGAGTAGTGCCACCGCATTCACTGTGATGACTTACTGAGGCAACATGTCAGCCAAACTTGTGCCAGCACTTGCCCAAAGATGTCAAGTGTGGGTGGAAGCAGATAAAGAAGTTAAAATTGGGAGATGAGATATGGCAGAGATTAGGAGAGACTTCAGATGCTCTTGGGATAACAGAATAATTGTGGGAGCAACTGCTGATGTTACCTGATAATTGCTGTCTTTCTGAGGACACCCATCCTTTCATCAGTAGCCAGTCTTGCTTTCCAGGGCTTTGACAAAGACAAAATTTGGACACTTGAATGTCTATCTTGTGACTTCTGGACTTACGCATACTGTTTTTTCCTTTAATTCTTCAGAAGCTGAGTGAAGCTATACATTTTTCATTTTGCTCCTCTTATATTCCCTACAGGTGATCCCCAGGGCCAGCATGGTCCCAGTAATGGGATTCTGTGTCAGCATTTCTAACCAGTAACCAATTGCTCAGATTTGCATTGTGATTTTGTGGTTTATTTCTAAGAAAATACCAAAAGCTATATTTTTGCTTGAGAAATGTGAAATGCTACATTATGCTGTCTGCATCAAATTTACCACCTTCTTGTTATCATATTGATTTAGAAGAGCTTTACATGAAGATGGAGGTATTTCCTGGTAAAGAAGTGTCTTGAGTTTACTGATGAGTGTAAAGTCTGGTCGGCTTGAAACATGAGTAGTTCAGGGTTAAAATAACCAAGTTCTGAGAAGAAAGGGGGAAAGCTAAAAAGCTTGACTGCTAAGAAATTAATCTGTGGTTTGAAGGAATTCTAGATGTGTGGAAGGGAATAAAGCATGGGATGAAGTCTAAAATATAATTCCAGTAATTTATTTTGAAACAAAAGTAATATAAAACTGTATTGAAAAGCCAACATATCCATTTATTGAGATCCAGCCCTATCTTCTAGCAAATTTGCTAACTAGCCTTTTAAAAAATTAAACCAGTATGATTTTCGCTCTTCTCAGTCTTATTTCAGTTCAACTTACTTGTGACTGTTACTAGGACAAAGTCTGCTAAAGATGTTTTGCATGAGGTTATAATGTATCCAATAGTTTGATGCAGATACCACATTTAAAACATAAAAAGCCTTGAGCTGAAATCAGGGCATCTCTACTGGTTCTGTAACTTTTCATCTTCCCAGTCTGCTTGGTGGAATTCCAGATGCCTTCTACAGAGAGGGTTTTTCCTCTGTCTAGAACTATAGCTCTCCAGGTTTTATTTGCAGGGCTTACGTAATTCCTTTTCTAAGCAGTTCCTTTTCCTCTCTCCCATTATAAGACAAATTAATTTCAAGGATACCACTTGGGAACCTCAATAACTGAATTTCCATTGGTTTTCAAGGTATTGAAAATGTACTAGGAGGTCAATTAGTTGTGTCAATTTAGGAGTTGCCTGGAAAATTTGGAAGTAATCATTTCACATTTTTGTAGTTCCATTCATTATTAGAGAATGAAAGGTTTGCCAGGTATAAAGTAGGGTGACAAATTATATTTAGTGTGCTCAATAATGGTATCCAACCACCTGGAGAAGAAAGTTATGAATGAAATCTTAATGCAATTTTGATTTTATTTCAAGTTGATTTCAATTAGCTTTTGATCCAGTCAAAATCTGTGCTATTGGGACTCCATCACTGATGGTTTGAATTTGACCACTGCACTTACTTTTACATCCTTACATTTGCCAAAACTAACAGGAGATCCCTGATGTGTTTTCTTCCTACACAGTAGCACAGTGTTGTCAGTTTTTTTCGTCTCATCCCTGGAGAAGTTCAAGGCCAAGTTGAATGGAACTTTGGATGGTCTGGTCTAGTGGGACATGTCCCTGTCCATGGCAGGGGGGTTGGGACTGGTGATCTTTAAGATCCCTTCCAATCCAAACTATTCTGTGATTCTATGATTCTATGATTGCCCCTGAAGGAAGGTTGACTCAGAGACAAGAGTTCTCCTGTGCAGGTCCCAGTGTTGCATTTGTGTCTTGGCTTGTTTGACCTATCCCACCCAGATATCAACAAAGTCCAAGGCTGTGATATGGAATATTTATGAACAGTTAGCTTCACTGTGAAATGTACTCTCAAGCAAGAGGAACGTATTCTACCAACATTATCTGGCAGCCCGCAGCACCCACATCCTCTGCAAGTGAGAGGCCGTAGGCAATGAGGATGATAAAGTTGTTGTTGCGCATTCTCTGAAATTACAGGTCAAGAAGAGGTTATTAATGACAGAAAGCTCCTAAATGTTACCATTCAGTCTTCATTGCAGGGGAACCCCTCTGCCTCCACTCTGGTCCCTCTTTTTGAATAATACATAAAACGTTGTGAACAAAATTTCATGTCTGTTTTATGGTATACGAATGATTCAACTAGCATGGTGTTTGATATAATTACTCACTGTACTCTTGTGAAAAATAAATTGTTCTTGCATTAGACTGAGCACACAGATGATTGCAAGTTTCCCAGCACTGTTCAGAGGGAGTATATGGCAAAAGAGAAACAAATAGCTTTGGATATCTTGCAAGTGCCATGGATTTGGGATAATCTTTATACCAGTTTGTGATTTCTTCCATGTTTCTAGTGAAAGGTAATGAGAAGATAGAAAAATGCATTTTTGCAAAAAAAGTCAAAAAGCAAGTATGATGCTGACTTGGCAGCAAAAAAATAGATGTGGCCCTGCTGTGGAAGGTTTTCTTTTGCTTCCATGAACTATGAGGAATCTACTTGTACTGATTAGTGTGTAGAAATTGTATGGTGCGTCTTTAAAGCTGCTATTGTCTGTGTATTTCCCTGTCTGAAATGGTTTGAGAATCACTGCAGCCCTGCTACAACAAGTAGATAGACTGATTTTTTTCTATTAATAGTAAATGATTTGTGTGTACCCTAGAGTGCATCTTCCTTTAGAAGACGTTTGGCATGAACATGAGGAAAGGCACACCATGCAGATATCACAGAGGTTTTGGAAAATGGTGAGGTGCTTAGTACCTTCATCTGTGTCTGGTAGTTAGTAATTCCCTTCAGTACTTCTGGGGAACAAGAGAATGCATGTTCAATGATATCTGAAATGAGACTAATTTTGGTTGGAAAAGGCTGTGACTTCCCCACAGACATTTTTCCTGCTGGTAGTTTCTGGGACTTTCCCTTCCTGGAAAGTTGTTCTCTGTGGCTTGCAGCTTATGGCATGCTTTCTCTCCAGGGCCCATCTGGCACTTTCAGGAGCTGAGCCAGCTTTCTGCTTCATCTCACTACTCCCACTCAGAAAAGTTTTCAGAGCAGAGAAGAGCTGCAGAGAGTCCCCTTTCTTAACCTAGCACACCACTGCAGAGATTTCCTGTTCTTCAGGTGTAGGTACAGATGCTTTGGACGGCCCAGTGGACAGGTCCAGTGTGGCCGCCAAGAGAAGGGGGGAAGGTGGCTATTTCTCCTGTTGGCCCCAATTGCAAGGTGTCAGCCATCCACGTGCAGGTGCTTGTGTCCATTTTTGCACTTTTGTTCAAGTGATAAGAATACTGGTTGACTCTCTTTGGTTGCCAGACAGTTATTTGTTTCCCAGAGTAAGCAACATATTGTGGATGGTGAAAGTAAAGTCCACCTGACTGAAGTCTATAAATAAATCCTTGCTTGTGGCTAACAACTTGCAGATCCTTTCTCAATAAAATCATTAACGGAAATGGAGGGGTCTGGGAATTTTTCCTAAGAACAGAGTGAGTTGTAGAGAGAGAAGCAGAGGTGGGGATGTCAGAGAGAAATCTGAGCCAAATCTGTAAGGGGTTTTGGTGTGAGGGCACTAGACTAGAAGCAGCTGCTGTTTTCACTGAAAACTGTGTTACACTTGGTGGAAGGTATTTGAAGTTATAATGTAAGCATATTTTATTAAAATCATGCAAGATTTACTCTTGTTATGGCCTATACTCCCCAGACTTGCTACCTAGCAGATCAAATAAACTATGTACTAAAGATCAGTGCGGTGACAATAGCCTCAAACTCTGTATCAGGCTAGCAAAAAGGTACATTCTAATGACTGACTTGCTTGAAGAGCTTGACTTGGATCATTCAGTGAGGTAAAACAAATTATGGCCATTTGGCAGAATTTCAACCTAGATCTGGGATAATTTCACTGAGATTCTGGATGCATTCAAATCCACAATGGAGCAAGACTCCAGCATAGGGACTTCAGCAGATTACAACTGGTTCCTGTATGACCAACTTAGTGGCTTACTATGATGGGATAACTGCAGCAGTTGACATGGGTAAACTGGCAGATGTGATCAATCTGGACTGAGGTAAAAAAAATTATGGCCATTTGGCAGAATTTCAACCTAAATCTGGGATAATTTCACTGAGATTCCGGACGCATTCAAATCCACAATGGAGCAAGACTCCAGCACAGGGACTTCAGCAGATTACAATTGGTTCCTGTTTGACCAACTTAGTGGCTTTCTATGATGGGGTAATCGCAGCAGTTGACATGGGTAAACAGGCAGATGTGATCAATCTGGATTTCTGTAAAGCCTTTGACATGGTCCCCCCCAACATCCTCCTCTCTAAATTGGAGGTATTTGGACTCAATGGGTGGACGGTACAGTGGATAAGAAACTGTTTGGATGGTCGTATTCAGAGAGTAGTGGTCAATGGCTTGAAGTCCACATGGAGATCTGTGGTGTCCCTCAGGGGTCTATACTGGGACTGGTGCTGTTTAATGTCTTCATCAATTATATTGACAGCAAGATTGAGTGCATCCTCAGCAGGTTTGCAGATGACACCAAGCTGAGTGGTGTAGTTGCCACAGTGGAAGGATGGATGTCATCCAGAGGGACCTGGACAGGCTGGAAAAGTGGGCCTGTGAGAACCTCAGAAGGTTCAACAAGGCCGAGTGCAAAGTCCTGCATCTGGGTCAGGGCAATCCCCATTTTCAGTACATGATGATGGGTGATGTGATCGAGAGCAGCCCTGTAGAGAAGGACTTGGAGGTGCTGGTTAATGGGAAGCTTGACATGAGCCAGCAATGTGCTCTCACAGCCCAAGCAGCCAACTGTATTCTGGGCTGCATCAAAAGGAGCGTGGCCAGCAAGTCCAGGGAGGTGATTCTGCCTCTCTGTTGCTCCCTTGTGAGACCTCATCTGGAGTACTGTGTCCAGTTCTGGAATCCTCAGTATAAGAAGGATATGGAGCTATTGGAATGGGTTGCTGTTGGAGGGCTATAAAGATGATCTGAGGGCTGGAGTACGTTCTATATGAGGACGGACTGAGAGAGTTGGAGTTGTTCAGCCTGGAGAAAAGAAGGCTACAAGGAGACATTATAGTGATCTTCCAGTACCTGAAATGAGCCTACAAGAAAGCTGGAGAGGGACTATTCATAAAGGCTTATGGTGATAGGATGAGGGGCAACAGGTATAAACTGGAGAGGGGCAGATTTAGGTTAGACATTAGGAAGAATTTCTTCACCATGAAAGTAGTGAGGCACTGGAAGAGTTTGCCCAGGGATGTTGTGGCTGCTCCATCCCTGGAGGTGTTTAAGGCCAGGCTGGATGGGTCCTTGGGTAACTTCATCTAGTGGGTTGGCCCTGCCCATGGCAGGGGTGGGTGGAACTGGATGGTCTTTAAGGTCCCTTTCAACCCTAACCATTCTACGATTCTATGATAAGGCTTGGCATGAATACCTGTGCATTAATGTGCTGCCTACTACAAATAAGAGTCATACGCCTTTCAAATGGATCTAAATATTTCATTATATTGTTTATTCACTGCTTATTTCATCAAACTGAAGAGAAAGAGAGCTTAATATTCTTTGAAAGATTAAATCTGGACTCAAATTCTCCAGGCAATTCTGCTGTGAGTAAAGTCAGGTCCAATATATAGCAGAAATTAATTTTACTGTTTATTGTCTTTTTTTTTTTTAAAAAAAGGTTTATTAGTGCAAAATAACTCTATTTTACTCTGAACAGCTTTTTTTTCCTTGCAGGATTTTTGGTTACAGGATTGATTAAAGTTCATTTTTTTATTTGATAATGAAGCTGCTATCAAACTATCTATGCATAAGAGAGATTATTAGAGTTGAGATTCTTGGTCTTCTTAACTTAATTTATTCCATTTTCTTCACATAAAAGTTGTTCCCTGATTTAGATTATGACAAGATATACTGACAGACACCCACAGGAAACTATTAATACAGACTTTTATTCCCTATGGCTCTTCCTCGCTCTTGCCTTCTTAAATTAGGAGGAGAAAGTAATAACTTAGCATGAATTAGTATCTGTGGCGTAAGGATCTAGTAGAAGATTTTATCTCAAGATGTAGTGTAGAGACAAGGAAGGAAGTGGGATATCAAGTGAGAAGCTCCAGGATCTGATTCAGTTACAAGTCCAGATATGAATTTCAGTGTTGGATAGAATATTCATTTCACGACTAACACAAGAAAAAAGGCAGAACTCGAATTTTGGGTGAAAGAATTCACACTGTGTTCAGTGTATTCACTGAAATGCAGCTACAAAACTCACCCTTCAAAGCAATGATCAGAAGAAAGGAATTTTGTTGCACTGCTTCAGTATAAACAAAAGATGTCACTATCAGACAAAAAAGCTTTGAGCTACTTAAAGATTGTTCTGAAACTATCATTACGATATAATAATGATGATTATTTTTAGGTTCTTTTTTTGTACAAATGGAAACCACTGAAGACAGTCTGTGAAACTACTTTATCTGAAAAAAACCCCAAATTCTGACTTACAAAGCTCCTTTTTAGATAGGAATGTTTATAGAAATGCTTCCAAGTTCCTGTAAATGCCCCCACGTTTCACACATCGTATCATGTGAAGACGTTCTTGACCCTGAAAAGGTGTGGATGAATCATTAAACCAAAATGAAAGAAGAAGAATACGGAGAATAGAAAGTTTGTGAATAGTAAAGACAGAACATAACATAGAGTAGAACAAAAGGGTAAGTTTCAAAGCAGTAGATACTAGAGAAAAAAATAACACCAAGGGAAGAGGTTATCTCCTGCAGTCGTTCATGTTTTGGTGGTGTTAAACTAAATGCAGTAAAACAATGTCTGGTACAGGATGGGCCTCAATTTTCACAATCTCATTGAAGTCAAATTACTCTTGCCTCTTCTGGAATTGAATTCATGCATTGTAATCAGGCTAATCAGTAAGACAGCATTTTCATGTCCTTAACAACAACACTGCCTCTGGAAATACAGCGAGACTCCTTCCAAGTTCAGTTGGATTGACCTATCCTGCCCTTTTTTCTTACTTACCTCCTCCTGAGACATCCTGGATTGGATCTGAAAATTGCTACCTGGGACAACTTTCTCTCTTCCAGCTTTTCTGAGAGTTTCAGCTTTTCTTTCTGCTTCTCAGGTGTGATGTAGCAGAAAGTGGTCCTCAGGTTTTCATCAGTCTTTATTTATGCAGGCTATTTTCCCAAGACCAGTATTTGGAAGAAATGTCTTGTCTTCATGCATGATACTCTTTATCCCTTCTTTCACTTCATTCAAGGCATCCTCTGCTAGATTATCAGTATTCTCATACATATTTTTCAATATTTGCTTACTGTTTTTGTTTTCTGAAGTGTGAGCTCAAGATTCAGACAGGAGGTAGATCAAGGGAAGAAACTCGTTTTCTCTCTGTTGGTCTCTTGGGGAATCTTTTCAATGGCTGGCACAACTGGAGAGTTGCATTCATTTTTCTGAGTCCGGTTTTCTTTGGGGAACTTCCCCATTTACGGGGAAATCCACATTCAGCCACAGCTGGGGGAGTCCCAGGCAGCTGGACAAGAGGAGAGAGGGGTGTACAGGACCTAGAAATTGCTTCAGAGAAGCAAAGGCATCTGTGTAGACAATCTTTAGTGCACACTGCTAGATATAACTGGACTTTGAAGACTTGTAGACTTGAGAACTAGACCTAATATTTTCCATGATGAAACAAGCTGGCCACCTTGGTCCCACTTCTTGGAAAAAACAAGTTTAGAAAGCTGATGAAAGGAAGTTATGGAAAGTGATGGAATTTTTGTCTGATAAAGCACTGGGGAAAAGCTGAAAAGACATGTTGGCATTTAGCTGGATGAAAGAAGAACAGGAGAGGCCTTTGATGTTTCAAGAATTAAAAATAAAGCTTACTAGTTGGGATGCAGAAATTCTGTCTACCACATCAGGTTATAAGCTGGTCAGAGATATACAGGGACGATATGTATTACATGGCAGGTAGAGTGCAACAGGAAGCAGGCTGTGTACCTCAGCTGCTTGTGAACGTGTCTAGAAATTGAACACATTCTTTCAATATTCATTTTCAGATTCACTTTTGGTTACTGGCATTATGCCATTGATCTAACATATCACAGGGGCAAGATAACTGTGGGCATCATCCTACGCTGTGTTTAGGATGAGAATTCATATACCTATTTGCTTCCATTTAAGTAGTTGGTTCTGTGAGAACAAGTCAGCAAAAGAAGTCTTTTTGAACCTTAGTTTAGAATCTATCCAAACCAATGGAAGCTTTTCTATTTCTTTCACAGGATCTTTAGACTGTGTTTTAATTTTCTAGTGGAATGACAATGAAAATGCTAGTGGTTTGATCTTACTAAAAATGGGCCAGAAAGAGTACAGTCCTGTTTTTATCCCGTCTTATGAAAACTCTAAGACAGGTGACAGCAGAAGATGTATTAAAAATATTCAGGTGTTGATAAAAATATTGGTCAGGTTTGGACCTCAGAAGAATTTCACTGGAAGGTGAAAAACGCAGGTTTCTTTTCTTTTCCATACCTTGGCATCTCTTCAAACAAAGTACATATATCACTTGGTGAAGTGTAATGTTCCGATTATTATAGCATGCCACACAGCACATAATGAGAATAGTATTCTGCTTACAAATATGTCAGCCTCTGGACTGGACACACTCCTGGGTGAAAAAATGGTTGGATGTCTGGGCCCAAAGAGTTGTGGCAAATGGAGTTAACTCCAGCTGGAGGCTGGTCACAAGTGTTGTCCCCAGGGCTCAGTGCTGGGTCCAGCCCTGTTCAATGTCTTTATCAATCACCTGGATGAGGGGATCAACTGCACCCTAAGTAAGTCTGCAGATGACACTAAGCTGGGTGGAAGCGTGGACCTGTTGGAGTGCAGGGAGGCTCTTCAAAGGGATCTAAACAGGCTGAACTGCTGGGCTGAGACCACGGGATGAGGTTTAACACGGCCAAATGCCACGTCCTGCACTTGGGGCACAGTAACCCTGTGCAGTGCTACAGACTAGGAGAAGTCTGTCTAGAAAGCTGCCCAGAGGAGAAAGACCCAGGGGTGTTGGTTGACATTGACTGAACGTGAGCCAGCAGTGTGCCCAGGTGGCCAAGAAGACATCTTGGCTTGTATCAGAAACGGTGTGACCAGCAGGTCGAGGGAGGTCATTCTCCCTCTGTACTTGGCACTGCTGAGACCACAGCTCGAATCCTGTGTTCAGCTCTGGGCCCCTCACCCCCTCACGCAAGAAGGATGTTGAGGCTCTGGAGTGTGTCCAGAGAAGAGCAACAAAGCTGGTGAAGGGGCTGGAGAACAGGCCTTATGAGGAATGGCTGAGAGAGCTGGGGTTGTTTAGCCTGGAGAAGAGGAGGCTGAGAGGAGACCTTAATGCTCTCTACAATTACCTGAGAGGAGGTTGTGGAAAGGAGGGAGCTGGCCTCTTCTCCCAAGTGATAGGGGACAAGACAAGAGGGAATGGCCTAAAGCTCCACCCAGAGAAGTTCAGGCTGGACATCAGAAAAACATATTTCACGGAAAGGATCATTGGGCACTGGAACAGGATTTCCAGTGAGGTGATTGAGTCACCATCCCTGGAGGTGTTTAAAGGATGGATGGATGGATGGGTGGATGGATGGATGGATGGATGGATAAGCTAGCTACTCATGGGCATGGTTTAGTGGTTGATGGGAATAGTTGGGCTCGATGATCCTGGAGGTCTTTTCCAACTGAGTGATTCTGTGAGAGCAAACTGATTAATTTAAAATCAGGAAGAAATCTAAAAGTCAAATTACTTCTGCTTCTTAAGAATTTTGTATCATGTGTAAAATTTGTATGTCTTAAGTTATTCCTGTCATTGCCAACTTTTCCCAATGTGTTCCTATGTTACTCTGTATAGTAAGTGGTTACATGACATATTTATAGATGTTGTTTGGTTGCCACCTCACATTTTTATTTTCCGGAAATTTTAGGATGTTCCTCCATAGCTCTTCTTTCCAATGATCCATTTGTAAAATCTTTTATATATAGAATCTGGACTGGTTAAATGAATCTCTGTATGTAGGAAGCCTTTTTTTTTCCACTCATGCAACAGCATTACCACCTCACTTGGCACACATGTCATGTTCTAGTAGTGGCACACATTGACATAACTCTGCAATGCACAGGATGCTGATTTATAAAAAAACATTTTTAAAAAGTCTGCTCAGATGTAAGTGTTAGGGAGTTCATCCAAGTTCTTTGTTTGTACGGTGTTTATTTATTTCTTATTGATTTCCGAGGGTGTCCAGACTGAAATTACATATTGTGATGTTGTGCCTGAAAATAGAGTAACACTCATTCGCAGTAGGCTTTGTGCAACAATTTGCCATTGCAGAGGAGTCTTTGCAGTATACTTATTTCACTTGACTGTGGTGGAATAAGGAAACTACTGATGCATCTAATCTAGTAAATTAGTAAGATTAAAATGTACAAATTGGTATACAAATCTCTGAATTATACAAGCAGTCACTAACTTCAGCCAGGATACTTTAGAAGCAAATTTTAATTGGAAAATGTGTAATGTACAGAAGTGTTGTATTGTTTGGGAATACTGTTGGGTACCACAGCATTAATACAAGGACAATATATTATTTATTAATTTGCTTATTAATTTGCATACATTTCCATTAAAAGTAGATTTTTTTGCTTGGGTATTGCAAACCCCATTGCTATCAAGGTGGGTCTCTGCTCTTAGAGCTTTTAACCTAAAAGTAACTCAAAAAGAAAACAGAGGAACACATTCTGGTAAGGAAGGATGGAACTTGAATCGATCTCACTATAGCATAATTTTTTAGGACTCACAACAAAGAGCATTTCAAAGGGAAATGCACATAAATAGGATAGAACAAAATACAAAGGTGTGCTTCTCAAAATTTGACAGGTGGCTGTATCACAAACTATTCTGAAGGACCCTCTCCTTCTCAATATTTCAATAGCAAACAAGACAGTAAGTAGACTACAACTAGACTGTGACAGGTCCTGCAAACAGGAGACTAGTAGGGTTAAACATGATATGATAGAAAAGCAAGAGGAGAGATGTTTTAGTATATTGTAAGAAAGGAGATTAAAAATGTCAGGGCAGAAAGTTAGTCTTTGCTGAAACATTTGCATGGTGCAAGACTGTTGCCAAAGCTAGGAAAAGAAATTACTGGGGGAGAATGATTAATCATAGTAAGCTTACACTGGTGATTACACCTCTACAGCAAGTTGTCAGAAAGACAGGATGAGATGTTAGCTTGGCTAAAATGATTCATGCCTAGAGTGGAAATGTGGATTTGTAAGTGATGAGCAGAAAGTTGTTAAGAACTGGGGGAGTGATTATTTAGAGATATGGGGCAGAAGAAAAGGAACTAGACCCAGGGTTTGACAGAAGAACACCTTGTATACTTTGGAGCACTGGAGTAGAATGAAGATACCTTCAAACAGCTTTGAGGAGGAGGATTAGGAGAAAATGGAGACCCTGAATCAAAGAGTATAAAATTTTCAGATATTATGTTGTAGTTGTGTCAAGAATGGCTAGCAGATCAAGAATTGGAAGCCTGCAGTGCTAGAACTGTAAGCTTCAGTTAAGAAGTCACTATAGACTGTGGTGATATGAGTTTAGTTGAATTCAATTCCCAGGAACTGAATTGGAGAATGCCTAAGACATAATTAAATAAACAACTCTCGACAGTGTATGTAGGTGCCATGATCAACAATCTTGGAGTATATGGAATCAGCAGTTAGGTTTACTTGATAAGTTAGATCACATTGCTGAATAATTCTAAAGGAAATATCTCTTCCATGGTCCAAAGGAAAAGGCATGTAAACAATAAAATTAAGTAGCTAGTTCAGTAAAAAAACCTCAAACCATAAACCTCTGCGTTGCAGTGCAAACTAGTTGAAACTGGTTGAAGTAAATGATGAAAAAGGTCAAAAAATAACACAGATTCTGGAAATTAACAACTAGAAATAATTCCTTTATTTGAGAAAAATACATTTTTAAATCAACAGGAAGAGCTACGTCAATATTGAATTGATTTTGAAGAGACAAATATGCTCATATTTATATAAATTTCTTGTATGTAAATATTGACAATAATTTCAGGCATTTTGCCTTATTTATAAAAACTATATTAACCTTCTCCCTAATGAATCTTATTTCAACAGAGATGAGAGAGAAAAAAAGCTGTTGAAGTTGCACACTTAAGGATTCTAATAAAAGTTATATGTGTTTAGAGGGGAAACACAGACAGAAAAAAAGGTCAAGAAAAAGGGAAAGGGAATGATTCAAGAGCATGCAAAAAATACCAGAAGCTGGAATGGGGAAGGATCGTGATGGCAAGAGAAGATATTAAATGAGGAGAGCAGATAAAAACTTCAGCTTGTGAGGTGAGAGAGAGGAGAAAGCTAAAGAAAAGGGATGAGTAACTAAAAGCATGCTAAAGTGAGGAGGCAAATCACAGTATATTTAATCAGCTATCGCTTGAAAGAAATTGATGGCTTCTGGGAGGATTTAGTATGTACTCTGTAACATCCTTAAAGTTCTCAACCAGAAAGGAGACCCATTCTGTTAGGCACTAAGTTCCTGCAAGGACTCATCTTAACACTTTTATCCCACTGATCTTTTTTTAGTTAAATCAACCTCTTCCCACAAGTATCTTCTTTCTGATCATAAATTCTAGCTCTCAGTTTACATTTTACTTTTCCTTTTATGAGTATTATTTTTTTCACCTGAGAAAGACAGCTAAAAAAGTTTACTTTGTTCTGGATTATTGATTCACTTTCCAACTCTTCCTTTATGGACCAGCCCTCTTATATTAGAAAGTTCTTTCGCTGATCATTACTGGGATGAGTGACCTTTCTCCACAGAAACACAGTGAAGCTATCTTTCATCTTTTCTTTCTAAAACAGCATCAAGAAACTTCTGTCGGTATGGGTTCAGCCTGATTTAGCCTGTAAATTTTGCCTCCACAGCCTGTGGTAGAAGATGAGTTTTTTTCTTCCCTATTCAGACTAAAAGCCTTTTGGAAATCACAGGAAGATTTGTTTGAATATGGTCTGTATCTCAGATACAGAAGTAACATTTTCACAGAATCACAGAATCACAGAATCACAGAACAACCAGGTTAGAAGGGACCCATCGGATCTTCTAGTCCAACCATTCCTATCTAACACTAAACCAAGTCCCTCAAGACCTCATCCACCCATGTCTTAAACACCTCCAGGGAAGGGAAATCAACCACCTCCCTGGGCAGCCTATTCCAATGCCCAATGACCCTTTCTGTGAAAAACCTCCTCCTAATCTCCAGCCTAAATCTCCCCTGGCGGAGCTTGAGGGCATTCCCTCTCGTCCTGTCCCCTGTCACTTGGGAGAAGAGGCCAGCTCCCTCCACTCCACAACCACCTTTCAGGTACTTGTAGAGAGTAATGAGGTCTCCTCTCAGCCTCCTCTTCTCCAGGCTAAACAACCCCAGCTCTCTCAACCGCTCCTCATAGGGTCTGTTCTCCAGCCCCTTCACCAGCCTCGTTGCTCTTCTCTGGACTTGCTCCAGAGCCTCAACATCCTTCTTGTGGTGAGGGGCCCAGAACTGGACACAGTATTCAAGGAGCGGCCTCACCAGTGCTGAATACAGAGGGAGAATCCCCTCCCTGGACCTGCTGGTCACACTGTTTCTGATACAAGCCAGGATGCCATTGGCCTTCTTGGCCACCTGGGCACACTGCTGGCTCATGTTCAGTCGGCTGTTGACCAACACCCCCAGGTCCCTCTCCTCCTGGCAGTTTTCCAGCCAGGCTTCTCCCAGTCTGTAGCTCTGCATAGGGTTGTTGTGCCCCAAGTGCAGGACCCGGCATTTGGCCGTGTTAAACCTCATTTTAGAACTAACTTCAGGGCAGAAGACTAAAAGACTAAAAGAGTAGATCTCAGTGACGAAATGAAACTTGGAAGTATTTGGAACACTGCAAGAGAACAAATGAAAACCAAATATTTTAAATTCTAGTTGGAATGCACCCAAAACTAACGAAATGTTTCAGTCAGGAGCAAAGGGTGAGAAAGGCTTTGGGAAGTTCCAGCAAAAGCTGAGATTTGATTAAGTCTCATCTTGAAGTTCCCCCACCCACATATGTCACCTGATATTCAAAAACATGCACAGAAAAGAGAAAGTGTATGGAAGATTTTAGTTTCAGCTGCATTTCCTAGCCTTACTTAGAGGACCAAGATAAAATGACAAAATCGGTTCTCTTAGAAATTAGGAATCTCTTCTGAAAGGCTGCAGTATTAAGAAAGATGCATTTCTTAAAAAGCTGCCCTTTAAAAGATGAAGTAGTAAAACTACATGGTGATTTTCTTATTTTCTTCTTAAAACTGTAGTTATCCAAAAGACTGGAAGTGCAGTTACACTTTGAAAACATCTAATAAAATAGATTCCTGTCTGCAAATATCTTAAGATCAGCATAAGCAGATGGAGAAGGGTGAAAGAAAGGAAACAGCATTACCCCTATTTTCTTGAGGTGCAGTTTTAAGCATAGCCTTTGGATATGTTAACCCTTTAAATGTGTTTTCCCTAAAGGTACCAAATGTAGCTATAAATGAACAAGTCGACTTTCACAATGTAAATTACATGTTTCAAAGTGTTCATGTACTCCACCTGAACTGCTATGGTCTCTGAGCTAATTCATGTGAAGCTCTCTACTGTAGACCTCTGAAATGCAAGAATTAACCCTAAGTTTTCTGAATCCACTATGATTGTTAACATCCTTAATAAAGATGAGATGTGAGTAGTGGATGGAGAGTTAAGATCATGAAATTAATTTTAAATTTAACTTTTTTTTAAAATCAACTAAGGAGATTAACTCTTTTAACAAAAGAAAAAAGGAGTGGAAAGCAAAAAATCTGTGACACTGTAGAATACATTGGTTCATCAGAGACTGCACAAAAAGTATATAAAATTATGTAAAGAAGTAGATAGATTACCGAATACAAAACTCAGATCTCTGGATGCTCTCTTAGATCCCTGATGACTGAAAGAAAGGGATGGGTATAAGAGATCTGATGTACAAAGCAACTGCAATGTTTACAAACAGCTTGAATATATAGGTTTACAGAGCTGGGTAAGTAAAAACCAGCATATAACAGTGAGACTAATCTGAAGAGGTTTATGTTGTTTTGATGACTGAGATTATGGAGCAGGTTTTTAGGAGAAAGGCTTGAAGTTCTGTCTTTGTTGTCCTTAAAGCTGATGGCTAGACACCATGAGTATTCATTAGTAGAGGATAGGTTCAGGGAAAAATCTGTGAAAGGCTAAAGCTAGCTGTGGAGAGCTGCAATAGCTGCATTTTTATGTGAGATGCCTTAGCCATACATGTTATAAGGGAAAAAAAGCAGAATAATTGAGTCCAAGATTAGCTGGAATTAGAAAGGATCTCGGGAGGTCACTCGGTCCAAGGCCTTGCCCTAAACAGGGAGCATGTTACAGTCAAATCAGGTTGCACAGGCAACCCAGTTGGGTTCTGTTATACACATTCTCTCTGGGCACCTGCTTGAATGCCTAACCACCCTCCTGTGACCAGGCAGGAAAATTTAGAGGACCACATTTGATGTTGGAGAATGGTACTGTCATTTAACTTTAAAAGGATGATTTCAGCATTAGGAGAAAGTGCCGGAAGTTGTCAGTGAATGAGGTTTCAGAACTGGCAGGTCAAAAGCAATTTTGTGTAAGCCCCTGAAGAATGGCACTAAAAGAGTTGAGACTTTTATAAAAAACTCCTATTAGCTTTAGAGATAAAAGAACATAAGTTTTATTTACATTGGTAGACAGATAATTAGTTCTTATGTGATTCTGCAGACGTTATCTCTTTCAGTGTCTGACCTGTCCATAGCTCTAATACAGATCTATGTCTCCATCCATCTGAAATGTTCATGGTCAGATACTTTTCCTTACACTTAAAATACTCTGCATATTAGAGCTAGAATTAAAAAGAAGGATTTAATTTAGCCAGAATGCCTTCAACAGTGGATCTTCTGTTTAAGGGTTCTCTTTGGCTTTCAAAACACAAACCAAAATGCCTTGGTGTGCAGTCATCATCCAAAACCAAAGTCAGTGAAAAATGCTGTTGATTTTGGTGGAAGCGGAGTTAGGCTCACACTTTGCGGTTTTGAAAATTCTACCCATAGATACCCACACAGACAACTGAAACTAATCAGAATATTAACTGTGATGGAAAAAATGCATAAGTAATAATACTTGAGACTGAGAGTTACATCTCATGATCTAATAATGTTAGATACTTGTGGAGGTGCCTCAGCCCTATGCCACACACACAAAGTCACACCCTGCCTGAGGCAAAGCAGAACAACATTTTTATCAAAGGGTGTCTCAGGGGGCCACAAATTAATGAAACAATAGCTTGAATGTCACAAGCACCCTATGCGAATGCAAAACTCAGAGCAGACTTCAAGTTAAATAGCAACCTGGATGTTTATCCAGCTGGTAAGTAAAATTTATATTAGCAGTAACATTTCAGGTCCTAGGAAGAGACCTGCACCCTGTATAACTTCTAGATTACCTGCTGAGTTGTGTTGCAGTTCCTCGCAGGTTTGTGCATCTAGGCTCCACTGCTGAGGTGTTGGTGAAACAGAAGTAGCTGTGTTTTAAGGTCAAACTTCAGCCAAGATGATGTTAGTATGCAGCTAGGGTGGGCATCTGGTCTCAGGGATTGGATAGTTTTCTTCTGTTTCTTAATCCTGAGGTAACTTCAAGGTCTGTCTTTCACTTCCAAGAAGTGTAGTGCTTCTGACTTTGCTGCTGCTCGTGAAACTGCCACCATTTATCCTGCATTTTTGCTGAAACAGTAACCTTCTCTTTGGTCAGCCACCAAACTAATACCGTAATAGGATCACTGAAGGTTCACTAAAATGAGGTCTGTGTTTTAAAATCAAGAAATTTTTTAAAATCAATGCCGCTTTAAATGTGGCTCTGTTGTGAAGTCAGCATGGAAGAATTCCACTTTCTGTAGGAATAGTTGTATCACCTGCACTGGTGACCAGAAAAGGGATTTTCCCCTGAATTTATCTCTATCCATCCTATAGTCATGACCAGATAAAGTAGATGATATTTGATTCAGTTTCACTGTGCAAACATTCAGTCTTTTGCAGCTATGACTTCCACAGTTTGACTAATTAAATGCAGAAGCACTTCCTTCATTTCACACTAGGTACCAATTACCAGTCACCCAGTGAGTGTGCACTGAAAATATTAAGGGATATGATATAGTATGCTGGAGAAAAATTTCAAGAAGGAAAGAAATCATTATGAGCTCTAGATTGCGCTATCATGTTACACTGGTACATAAGCACATTTATGACAGGAAATACTGAAGATGACAATCATGAAGTCCCATTACTGGAAGCCCCATTACTGGAAGCACTGCCTTTAAGATGCTAAGTCTGGTTGAATTCATAAAGCTGAAAAACACCTTTGGTGAGCTCAAGGAGTGGCAGATACTGCTGTATATAAAGATCTTTATTTTGAGCCAAAGCTGAACAAGAAAAGAACAGTTATGCTTGATCAGCTAGAATGTCCTTTTTTCCACGGTGGCTGACAGCAGATGCCTAGGAGTGAATTAAAAGTCAAGGTAAGGATATAGTGAAAATTTTCCAGGATATTCTCCTGGCTTTCTGTAATGTGTAGCTCATGGACTTACATTGCTTCCCTATTCAGTGATCCTTAATGGATTTTTTCAGTTGCTTACTGAGCCCATGTAGCACCTTTGTACACACACAGTCTTCTGCAGCAAGGATTTCCACTGTTTAAATCAATGTATAAAGGACCACTTCTTTTGTTGCAGCCTGCTCTGTGCAAGTTTTAACTGATTCCCCTTAGCTCATGTATTAAGAACAGACTAGGGACAGCCATTACCTCTTCATTTTCCCTGTGGCATTTACTTCAATAGGCCTCTAAACACACCCTTTATCAGACACCTCTTTTCCAGGATGGAGTTTTATCAGTTTGTGCCTTACACAACAATGTCTTCCACACTCATATAGTACCACCCTAGTGGCTTTCTATGATGGGGTAACCACATCAGTGGACATGGGAAAAACAACAGATGAGATCTATCTGGACTTCTGGTAAAGCCTTTGACACAGTCCCCTGCAACATCCTTCTCTATACATTGGATAGATATGGATTTGATGGGTAGACTATTTGGTGGATACGGAATTGGTTGAATGGTCTATTCAGAGAGTAGCAGTCAATGACTTTAAGTCCAGATGGAGATTCGTGACAAGTGGTGTCCCTGAGGGGTCTGTACTGGGACCAGTGCTGTTTAATATCTCCATCAATGATATTGACAGAGAGATCGAGTGCACCCTCAGCAAATTTGCATATGACACTAAACTGAGTGGTGCAGTTGCCACACTGGAAGGACTGGATGTCATCCAGAGGGACCTGGACAGAAAGAATTTCTGGACAGATAAATGGGCCTGTGTGAACCTCATGAGCTTCAACAAGGCCAGGTGCAAGGTCCTACAGCTGGGTTGGGGCAATCTGCAGTTTAAACACAGGATGGGGGATGATGTGATTGAGAGCAGCCCTGTGGAGAAGGTCATGGGGGTGCTGGTCAATGAGAAGCTTGATATGAGCCCACAGTGTGTGCTTGTAGCCGAGAAGGCCAACTGTATCCTGGGCTGCATCAAAAGGAGTGTGGCCAGCAGGTCCAGGGAAGAGATTCTGCCCCTGTATTCCTCTCTTGTGAGACTTCTTCTGGAGTGCTGTGTCCAGTTCTGGAATCCTCAGTATAAGAAGGATATGGAGCTGTTGGAACGGGTCCAGAGGAGGGCTACAAAGATGATCTGAGGGCTGGAGCACCTTCTATGTGAGGACGGACTGAGAGAGATGGGGTTCTTCAGTCTGGAGAAGAGAAGGCTATGAGGAGACCCTATAGTGACCTTCCAGTAGCTGAAGGGTGCCTACAAGAAAATTGAGGAGGGACCTTTTGCAAAGGCTTGTGGTGATAGGATGAGGGGGAATGGGTATAAACTGGAGAGGGGCAGATTTAGACTAGACTTTAGGAGGAAAGTCTTCACCATGAGAGTGGTGAGGTACTGAAGAAGATTGTCCAGGGAAGCTGTGGATGCCCCATCCTTGGAGGTGTTCAAGGTCAGGCTGGATGGGGTCTTGGGCAGCCTGGTCTGGTGGGAGGTTCCTTCCAACAACAAACCATTCTATGATTCTGTGATATATTTACCTGTGACTAATTCTCAAGCTCCACAGCTTCAAGATCAACGGGTAATTTTGAATGAAGGCTTACTGATTAGAGATGTATTTTCCCCATAGAAAATTTTGATTAATTTTACATAATACATTATTTTCATGGAAACTGATGAATTTGTTGCTAAAAGCATTAAAGCTTTAACAATACTCATTCTCATCTCTTCATTCCATTTCTTCCCATAAGCTGATTTAGATAGTAGATATTTTGGTTTAGTTGAAAGCCCAACTTTACTTTTATCCTAGAAACCATCTTAGCCAGAAAAATTCAACCATTCCTCTGGAAAAAATGGTCCAAAATATAACTCCTCTGCGTGTCTCCTTTAATTCTCAGTGATTGAAACACAGATTCTTGGAGGGCAGAAATGAAGGTCAAAGGCAGACTTTCAGGAAAAGGGAAGCAAGCAGTCAGTTGTAACTAGGATTTGACCCATTTTCTTCATGTTGTTCTCTTCTGTTGTTCTCAGTTTGGTCTCTAGACACTGAGAGATAGTAAGACTTGGAGCTGTGATTTGGGAGCAAGAAGGGAACTGGGAGGCATGGAATGATAATTGAGGGACAAAGATTAAGGAGAAGGATAAAAGGGGAGTTGGATATATATGTACTGCAGAAACAGGGTAATCTTGCTTCCACATAGGCAGAAAAACGTATGCTTTGACTGTTGGATCCAGTAGTGATTCATCTCTGCAACCGAAGAAAGAAAAGAAATTATATTTCCTTCCTTGCTCTGGCTTTGCCACACAGTCAGAGTAAATCAGCTTCTTGGTTGTAAGTTCTAGCATCAAAGTACTCAGTAGAGAATCAAGTATGCACTGAAGGTACCACACTAATACCACAGATACTGAAATCCTTTGTGTAACCACAGGAAGGCTCTCAAGAGGTTGCAATGTAGACTTCCTGAACATCAAGAAACAGCAATCTTATTCTGCGGGAATCACTCCCTCCCTCCCTTCCTTCCTTCTTTCCTTCTTTCCTTCCTTCCTCCCTTTCTCCTTTCTCCCCTTCTTCCCTTCCTTTTCTCCTCCCTCCAATCCATCCATCCATCCATCCATCCATCCATCCATCCATCCATTCACAGTACTAGAATTGGATGAGTCACCTCTTCTATGTGAGCAACTTGTCAGAAAACTTTCAGACTTCAGGGCAAGGCTTTACAGATTTCAGTGAATGTTATGCTTGATGGGTGGGAGCAGGCTGTCACTCAGTTTCTAATAGAACATACACTACATTGGAAGTTTTTGAAGACAGAGGCATACAGTAATTTGATTTGACTCAGCAAAATCAACTCATTTGAAGAAAACTCTGTTTCAGATTTCTTTGAGGTGCAGAGAGGCACCGAATGTGCAGCATGGACAAGACGTCATAGCTCCTGTTCTTTGAGAGTTGGTTCTTTGCCTTTTTCTGTTTCTGGATGAATTGCAGAAATATTATTTCCTGTCACTTGTGTTCTCAGATAATCCCCACTGTCAGAGTGATTAAATCAAAGGAGGTCTGTGTGTTTCAGACAGCATCCTGCTGCAACATAGACTGTCCACCAAACTATCAAATAGAAATACTTTTCTTCTGTATGATCCCTTCTATGAGTGTCAGTTATGTAGAGGTGGAGAAGCCTTAGGCAAAGACAGGGCAGAAGAGCCCGTGGAACAGCTGCTGTCTCTTTGTTTGCTGTGTGAATTTTTTTTCCCTTGAGCTTCTTGGGACTGGTATTTCAAGCAGCATAAGCTATTGCCACCTGGACTAGCACCAGCTCTGCTGCTCAGCTGTGAGTTGTAGCAACACACGTAGCAGAAATATATCGTGTGAAAGTCACAGCAGCAGCTATCTACATACCCCAGGGGATGTGGATCCCAATACTTACAACTTCCACTAGCCCTCCTGCTTCCTACATAATTTCTACTGAAACCTCCTCTTTCAGAAAATACAATACACGAAGTGACATACGGAAACGTTATTTGCTCATCTCTCTGTGTTGCTTCTCTGTTTCTTGAATTGAAGGGGCTAACACATTTGATTAATACAGACACCTTTTACAAATACATCTGTCATAATCCCGCTGACCCCAAGAGATGGAATGAAGGTGAATCTGGTGGAAGTGGTTTGATTCATGCATTGGGTTTATGAAGTTATTTGGGTCTAGCAAATCTGCAGTTGCATTTTAGCTCTGGCTCTTCAGGCATATTTTCTGGGTACTGAATTTCTGGAACCACCTCCAGGAAAGGGGATCTGGTGGTCCAGCCAGCCCCCACATTTATGAAAGCAGATTTGCTCTAGTAGCTTTTGTCTTTGTTATTTCTTTCCTACTGTGATATTTTATGTTCAGTCCTGCAGACAACTTGGTGTCATTAAGCCACAGCTATCCTATTGTTCGGCGCTCCTTCCAATTTGCATGGAAAATCATTCATGTTAATAACTCCCTATTGTTCATGTCTTATCTTTCTAAGTCATGTCAGAGAGCTACACAATACAAGCCCTGCAGCAAAAAGGCTTCAGCTCAAATGAATTCAAGGTTTTCAGGGACTTTTGTAAAATCATCTAGAACTCTTACAATTTTCTTAATTTTCCTTTAGGTCATGTTGTCCACCTTTGCCTCTGATAGCAATCTTTGACCCAAACACTTCTACCTGTGCTACTGCTGAGCCTTGTGTTTCAGAGGGGGACCACTTGTTCTATGCAGTGATGGAAGTTCTATGCAGTGCCAGGGAAGGGTACTTTCTCAGCTGAGGTCGAGATGAGATATCGATTACAAAGATCACTTCAATTCAGCAAACAATATTTTGCCTGCCCTTGCATTCACTTACAAAGGGGTTCGCCTGTTCCTACAGAATGACAGGTTAATTGTTAGTCATGTGAAGATACCGAGGCTTTTGGATTCTTTGCCATTTCTCTCCATTTGTACACACAAGATAATGCTCTGGGAAAAAAATTGGGGTTTAGCAGTTAGGTTCATGAACATGTTTTCCTAATCTTCATAAACTGCTGATGTGCTCATATTGCAAGAAAAAAGTTAGTTTGATGGATATAATCCAAACTACAGAAGTGCAATGTCTCATACATAACTGCAGAAAACTGTAGCATATTTTTAGAGTATAAGGGAGCGCTTTAAAAAACATCAAAGTATCTTTTCAGTTGCTGTTTAAAACCACTCTTGTTTCTCAGTTTTTAAGCACTATCACTCAGCACTGGTTTTGCTTCCTAATGTTGATTTGTTTTCAGCTGAGCTTTTGTTTCACAAACTTTGTGAAACACACCTGCTTAAACACTTTGGCAACATGGAGCAAATCTGAAAATGGCCCAGTATCTATTATTTCATAACTGAAACCTTGTCAGGTTTCTTTTGTATTTTAGTATGATACTGCAAGCCACACAGGAAACCTACCTTCATTTCTATAGTGACTTATTCTAGAATAGTTGGTCAGATATTATCAACTATATAATATGTTAAAATTACTCAGTGTTGGCATCACTCCTAAATACATCTATATGCATTATAACTCTGTTTGGATATTAAAAGAATATAAAATGAGTTTCATTTTCTGCCAGGTGACAAATAAATTAACCATCAAAGCAGGTGAAATAATAATCATATGAAAAAAAAACACTGTGAAATTTCCTGAAATGTCTTCTTTCTTTATTTACAAAATGATTAGGCCAAGTATATTTTTTTATGACAAATGGCGATCCTGTTCCTACTGATATCAATGACAAAGCTTCATTGACTTCACTGGCAGTATAAACTGTTCCTGTTGGGTAGTAAAAATACAAACCCTGACTGTGCCTTCGTGGACTTAAGTTTAAATTTGCATTAACCCTACCCAACTCTAACTAGAGTTTGACTATTGCATTCCCTCCAGGTAGGTTTGACTTTTTATGAAACCAAGTATAGTTGTTCACAAAGAGGAGACAAAATAATTTTTGCTTATGGAACTAGGTTCAAAGATATGAGTGAAGTAAACGAACTTAGCAAGTCTACTGATAAGCAGAACATTCAGCCAGTGTCATTAGCTTTGCCAGATGGATTTGGGTGGAAATATACTGCTTTTTCACAAGCAGGGCTCTGGCAGGATACACAATTTTCTTGGGTTAGAGAGAAGCTTAGGCATAAGGAAAACTAAAAACTTCCTGGTTTTAGAAACAAATGCATCTCCTTGCTCCACACCCTTCTCCACATTCCAATTTCCCCCAGCATTTTTATAATGGTTTCTTTCAGAAACCTTTTCACAGGATTCCCCAAACCCCCAAAGGCTCATTAGAAAGCCTTAGTTTGAAGAAGGTTCTTTTGTGGATTAGTAACTTGTCAGAGGATGAAAAGCAAAGATGGGAGCTACTGATCATATTTTACAATTAAAGGAAGTTGCAGCAGGAAGGCAGGGGAAGGAGATTGTGCCACGTCCTGCATTGTCCAACACATTCACAAATAGACTTGAAGTGATAGTGGATCAGTCAAGGTGGCTGATGATACAAAGTTGTTTGCAATAGTGAAAAGTAAAAGCTGCCTGAGAAAGTAGCACAGAGATCTGACATATCAGCTGACTGAGTATTAAAATGGCAGAGAAAATACAATGCTGATAATTACAAAACAGTGTATATGGGGAAAATACAGCCCTAATAAATGCAAACAGTTCCAAACGAGCAGTTGTCACTCAATAAAGAGATCTTGGAGTCACTGTAAGTGTTGACATAAAACCACCAGCTTAACATCCAGACTGGGGACTGGGTGTGCCCTTGGCTCACAAACCTGACCTGCTGGTTGCCAGAAACTGGAAGATATAAAAGGGGAAAGAACCCTCTGTATTCACCCTGTTTCTCATAGGTGCCATTGCCACTATTCGAGGAAGATGTGGAGCTATATGGATCTTTGCTATGGCCCAGAACAACTGCTTCTATATCTTTATGTCAAATGAAATGTAGAATGGACTGAAGAGTATAGATCTAACGTGGAGTCACAAAGCAAAGTGAAACTATAGAGAAGTATACAACATGAAAACTAATGTGTCAAGTCCTGCATGTAATCAAGACCCAGACAAAGGACCAAAGGATCAGAATAAACAAAAAAGCCTCAGAAGAGACAAAAAAAAAAAAGCCTGAATTAGCCCTTAACAAGTTAGAAGCTTGCTGAGTGTTGCTAATGCTTTAGTAAAAGGGATGACTGAGACCCCAAAATACCACAATAAAACATTACAGTAACACTAGAACAGCTCAGAGGCAGATGATGTGAGCAATATGCCCTGCAACTGCAAGCTGTCCAGTAGGTGCAGAAAAAGCCAGACATCAGCTTAGTGAGCAGAGAGTACACAACGAAGACAGCATCAGTAGCTCCAGTAGTTCTTCCCTTGGAAATATACACTGGTTGAAAAGATCAAGGAACTATCAACATGAAAGCAAACAGAACCCATCCCAGACTAGTAACTCTGATCTTTTCTGACATTGCTTTACTGATGACTGTGCCTGTTCTGCTGGACAAGGCATATGAGATACCATGATGTCTGAAAACATCTTTAGCGTAATGACCCTGAATTTACCATGTACGGTGGAAAACAGGTTTACATACGAACATCAGATGTTAATCTGTACTTAACTGGGTCATACCAGTGGAATAGTTTGTCAGCACCTGATAACTTGCTCAGCTGGTGTAGTGCTCAACGAGAGGTGATAGAAGAATGAGAGTTTACAGAAGTGTGGAGAGACAGATATAGAGGCAAACAGTAGAATTTGAAGTCCCAGCACTGTTACTGCTTTCTGAGTTTGACATAATTCACATCTCCAAAGGTACTAAACTTGCTGAGAGTAGCTGTAATCATACTGATGCTGGCTGTCTCAAGTGGCCACATACTTACAGAGAAAACAAATTTTTATTATAACTTGCAGAAGACAGGCAGGCTAGGGGCACTGAATCTGCTGCTTAACCAAAGAATATCTTGGTGGTTTATACCTACACACCCAAGAAATGTTTCTTGGATGTAAGTCTGCTCTGTGCTCTGCTTCCCACTCATCTCCCATTCTCATCTGCCCCACAGACCACTCACAGGCAGCCCACTGAAGTGTCCTGGACATGCAGAATCCCAGATGCACTAGAAACATACTTTCAGACTTTGTAGGTAAACAGGTAGCTTGGAGGCAGCTTTGGAGCGACTCTCTTGCTACAGTCGGATAGATAACCGCAGCAGGCCAAAACAAGCAAATCAAGTGAAAACTCTGCAAGGAAAATGGAATATCTGACTCTGGATGATAACATTGTATCAAGAGTGAGACACTAGTGCAAGGGGCACAAGATTAACTGAATGCTATAGGAGAATGTAGTGATTATATTGGAAATACAAGGTTTTGGATTATGTTTTTCATAAGCAGTATTTAAAGATTAGGTTTTGGCTGAGATAAAAAAAAATAGGGAATAGAGAACTGTACTTCTAATTGTTTTACATTTTCCAAACAAAGGAAATTTTAAGTTGTATCCCATTAAGCAGAAGCTATTGTGAAAATACCAAAATAAAGATGTTTGGCTGGAGGCAGGCTGTGGTAGTGGAGGGATGGAGAACTACATCCTGGCACCGACCACAGCTGCTTCTGCAGCTGATTCGAAGATTGCTGCTGAATTGGGTGGGTCACATACTAACTGCTCTCCATTGATGGTTGAATGTCTCTATGATGTTTGCCAAGTTTCAATGAGAACTTCAAAACTGACCTCATTCTACTCTGAAAAGTTTTCACGGACCTTGTAAGAGAAGCCCAATGTATATTATTGTCTATCAGCTTTCAGCCGAGAGGTGTTGTGAAGGCTGTGTTCCCCTAGGAGTACACGTATATGATCTGGAAGCAGAGGTAAGGTTATTATAATATTATTTTTCCATTTGAGAACACTTTGACACGTGCCCAGAGAAATGAACACATACCTAGTTTATCAAGGGAACACATTTGGATATTTTCATTCACACTCAGCAACAGACTATTCTTAGTAACTAGTAATATGCATGTGCCTTGCAGCATGCTTTTTGATAGCCTTGTTTCTCTTCTTTAGGGATCTAATATTTTACCATATTTCCAAAGAATCCTAGGATGAAAAGAAAATCTCTTACGTTCTTTATAGTGTGGCATTCTCTTACACTGAAAGATAAATAGAGCTGCTGCTAGGACTATTTTCTTGTATACACATTAGAGGTAGAAGTGTCAGGTTGACCTGGTAAATACGTGCGAGTCAAAGAAGTATAAATTAAGGGTTAGAACTGACTGCTAATAATGTTAAAGAAATCATGTATTTTTAAAATTACTTACTGACATCAGAATTTATTATTTTTTTTCTGTTTCCATTTTCTAAATGTTTAAACCAAGCACTTCACAGCAATCCCAGTATCTGCATTTCATTTACAAGCCATCATGAGTTTTAAGGTGGATTCATTTTTTTAAAAGCCTGAAGTACATACAAAAAAAAAGGAGCTGCTGGCAGGTTTAGAGACACAGAAGTGCAGTAATTCGGTACATGGTTGCCATGGCAGCTAACCTACATCTAAATTATCCTGTACGCTTTTCTCAGGCATTCCCTAGCCTTGTTCCTCCTGTCTGAATTGTCAGTTCCCTTTTTTTTTTTTTTTTGAGATCTGCCTTCTACAAAGCCCTCCTTTGTGTCACTTTGGTCTCATCTGCTGGCTCAGCCCTTTCGTTGTGCTATACTCCATATTCTGTTGATATTATCTGTTAATGGAAGGGGAAAGGAGAGGAATACGAGGCAGGAGGAGATGATAGTCTTCCATCTACCCTGCCTGTTGAGAACAGCTTCTTAAAGCTGATTTTTGCTGAAGTAAACCGCAATGTTTACTCCCTTCAGTTTCAGGACTTAAAGCTTGCTGCAACATCATCGATTTTGATGACATTACTGCGGATCCACAGTGGCATAATAAAAGCCAAATTTGGCCTTAAGACAGTGAATTTATCAAATGGCAAATGAGTTCTATTCTGTGGATACATGGCAATAAATCAGAGTGCTATCTCTTCTGTCCAGAAAACAGGCTTTGAAATGCTTCAGCAGTGTTTATTACTATGTAGAAATATTAAAATGGGAGGGCAATGAATCTTTCCCTTCCATTGACCTCCCTTTCAGCACAGTTAAAGAACAAGCCCAATGCTATTTATGAATTTTAAGGTTTCGTTATTTATTTCTGATGAAACACTTCCTTTTCATCAAATCATTCTATTTCAGAGGAAAACCATTCCATTAGCTATTTCTGACCAATCATTCTTTTTATCTCCCTTCTTGCCACCTCTGAGAACTAAGCTGTGACGCTGCTTCAGGGGAACCCAGCCCAGGTCTTATCAGTTCCTGACAGATCACGTATAGTTGCCTTCTGCCTGAGGCTGAATGTGAGCTCAGGGTTTACATAAAGCATGATCAGAAGATAAGAAGTAAAGAGTATTTACTTACTTATTTTTAACATAGTAAGCTCAATGTACTGTCAAATCAGAAGTTTTGTCTAATTTTTTAAAGAGGTACAGTTTCGGTATCAGTTTGGTTGGTTGTTAGTTTTCAGACAAATGCCTAGAAGATGCTCGCTGCTGCTGAAGTCTCAGCATTGCCAGATACCTTTGAGTGCAATGTCAAGAAGTAGCAATTATTCAATTTATCATCCTCATATCACAAAGAATTAGAAAAATCCCCTGATTTGGAGGATTACAGGCTATGCTCAAATGATCTCTCTTTTCAGGGATACTGAAAGCTATGAGATTCAGCAAGAGGTTTTTTTTCTCTTATTTTCTGAGTTCATTTATTATGCCCAGTCATCTCAGGACAGCTTGCTTTTTAAGAACTGCTTTCAAAATATTAAAACTAGTGCAGATACTAAGCACAAGGAATAAGATCTTGAGAACTAACAATGAATGATATTTAGATTTGCTAAAGACCTGCCCCCATAAATGCCTTATGTGGTGGTTTATTAAACAACAGCTAAAGAAGTAAAACAATCAAGTTTTGGAATAACTGGCAAGAGAGACTGGTCTGGCAACAGTATCAGGATTCCCCCTCTAGACCTGTGGGGAGGAAAAGTAGACACTAAACATCATAGTAAATGTTTAAGATAGCAGTGGATTTCCTCCCACTGCTTTTTCATCTTCGTATGTTATACTCTCCCACTCTAAGTTTTGCTCTTTCACTCTAAAATGCTGCATACGTGCAATAACATTCTAATAAGGGAAAGCACTGCAGGGTGAAGTAGACATCCTGAAGAGAGTCACGAAACCTGAAAATAAAACAGAGAACCACACTTCCCATTCAGAATGGGAATGCAGGACACTTCCTATTGAAAAAAAACCAACCCAACAAACGCCAAAGGACTAATACTTGTTTCCCATCTGTAGTGTCTAATATAACAATTTCATGTGAATTGCCTAATATAACAATTTCATGTGAATTGCTCATGCACAGTACTTTTCAAGGCTCTTTGCAAAGATCACAAATATTGTCATTTACATTTTACAGATGGAGAAAACAAGTTATGGGGAACTGAATTGACCAGCTCAGACTCCCAGAATATTGACTGAAAGGTATTGTAGTTACCAGAGACCTCTTAGCACAACACAGGTCACTGCAATTATCGAGAATATTATTTATTTTTTATCCTTTTGTCTCACAAAAAGAAACTGCTTGCCAGAGTTGCTGACAAGGAATTTTTTCGTTTTGGGGTAGTTATTATGGCAAGCTGTGATTCATATCTTCTGGATCTCAGTCATATTTTGCATGGCATGAGAATAAAGTAAATTATATTCTGAAGAGCTTTGCGAATGAAAAATTAAAGCCAGTATCTGTGATAAAGCTCACTGCTATGCTTTTCAGAAATATTGAGGGGGATGGGAGAATTGCAATACCTAAGTCATGTTGCTATCTCTCCTGGCCCTACAGAGAAACCACTCTGGTGTTTTAGTGGCTAATAATGACATGATACACATCCCAAGCTCTGTGGATCCTCAGGGAGGAGTAGGTTTAGGAATGGTGCAAAAGCAAAGGCAGTGTCTTCCTGGTGCATCTCTGTTCTCCTGTGAGCCAGGAAGGGTCAGGCATACTGCTAAGTCCAAGAAGCAGGTGTGGAGTATCACATAATGAAGCCAAAGTCCTGATCCCAAACAATCCAGGTTGAAGTGTGTGTTGGCTTCCTACCACTCTGCTGGCACAGTTCTGTGAGGGAGACCCAGGTAAGCAGAAAAGAGCAGGGGCTGGCTTACACTGAGCCTCCCCTAACATGGATTGAGGTGTAGCTCTGCAGCACTCCCAGGGCCACCCAGTACAGATAGAGTAGAAGCGGCCTAGCCTCTGCAGTCCATGCTGTTTGCTTTCCTCCCACAAACCCAGGATAAGGCTACTCAGCAAACCTCTTGCTAGCACTTGGACTTCCCACTGGTCACTTGACACACCCAACACATGGAAGTTGGTGCTAAACTACCTGCTAGTTGCAGATCACTTGGGAGCTTGCCCTGCCTCCACTGCTCTGGGTTGTGCTCCTCCAGCAGTGCTGCTCTTGAAGGTATTCCCTTCGCCTGAAATTTAAGCATCTGTGGTGACGATATGGCTATTTCAAGGCAAGAGTTTCCCACCTTCTTAAGCAGTTAAACACAGGGCTTAACTTCTCTTGACTTTTGAGAGTGTCATTGGCTTCTGTAGGAACGGCACCAGTTTCTGAAGATGTGGCAATCCGGTGGCAAGCCACTGCAGAGGCAGGTGGTCCTGCTCCCTGTCTCCATGTGTGACCCCACAGGGAGTGGGCTCTCACCCCCTGCTTTCTATGGGGCTAGTTCTCCAAATGAGTTTGGTGTTGGGTTAGACAAGTGTTAAGGTTGCTCAAGAAAAGGGTCACAGCTGTACTATTGAGGGTAGTGTGGAGGTGTGTGATCACTCCTTTGGCAACAGATGGCATTTGACTGCAACTGGAGGTTGTGAAATCATCCCCTTAGAGTGCCTGTACTGGCAGCCACTGCCTTTATGTAACACTCCTCCCCTCACTCATCTATCCATCATTTCAGAGTTCATTTATCTATTATTTGATACCAGGCTTTGCTGCCTCTTGGCTTCACCCTGTTCTCCATCTTTCACCCTTCTATTGCCTATCTTGGACTGCAGATGCCCCTGACCCACCCAGTCCCAGTGGAGCATACCCAACAAATGACATCTTGTCATCACTTCTTATGCACATTTCACACTGACGCATGTATAAATGCATAAGGAACCTGACGGTGGTCACACAGCTGCATCTTTCTTTGTTTTGCATATGAGCCACTAAAGATTTTAGGGTTTTGGGTGGATGTTATTGGGTTGGTTAATGGCAGAGATCTTATGTAGTAATACGTGGTTCTTGCATATTTAAACTGCATGTATCCCTCAAGTCTGCACCTGCATTCCTTACTACATTAACTCTTTAGAGTAAATTTCCTTCATCAACTACCAAATCACCACACGTCTGCAGAACACACCCCTATGGCAAGAGGGATGTGGCTATATCATAGACTCACCTAGGTTGGAAAAGACCTTTGAGATCATCAAGTTGAACCACACCTGTCTACTACTAAACGAGATCCCTGAGCACTTCATCTGCCTGTCTTTTAAATACCTTCAGGGCTGGTGACTCAGCCACCTCATTGGGCTGCCTGGTCCAGCGCCTGGTAACCCTTTCAGTGAAATTTTTCCTGATGTCTAATCTGAACCAACCTTGGGACCACTTCCTCTCTTCCTATCACCTGTCATTTGAGTGAAGAGACCAACACCTGCCTTGTTACAACCTCTTTTCAGGCAGTTGTAGACAGTGATCAGGTCTTCCTTCAGTCTCCTTTTCTCTAAGCTAAACAATTCCAGCTCCCTCAGTCGCCCCTTGTAGGACTTGTTCTCCAGCCCCTTCACCAGCTTTGTTGCCCTTCTCTGGACATGCTCCAGCCCCTCAATGTCTTTCTTGTAGTGAGATGCCCAAAACTGAACCCAGTATTCAAGGTGTGGTGTCACCAAGGTTAAGTACGTTACATCATGATGTTGAGGCTCTGGAACAAGTCCAGAGAAGAGCAATGAAGCTGGTAAAGGGGCTGGTGAACAAGTCTTTCGAGGAACAGCTGAGGGAGCTGGGGTTGTTTAGCCTGGAGGAGGCTGAGGGTACAATTACCATTGCTCTCTACAACTACCTGAAGGCAGGTTTGTGGAGAGGAGTGTGCTGGTCTCTTCTCCCAAGTGACAGGGGACAGGACAAGAGGGAATGGCCTCAAGCTCCACCAGGGGAGGTTCAGGACTGACATCAGGAAAAACCTTTTCATGGAAAAGGGTCATTTGGCACTGGAACAGGCTTCCTAGGGAGGTGGTTGAGTTACCTTCCATGGAGGTGTTTAAACGGTGGGTGGATGAAGTGCTGAGGGGCTTGGTTTAGTGTTTGATAGGAATGAGTGGATTCGATGATCCTGTGGGTCTTTTCCAACCTAATGATTCTGTGTGTGTGTGTGATCATGTAACACTTAACTGCGCGTTAGGGAGTGAAAGCATAGGCTTGGAAGGACTGCACATGCCCTTGAAGCCAGGCCTGCCATGACTCCACATGGTCACCTTTCCCTGACTGAGGAGGGGGGTTTAGCCCAGGTGGCCTCCAGGGTCCCCTTTCCACCTCAACCAGTCCGGTTTCTCCGATATCGGCTTCGAACTATTTGCCCCTCCCTGTCCGTTCGCCTCAGCGAAGGCCGTGAATGACCTTCGCGTGCCTCGCCAGCGCCCCGTGCCCGCAGCGCGGCCGGGAGCGGAGCGCACCGACAGCACACGGGGCACTTCGAAACCCACCCGAGAGGAGCAGGCTGGGAAGCGGGACCCGCACGAGGTCGGAACGCGCCCGCTCCGGGAACAGCAGCGACAGGTGAGACGGCACCCGCCCTGCCCCGGCGGAGCTGCGGGGGACGGTCCCGCTACAGGTGGAGGGGGGGGGGGCGGAGGGGGCCGGCGGCGCTGGGGCCGACGGGAGTTGTAGTCCGGTCGCGCTCGCGGCACGCGGGAAGTGCGGCGCGGCGGACTACAACCCCCTGGGACGCCCGCGGCGCGGCTGCAGCCGCACGTGGGGGCGGTGGCGAGGAGGCAGTTCCTGGTGGTGCGGCCCCGCGGCTCCCGGGGCCGGGCGAGCGGAAACCCGCCTCCAGCCTCCCGGCAGCCAAGAGAGAGCCGCGGCCAGGGCGGGAGGCGATGCGCCTCTCTGTCGCCGGCGACGCCGAGCCGCCTTTCATTAGCGATTAGCTCGTCCCCAAGTCGTCCCCCCAGCCCACCCCGCCCCGGCACGCACTGTCCCATGCGCGCTGCCCCGCTGCCCGCAGCTCGCTAGCCCCCGGCCGCTCCCTGCCGTGCGGGTCGCCCTAAGCCATGGGGAATGGGATGAACAAGGTAACGCCGCTCGTCGTCGCCGTCGTTGTCGCTGCGCGGGGGTGCATGTCCGCGGGCGAGGCGCAGCCGTGGCCGTTGGGGAGGCTGCCGTGACACCCCCCTTCTCCCTCCCCTTTGTCTCGCCCTTGGGCGACGGCCGCCCGCCCCAATAAGAATAAAAAAAAAAAAAAAGCAAACCGAAAAACCCCAACAAAACCGCCAAAAGCCAGGGTAGGAGAGGTGTTTCTCCTTCAACTTCGGGCGTCCCCCGCCCCGGAGCGAAGGGAAGGAGCGCGGGGCCGCGCCGCTCCCTCGGGACGCGCTGCCGTCCCCGCCGCAGCGCGGGGGGGGGGATGGTTTCGGTGGCGCTTCCCAGGCTGGGGACGGCCCCACGCCGTGTCCCGACGCGTGTCCCCCCTCCGACCCGTGCACCCCCACCCCAGTCGGGGCGCCCTGGGGGCGGGAGGGCAGAGCCCGCACCCCTCAGCCTTGCGGCAGGACCCTTCTCGCTGTGCCGCCAGCCCGGCCAGCGTGGGAACGCGTCTTTTAACTTCCCCGCGTCCCTCGGCGCCCCCTCCCAAACCCAGGGGGTGTCCTTGTCCCCCCCGGGGGTCTGCGGGGCAGCGCAGGGGTGGCAGGCGGACACGGGCTGTCGCCGGGAGGGTGGCCCCGGTGGACGTGGCGGTGAGAAAGGAAGATGGATCTGTTTTGCAAAGGGTGTTGGCTCTTCGGCGGCGGCGCCGGTTCCCCTGGCATGTCGCGGTGGTTACCAAGGGGCCACTGCGATTTTTCTCAGTACCGCCACCTGAGTTCCAAACCCAGGTCTGGAAGCGTGGTGGTAACTAGCCTTTTATATATAGCTTACTATGAGGAGCAGAAGTTGAGTCATCTCTTCTGTCGAACATCCTGCCCTGAGTACTTTGAGCGTGGCCTCTGTCAGAGCGGAGAAGAAATAGAAATAGGTGCTTGCGAGTTGTCCCAGTCGGACATCCTTGCCCTTGTAAGTCAGATGGGTGAATGTCCAGAATTCTTAGCTTGCCACCTAGGAGGTGAAGCATTTTCATCCTATGGACTGAAGCATTGAAGTAGAAACTTTAGACAGGGGAAAGATCTGCCTGGTTAGTCCAACAGAGTTAGCAGGTAGGAGGTAGAACCTCTCTTCATCTTTCTCTTCGTTGTTTTGTTTCCAAGTCTGGGGATAATGTCCTGATATGCAGTCACTCCTTGGAGGTACCTTCTGGGAGTGGCCAGCATTGTGGTGTAACCCCAGCCGGCAACTGAACTGCACTCAGCTGCTTACTTGCTTCCCTGTGATGTGACAGCTAAGATAGTCAAAGGAGTAAGAGAAAACTCATGGGTTAAGATAAAGTTGCTTTAATAGGTAAAGCAAAAGCTGCACATGCAGACAAAGCAAAGCAAGGAATTCATTCACTGCTTCCCATAGGCAGGCAGGTATTCAGCTATCTCCGGGAAAGCAATGCTCTATCATGCCCGATGGTTACTTGGGAAGACAAACAGCATCACTCTGAAGATCCTCCTTTCCTTCTTCCTCCAGTTTTATATGCTGAGGATGATGTCATGTGGTATGGAACATCGTTTTGGTCAGTTGCAGTCATCTGTCCCAGGTGTGTCCCCTCCCAGTTTCTTGTGCATCCCTAGCCTTGTTGCTGGTGAGGTGGTGTGAGGAGCAGAAAATGCCTTGACACTGTATAGCACTGCTCAGCAGTAAAGAAAGCATCCCTGAATTATCAACACAAATATCACAAATCCAAACCTCATACCAGCTACTGTAGCCCCATACCAACTGCTGTAAAGAAAGTTAACTCTATCCCGGCCAAAACCAGCGCAGCCAGTTAGGAAAGCTGCAGAGGCTTCTTTTAATCTTGTGGTATGTTCTCAGTATTTTTTCTGGGAGTGTTTGAAATTATCAAAACATTCAGGGGGTGGGATATGGGTTGCTAAAGTTGCAGTCAAGGGGAGGAAGACAGTTTTCAACCCTTTGAAGCTTAGCACTTTGTCTTCATTACATCTTGCTATTGTATGATGTGGGCAGGAATTGGCAATCTATAACTCCAGGCAATAAGGTCATTTAAATTCTCGAGTGTTGCCCTGACATTACTAACCACAGCGTTTTGGGACAAGCATAGCACACACCTTCCTTCTTATGGCTGTATCCAAGAGCGTGAAATGTTCTGCAGTTCAGGAAGAACTGGCTCCTTTAAGGAGACTACAACAACATTGGGTACCAGCCGTCAGGGTTTATTTTTATAGGGGTCTTGTGTGTGTAGGTCTGGTACTTGCCACCTTCAGAATGTGCCCCTGGATCATCTGTTTGTTTTGATCTTGTGAGTCAGCAAGCGTTGGAGGGGCAAGGGGAGGTGTGGAATCATCAGTGCTGATGTTGGGGGTATGTGCTTGACTCAGTGTAGTCTATCAATGCAAATTGCCTTAATTTCCAACTGAAGTGTGTTTTTTTTTTGCCATGAAGCTGTATGTGGATGGCAGGGGAAAATAAGCAGCTTATCCAATGGTGGATTATATCATTTAGGGCATCTCTTTGTACTGATGCCAGTGGAAGAGGATTAGTAGTGACTTGTAATGGGGTATGGTAAGGAAAAGCTCCAGAGACTGCTACAGCTGCTGTGGCTGCTCTTGGATGCTGAGCCTTTCTCAGTGGCGTGATCTCCTCCTATTTTTCTGTCACATGATATTAATGCATTTAGTAGCAGATAGCTAAGAAATATGCACTTGACTTCAAGTGGCTGTTAGTGTTGATGAAAGTCTGGAGGCCTGGCATTCTTTTTAGGTGGGGTTTGTCTTTTATTGCTGTTTTTCCTCTGTAAAATTAGCTGTGCTTAGTTGTGTTCCCTAAGCCCACCCAAACGTCATGACCTTGCCCAAATTAAACTGAAAGCATTGGTTCATAAACACCCTTCTTATTCTGTTCAGGGAAGGAGAATTGGATATTGAATGTGCATTGACTGAGCTATTATTAATTTTAATTTTCAGTGCTTTACTTTTTTTTTTTCTTTCTTTTTTTTTTTTACATATTTTAAGTACCAAGTGAGCAATGGGGTCTGACTTAGGAAGCTGTCTAGGTGGCCTGATTTGTCTTTATGCTTAATGTGTAACTTTGGTATTCAAAGTTCATGCTGAAATCTGTGGTTGAAAATTACAAAGATGTTTTCCAGGAGCTGAAATCTGGTGGCTGAGATGGTGACAAGAGATTATAGTATCTCAATTTGATTATCTCTGAACAGGATATGCTTAGTGAAGAGTTTTCTCCAGGTTTTGGTTATTGTTAGTCCTGTTACTGTTAACTGCCCGTTATTCATGCAGACTCATCTGAAGGGGCGAGTTGAGTGTTATCTTTACAAAAAGGGCAGATAAGCCCTGTTCGTTGCAGGAGTTGATTCATAAGAAATGTAAACTAATGTGGATAGTTACAACTGATGCAGCCAGTTCTATGGAAGCCAGTGAAGCTGCACCACTTCGTGTCGGCAGCGAATCCCTCTCCTTGACTGGTAACAGTCTCCTGTACTCCTCGGCAAGGTAGGATCACCTACTCCTTCTGCAGCACCTGGCTGTCCCCACAGAAAGTCTGATGAACTTCTCTGAAGCACTCATCATACTACTGCACTTAGAAGTGGTGTTAGGCAAGGAGTTAGGTGTTTTATTGTAAGTATATATCTATTGGGAAACAGCAGCAGAGTAGCCCTCTAAGCTGTTTTCCAGTGAGGTGTATTTTCAGAAAGGACTGATGAGAAACTGGAGATACTATTGTCCATTGCAGGGCTCTGTCTTTGTGCAAGGTGGAGTACACGGGCTATTCTCATGTGATGTATGAACCAAGACAGGTGTTGCTGTCCTTGTTGCTTGGTTGTCCTTGTTTTACATCTGTTATTTAGTCTGTGGTCATTTTTGCAATGTTTCGGATGATATAAAGATGCTACTGTTCTTATTCATAAAGCAGTGGTTGAAAAGTTCACAAAAACAACTGCCTTATTTTTCTTCACTTCTGACTCCCACCCCTTCTCTCTCACACGCCCCTAGCAGCCATCAGCCTTCATTTTACGCAGCCCAGAGTTGCAGTTGCTGAAGGCAGTGTGAGATGACACAGCTGAAAGTTCCCAGCCGTAGTCTAGTACCAAAGTATTAGTCAGCACGGCATGAAGATTCACTTCTTTCCAAGTAGCTTTCACCCATAGTAATATTTCTTGCTTCTAGAATGACTAGGACAACAGGGCTAACATCTGTCCTTGGTTGCACAGTGTCCTAATTTCCTATCTAGCAGACAATGTTGCTTCATAATGCAGAAATACAAACGCCTGGATTTTTCCTCCTTTGCCAACAACAATCTCATTTTTGCAACCCCCTCCAGCATTTCTTGATATCTTTAATTTATAATGTCTAACCTTAATAACTGTGACTGGAATTCAAGCTTTTATCTTCTCTTGAGAGGACATATTTGATGCAGAAGTAATGTCCTGGAGTCTATAAAGTGCTATAGTCTAGTGGGGGTGTGATTAGAGATTTGTGCTGCAGATAGGAAATACCAGAGAGCTATTTAAAAATATCAGAAGGGATTTTTTTTTTCATTTTTTAATATTTTTTTCTACATTTAAGTTGAGGGAGCTGGCAGGCATGAGGTGGTTGGTGAAATTTGTTCATAACTTGACTTTCTCTTGCTTTAAAGCCTGTATTTTGTTTGCAGAACTTGGCCCTTAGCAATCACCCTTGGGCACTCTGCTCTCTGGAGCAGCTACAGGCTTCTAATTCCTAGTCTGAGATGGTGATCTTTGGGCTGCACTTCTAGCAGAGTCATTAAATGTACTTAAAGCAATGAATTGGTCCATGAAACTGTGAGTCTTCTGCATGTGGAAGGAGACAGCAGAATGTTGTCAGGGTTCTTTTATGTATTTGATACCTTGGCATTGGAAACTGTCTTGCTTTTTTTTTTTTTTTTTTTCTTTTTTTCTGTGTTTGTATGAATTTTGAATTTGTACAAATGCAAAATGAGGAGGCAAGGAGAGGGGAGAAAACTGTCTGAGCTTCTCGCTTCTCTGTGCAAAACTTATGGGGGCCCATTTGTACCAGACTAAAGAACCATTTTCTTGTCTGGTTGGTGTTGTCATGCAGTCCCTAATTTGTAAGCAGTTCAGGGTACAGCAGGGGTCCCAGAGAAGTGGTCTTTCAGTATCAGTGACAGAATCAAGCCCTGTTACTGCTGGTGTGACATGGCAGAGAAAGAGATCACCTAGCAAAGCTGAGAGGAAGGAATGTGTGCTCAAACCAAAGCTGTGGGCAGTATGAGAAGGGCTGCAACCCTTCTGTTTTCTGCAAGGCTAGATAAATAACAGGGAACATGACATTTTCATCAGATGAAAGCCCTGGAGTTAAGGCGGGTCAGAAGCTATTTTGCAGGCCATTCTGCTGGCCTGCTAACCTTTGCATGGTAAGCTGGGCTGCCTTTCAGCGGCAGGCTACAGTGAAATGAAGGCTGGGGCGATAATCCTTAATGTAAAGTCCTTCGTGACTTTTGGATCTTCACCGCTGCTGGACTGAGCAAAATGGGTGGAGTTTTCCCTTTAAATAGCTGCCCCTAAGAGACTGTTGCTGCTGTTGTGGTGACACTTGGGTGTTGCTAAGGCTGTAGGAAGTCAGCGCTGACATATCTGTATTGGTGGTATGCTCTGCATGTATGAAATTAAAAAGGATCGTGTGGTCTGAGTGGCACGGTTCTGGCCTCTTCAAAGGATGTGAGTGTGAGTCAGAAACTTCAGGTGATAGAGAACGAAATTCTTGGCCAGAAAGTGTGTTTGGTGTGCCCGGAGGTTTTTCACGTCCTTACTGCTTTCCCCAAGTTGGGAGGGTTATGTGAGAGGGTGGGAGTGGTAGCAGTGCAGTGTCACCTGCCTCTCTGTACGTGTGCACGCATGTATCCTCAGACTTCACAGGCTAGTCCTCTGGCTGACCTTGAAACCTCCCTAGGTAAAGTCCTGTGACTGAGACCTGTGTAGACTTCTGGGAGTGTTGGGGAGAGCAGGTTATCTGGGAGAGAAAAATGCAACTAGTGACTTTCATCAGTTCTCTTTCTATGTGAATAAACAACTCGCTGTTTGCAGTGATTTCACCTGTTGAAGGACAGACCCACAGCACTGCAGCCTGGACTTCCACTGCTTTGCACTTCAAAAGGCTGTTTTGCAGTGCCTTGTCCAGCTTGCTTAGCAGCTTTAGGCAAATCACCTTTTCTGTATGAAGTTTCATCATTAGTTGAATGAGGGTAACTCTTACCCTGCTGCAAGGGACAGGGGGAAGGATGTATTGCAAGGCCTACTTTATATTTGTTTACCACTTGTGCTGTCCTTGGAGAGCCGCCTCCATTACGTGAGATTCCTCATGATTAATACTTTTCAGCTATCAAGAATACTCGCAAACCCCAGTGTACCTAGAGCTATGTAGTTTAAGAAGTTGCAAAGAGGCATAAAATGTTGTTGGTGCTTTTTAGATTGCATTTGACAATAGTCTGCCAAAGTAGTATGTTCCATCCTGTATGCAAATTGAACTTTGTCAAATTTGTCTTACCACAAGATATCTATATTTGATACTATATTTCTTTCTCACAGATTCTGCCGGGCTTGTTCATTGGCAACTTTAAAGGTAAGATTATTTTTATTGTTATCTCTAGGATTACTTAGCAGGTGCCTTAAGATGTTGTTTCACAGGCCTGTGGAATTCTCTGACATCTCTGCAGCTTCTTTAACCCCGTCTTGCTTCACTTTTGGATTCACCTGGTAGCACTTAATGAAGAAGTTGTTTGCTGTCTCATCTGCGTGCTGTGCTGCAAGAAAAGAAAAATGAACACCATCTCCTTGGAGCATGCTTCAGATGGAATTCCTAAACATTGGCCTGCCATAAATGATTCCTGCACTTGGCAGGCAAGCCTGTGAGCTGGGCAAATTCTTTGCAAGACTTATTTGAAGCCCTCCTTATAAGTAAAGACTTAGTATGCCTCCTGCTCATTGCTTTCATTATTTTGGTTATTTATAACAACTGCTAAAGAGTTCTGTTATCGCTGCTTGTGAGACAGATAGGTCTGCATATTGCTGTCTGACCAGTGATGCTCATGCTGTCCGTGTCTCAGATATGAGTCTCTGGATTTTTTCCATTTTTGCATAAGATTTATATTTTGAATACAGAAAGACAGAACCATCTTTAGAAAACACAGGAACCTTCATGTAAACATTCAAATAAATGACTAGTTCTCAAAGCACTCTGTTAGAAGCAGTTCCAGCTGACCTTTCCAGTTCAGAAGTAAACCAGACATGCCAGTACAGTTGTTTCAATATCTGTAGACCCTATATTTCCTATGCTTGTGTACAACAGCAAAGCATGTTTGGGCTGATTTGGACTCAGCAATATCCTGCCCTTCTTGGTCTGTTTGATATCACAGCTGATCTATTAATATTGGACAACATATGCCTTATATTTAGATGGTGCTGCAACTCTTTTCTGCCTCAAGCCCACCTTCTTCCTTCCACTTCCCAAACCCGTCAGTTCAGTAGTTTTGGCCTGATCACCTTGAGAGGCAGCTCAGAGAAATTTCAATTTATGAAATTAAAAACTGCTTTTTGCCACAGTGAGTTACAAACACAAGTACCATGGCTAGCATGTGAGATAGAGTTAATCATGCCATAGAAGATGAGAGGATGAAGGCAAATCTATACTAGTGGAAATACATAGTGAAAGGAGAAAAGAAAGGAAGCGCGAAAAAAGGAAAATAGAGGAAAGACAATGGTTTCAAAAACACTGTGTTCAAAAACACTGCATGTGCCAGTTACAAAACTAGCTAACTTGGTTGCAGCCGTGTGACCTCTTCTTGTTTTCTGGGTTTTTTTGGTGATTTTTTTTTCTTTTAATTTTTCTTTCCTGTCAAATGCTTAGGAGAGGAATGGGAAGATACTTGATAGTGGGATCTTTTAGCTTCAAACTGTCTGGCAGGATGAGCCCAGGAAGTGTGGCTCTTGGTCTGTCCCTCTTGCTGTGGCTGTCCTGCTGCCTTGATAGTTCGCCCAGGGGAGTGAAGCTCAGCCAGAGCATCTGTTTCTTGGTGCAGTTCTGTTTTCAGCTGATGACCAGTTTGACCAGCTGAGGGGAGTTGGCCAAGGTTGCAGAGTGAGTCAGCATCTCTGCCAGTGCCAGAGCCTGCAACCCTCTCACTCGTGCTGCTCTACCAACTCAGCTGTGTGCCTTGCAGATGGTCCTTAAATGGCACGCCAGGTTAATTCTGCTCATGAAGTAGAGGTGTGCACATGAGGATGGCATGAGTGTTCAGTGTTTCTGGGAGTCTAGTTGAAAAAAACACAGACCGAAAGTCTTCAGCTTCCTACATAGAAGAGAGTTGAGATTGGGTTCGCTTTAATTTCAGTGTTTGTGTTATAGAATTGGTGTTTTAAATTATTAAAAACAAACAAAATGTTTGTTTCTCGCTGTGGCCTTTGTTCACATTGCATTTAGTCATTATGTTCTACTATCTGCCATTATAATCTCAAATTAGCTACCATACCTGGACAGGAAGAGAGAAGATTAGTGTTATAGTACTGCACTAATACAAAGGCAAATTTTTACAGTTTTGTATTTTTCTGCACCCCTATCCTCGAACACACGCCTTCCCCCCTAGCTGCTTGAGAGCAACAGCAATGAGCTGTCTGCAGCAAAATAATCCCATTTAAGAACAGCCTGTTGGATAGTCACCATTATATTTTTTCTGAGGGAGTTTGATTACGATATTCCTAGGGCATGTTCTGATTTGTGGCACTTTTTCAAAAAGCAACTAATGAATTTTGAGACTACCATAAAGGGGAGCGTTGACTGAGAATACTCAGCAGCACATACAGCTGAGATGGGTTAGAGTTTCCTGATTTGGGTAGCTGAAATGCCTAGATAGATTTACAAATTTATTTTCTCTAATGTGCTCTTGAGAAGTCTCCTATTTCTTCAGCTCGAGACCAATGGCTTGAGTTGAATAAAGTTGCATTTGGTCAGTAAGAGAAGCAGCACTAAATGCCTGGTATTGTGCATCTTGCCTGGACACAGGGCTGAGGCTTCGTGCCACCTTCTGGGTCTGTGTGCAGGGAATGGAGAAGAGGTAGCTTCTCCAAAAGATGACTCAGGGGAGTCTGCATCGCTCTGATCTGCCCTCTGGAGGATAGCTTCTCCTTTTTCCAGTGTCTCTTCAGGGAGCCCTAACAGGCAGAATTTCTGCATCTAGGTCATGGGAATACTGTTCTGTGCACACTTGTGTCTCCCTGCTGCATGGGAGGCCTCTGGGGACAGTGACAGATGGGGAAGGGGCATAGTTGTTCCAGATGAGTGCCTTCCTGCTGAGGGAAAGCTGGGTGTTAAACACTGTAATCCTGGAAGGCTTCTGGAGAAGGAGTTCAGCAGTTTTTCTGACTGGGGAATTATTATTCAATATTCAGCAATATTTCTACTTTATGTACAGTGTTTCTTACTGTCTTCGTAAACCTAATCAACTTAAAACCAGTTCATGACAGTGGAAGTGCAAACTCCTCCACATTTGATTGGGAAATAAACTGAGGCCCAAGAAAAAAATTTGTGAAATAAGTCTGTGACATAAATGAGAGTTAAATTTGGTGCTTCCAGTTTGTCTGCTGCTGCTGCACAAGCCTTAAGGCACAAAGAATGAGAGGGGCTTCTCTAACAACCTTTGGATCTTTAGGGTAGAAGGTTATGTATACTCCTGATTATGGAAAATACTGAAATACATGCTGAAATCCCCCTAAGTCCATGAGACTTCAGTATGTCTCTGGAAAACTTTCCTCAAAATGCACAGATCTCGACATGTGCTTAAGTGCTTGTTATTGTATGAAATCTATAAGTATGATTCTACTCATCAGTAGCCCATTAAAACTAGTATTATTCTGAGATTTGAGATTGTACAGCTAGAGGGCAGAAAAATTCAAGAAGAGCTGCAGATGTCCATAGGAAAAAAAAAAAAAAAAGTCTGAGTTTGGACTGAAAGCCCAGAAGGAAACGAAGCTCTCTTGCTTCTTCAGTGAAAGTTAACAAGGAGTTAGTTCTTTGCAAATGGGAGGGTGGGAGGCTAAGAGAGAAACATGAAGGAAGGGAAAGAGGAAGTTAATTCTTCCTGCCTCTTGTTTGGGGGGAATTCTGTTTTGTTCTAATTGTACTGTACAGATGAAATTCAATCCTTTCAAAAGTTGAAGAATTTATTATGGAATTTCATGTCCATGTGTCTTCTGCACTGGAAGCCTGATGTTTTTTGAAAGGCAGCTGTGCTCATGGTGAAAATAAGTGCGTTGTTCCTTAAGAGACTGATAAGTCAGAGCTTTTAAACCTTTGCACAAACAGAAAAAATATCATTTCTTCTGTAGGAGATTGTAAATGAGTGTTTCTTTGGTTTGAAACAAAAAAGAATACCAGTAGCAAGCACCAGAAACTTGACAGCGTTTTTACGTTGAATATTAAAGAGCTTGTCTCCTTCCTTGCTTCTAACCATATTTATAACATTCAAGTTTTTCCAGTGGAATATTTGGGGGATTTTTATTTGAAGGGGAAAGCCATAATATGAGGTTTAATTCTTCCCAAAGAGTCCAGTGTTGCTGTGGATGAACTGGAGAGTCTTGGGAAAGTTTCTGCCCTTTCCATTGCAAAGTGTATAAAAAGGCAGTTGACCACCAAGTGATTCTGCTGTATTTCTAGAACCAATTAATTCCTGTTATCAGTTGCTTTTTTGGGGGGTGTTTTGTGGCGGGTTCCCTTTTTTAAGTCTTTATTCAAGGTATTGAAAACAGAGAGGTTGAAGATAACCATTCCCTTTTTCAGGTTTGTCTTTTGAAGGAAGACACTTTTCTAGGTGCTGACATTAACACAAGCACTGGACCCTTTTCTCTGCCTTTCCAAATCCCCCAAAAGGTACTTTCGAGAGGCTGGGACAACAATACATGTTAGAACATAATGTTAAGTGGGAACAGGAGATGTGGAGTTTGTGTTCATGTGCTTAGTTTCTGAGTGTGTTTCTGTGTGTATCTTTCTGTATTTATGAATCACTGGACTCTAGAGCGAAGCTCTCCTGATGGGAAGCCATTATTAACAATAGCTCTTAGTGCTCTGAACCACTGGAGATGAGGTTCTCTTTGGGTCTCTTATCTCTAGTTCTTGCCAAAACAGAAAATAATGCATAGAGAAGTTGTTTGATTTGAAAAATAAATAAATCTTGTGATGGTGAAACTGTAGTGCCTGTACATCTGCAGACTGAGACTTAATCCTGATATCTTACTGGGCTGGCTTGCCTTCGCTAAGTTCTTACCTTGTTTTTGTATAGATAGCCTAAAATTTTATGCTCAAAACTAAATACTTACTAGCTTACTGTGCTATAGGAACATGTCAATCTTTTCAGACTAGCAACACAATCAGAAATGTGGACTTTGGAAGAGGAGAAAGAGTGAATGTCTGTAGTTTGGAATAGTGGGCTAATGGGAGGAAAGGTGACAAAATGAAAATAATGTCACTTATTTTGTGGGGACATTTAATCTTCTGAATTCACAGCTGAGTTGCATTTGGCTGCCAATCAAGTTGGGCTGGGACTAAATCCTGACAGTGTTGCAGATCCAGGCCTACATCACTGTAATGATTTTTGTCTCCTGTTCCTGGTAGGTTGCTTTTTTGTTATGTTGTTAGTTGCAGACATGGAAAAGACTACAGCTGTTTCTTCCCATCTGTTTCGAAAAAGGGAGAAATCTTTATTTCTTACTTTCCATCTCTATGGAGGTTGTAAAATACTGATGTAGGAAGGAGTGGTTATATGTACATTTGAGACTTTATCAACCTAGTAATGGAGCCCTTCAGTCATTGGTGTGTATTAATCAGAGTGGTTGGACCAGTGTCAACTCCCTTTTGCGTATGGGGGATGGAAGAACAATCTGCTAGATGATATCCTCCCCAGCCACATTATGAGGCTTTCCAGAACTGTAAGGAAACAAATTCTGACACTTCTGAGCTCTGGTCCCATTTTGACGACTTTGCCATTGCTTTTGCAATTAAGTGTTTGCAACTCTCTGCATGTGAGTACAGGTTAAGCTAGGAGTAACAGGCTGAAAATGGGGGAAGAGAAGCTTAATAGGGGTGTGGGAGGGAGAAAAGAAGACTTTTTCAGTGTGAATTATGTCTTTTAGGTGAGGGGAGATATTTCTGAAGGCTTTACTGTAAAGTCCACATCAACTGAGAAGCACTTTGCTGAATGAAACAGAATATTAGGTAACCTACTGTGAAGCCCCTAGGGATTGAGGGACCCCTTAGGGATGCATGAGATGGACTCTGATAGGTTTCTTTCATCTTAAAACTTAGAAATAGGGTGTTTCATGCTGTGATTTCAAAATGTGAGCCTGTGTATACAGTGCTGTGCTACAGTATAAAAGTTAGAATTGCTGTGGTAATGACGATTCTTCTGGCTTTTGGTGGACCTTTACATAACCCCTTAATTTTTTTTTTTTTTAGTTTTTCTTTTGTAATTTATGATATGAGACTGTGAATGGCAGAATATCTCATTTGTAGTGCTGTTTGAATAGCTTTGTCTGTAGTATCTCTAGAGACTTATGGCAGGTGCCAGGAGAACCAGGGGAATTTCCCCTGTGTAAACTGTTTAAGGTTTAGATCCAGAGAATACAATCATTGACTGGGAAGGTTATTCTCCTCTACTTCTGTGGTTTGAATCGTTGTTGCCTAAATATATTGAAGCTACTGTTTACCCTGGGGTGTAGGTCGGAGATAGCCATTTCCAGTTTGTGTCTAGGAATATCTGGAACCTCTCTGGCTTCTTGTATAGTCTTGATTTGTTGAAATTCCTTTACATTAAGTCTTTGGTTACTGAGAAACTACAGACTTTTAGTTTTGTTAGTTGTACTGTGTCCATTAGGCCTTTCAGACTTGTTCAAGGCAGTCAACGTTTAATTTGGATCGTATTTCCTTTTAAAGCTGGGTACCTTATGTGGCCAGCTATTTCTTACTGTGTGGGTCATACAAATAATTAGAGATTGGGGTATCTTTGTGCTAGTTATGTATCAACACCATGAATTCCAACCAGCAAACCCTGAAATGTGCCCTTAGCCTTTAGAGAACAGAAAACAGTGATTGTTAGGGACACTTAGGCTGGCTTCTGGGCTTCCAAACTCTTGCTTGCTTAGGTGCTCTCTGAGGAATTAAGACTGTCCTATAAACCATTAATAAATCTGAAGGTCAGATGGATTAGAAGACCTCTGGCAAACATTAGTGTTTGTTCTTTGAAATGTTCACTCTGAGAGTTTTAGAAAGTTTTAATTGTTCTGTGAAGCTAGACCTTAATTCTGTTTCAGACTGAATTTATGTTAATTCTCTCCTGAAGGATTAGCTATCTGTATTGGTTGTGCAGGCTTGACCAGTAGCAAGTGAAGTCCATGCAGTTTTGACTCTTCTCTCAGTTTTATTAGACTTAGAAAAGCTTTCATAATTGGATTAGGTTTAAATTTTATTGCCTGTTATGGTGCTCACATGGATCTTGTTTATGGAGCAGTATAATTAAATGTCCGATTTCTCTTTGTGATGTAGGAAAGACATTGAAACTTTATAGTGGAGTGGAATAAGATGAAGAAAGAGATGCTAATTGGACTCTTGCACATATGTAAAGAATGTACAGGTGATGCTATTGTTATTTTTATACCTAGAGAGAGACGTTTTGAAACCTTTGTGGTCAGTGCTCTTTTTTTTGTGTGCAGCCAGGCTAATGGGAACAGATTGCATGGGTAGATTTGGAAAACAGGTGTTCACATCACAAAACTATTGCTGTAATTGCCCTGGTGTGCTGTGCCATTCTCAAGCAAAAAAGTCAAAAGTAAATGGTCACAAAATAACTTTTACCTGTATTAGTGGTCATTTTGTAGCACACTAATGGTTTAGTGTGGGGAAAGTTGCTCACTGAGGACAGATAATCCATTTTACCTTCTTTCTCAGAGAAACAAACCTATGCTTTCGCAGTATCTAGCATCAAATTTTCAGTCAGCCTAGTTTGCTTTCTAGTTTTGAATGTTTGAAACCCTTTGGTTACAGGTTTGGGGCCACCTTTTCACAACTGTACTTCCTTGTCGGAATGTTTTGCTTTTCGTATTTTCAAATCTTTATCATATCTAGCTCTCTTCAGACTTAATTTATGTTGTATATTTTGGCTAAATGCATGTTTTTCCCTGCTAGTCCTCAGGAAGAATCTAGTTCTCGTTTTGGCTTGCTTGTTAATACTTCAGTTCAAGTGATACGGTTGGCTTTACTTCTCAGGCCTGGATATCACAAAGTCTATCTGCTGAGTGAAAATATATCTCCTGAAAGGGGATTTGTGGGTAGAGAGAAGGTAAGCTATTTCTTGTACAGCTTGTTCAGATGGCCATCACCTGCACACAGACATATATTTCAGATGCAAAATATGTGAAACTTCTGACTTAAGAACACATTCCTGAGTCACTTAAGCTTGTTCTTTTTATAGTATTTAATTTGTTTTGGAGCTAGAAGTGTGTTTTCCCATTACTGACTCTGGTGTTCTAGAACAGCTGCATTGGGTTTTTGCTTTACTTTATGAAGTCTCTAAAAGAAATGTAGCAGTAAGTCATTTTCAGCATGCACAATGGAAAGGAGAGTGAGCTCTTTCAAAAGATTAAAGAAATTCTCTTCCTTTTTCCCTTTTGTTACAGATGCCCGAGATGTAGAGCAATTGAGTAAGAACAACATTACACACATTCTTTCAATCCACGACAGTGCCCGCCCTATGCTTGAGGTAAGAGGTGTGAGGGACTCCATGGTAAGTCCTTACCTTGCAGTTGACTGTTAGAGGTATCTTGGGGTTAATTTCTTGTTCAGTACAGTTGGTGTTTTGAGACTGATTTTCTTGTGGAAATGTTTGACAGCTGTAGTTTTGGGATCCAGGCACATATTTTGTTGTTGCTGCTGTCATAACAACGAGACATGTAACTGACAAAAGAAGAGACAATTATGGTGTCAGTCAATATAACACAATAGTGGGATTTTGTTATTAATTTAATAGTAAAGATATGTTGCCTTCTATGTGGGTTTCAGGCATTGCATAAACAACATTCCTTCTCCCCCTTACCCACTACTAACCCTCCCTTGTACTTGGGCCTCTTTCTCGAATCCTTACAGCAGTTGGTTGTGTAAGAGGTTTGCAGTCCTTTTCTGTGTAAAGTAGCCTTATTTAGGCCTGGGATATGTGAGGAACCAGTGCTCCCTCATGTGATATATCTAATACAACAGAGCATTTGTATGTCTCCAAGATTTTAACCTGAAGCATTATTAACCAAGCAGATCTGAAGAGATGGAATGACTTAACTTGCTGTATCATCTTGAGTAGTGAAAAGCTGGGACCAGGCTACTGGTCTGTGTTGGACTGTTGTGCTTTCTTCTTTATACCAGCTTACCTTAGAGGGTGGGGAGTTTGTGGGTTTTGCTACACCTTGAAATTGCATTATTGGATTTATGTTGGGAACTGTTGTCCTCTTATATTTGTTTATTCCCTCGCCGCATTCCACTTTTCATGAGATAAGGCAAAATTCTGGGTAAGGCAATTGATGGTGTTGTCCCTCAGATGCTGCTGGAAACCTGTTTTTCATTCTTTTCATGTAAAAAAGTCTCTACAGAGTTTCCACCCCTCCCAGGCTAGTCAATAGGTAAGCTGACCTGTTTTGTGTCTGGGTGACTGCCACGACCCTGCTATGTCCTGAGATGTCCCTGCTATGTCACAGTTAAAACCAGAATCAGGTTAATGGTGAATTCAGAGTTGACTTTTAAGTGAGAAGTATACTGAAGCAGAGCTTTAGCCTTTGTCTTGATTGTACTGTCCATTTGACTTCTGTTGTGACTGATGCTTATTAAGTCTGAAACACAGTGAATTTCAAGCTTGCTTTTAAAGAGAGAAACAGTTGTACTGAGTAAGGGAGACATAATGTTTCCTCTAAGGTGCTGTTCTCTAAAATGAATAGAAGTTTGATATGTTTTATTATTGTGATTAGAATAGTAGTAAGACTAATTATGGCACAGATCAGTTGTAGCCTCAGGCCAGTGTTTCTTGTGCTGGTGGTAGCCTTGACAGCCCACATGCCACCTCCTTGCTTGTAGTGGTGCATCTGTTTGTGGGGCCACGTGGTAAATAGATCTGGGAGATTTTGTAGGTTAAATATAACCAAGTCACTATTTCTTCCTCTAGATAGCCCTGCAAAAGACATGAAGGATTATATTTACCTGGATTTGTTTCCAGTCTGGTTCATAGTAGTGTCCCAAAAGTACAGAAGCATGGAAACAAGTAGTGACTGGTTGAGAATGGACTTGCTGTATTCACTCCTGTGTGTAAAAGAAATATTTCTTCAACTGTGCCTTCTGTTTTCTCAGCATGCAATATACTCTTTTATGTGCTGGTGATCTGGAAAACAACTGCTAAAACTTTCATCCGGTTCTTAAAGTGGAAGAAGGATTGCAAGTTCCATTTGTTAGTGAGCTGATGATTAATTATTTTATCATTCATGGTCTTCCTGTGTTGCTAGTTTGCAAATAAATGCTTCTGTTTAGGAACAGGGGCCTAGAAAATGTCTATTAGATTGTGTTACTTCTTTCATTATTTAAGTCTTTGCCAGGTCACAGGTAGGTTTGTTTACAGTGTGTATAGCCTCACTGTGCTTGGGGTTTGTTCTCGAGTCAGCTGTAATCAAATAGGAATGCTTTCGCTCTGTATCTTACTCTTTCCCTTTCTTCCCAGATTTCACTCTTGGAAAGTGAGAGTTTATTTCTGTTCAGAAATCTATCTGTTGTTACTCAGACCTTTAAACATGAAATTGCAGTGGTATAAGAATACTTCTTTCCCCTGAGGTTCTTTGTTTTGTGTGTGTGTGTATTTTATGTGAGTGTTGATTAACTGTAAAATATTGCCTTTTCTTGAAGTGCAGTAGTTTTATTTGTCTTTTACTAACAATATTTTATCTAAAGGATTTCCTATTTATGCTATAGGAAATGCTACAAATATTTCATTAAACAAAGCTTTCTATGCAAGCTGTGGAAAGTAAGTGGGTTTAGATATTAAAGACCCAAAAATATTTTAGTAATGTTTTGTCAAAGAAATTTTGGTCTTTTTTTGTCTGCCTCTGGAACAAACAAATATGGGTACATACCTTAGCTCTCAAAGAGGTGGCAAATAACCCCCATATTGCTTGTTAGATTTTGAAGTTTCAGTAATGACTGGTTTTGGTGCAGTAATACCAGTAATTTGGCCATGACTGATAGGAATGGTTGGACTGAATGATTCTGTGGGTCTTTTCCAACCTAGTGATTCTGTGATTGCTAGTACTGTACTTAAAGCTTATAATGGAGAGCAGAGAATGAAAATGACTAACTTGACTTCATTGTCGACACTCAAGAATGCAATACTCAAGAAATAAAAGCAAACATTAAGGTATATGGTGAACACCAGCCTGCTACAGATTGTAGAACTTTTTTTTGCTTTAGTTACTTACAGCATTGCCTTCTCTCTGATGTTACAGGTAATTTTTTCTTGATTATGTTTAGAATATCGTGAGTACCTTTTGAGAAACATGCTTACCTCTATGCTTTATTTACTGCAGTGTTTGGATATCTGTTGTTTTAGTTCCTTAGTTACCAACTTCCTAGTAAATTATTAAAGACTCTTGCTAAAAAATATTTGTTGTATCAGTTTAGGTTTCATGGTCTGTGTCTCTTGAGAAGCAACTTTAAAATAAAGTTTTCTTATTGAAATATGGTTTCAGATATTGTCTTAATGATCATGGATTCCTGATTTATTGGTGGCTCATAATCAGATTTGGGCCTTAGTAAGTTATTGCATACTTTTTTGCTGGAATAACTGGAAAAATAGGCTTAACAATGAGTTGAATTCTAAGATTTTTCTGTACCTTTAGACATTGGCAGCTTGCATTAAGTACAAGACCCTAGGATTGTTTTTTAAGACTCCAAGTTATTTGGACTGAAGAAATTTTGCCAAAATCTAGCCTGAACTATATTGCACTATTTGCCTTGTAGTTCTTTTTGTATAAACTGTTTCAAGAAAATTCCCCTCTAATAAACTAATTCTGAAATTAATTTATATTTAGAGAGCATCTTAAGGCTGTTATTCCCATTAAGTACACCATTGTTACACAGGTTCTTAAGCACTTGGGTAATAATTTTGTAATTTAAAGATGCATGTTTATAACTATCAGAAAAAAGCTATAGGTAACTGGTGGAGTGTCCAAAAGACAGAACAGCATGTCACATGGAACAAGATTTTTTATTTTAGATACACAGAATACATCCCCTGAGTAAGAGCAGTGTCCAACAACATCGCGTGTGTTCCTGCAGAAGCAATAGCCCTGGTGAATCAAGTTGGCTCCTTCAGAGCAGTTTGGATGACTGCCCGTTGAACGCTCACGGATGTTTTATAAATCCACACAAAAGCCATATATAGGGGAGAATAATTAGGTTTCTTGCCACCTGCTTTCTAATGTATTTCTCAGTTCAGGTTTTAAAATCTCTCTTCAGAATGTGAAAGACACTGAAAGGCAGACGAGTATCTCAAGAACGTGCTTTAAATAACAGTATATCTGGTAGTGACTTTGTTAGATCTCTTGGTAGGACTCCCTTTTTCAAAGCTAAGACACCAAAATGCTGAAAAGTCTGACTGTTGTGATATCCATATATCTTAACCAAGCTTGTGCACTCAGTCAAAACCCACAGAGAACATCAAAGAATCACTTTTAACTAATCCTGAGCAGTTCTTCAGCTTGTTGCTTCTAAGGGTGCCACCCAGTTGTTACTCTGCTCCATTAGATCTAGAATCTAACAAATTTTATGCTAGTTGATCTAAGTGATGGAGGAAAAGGCAAATTTTCTTGATCTGGCCAACAAGAATCTGGTTGAAGGCCCATTGAAACTAAGAGTGTTTCTCTGTGTTTGATGCTGCTCTGGGGGATATTACATGGAGATTGAGTATGGGCCCAAACCGAATAGGATGTTGGATCGGATTGTGTAGCTGCTTGTGGAAAGCTACATCTCAGTCTGGAAAGTGTGTGCTGTGGTAGATAGTTATGTCCAAGCAGCTGAACTTGGAGTATCCTTAATCCTTAGTTTTATACCTCCCTCCCTGCACTCTCAACCACACACAAGTACACTTAAATACTGGCAAAAGCAGGAATGCTTCCTCTAGTGCATTGGACAGTGATTGCTGTGTGTAATGCAGGAAGAAATACAGCATGAGTCCTGGTGGGAAGATATGCTAGAGAGTCTTCTGGTCAGATAGTCATTTGAGCCCTGAACCAGGGTGGTATTATTCACAAAGAGAGGCAGGGGTGGTCTGATGACAATCAGTGGGTCCCCAGGCAGAGAACCCTTCTTAGAGAGCAGTGTGGTATGCATGACCAACAAGTGATGTCATCGATTCAGCCTGGAAGCAGACAAGGCTTTAACCATGAAGGTAAGGAACGGCTGAAATATATTGCCAACAGTGGACTTTCTTGCATGGTCCATTTTTGTGTAGAAGTTGATTTAAGTAAGGCTGGGTTTTAAGTAAGTGTTTAAGTAAAACAGAGGTGTCTGAGCTTTGCACTTTACAGTCTGAGCATTTTGCAGTCTTTGTTTCATCTGAGATGCTTTGAGGTGCCAGTTTTGGCAACTGTTTTGTGCACTGTAGACACCTGTCCACAAGTCAGGAAATGGACTGAAACTACCAGTTTCTTTCACAGGTCCACCACACATTTGTCAGTTACTAATAATTTTACTGTTGTTCTTTACCTCCACCAGAGGTTTGATAATTAAATTTATGTATCCAGTTATCAATTGCCTGTGGTTGTGGAATCCTTTGGCGTTAATTTATTTATAGCATTATTGCATTGCTGGAAGCTCTGCATACTGCCCTCATCTTGGACGCTTCCTAACGATCACAGAAGCGTAGATCTTAAATCCACAGGAGTTTCCCTGGGCTTTCCTGTGCTGTCCTTTGCTACAAAAGCTTTCCATTGTTCATTCTGTTTATGACAAATTGCATTAAGAGTAGGCTATTGCAAGTGTGCTGCTTCTATATGGGTGTCAATTTTCTTTTTTTGTTTTCTGTTGCTATGGAATATTTGTTTTGTTTTTATTGTTAGTCTGTTGGTGTCTTTCAAATGAGGAAAGAGTTTTATCGGTGTATGTCATAGTTTCAATTAAAGTCATTTGGATGAAGTTTAAGTAAATGAAAACCCAACGAAACATGCAGGTTTTTGAGTTCGGGCATATTGTCATCTCTCTTTGTTCAATACCAAAGCTGTCATAATTTCTAGGCATTTCCATTTCATGTGAATTGCCAGCCTATGTCCTTGTGATACTTGTGTGCTACAGGGTTCTGTATCAAGTCTTACCATTTGTGGGACTTCTCCAAACAAAAAGAGTGGTCTTAAAGCACCCTATAGGTTTTCTTGAAAGCTGCAATGTCTTCTGGTTTCTAAGAAAATGCTATGATGCCTGTGAAATATCTGCTCTTCTTTTTCTCTGACTTCCTTATCATATTAGCTTTATAGGTTATGTTTCTCCCCCCCCTCATTCTGCATAGTTAACCAGAGCACTCACAAAGGACAGTTAGTTATTACTTTTTTCTTTGTATTGTGATGCTATTAATAATATCATCTTCATCTGGTACATGCTGTCTCCAGAGCAGTGGATTTCCCCTCTTTCTTCCTGAATCGATGACTACCCAAATAAGTGTTGATATAGTAGATGGGGGGAGGGGTAGGGGATGAATAGGTGAGGTAGAAAAGAGCTAAATGCTGTCTGAATTCAGCATCTTTTCTGTCCTATCTGTTAGCTTGTGCAGCCAGCACATCTTAAATAAAATGTATCTTTTAAAATAAAACAATAAGCCAGGTCATCCTATAAAGAATTTTAAGGGTTTGTTGTTGTTGTTGCTGTTGGTTTTTCTTCCTTTGAAAATGTGAACATTTTAATCAGAAATAGGTTTTCAAGTACTCAGTATCTAAGAAGCTGAGCTGAAAAGGAAGATCGCAGTTTAAAATCTGTGCTGATCTTTCAGAAAAAACTTTTGCGCTCCGTGAGTAACCAGTCACATGCCTTAAGAGGATACAAATAGATAACAATAGATGCTGTAACTGGAACAGAACCAGTAAGTGTGAGGAACAGAAGTTGTAGAGAAATAAGTATGCTATGGAAAAGCTGTATAACTTCTCTGCACCAGTTTTCTCTGCTAAATGCTCCACTATACCTGGTTTATAAGTTGTTAAGGATGAGAAAGTTACAGCTGGGGAAATCACAAGAGGAAGCGCTGAACCAAATGTATGAATTAAAAAGAAGAGTGTAAGACTAGCTGGTAATTCCAGACCGTTGGAGAAAAGTGAAGAGCTAAATGACTGAATACCTATCAAAAACTGAGAAATTTTGCAAAGATCAAATGGTCATAGCCTGCAGGCCTGGTGTAGATAATGCATTCATATCAGCTTGCTTTAAGATCTGGAATTGCATTTGATATTTCTTAAGCCTGTCTGGATGTTGTAAATCTTAATGCAGTGTTAGCTGGGCATGATGGTCTTGCATGTTTTCAGATGATCTTTAGACTATTTATGTGCGGGTTGTTTGGAAACAGAAAGCAAACTAAACTATAGAGGAACTGAACTGGCAGCTTTGGAGCAATGCAAGTAATCTGCCTAGCATAGTTTGTGGGTAGTATTTTGGTAGTATTTTGGCAGCTATTTCCGTTTTTCCTGTAGAAACCTATCATATTTGATAGCATTTAATGTGATGAGGTTTACTATGGGGGATCTTTTACTGAAGCTTTGAAAGGGAATAGCCTCACCACCTTTTTGTTTTCTAATTCTTTCATCAACAGTTTGTGGAAACTTCTTTCTTTCTCTCATGCACATTCCGGACTGACTCCACTTTTTGTGCGTGTTGCACAGGGGTTACCTTTACTAAAACACAAGAAAAAAAAAAAAAACCTGTGTCCTGCCCCAGCTGATAACTCTGGAAGTGCTGAAAGCTGCCTTACCACATTCTTCTTTGGTTCTGTAATCTGAAGGAATAACCTCACACAGACACCAGTCCAGAAAATATTTGTCTGGATTCAAAATCATATCACTGCACAAAATGAAATAACTAAATAGGGAAATATTGGGAAAACAATCAGCCCTACTTTTTTTTTAATTTATTTATTTAAAGAAAAGCATCTGCTAATTCTGAACAGATGCTGCTCAGCAAGTGAGAACCTTCAGTCTATTAAAACTGTGTGGCAATGTTGGATAGCATCAAAAACACTCAAGCAGTAGGAGGCCGTTCATATATGAAAACTGCATCTTGATGACAAGATGAGAGAAGACCCTGGGTATGGCGGGCAACATATTCTCTGTACAGATTCTGCTGTCTTTGGTATCCAGCCCAAAGATTTATGGGAACTATTAAAGGTAGAGGTGGCAAGATGGCTTTCAAAATCAGAGTTGCTAGTATTGGATCACAAGGTTGTTGCTGTTGTATAAAGATCAGCTCTGCAAATGAATAATTTAGTCAAGCCAGACTGTTGCATTTCCTTTGATAGTGCTAAACTCTTATATTACCTATGTTGGAAAGTGTCGATTTTCAGCCTTCATGCTACCATCAAAAGGAAGTGTACAAGTGCTTCTTTTAACAAAAACCTTAACTTTCTTCTGTGATGTTTCACTGCCTTTTCATGGTAAGATTTTCACCTCATGAGATGTTTCAGAAGATCATGCTGAGAAAAATAGATACCATGTTTCTTTCAGGTGTCCTGGCACCGGAAGATTCTCTCTTGTTTGAAATAATGCCCTGTCTGGTGTTGGCTCTGCTTGTGAGGTTGGCAACTCTGACTAATTTTTTAAAAATTACTTTGGTAACCTACTAAGAAGCTTCCAAGATACTTCTGCAAAGTGGCTTTTAAAGTATGTCAAGTTGTGCCTTCATCACCCTTGGCAGAGGCTGCTGTGCATTAAATTACTTTATTGTGGAATTGCTCAGTGCACGCTAGCTGTGTTAGGGGGAGCATGTCCCTTGTAGTAACAGGGAGGAGAGGATGAGGAACGTTTGAAGCTTACAATAGCGAGCTGTTGCATGAGAGATGTTTAGATCAGTAAATGACTGGTGTTTCTCTTTGCTTGGATATAGCATTGACCATTGAAGACCAAACGCTCTGACACATCCTGTGCAGAGCAGATCGTGTGGAGAGTGTGTGAATCCTTATTTGTAATGTGAGTATGTTCCAGAGGTGTAGTGATCATTTTCCAGCATTCCCTGAACAAGAGAGGTAGATGAGATATATTGTTTTATTGTAGTACTCAAATTTCCTCTTGAGGGCTCAGGGACCAAGTGTGATAGGTAGTGCTCAGATGTTAGAGATGCCCTGACATGCCTCAGAACTTGAACACATCATCTGGTCAAGGCAAACTAAGAAGGTCCTTCATCTCAGCTAAGTATGTAGTCCTGTAAATATTCTTGTTGTGTCCTAAAGGATATAAGCCACAGTGTAGTATAAACTTGTTATTGTTCTCTCTAACTCAGCATTGTTTCAGATGAGTCAGGTTAGATATGGAATTCAGGGTTAGAATTAGAAATAATACTTGCAGCTCTTTGTGCAAGTAAAGTAAAATCCTTAATTCTTCAATATTTCCCTCTTAGAATTTTCAGAAGGGTGATAGAGAGGAGGAGACATGAGGAAAGGAGGGCTTTAACAGGACACTTTATATTTGTGATTGGCATATTCCAGCCTTAATGATACTGACTTTTCCTGAAGTGTCACTGAGACCACTTCTTAAGAAAACAATGAACAAAGATTGGAAAAAAAATGCATGACTTGTGAAAACTATTGTATTATCCAAGATAACACTAAGTCAATGTATAAATTATATTGCATAACCATCCTTTCTGTTGTTCATATTTCAATTTCATTTATAGTATTTTTCAAAACCAAACCTGAGTGTCTTGTTCACTGAAATCAATTAGCAGTTGTTTTTTGCTGAAACACAAATGTATTTTCTATGAGTCATTAATAAAATCGGCACCAGTGGTGATTGCTACAGAAAGTAACTGAAAGGACAAACAAACGGTTGAACGGTTTTCAGTTTAGCAGGTTCGGTTTGGTGCATTACTGGACAAAACCCTTGATAAACTCTTGTTGGTTTGGCTTGAGGAAGCTTTGTGCCGGCTGTTTCCAACTTTAGCTTTTTTGCTGAAATGCCCCTAAACAAAAATAAGTCCTCCTGCCCTCATCTGTTGGTGTGACGACTCAAATTAACACATGTTTTTTGACTAACCTGAAAGAACTTGCCAGGTGCTGGAGGTTTTCTATTTGCATCTGGGTTCACAAATTTAAGTTTGGGGGTTTAGGTTTAAAAAAAATTTCTTGGAAGTCGTTGATGGTATCTTTACATAAATTTAAATAGAGGGGTTTAAAGCCAAAAATACAATCCTGCTCTTATTAAACTTCTTATTTTACAACCCTTTCCTTCCACCCCCTGCCCTTGGAGAACAGATATTTTGTAATTTGAAGTTCATTCTCCCTGTCAGTGCCTTTTAACTTCTGAAATTCTAGATTCAGTTTTCCAGTGCTAACTAGAACCTCAGAAATGTTGTTTAAATGTGCAGTAGTGGTGGGGACAATATTCTGAAGAACATCTGTAAAAAAACATTACTTGGAAAACCCACTAAACATAAATAATGAGTAGTAACATTTTTAGTTCTTCCTCTTATTCTCATGCATGCTGTTTTAGAATATGCAGTTTTATATAAAAAAAGCTGGACAGTTTTCTTTCACAAATAAATTGTGTGTTAGTATGATTTAGGGTGTAATCAAACTGAGCATCGTTATTAATGACTTCAGAATCATTACAAAGGAGTTAACTTCCATATAGCTGCCACATTTGTCTCACAGTACTGTTCTTTGCATCTTATCCTGTTTGGGGTTGAAATTTTTCTTGGTATTGCATGATTAAATTTGTGTGTGCTCTTTAGAGAGCCTATTCTCAGTCACTGACCCATTATCCGATATGTAGCACTTGCAGATGTGTCATTTTGCTACTGTGAAATTCTACATGTTCTGCTAAAAAAATCTTAAATACTAGGGTTTAGCTTCTTTTTAACTAAACTTGTAAAGTTTTTATAATAGATTATAGGTGATTTTATAATAGATTATAGGTGATTACAGCATTCCTTATGTAACTGGACTGTTACATTTCCTGAGCACTTCATGCAATACTGCATTTAATTATGCACATTTAATTAGCATATTCAAAAACTAATGATATCCAGAAGATGATGTTCTGTAGTATTATTGACTTTTCCAAATGTGAGATAACTGTTAAGTTCCAGTCTTAGATTGACCTCTAAATTATTAGAAGTTTGAAAATCACTGTAATTCCATGAATACCTTATTAACTATAGTGTAAAAACCTCTGCACATACATGTATGCACCTAAACTTTTTCTGTTCACTGCAGCAGAACAGGCTTAGTTCTAGGATCTGCGATGAAATTATGCAAGTGTTGTCATTGTTTCTCAAACAACAGTGAATTTTAGAAATTTTACTTAACTCTCGCTTGTTTCAACTTTGACAATCTTGAAATTGGAATACTTGCTCTAGTTTTGCTTGCTCTCACTGTATCGTTTTAACTATAGCATTTAGTTTCAGGGCCTAAGAGAGACAGAAATCTAGTTTTGGTGGTTACTCTGCCTGATGAAACAGAAAACAGTAAATTATGTTTTATTTTACTGATTTTTTGAGGTAATCCTAACAGGTTAAATACACCAAAAGAAACAGGAATGCTGCTTTTATTCAATGAGGGCTTCAGTTAGGGCCATCATGTGAATAATAAGGCAATAGTTTAGAGAAGTACGTATATTGGAGGGTAGGGATGTTTGGCAGTAAAGGTGATTGATGGAGAAAATAAAGTAAGCAAAAAAAGTAACAAATGGAAGTAGTAGTGAATTCAGATGGGCAGAAAAACACTGTTTAGCTTCTCATTGACTAGGAGCTGGATTTGAACAGATTCCATATATATGGACTGTTTTATTACCTGAGAACGCATGTAACCTTTGTTTAATTATAAACATTGGATTGATATATATATTTTTTTATAATTGCAAGCTTCTGTCTTTGCTTTGGGATGTCTTGGGATGCACTAGCTATTCTGTGACACCGACTTTATTGTGTGTAGGTGAAGTGGTACAATACCTGTTTTAAGTTGTTCTGCCCTTCCTCCACTGAATACTTCTTAGAGAATTGTCATTCCTAGGCAACAAAATAGAGTTAATTTAAAAAGAAATTAATAAACACAACAAAGCATCTCAGGTGGTTAACATCAAATTTGTATTTTGTCTTCCCATCTTTATTAATATACAATTTTAGTCCAATTTTGGATTTTGCATTTGCAAAAAGATTCAAATTTATTTAATGAAACTGCAGATTAGTACTGATTTGAAGATTCTTTGAAATGTTCACTGGGAGCTGGCCTGCTAGATTCTTCAATATTAATTTCACTTACTCTGTTTTAGTCGCTGTTTCAGTGGTTGTTGCCTTCTTGCATCTCAGGCTTTGCAGTTTCAGAATGGCAAACATACTGCTAGGTAATTAAATAGTAATGCCTCTGTCTTTCTTGCATGCTGGTATTGCATATGAGCTGTGGGTATTTGTGTTCAGTTGGCATAAACTGTTCTACTTTGAAAGGTCCCTTTGGGACAGTTCTTAGATATTATCTGCAGTGTATGTGCACAGGAAGGACAACGGTGTCTTGTGGCACAAATATACAAATAATATTATGAACCTGGCTATTTAAAAAAACCCAAAACACATAGAAAAAATACTAGTCACAGACAGCACAACTTATTAATTTAGGTATCTTCCTATTGCCAATATGCTTAAAAAAAGAAAGTCTTTCTAGCATATGTGTGGAAAATCTAATACGAACAATCAACATATGAATATCTACACATAAAATCCCTTGGAGTCTCATTTATGAATACCTGTCCCATACGGCCTTGTGGTGGTTTATTTTAGGCATCTAATTATGATGGATGTTATTTGATCCTGTTATTATCATTGACAGTACAAACAACAGAAGCAAAACTAGATTGGATCCTCAGAAGTAATCGACTCTGGTCAAGATGTGTTTGAGTTGAAGTCACTGAGAGTTTTGCTGTTGATTTTTGTGGGAGTCAGGTTAGGTCACTGCACAGTACTTTTGAAATCCCACCTCTATTTCTTAGTTGTGTGTGTGATTATTTCCTCACAGGGAGGAGTCCACCATCACAGCCTTCCAAAACCACCATACAAGTGACATGCATCAGTCAAAATACCAAATTCCAGTAACTTTCACCGTCTCCTGTCTGAGAAGCTGATAAGCTTTTGCAAGTACAGTGGTCAAAAGAGTGCTGATGGCTTCACTGGAAGCTGTAAATGCTGAAGACCTCCAGGATCAGGGTCTGGATGAGCCATTCAGTACCATGTGTGGTCTCTCATAGGCTAATTTCATACTTGCTTGTGGTAGTGGGAACTAGCCAGCCGTGACAGAAAAAGAACATTGTGAGTCTTAAACTTGTGCTGGTCCTACTTCTGCTTTTAAAGTGAGCATGATCTGAAAGCCCCTATGCACTCAGCCTGTGAAAAGCCCTCTATGTATGCCATTGCTTCTGAAATCTGTGGAAGAACTTGCATGCTGATGGAGCGAACCTTCTGGCATATAGTGCACTCTGGAGTTAACCCATCTACTACATTTTATTTTCTTCCTGTTTTTTCCCTTGGTGGTGCAGAGTTACTGGCATAGTTTTCTAGAAGCGTGGGGGAAAGAATGCATGTAAATTTACTTTCAGGTCACAGGCCCTCGTTCTACTGGAGTGACTCACTTGAAGTGATACTAGTGTCCGATGTAATCCTCTCAGATGCATCATACAAAATGCTTATTATCGTAATTAATCTGTCACAATATAATTATCATCCTTGACTCAGCAGCCTATCAATGTACATATTACATTTACATCGTCCTTCTGAGTGAACGTAACTGTGCAAGCCATTGTGAATCAGCTTATGGCTGTGGAGCCATCCTGGCCTCCCACTGCAGGCATCTCTTCTCCTGATACAAGGCAAGAGGACATGCCACACGTTGATAACCTTGACTTCTGCAGCAAACTGCTTTAGTTTGCAAACTGATTTCATGCTCATTCTCTCTCCTCTCAGGTGGGTTTTGCCATACAGCTGTCATGAAAATGCCATGTGCTGTCACTGGCTTGGTGATAGCAAGTCCTGATGGTGCCTTCTCCCTTGCCAGGCACTGCCACATCTCTGTTTCCACATTTAGGACTGTCTGCAGAGCCTTCCCAACTCTGACTCTGTCTTCCCTGAACCTGAAGACCATAGACAATAGCAGCTTTCCTCTGGTTGTGGCATGTTGGGGATGGCCTGTCAAAGCAAGGAAGTCTGGTAAAGCATGGAGGCTACAGGGCAGGCTCTCAAATCTATGTGACTGTGAAGAAGACCCTGGCTGAAGGTGTGCTGGTGGGTTGAGAAAATGACTGGTGCCATGTGTAAGTGGTAGTTAAGTGATAGGAGTGAGGTATCACCACATCTTTTCTGACATAGTGGTGAAGTTTGCATTTTACAGAGGATTGGCATGATGCCAGGGGTCAGAATCTCATTGGTCTTTGGTGTAAGATGACAAGTAAAGTAATAAAAGTGCATGTAGGGGAAATTAAAGTGAGGTTTCTGAACCAGTAAAGCAAAGGTGGTATCGGAGAAGATTCTGCCTCAGGTAGCCATTGCAGTTTAGCGATGAAAATTCCCCCAAATTCCCCCACACCCCCAGCTGGCAAATGAAAAGTCTGGTAGATACATGCTGTGTTCCATCTTATTGGCAAAGGATGTCTTCTTATAGGTAAACGTATGTTGTTGAACATGCAGGATTATTAAAGGGGTTGCATTGTTACAGAAGGATAAACTACGGTGCATTTTAATGGTGGACCTTTTATTGTGAATTGTCTTTACCAGTACATCTGAAAAATTCATAACTCTGTATTTGAGATAAGTCAAGAGGCTTCCAGTTGAATGATTTAGCTTTTGTGTGTCTGAGCTGCAACCTATATTATTGGAAGTCTTGCTTGTAAAATTAGCTAGATATTTTTTTAGAACTGTTCTTTGTCTTAACAGTCATAGGAACAAATAGACTTTGAAAATAAAACGACAATTAAAATGAGCATTGTCAATGCAAAGTAGTAGTATCTAGTTATAGTGTTGTTTTAAATACACCCAGTAACCTTTTTAATGCATCATAAATGGTTATCTAACTTCCCTAATTGATCTTGTAAGTTATTATAATAGCTGACTAAGAAAATGAGGCTAACTTTTTGGAAGAAAAGTGTGAGTTTTACGATTGTCCTTGAAATTTAAAAAAAAATAAAGCCCAAAAGCCATGACACAAACATGTTTCTTCTCTGAAATGTGTTTTCTTTGGTTTATCAGCTAGGTAAAGAAAAGTGATCGCATGGAATCAGGAGAAATTGCTTATCACAATTTTAGGTTGTAGCATCTGTTCAGAGAAAGGGAAGGGCAGGAGAAGCTGCAACTTAGTTTTGCTAAAAATGTAAGAATGGGAATTTGAACAAGAAGTTTACACCTCTTCAGTGAATAGCTTCTATTCTAAAAAGCTTGCTATTGGGCCTTGTGATAAGCATGGTTGTGTGCTGGTGTCTTAGCAACAAAGCTGATGTGAAAACAGTGTTTTAAAATCTGGCTGCATAGAAATGATCTCTGTTTGTCTCAATAATGGTCTGCCTTCCTAAAAGTCAATAAAAATGCAACAGTCTAGAGCAGTACTTGCATGGTGGTAGATAAATGTAATTAACATGGATATTTCTTCTTATTCTTTTTTGCTTCTTTTCACAGGGACTGAAGTATCTGTGCATTCCTGCTGCTGATTCACCCTCACAGAACTTGTAAGTTTTCTTTAAAAATAAATCACAACATCCCAGAAATCCCTCAGTACCATGATGCCTGTTTTACAATGCACCGAAAGATCTGATTCTGATTTCTCATGAGTATTAGACAAATGTGGCTTTTAATCTGTTAAGAAAACACAGTAGCACTTTATTCCAGCCACTTTGGTCCAGAGCCTGCTTTTTGTGTGTAAGGGCTTGTAGGAGGGTCAATATGTAAACACTTTTCTTCATTTCTGGCTTTAAACTTTAGGAATTCCTAGTGAGGCCGCCTCTAAGTTAGTGCAGTTTATTTTCGCTATTATTTTTGTAAATATTCTTGCTTGGCTATTCTTTAGTTAGGACTATCTTCAGCCATTAGCAAGAAGAAAATACCTGAAAGAGGTATGAAGCCTGATGCTTTGAAAGTTGAAATAAATTCCTTAGAGTGGACCTTCGAGATAAAGTCCCAGTGTGCAAACTGCATCTGCAACAATCTCCTCTGGGCTTCTTGAATCTGCCTTGGAAGGCCCTACTGCTCTTAGTGGTAGACTAGTACAGCGGAGAGTTTCTACCCTGTGGTAACTCTTGTCTTGAGGATATGTGTACTGAAACTAGGGTGTCCGAGCCTCATTCTTTCTCAACTCTGCTAATGTTCATGAAACGCTAATTGACTTGCCCTTGGTTTTAATATTTTGAACCATCAAGGGTATCAAGTCTTGGTTGATTCCAAAGACAAATCAAAACAGGTTTTGTAAGAGAACTTGGATGGTGACCAATTCTTTCTTCTAGAGCTCACTGTTTGTCTTAGGGAAAGGTGAGGGGGGTTTCAGCCACATCCTGCTACCAAGTTTTGTAGAGTAACACTAGATGAAAGAGTCCTCGTAGGTACAAAAGGAAATGCAGCACTTCTTTTCTCTCACATATCAGCAGTATTCCGGCTCATGCTTTCGAGGGATATTTTTAGAGTATGTTTCTACTCCACCCTAGAAAGATTCCAACACAGCATTTGATGAACCCTGTTCATCCACCACTCACACAAAATTCCACAATCCACAACAAAAACCACCTCTAAATTTCAAGACAGGCATGTAGTGAGAAGGAAGACAGCTATCTGCCTTTGACAGGGACGATTTTTGTGGCCTTAATACTTAAAAAAAATCTTTATTTACTTTAAAAGTCCTTTTGAGATTAGAGGAAAACATTCACCTGTCATTAATTGATCTTTAGTATGCTGAGATCTGTGTAGCAGTTCTGAAAATGTTTTGCAAATCTGCTTCCTCTGTAATAGAGATCTGGATCAGTTGGGAATAGAAATAAAAAGGATGGCATCTGTGATGAATGTTAACTGATGAACAATTCAGCCCCTCCTTCTCTGCTATATATCAATGAGTTATATTGAAAAACCACCTTCAGTGCTTGAACTGTCTCGTGCAGTACCAAAGCTCTTAGAGTTTCAGTAAGAAGATACAATATTTGCATGAGTATTGTTTCTGTTATGCTGCAGGCATCTAAAATACTTGCTTTTGGTATCAGGTGGTTGCAAGCAAACGCCATAACTTCTAATAATGATACATTTATCACGTAAAACTTGATTTTTCTTTTTTTGCTTTATACAGTCCAGATCTTCAAATAAAATTGAATCATGGTGCTTGAAATAGTAATGTTGCTTGCTTTGCACAAACAATCTTCTGAAAGCAAGAGGAAACTGTTCAGTCTGTGAGGATTTGACACAGTCTTATCTAGGAATGGTTGGCAGTACTGCTTGTGCCCTCTATGGTGGGAGGGATAGCTGGAGAACATGAAAAGGAATTAGTCCCTCTCTTTGTGTATTTACCTTCCTCTTTCAAAAGAGGTGTTCTGATGGTGGGTGTGTGTGTGGTGGGGTGTGTGTGTGTGTGGGTGTGTGTGTGTGTAAGTGTAACTAAAGCAGCATCCTGTATTGTGGGTCCTTGTGGGTTTTTAGCAAAGGTTGACAGGCGCATCTGACCAGGTATGTACTGCTGTCTTATAGAATGGTTTGGATTAGAAGGGACCATGAAGGTCATATATTCCAACTCCCCTGCAGTAAGCAGGAACATCTTCAACTAGATCAGACAGCTCAGAGCACCATCCAACCTGACCTTGAATGTTACCAGGGAAGGGACATCAACCACCTCTCTGGGCAAGCTGTTCCAGTGTTTCACCACCCCCAGAGAAAAAAAAAATCTTCCTAATATCTAGTCTAAACTTCTACTCTTTTATTTTAAAACAATTACCCCTTGTCATATTGCTATAGGCCCTGCTAAAACGTTTTTCCTTATCTTTCCTATAAGCCCCCTTTAAGTATTGAAAGGACACAATAAGGTCTCATCAGAGTCTTCTCTAAGATGAACACCCCCAACTCTCTCAGCCTCTCTTCTTAGTGGAGATGTTCCAGACCTTTGATCATTTTGGTGGCTCTCCTCTGGACCCACTTCAACAGGTCCATGCCTTTCCTATGCTGAGGCCTCCAGACCAGGTGGTGGTCTAATGAGCAGAGTAGAGGGGCAGAATCACCTCCCTTGACCTGATGGCCACACTTCTTTTGATGTAGCACAGGATACAGTTGGCCTTCTGGGCTGCAAGTGCACACTGGTGGCTTTTGTTGAGCTTCTTGTCAATCAGCACCCCAAGTCCTCCATAGGGCTGCTCTCCGTCTCTTCATACCCCAACCTATAAGGTTGGAGCCTGAGGGTTATTTGGATCCAGATGCAGGACCTTGCATTTTGCCTTGTTGAACCTCATAAGATTTTCACAAACCCACTTCTCCAGCTTGTCATGGTCCCTTTGGATAGCATCCTGTCTCTCAGGGGAGTGAACCTCACCACTCAGCTTGATGTCATCTGCAAACTTGCTGAGGGTGCACTTGATCCCATAATCTATGTTATGGATGAAGATATTAAACAGCACTGGTCCCAGAAGAGACCCCTGCCAGACACTGCTTGTTACTGATCTCCATTTGGACATTGAGCTGCTGACCACTACTCTCTGAGTGCGACCATCCAGACAATTTCTTATTCACGAATTAGTCCATCTATCAAATCCATATCTCTCCAATTTAGAGAGGATGTTGTGGGAGACTGTGTCAAAGGCCTTAGAGAAGTCCAGATGACACCTGTGGTCTTTCCTTGTCCACTCATGTAGTCACTCACTCATAGAAGGCCACTAGGTTGGTGAGGCAGGACTTGCCTTTGTTGAAGCCATGCTGTCTGTCTTGAATCACCTCCCTGTCTTCCACATGCATTAGCATGTGCCTTAGTCTTGTCTGTCTTTCCCAAAAGGAAGTTTATCAGAAGCTTTGCTGCTACTTTGCAAGTGCTGGCACATTGATAATGTCCAACTGAAAGACTTTACTCACTGAATTTTGGGACTTGGCTCTTAATTCACTTCAGCTCAGTATTCATGAGGGAAACTTCTGGTTTATGATGTGTGTAATGCATGTTTACTTCTAGTAAGCTTGTTTAGTGGAGTTCCCATCCTCAGAGTAATGAATCACCAGGGAAATACAGTCAGGGCTACTCTGTTAACATGTGAATGTTCACTAAAGTGGCTCAAAAGCTGGCTTCTATTCCCATGTTCTGCTTCTGCCAAGAGAAGGAAACAAGCAGTTGCTTTTGAGGCTCAAGGTGCTTCCTAGGCATTAAATTAGTGTTTTCCTTGGATTGTGAGAATTTTACCTTGGAAACCTCAAGAATTGCCTTCTCCAGAAATGTCATCTCCTATAGAATGTGATGCTAAAAAGATAATTCTATAGAAATCTAATTTTCCCTTCCTGTGCTGTTCCAGATCATTGTCAACCTCCAACAGTCAAACTGTTAGTGGTGATAATAGAGAAGCCAGATAACCTACTAAAAAAAGATGTTGAGATGGATCTTTGTTGCATTTACATTGCGAAAGGAAAGAATCATAGAATCACCAGGTTGGAAGAGACCCATCGGATCATTGAGTCCAAACATTCCTATCAAACACTAAACCATGTCCCTCAGGACCTTGTCTACCTGTGCCTTAAACACCTCCAGGGAAGGTGAATCAACCACCTCCCTGGGCAGCCTGTTCCAATGCCCAATGACCCTTTCCGTGAAAAACTTCCTCCTAATCTCTAGCCTAAATCTCCCCTGGCAGAGCTTGAGGCCATTCCTCCTTGTCCTGTCCTCTGTCACTTGGGAGAAGAGGCCAGCTCTCTCCTCTCTACAACCTCCTTTCAGGTAGCTGTAGAGAGCAATGAGATCTCATGAATCATCAAGATACTTCTTAATTGATTCAGATGCTTCCTTTTTAATCTTTATGATACTTGTAAAAGTCCGATTTGCAGTGAATGTAGAGCTGGTATCATAACTCTGCCCTCAGCCTAGTTTTGGATTATCCAGTTTGTCAATGCCTAAGTTTACATAGCTTTCGGAACATGCTGGTAAAGACACTGTACTGATTCTTCTTCCTGTGCTATTTTCCCTGTGGAGATTATGCAGTTCCGGACTCAGCTTTTAAGTTGGTAGATGTAAAGGACAGATATCATGTAAGAAATGATCTTGAAGTAACTGTTCAGTCCGGCAAATCAGCTGCAATAGACTGCAAATGAACACATTTGTCAAATGTTTTCCTGTTACAGATGACAGTAAACTATTTTGTGGTTAATGTAAGACTTGCAATTCTTCTTTGTGTCTGGCACTTGCCATACCACTAACTGGTCCTCAGTCTTAGTTTTCATGTAAATATGGTTTGTATTATAACTTTGAAAATTAGTTTAGGCAACTGTGTCTGCTGGAACCAGCTGAGATCCCTATACTGTAGAGTTGTACAGGAGTAAATTTCTCCTTTTCTTTGACTCAAGTTGGGGAGGGGCTGTGGTTCTACAGAGCAGAAACTTGGCTATTTCTCTTCTCATTTTCATGTACACCTGTAAACAATTTGTACCTGACAGTTTCAGCAGACTGAGTGTCATCAATAAGGAAGAACAAATAAAACTGAGTGAATAGTGTTCACTGCTAGCTATGTTTTGTAAATAGCAAATGTGTTACACTCATTTGTAGACATTTTTCCAAACTAAAGCACTGAAGTGTTTAACCAAAATTTTTGCTAGTGAATTCAGTGACGCTTGGAGTTGTGCTGTTGGCCAGATTTTCTAGAGAGAAAGTGAAGTGCTGTGAAAAGACGGCTATATGAGAAGATGGGGGTGTTTTCAATCCAGCCCTAAGCAAGTTTCGTTTGACTGAATCCATTCAATCTTGGATAAGCACTCCTTTATTGTGCAGTAGCAATGTCTCTTGGACACACAGCTCAACACCTCATTTGTCCCCTCAGTTCATTTATGTGAAGCTGCTCATGTGCCCCAGGCAGACCTGAGTGCCATGAGCTGTTATAACTCGGACAGTGGAAATGAGCGGCAGTCTGAGTAGAAATGCATTGATATGGCTTCCATCCTCTTCTTTACTCATCCCAAACATAAAATCTTGAGTTGTCATGGATGCCCTTAAAGACTGATATTGCATTGTGATTTGAGGTTTTGCAGATAAGTCACTCAAGTCTTCTCCAGCTATGTTCTCCATGTTGTATCCAGTGATACAAGAACTGCCTTGGAGAGGGAGTCCTGAGATTTGGGATTTCTCTTTTTGGATATGTCTGCTTAGACAGTATTGGCTTGCAAGTTCCACAGGCACTACCACTCTATTGCATCAGTTGTCCTCTTTTAGGTCTGAGTGGTTATACCATCATCAGCTGCACTGTTGGGCAGGAAGGAAAAGCTTCCTTTTCTGGGGGTATTCCTGATTTTTGTGTGGCTGCTGGTGCTGGTCTGAGGTTTTTTTTCTTTTAACCTTCTGGTATAATATTCACCCTGAGAGGGGAAACATCTTGAATACAGGACACTGTGTTTCATAGGTGTTGAGTGCAGTGTGCTTTCAGGTTCGTCTTTGCCAGTAAACTTGGTACTGACTGCACCTTAAGAAGCACTTTTCTCTGTCTTTGTTGCACACATTTTTACTGCTTGAGAGCTGAAATTGCAGGAGCACTCAAAGGCCTCAGTAAACTCGTGTCTTGCCCTTGTGAAAAATTGCAGGCAGCCCCTAAGGCTTTGGAGTCTGAAAGGCAGAGAGACAGAGTGAGCAACTTGGGGCTGGGATGTAAAGAGGTGATGCTGCAGATTTGCTGAGATAATGACAGCTGCCCAGTCACCTTCCTTCATACTTAGCCCTCTTATAATGAAAAGGACATAAGTAAAGGACAATGAGAGCACAGACCTCAAGGTTTGTAGACAGTCTTCATCTTCTCCAGGTTTCCTCCTACACCACTTTAAAAAAGGTAGGCTGTAGGCAGGGGTTGGTTGACACCCTGAATAAAGGCAGGCAGAAGGGGTACTGCACCCTGGGAGGAGAAGACTGGAAGGAGCTGAAGAAGCCAGGGTTTGACGTGAGAATTTTTTCATAGCATTGACAAAAGGGGGGATTTAATGTTACAAAGAAGGCAATCATAACGTTTATACGTGTCCTAGTACATGACTTGAAGGAGGAGGTGAAGTCAAACTTAAGCTTAAGTTTGGGTAGCAGGTAGTGGGTGCATCTTTGTGAGAAGCAATATACATTGAGAACTATTCCTGTAGTTATGCCGAGTTTCAGCCGCCACCTGAGCATATGCAAGGTAAAGTTACTAGTTTAAAGAGGAATAAAACCCAAGCTGAAATACAAACCTAACAGTATAAGAATAAAACATTTGTTAATGTTTATCACACTTTAGTACCCAAAATACCAGTTTCTTCTCCAGGTAAGTTAGAGAATAACTATGCCAGTGAGTATTACGTTTCATTGGCAGATGCTACGTTGCACTTTGTAAGATGTGTATTCAGTTCTAAATTCTTGAAACAGCATTAAATGAGCTTTCGGATACATTTCTTTCTTTCTAAGTAGTGATTTTACTAAATTGAGCACTTTCTTTATTCCCCTTCTGCTTCTGTTTTCAGGGCAAGGCATTTCAGAGAGAGCATCAAGTTTATCCACGAGTGCCGGCTTGCAGGTGAAGGCTGCCTAGTTCATTGGTATGTATACCGCTTGCTAAAAAAACTTCTGAAGGGATTCTGTACCTTGATTTACATGTTGATCATTTTAATGATAAGTTAGTGTTCATCTCCATTGTATAGCAAAATCCTCTTGGACTGAAGTGCCCCTGTATTTGAAGAGCCCCAGAAGCCTTGCAAATGTTACTTATGCCTCATGGTAGGGCTTTTGAGTCACTAGGGTGGGCAGCTGCCAGGAGATAAAGGGAACCCAAGAAATTCTTTGTGACCTTCTCTTCTTATCAAACCTTTTCATAGCATTGATTTAACTAGAGATGTATTATTTATTTCCCATTATTTTCCCACTGTATTTTGAAAGATGATTTCCATAATCCTTATAATTTGAGTAGTTTTTACAATGGCTATTTTGGTGACTTCAGAGTTTTATTAAAAAAATCCTCCAAACAGAAATTTTTGTTTTCCACTTTTTTTTCTTTAAACTCCTGAAGCATTTAAACATCACATCTGTTAATAGCAGGTCTCTGATTGGAGAGATGCTCCTGGGAATGTAGAAAATAGAAAAGGATATCCCACCCTGATTTTTTTTCTTCTATCTGCTATTTGTGGTATTCTTTATGCTCTGTGTCCAAATAGCATATGTCTATATGTGGAATGAGAATCATCTCATGATTTGAACATTGGGCTTGTACACAGATCCTGAGCATAAATGAGTCATTTGGTCCGTTGCTATGTTTGTTTGAATTGTGATAGAGTTTTAAAAAACCCCACATATTTAAATTTGTAAAGCATTTCAAAAACATAAAATGTTCTCAAGATGCCAAGTGAAAAAGTCTAGTATGAATGTAACTCAAACACATACATTATACTCACAACAGTAACAGTTAGGAGGGTTTTGTTCAGTGCTGTCAAACCAGTAATAGTGAATGATTCTGTCTTTATCCCAGTGTTGCACATGGGGAAACTGGAGTCTTGAGAGTTGAAGTTCTACATGGACAGCAGACAGAGGAAAAGAGCTCAAGTAATCAGACATATGTACTTTAACAGTTCTGTTAAAGTTCATTTCAGCCTGATGAAATTGAAGCCTTTATTATTTGTGGAGAGGGAACAGTCTTTTTTTCGCTGTTCTGATCTTTATAGGCAGAAGAAAATGGGTGACTTATTTCTAGCTTATTATAACCCAAAACTTAGAATGTGTACACTGTCTCTTGGTTTTGTGACAACTTAATACTTATTCCATCCTTCCCAGTCTCTTGTGAATTGACACTCAGAACCCACTTTCTTGATCTTGTCATAGATTTGTTCTGATGCATTTGAAAAAGCAGCACCAAAACCTTTTAACTCAAATATTGTAATAGTGCTTCCTGGTGGCAAACAATACAGCAGTCTGCAGTGGTGTTGGGAAGTGATGCTTTTAACTACTGTAGATGAAATACAGCATGACTTCAATTTATTGCACCCCCCTTTTCATGCAGTCTTGCAGGTGTCTCCAGGAGTGTAACGTTGGTGGTTGCTTACATCATGACCATCACAGACTTTGGTTGGGAAGATGCACTGTCTGTTGTCCGTGCAGCCAGGTCCTGTGCCAATCCTAACATGGGCTTCCAGAGGCAGCTACAGGACTTTGAAAAACATGATGTGAATCAGGTAAATGAGCTATAGACAAATGAATTGTGAAACACAACTCAAAATCTCAGATCGTATGCTGTTTCTCACTATTTTGAGACTTGAGTGGTTTATCTGATTCCCTGATTTTGGTTTGAGGGATTGGCTTCTTGGCCAAGCCTGTTCCACTGGGGAAATGTGAATAGCACTGAAGATATAAGTAAATGCTAGATGAGAGAAGAGACAAAGCACATCTAAACATACCTCCTGCCCAACTGTGTTCTCAGTCCAGTGATTTCTTCATGTGTGCCAAGAAACAATACAAGACTGACACCTTTAGAGGAGTAAAAACTAAAGAGCGAGTTGCTCAGAATGCAGCAGAAGGACCAACCTATAGGTACCAATTGCATAAAAACAGTAGGTTTCAACAGCAAAGAAATCATAATCAGAAATCTTTGCTATCCAGGAGCTAAATTAGGTAGTCGTTATGACATACATGTCATATTCTCCCCCCCCCCTCACCTTCTGTGGCTGAGATTCAGTGCATTTTCTTGTGTGTAGAACAGCCTCAAATCTTACCCTTTTTTTCATCTTAGCCTTTGATGGTTTTATAGGACTTGGAGAATTGAGGAAACAGTAGGACTGCAAAGTGGTTTTCACAAAACAAAAATGAGTTTCTTACCCCTAAAAAGAACCATCCCACGCAAAAGACCTGCTCTCCGTGGGTGATGGGTGACTTCCACTTTTGTTCATCTACTCTGGCTGTCCCCTCCATTTTCCATTGCTCAGCATGTTGCTGTTCTCTGGGCTTTTGTGCCTGTTGCATGTATTAAAAATCAACAACAACAGAAGCAAACCAAAATCGGAAAGCAAAATACATGAGGCAAAGATGGTTTTTTTAGTTCATCCTGCTGCAGAAGGCTCAAAGTTTAGAAATTACCATTTGTTTTGCATGATGCAGTTTGCAACTGTAAATATTTGCGTGTTTTTAATATGTAACTGAATGTTTCCTGGATCCTTTGGAACCAGTGTAAATGATAGAGTAACTGATTTTTAAGAGACAGAAGTCAGAGGGGGACTTTCCAGACTTGTCTCCTTCCTCCCTTACAGTCATTTCTACTCTAATTGGTCTGGGCTAACAGCAATGACAATTAAGGCTATATGCAAATAGCCTGATAAAGGCAGTAACGTCTCTCTTTTTTTCATCCACCATGGACGGCACATTCGGCCTTTTTTTCACTGAGGGGGAGGCATAAGGTTGCAAAAAGAAGTATCCACCTGTAGTCACTGGCTGGGCTGTAGTTTCCTACTGTCTCTTAACAGCAACCACATCCTTAGCAGGTGTCTGTTTACACACCTGATATCAGTGGAATAATGCCATCTGCCAAGGGCGTGAACTTTTTTCTGATTTCAGCAGCACGGGTGTTTTGCTGTGCCACTATAAGGTGGTGTCCTGTGGGTTTTCTGGAATATGGGTCCTTACATGGTTTGCACCAATTCTGAATTTCCACATGATAGCCTGAGGCTTCAGAATTGACTCAGAACCTTAATATATTTTAGAAACAGGAAGAACTAACTATGTTGAGGTCTTGTCTCCCAGTGTCTTAGCAAATGATCTTATGGATAAAGCTATCCATGAGCTCCAAACAGGACAAAGCTATAAAAGTTAAGTCTTGAAAAATTATCCCCACTGGGACAGGACAGTTTGGGTCAGTGTCCACTTGCTGCTTCTGCAGAGAAGAGCAACAGGATTATCAGGAATGACTAAGCGGACTCAAGTTCTTCAACTGGCAAAGAAATGACAGAGAAGGATAAGATAAAGGTCTATGAAGTTGAGCAGAATAGAGAAACAGGTCTGATATCTGGTCTTCCCTGTAATGTTAGAAGGAGTTATCAGTCGGCAGATCTCAATCAAGGAAAAAGAGGGGAGGTTATACAATATGTACTTATGGAGCTTGTTGGCATGAAGATATCTTGTAAAAATCTGGGGATTCGTAAAGTGATCTCATGGCAGAAAAAATCATTTGTTGCTATCAAACGCAAAGATAAGTGAGCTGAAAATTGCTGGAAATTGAGGAAACGAGCAGAAAAGCATTATTGCCCTGCCATTGCCCGATTCAGGGTAGAGTTGGATTCGCCTTCATCTGGACCTGGTACATCTGTCACCATGTACCCTGTTCAGTCATTTGTATAGTAACATATAGGGTCTTATTCTATAACTTTTAAAGCTACTAGTCTTTTTCTTCCTAGAAGATAACATTTCCTGATATCTACAGTACATTTTTTCACTATGTGTGTTTGTGAGTTCAGGATGAAAAACTCATATGAGAGGTTCACTTTCTGATTTTCAACCTTCTTGCAGCCTGTTGTGACTTGAGCAGATTGGCTGATCATATTGGCTTCCATGCTTATTCATCTTGTTCTCTATGTAGTGAGATGAGGTACTTGTAAGAGGATGCCCTTGCCTGGTGTGTGTTCCTTACTCTGTATGACTCCAGTTGGCCAACCTGTTATGCAAGTGTGTGATTTTAGGGGGTGTAAGATACCCAGGTGATTTCAAATGTGTGTTCCTGTGCCCATGTATTCTGTGCTACTACTGAAGGACATGCAATATGTAGAGCACTTCTCTTGAAGCTGCTTGTATTTTTAAAGGTTCTTGAAATTCTGTAGGACAGGAAGGAGTATTACTTCTGCATCAGTCTCATGTTATTATTTCAGCATGTTGTATATATTTATTCCATTTCTGCAGTTCAGGCAGTGGCTGAAAGAAGAATATGGGGAGAACTCTTCTCAGGATCTGCAAGAAGCCAAAAATCTTCTGAGCAAATATAAAGAACAGGCAGAATTACAGCAGAATACTGGAGGAAGACAGTGGAATAACAACTTCTCATCTGTGCCATCTCTCTCATACAGCAACTACACAACAGAGACCTAATCGTAGGAGGCTGATTTTTTTTTTCTTTCTAACTTTGAAAAACATCTTGCCATAATTTCCATCCCATCTTCAAGACTCTCAGCAGTAATCATACAGTTGATTTGTAGAAAGCTTCTTGATAAAAATACTACATTATGTATGTGTGTATGAGTGTGTTTCACACAGTTTATAATTTGGGCAGGATCAAGCGCTCTGTATGCCCAGAGACTTGATCCCCGTTACTGTGGCTGAGGCAGTTTGCCAGCCAGCCACAGCTATTATCCACATTTGCCCACATTGCTTGGCATTTACTGTGAGGTTAGCACAACTCCTTTCATTGTAAGCTAGCAAAGGGCTCTGAGAGATGAAGTCTGGTGATTCAAGCTGTGGCAGTTTGACATCTCTGCCCTATTCATGTGGCAAAGATGTTTTTGCATCTGAAGAAGGGAACTCAAGTCTGTGTCTCTGCTGCTCCTGTTCACAGCCCACTGGTAAGTAGTGGTGTGGAGGTAGGTTTGAATGTGATCACTAGGCTGCTAATTGGAGCAGGTGAGATATGGGTACGTGTTCCTTTCTACCAACAGTAGCATCTAGGAGAGAAATGGGACAGACAGCTCTGAGTAATATCTTCAACTGCCACAGTTGTACTTGCTTCAGTGCACGTGAGACAGAGCTGTTGGTAGAACTGCCACAGACCAAGAGCACCGAGACTATTACCACAGCTCAGCTAATGTGCAGTGATTTAAGCCGTGGTCCCCTTATTGTGCATCTGGTCTCCCAACATAAGCTTGTCTGGAGAATAGTTATCAGGTCTCTAGTGCCGCTGAACTTCATTACCTGTGGAACACGTGCCTCTTCAACACACACCCCTGCGCACATGATAACGTGTCTCCAAAGAGTGGGCTCCGTGTGAGCGCGAGCACCTGTTTCTTTGCTTGTGCTGTGGTTTGCTCTTTGACTTCAGCTACCTCAAAAATGCTGTTCTTGTCATTGTGGTTGTAAATACAACCTTGAAAATTGCCTTGTGTAATCTTAATCTGACACTGAGTGAAGTAAGTGGGTGTGTGCGTGCGCGAGTGTGTGTGTGTGCATATATATTTCACAAATGTCTGTATTTGAGAAGTTTTTTGTTTTCTTTTAAAATTGCCCATATTTCTCACTGGTTTAATAATTGAGTTGTTTGGATTCAACTTTCTGCCATTTTAAAACCACTATATATTTTGCTGTGATCAGATTTATAGGAATGTATTTGTAAAACATATTTTAAACTAGGTTAAAGTTAGGGGTCATACTCTGCTCTTGGTAACATTGTGCGTTGCTGGAATGGAGCCATTGTCTGAGTCAAGTGTATTCTAAGAGTGTAACTTCAAATATGTCACCAGGGAGACTGGACAGTGTGTTAATTTCTGATTGTGTGACGGAGGCTGGCACTGATGCCAAGATCATGACTTCTTGTCTTTGAATCAAAGGATGAAAAGCCTATTTTTCTTGAAGATTCCAGAAAATAAAAAATACCTCCCAAACAGCCAGAATATTTAAAAAAAAGAGAAACAAATGCAAACTTGTCAGGAAGCAATCAGCAGACCAAATAGGCTGTTGTCTCTTTCAATTTCTTTGGTACTGTGACCTCCTATCCCTTCATAAAATTCCTCTTCATGTCATTTCCTGCTTGCTTTGGGTGGCAGTGAATTCTTTGGATAGGAGCAAGACTTTTGAGGTCAAGTAAGCTCTGGCTGTTAAATATCTGTTGTTAAGTATTTTTAAGAAATACATATTATGGCTCATGAAATACAGCTCTTGCATGTTAATATTTGTCAAAAAGGAAAAAAAGGGAATTGGATGGAACTGGCCTGACCATTTAATCTAAGTCCAGGTCTGCATCAGGGCTCTCATTGCTTTAAGTGCTTTAAATATACAGAACACAGCAAGAGCAGAATAATTGTGTTGTGGGATTTGGGAAAGATGCTGCAACTGACTTCCTTTTCAAGCTTGTTGTTAAATGAACCACCACCTCTTTGGGATATCCAGCAACTGCTTTGTGTTTGCCTGGTAACTGAAGCATTTGACTTTTCTCAAAGATGTTGGTTTGCAAATAATTGGCTATTTCGAAATTCCAGCAGAGCAGCGCCCATGTTGGCAACTCCCCTCTGTGCTCAGAGGGCAGATTTGGTAATTGGAAAACACTTTCCTCTGTAACAGGGTCTGACGTGTGTTCAGGATGCTGGTCCGTTTGATCAGCCCTCTACTCATACGAGGATACATAGCGCAACCTCAGTCTGTCTGCAAAGGGCAACTCTGTCAGAAGCATTTTCCAGTGCTTTTGGAGGTAGCCAGTCAGTCTGTCCTGTAGCTGACTGCCAGCACTATGTATCCCATAACAGTTCTGGCACTCTCATCCTTGCAGTAGTAACCCTGTGAGTGCTGGTAGGTTGATAGTTCCTTTTGTTTCTCTTCTGACAAATACAGGGTCAGAATGGGAGATACTTGTTAATAATTGTGTATCCCAAGATTATTCCATATTGGACTTTTTTAAGAGTTTGGTTATCCCCAAAGAGTCATTCCCACAAATAGGATTTTTTTTTTTAGAACTGAGTTTGGCTTTAGGGCCATATAGCCACATCAATGTGCACTATGCTACAGCTTGAAAGCAGATACAGGGTAAAGCAGGAAGATGGAGGGCATGCCACATTGTCAGCAAGTGGAAGTCCTTCTCTCTTTTTAAGACAAAATAGGTATTCTCTGTAGTCATTTGCTTCTACATCTTGTTTAGTGGCCTGTACGTATGCATACTGCATTTAAAGTGGTAAAATTGCTGCAGGAGTTGAAGAAAACTTGAGTCTTGTTTGCCCATGTAGCGAGCAGAACGATAGTTTACTCTTTTATAACCACAAGGTGCAGAAGAAAGGATAGCTACAGTTCTCACCTTTGGTCTTTTAGAAAGTGAGAGAAGCTAACACAGACCGAGAACGTGACATGATTTGTCTTCCAACCAGCCTTTCAGTGGCAGTTTGTAGACTTCCAGCTATCTGGAACATGACTTAGACCTCCATCCACCTCTTAGTAGTTTGCCTTTATAGTGTAAGAGATGCATTCAGTTACTTTGTTTCCATGCTTCAAAACATTGTCCTCCGTTTGATGTTCACTGGAAAATGTATAAAGTTTATAACACCTTACTCGATATCCAGATTTGAAATGTATAATTGATTTTTGGGGCTAAACTTTATATCCATGTGTGATTATAAACCAATGTTTAGTGTAATACAATGTAGGTAATGGGTAAATGCATTAGTATTTATTACACTGATTTTTAACCTGGAAAGAGTTGCTTCCTAACATTTTGTGGTTGAGTGGGAAGATGGCAAATCATATCTCTGTTTTTGAAAAAGGGCAGTAATAAGATTGGTTGCTATAATGGCCACTGTCTATAAAGAAGTCAGTGAAAAATTATAGTAATTACTTCTGCTAGTTTAAAAACTCTAAGTCTAGTAAGCTTCCTGATTCTCTGTCTTCCTTTTCCTGGGCATCTTAGTGAAGCCTTGATTGCTTTTTCCAAATGTTTGTATTTAATACGTTCGACAATTTTTTTATAAATAAAAGTAAATGTGAACACCTGATCTTCTTGTGTATTTCTTGAAATTAAATAATAGTCTCTGGAAGGTGTCTACTAACTGTTTGTATCCCTGTAGGTACAGTAAAAGTACAAGACAAACTCATTTTCATAGTTAGATTGCTTTTTTTCTCCTGCATACAGGCTTCTTGAGACTTCTCCTCTCTTTGCCAAATTCTTCCAGGTGAGTTCAATAATCTGCAGCACAATCATCTTTTGATAAGTCCCAGAAGAGGATGTTGCGTGTTGCTCTCCTACTCATCATTGCTGACTCATCATTGTGATGAGGTAGGTGGTAAATCCAAATTTTTTATTCTTCTGAAATACATTTTTCCATAGGACACACTAGTTTAGGGCTTAATTAGCTGTAAAACTTAGCTGATTGACAGTCTGCCAATACTCAAGGTTCTCAGTAGTAGTTGGTCAGAGGAAGCTGATGTAAGTGGTAGGTGATGATTCCTGGGGATTCCTCCTCTGTAAGGAGGGGAAAAGCCCCATTTACATTCCCACAGATAACTCACTGAATTTCTGGTTTGATGCAGCCTCTGCTAAGAGGGTAATTCTGGCATTCAAACAATAAAAAAACTCCCCACCAACCTGAAAGTATGACCAGTCATGCCTAAGTAGCCAGATCTTGTGGCCACTTCAGTCGTTGCTAAGTCTCAACTATGTTCTTGCAGTGAGACTCTCATTGTAAAGGCAAAGCAAGAAGCTTAGACACAATGGGGTTTGGGTCTTTTTTTGCCCTCCTATCCCTCCTAGCTCTTGTTAGTTTATAGACTGCCAGGAATGTTTGGAAGTTTCCTAAGGAATCTCAGGGAATTAACTAATAACTCCACTAGAATAAAGTTAATGGTTCTGTAGAAAGCTTTAAACGTGCTAGATGCACCTTGTTCATATTATATTTCAGTTCGTTGACTTCACAGTAAGTGGGATAGCTCTGATTTTGTCAGCGTGTTTCTGTCCTTTTCCTGTTTTTATATGAAAAGACTTCAAATTCAGTGCAGCCTGCTGCCTGAAGCCTGAATTACTAGTATTATCACTTCCTATCGCTTATCTCCTCTTATCTGTAGCAGATATATGTGCTACAGCATTGCCGAGACAAAAAACATGTTTAAAACACAATCCCTTGTGAATCAGGAAAATCTCTTAAGTTTTAGAAGAGTTTTCCCCCTACCCTAAAGGAAAACATCAGTTTCCAAATGAAAAGTGCACTGTTGCTTTGTCTTCCTTTTGATCACTTAGCACCTATCAAGGGCAGTTTTATCCGAATCACATGTGATAATTGTGCTGCAACCATGGTGCCACACTGCTGTTCCTAACTTTGTATCTCATTTTATTCAATGCCATATGTAACTGCCAGTTCTAGAAAATGGCAGTTCTAATTTGATTCATGTAGGCCTGTCCCACCTGGCAGTGACTGAGAGATCTACAGGGACAAACCATGTGTCCTCACATTACATGCTTAGAACATGATACAGAGTTGGGTTTTGCCAGCAGATTATGAAAGTCTTCTCATCTCCTGAAGAAGATTGTAATGGTGGAGGGAAAATGATGATCTCTAGAAAATATTAGCATGAGAAAAATGATCTTGCACCGTACTGTGTTTCTGTAGAAACCCCTGGGAACACAAAACATGCAACAGAGAGAGCTATTTTCGCATTTCATTCTTAGCAGAGTTTTAAATGTGGCTCTCATTTTCCATGTGCCCCAGCTCCCATGTGTTAAACTCTTTCATCGCCACATTTAGGTGCTGTCCAGGGTTATTCTGCCTTCACCCAGGGAACAAATTCTCCTTTTTACATGTTTGAATGTGTGCTTTGCTCTAGTGAATTATGCAAACCCAAAAAGGATTTCCCAAAAGTGAGTAGCTTGTGAGTAACACGATGACTTCCTGTAGTTCCCATGTAGTTTCTAGTGTAATTTTTAGGAGTGGGCATCTAATGAAGTGTGAACAGGAGGTACCTTTTTGCCACTGAACTACTGCATAGCTCAGTCCTTGCAAGAGACTCAATTCTGCTCTTGTGAGCCAAAGGCACCTGCATTAAACTGGGAGTAAAATTCATTTGCAAGCAGCCTCAAAAATCGGCATTTTCGGCTAGACCTGCTTGTAGCTTCCATTTTAGTTGAGACAGTTATGAATGCGTGAGTTTGTACCCTTCATTATTCATTGAACTATGAATAGAGAGATCAGAACCGAGACATCCAAGCTACTTGGAGTGGAAAGTATTTTTAAGTTGTTTGCTCGCTTGGTCATCTATTCCCACAGGCATTAGCAAGTACAGGTTTAGATCTAGGCAGGTGCATTTACAAATGGAAAGACTTTGAAAGTCTGAGTTCTGATTTCCCTTCTTCCTTTCTTTCTCCAAAAGCAAGTGAGTTTTGTTTTTTTTTTTAAATTTGTCAGATATGGGGGATGGGATTGTTGTTACAAGTTCTTGAATCTCTTTCCTTCATTTTCCTTTCTTGTGTATGATTATTTTTCCTTTTTTCCCACCCAGTAACTATTGTTTATAGGTTTATCTTGAGTCAGGGTGAGTGCCAATGTGTGGCTTGCAAACAATTTATTTCCTGCAAATGTGTATTAATGAAAAAAGCTTCTGTGGTAAGGTTGTTAATTTAATCGATTGTGTGAACAAACGCAACTCTGCTATTTGTGCATCTGTCTTGTTATAGTGGTGATGATTGCCAAGTCTGTTAAGACTTCTGTGGATGTTGTCTTTTTCTGTGGCTGTCTGGCTCCTGGGCAGTGCTGGATGTTTTGGAAGAGCAAGTGACTCATGACAGTTTTGAACCTAACATTTAAAAAATTAAAAAGGCATATTTAACTTCTATTTGTATGCCAAAAATCGATGTTAGTTGACAGACCAGCATCCTATGCAGGTTACTCGTTACAAAGAGTGTTCTACTTGATTCTCTCTATTCCTCACTTTTTAAGGCAAGTTGGGGCTTTGTTGAAAGTTTGTAAGTAGGGGAAAACTGCCCTGTCTTTAAAGAAAATATGTGTTGAAGATGTCAGAATTGCTGCTGTGTTTATCCATGCTCAGTGCATGTTTCCCAAGGATTGCATTTTGGAAGCTTTTGCAAATAAGTCTACAGTGTGCAAATTTTCCAGCAAAACTACTTATATGGTCTCTCAATGTTTCAAAAGAAGAATAAAAGAAAAGAAGATCCAAACCAACGCCACCCCACCCTCCTGCCCTGTGTGCTATGGAAGCTTTGGTCAAATCTTCAGATTTTAGATGTGAGATTCTTCTGTTCTTAGGCAGCTTATTTATGTGCTCTGGTTTGCAGTGAGATTCTTATTAAACCTCATCTGTTCCTCTGGAAGGTAGGATATGTCATCAAAAAGCTTGTGTCCTCTGAGTAAAGCCTCGTTTTTGCAGAAGTCTGCAGCCTGAGCCTATTCACAGATGCAGAAGGTGCCTCTGTTGCACACAAGTGAACTGATTGGGCCTTTACTGGCTAGTACTACCATTTACCCTGGAAATGAATAACTCTTCTCTTTGAGAATACTGAAAAACATTTGTATTTCTGCAAATCTTGAAGACTATGCGAGTACCTCTTTTGTTTCTGACCTAGGTAAAGTTATATGACTCTAAAGTTTACCATCAGTAATGGGGGAGGAATGGGAAGAAGTTTGTCACAATAAAAAAACCCACCAGGCTATATTATCATAAAGTACTAAATCACTGCAAGTACACTCTGGATTTTACTGTTACTGGAAAGATGTTAAGTAGTACTTCTCTTCCTTAACCATATTTTCTTTTCAAAGGACTATAGTGGGGCTTCTGACATGTTTAGATTTGACCTTCATTTCCCTGAGCTGGTCACCTTAAATCAAATGGATTGCAACCACAGGAAATTATTCTCTTGTGAGATCTCACGTATTTCTAGCTGGGCTTTCATGCATATAAATTTCCAAAATGGCCTAGAAAGGGTTACAAGACCACTTGTGACACAGTAAGACAGGCCAGGAAATTCAATAGGACTTTTTGAGGCAAAAATCAGGTGGTTTTGACTTATGAAGGAGTATAGAGTCAGCCACCTTTATCCAATCTGCGAAATGCTGAACAGAGAAACCTTTGGGATTCTGTTTCCAAATCTCCTATCCCTTACTGTGTAACTAGTCAAGTTGCTTCAGTTCTGCTTTGCTTCAGTTTCCCAATAAAATGGAGAAAATTGTTGTGACTTTCCCTGGTACAGCTCTGTGAAGCCCCACTGCACCAGTGTTGTTAAATGAGGTACCTGCTCTCTCTCTGAGGGGCATTACTATCCCTTTGAAACTGAGAGATTCTGGAGCAGGGCAAGAAGCTGTGGTGGCTTCTCATTTATTCTTAATTCCACCTGCATATGAAGTGCTGTGCCACACAGGATGATGGTTGGATGTTGATGGGAACAGGGAAAAATCAAGGTCTGATTTCCCAGATTGCTGTATTTCAATGTGATTTGCATAAAATGCAGATGATGTCCTTTCTCTATGGAAAAAGATAGTGTGAAGTAGAAGAGGTCAGAACAATTCTGGTTGTGACTGCACTAGACAAAATTAATCCCACAGGCTGAACAGAAAATCTTACATAAAAATTAAATGGTAGGGATATGTACTGTGCCTGTGATGTCAAGAATGATGAAGGGTCAAGTAGAGGATGAATAGCACATGGAAAAAAATAAAGCACTGGAATACTTAAAAGGTAATGCCATAAGGCTGATGATGCATGTGCTGGGATATGTTCAATGCACTCCAGGAAAAAGTCTGCAGGTGAAAAAAAAAAAATTAAAGAGAATCCCCTCTGTTTCCTATACTTTCGTTATATGGTTACAACGATACTAAAAAGAGATGTCCTGACTTTCCTGTAGACTTGTTCTGGAAAGAAAGTGAGTATGGTGAATACATCTAATAAAAGCTGTCCTGGCAGATGAGAGCTTAAGAGGAACAAAATTAGTGCCTCTTTGGCTAAGCTGCTCCTGCTATGTTTTACACTTTTTCATGGAAGACATGAATTTGATTCCTTTCCAAAGACAGCTTGGAAACTCCAAGCAGCAGAGAAAGGGACTCCCCGTTGACTTAACTGTTTTTCTCTGAATGCATTACACTTGGGTGAAATGCAGTCAGCGCCGCTTCTCAGGTCATTTCGGGGGGAAAGTCAGCGCGTGGGGACCGACCCTCCTTTTCTCAGTTCAAGTGATTTGGGAGCTCCGGTGCCTTGTAATACACTGAACTTAAAGCAGTGCTAGGGAACTTGCAGTGCCCGCTGTGGGCACTTCAGACAAAAAGGAAAACTGCCTTTAATTTCTAACTGGAGTAGATGCAAACTATGTGTCAGAGAAGCCTCTGTCTTTCTACTGATGGGCGAGGGCTCCTTGATCTCTCCGTGGTTGCCTCCAGCACTTGAGGTGGGTGATTTGAACTGTTACAGTCCCTCCAGGTCTCCTTCCCTCCCTTCAAGACTAAATGAAGACAGGTGCTGAACAATGCGATGCTCATTCATTCAACATAGACAAATAGTTGTACCCACTTTTAATTTGAAGCACATATATTAGAATGGTTAAAAACTAATACATAATTTACCTTGCTGAAAATAATCCACGTGAGGGCTGGGCTGTGGAAATAACAGAGGTAAGAGTAGGGAGAGAATGGTTTGGTGAGTGCTCTAGAAGTAATTTGCCAGCTCTGATGGGAAGCAATAATGGGGAGGAAGAAACAGTAATCAGTGAATCAATCTGCACAGCTTGCTTAAAAATAACTCCTTTTTTGTGGCTTTGGTTACAAGAAAGCTTTGTGGGCTGCAGAAGAAAGGCATTAGTTGTCATTTTAAACAAGCCATATTCTAATTTCATGTTTTGTGAAGTCTCATGATCCTCTGGGCAAGAGAATTTCCACCCATGTGCATGTTGGGAGGAGAGGAAGGACAAATAGATAGTGGGTATTTTAAGTAAGAAGTTGCAATTAAAATAAGGAGGAGCTTCTGTAAATAATGCTAAATTATGATTAAGAAGTACATTTGTTTAAGAGGAGACACGGTGAGACACTGGAAACCCCACTACAACAGAAGCTACCAAGCTAGTGCCTGAAGGAAATATTTGACAATGAAGTTGTATGTAATGGCCATCTTCTCCTGGGAAATGGTAATTAACAGGGTTGTGTCTCCATCAGCTAGAGTAAAACTTGCACAGTTGATGACTGTCTGCCTGTCCATCCTAGCTTTCTGCCTCACCATACAGCATGCCCTGGCTTCCCAGGGGGCTCGTGAGCTCAGGCACACTTGGGTCTAGATGCACAGAGCCAGGCCAGGACTAAGTTAAGGACCCTGCCCAGCTGAGGCTGGGCTGAGCACAGACCCATGGTGTGGTTTACTGGTGAACTGGATAAGCCAAACCCCAGGCGACTGGGAGCTGATTGTGCATTGGTCATACTGAACATGTTCTGTTCAGGAGAAGATTAATCCGAAGACCTGGAGGGGAAGCTTTAAACATTGAGTGCAATCCTAAGATAAGCCTTTAATGCACATATTTAGAAGTCAACAGTGCTTGGGGCAGTTTTGCTTTTTAGTCACCCTTCAAAGGGTGTGTGTGTGCGATCAATATTCTCAGTCCCTCGCACATTGTTGCAGCTTTAAGGAACAGGAGCTTCACATTTCAGGGATTTTTCAGTTATGTCCAGCAGATGCAAAGTCATTCCTGGAGAGAAGCTGCAGAAGTCAAGTAAAGGAAGACCTCTACTATGATACACCTTCTCTTCCACCTCTCTCTAATAGTTAGGTGTGGGAAAATTTGTTGAAGATTACCTTCTAGAGAGGGATAATTTATTTAAACAATGCTACTGATGGTGTGCAGCCTAATTTTAAGGTTTCAAAAGACCTTCCAGCAAGGTGCTGGAAGCTGGCCTCTTCTCCCTAGTGACAGGGGACAGGACAAGAGGGAATGGCCTTAAGCTCTGCCAGGGGAGGTTCAGGCTCGACGTAAGGAAAAAATTCTTCACTGAAAGGGTCATTAGACAACCGAATGGTCTGTCCAGGGAGGTGGTTGACTCACCTTCCCTGGAGGTGTTTAAGGTGCTGGCGGATGAGGTACTGAGGGGCGTGGTTTAGAGATTGGTGGGAATGGTTGGACTTGATGATCCGGTGGGTCTCTTCCAACCTGGTGATTCTATGATTCTAAGGTGGTGTGTTTAAAATTGCCCAGAAATCTGATGGTTTGAACAATAAACATGATAGTATTTTGACCCATGCTATTGTCCCCCATCTTTGAAGTAATACATAAGATATAATGGAAAAGAAAAGTTCACAATCATTGTTTCATTCGGTTGTCATCAAATTTAATTTCTTCTTACAAGTCTTCTAGAGCTTTGCACCAACAATTCTCACTTTCTGTCACTGTTGGTGTGTTGGACAGTCACAATGCACGCTTCTTAAGATCCTAAAGGTGAACATTCATAAGTGATAACCTGACTGCATTGGGGTTTGCAGTGGCCAGGCTTAAGAAACTAACAGAAAAGCATAAAGATGTTTCTAGAGGAAAGCCAAGCAAGGCTTTGATTTTGATCTGTTGGTTTCATGCTACTTTGTAACGAGGTGTAAGCAAGTAGCAGCACTTGTGGGAACTGGAAGGAAACTTTGGAGGAATGTTTAGGAACTGCTTAAGTTTCCTGAGAAAGATAACAGCGATGTAGAGTTAAGTTTTTGTTCTGGATTTTCTGAGAGGGCAGAAAAGAGAATATTGATAACATTGCATGTAAATAGAAAGATGAAAGGAAAAGGACTCTCTTTCAGGAATTGCATTGATTATTATACCTCAATGCACCAAAAAACCCACTAATAATGAAAACATGATAACTAACCAAACTGAAGGATTTCATCTAGAGTGTGTAGACAAACTGGCTGCTACTGGATCTGGCAGTGCAATGGTTACAGCCCCATCGTAAACTTCTAAATGAGAAGTGGGAATATGAGAAGCAAGCATGAATGCATGGGTAGAAAAGACTTAGAATTTGTGGACTTAGACCACATGAGCCCATGCTGACATCTAATGTTCTCCCGAGCAGCGGAAAGCTACCCCCTGCTTTCTGCTCTTTGTACTGATATTTTATACTTTAAATTCCTGCCTACGTGGGGGGGTGAAAGGAAGCCAAAAATGCATCAGGAAGATGATATTGCACATGGATAACCTCTGCTCCCTTAAGTTCTAAGGACCTTGATAAAAGTATGCATTAAGTTGAATAATTTTTCTGAGTTCTGAAGGTATTCAGTAGTTTCTATTTTTGTGATGTTTAGTGGCACCAACAGGTATCCTTGTCCCAAGGCACTGAAGGCACCTGCATTTATTGTTGATCCATAACTGCTTTATGCATTCATAAACCGAAGATGAAGGTGACTCTCCTCCTTTTCTGTATCACTCTAGATTGTGTCTCCATACTGGAACAACCCTGGTCTGCCTTACAGACATTACTTGAATGGTCTCTGTGCTCTGGAAATGTGAGTTAATACTTTCAAGTGTAAGTTTATAGCTTGGGAGTTCTCAAAAGAGTCCTTTCAACCTCTGGCAAGTGTCAAAATTATGGGAACTTGATTCAAGGGGACCTTTGAGTAAAGAAGAAAGAATTGGTTGCAAGCAGAGCTGGAGCAGCCCTTCTAATATGGGTTCCCAAATGAGTCTTGGGCAGCAATAACGACTCTCAAGTTCCCTGTCAGGCATTTTTTTTCCCCATTGAGGACAGCATGTACTGCTGCTTCTCAAACAATATGGTATGATCCTCATTTGCCTTACGTGAAGTAAACACCAGATCTTGGAGCTCTCCCGGTTCTTAGTAGAGAGGACTTTGACTGCCTGATGTGGAAATGCACACCTATCCCAAACAAAGTTGCTGGTGTGTCTAGAAACTGCTCTTTCTAGCATATTGAGATACACTATACATTAAATGGATATTGATCTAGGTTTCAGGCTGGAGTTTAGTTGGATAGGGAACAACATCACTGAAACAGTGTACTGGGACTGCATTTAGTAATGTAGTGCCTCCAGGGCTGTGGAGGCTTGGAAGTAACTGCCAGTAAAGTCTTCACCCAAGAGATGCTTCAGAAGCCCCGATACATGTGCCATTTTATGCAGAGCATTTGCCACTACTCAAGAAGCACTGTGTCAGCAGGGAATTTTTTCCACACCCCTTTCAATGCTGCTGCCTGTCCTTTTCAAATAGTCTTTTAAAAAGTCATTGCCTTGCAGCTGCGGAGGGAAACATCATAATTCACAGCTACGCGGGTAGTATAGCAGCAGGCAGCCCAATGCATCGGCAGGACGGGGACTGCCTTGTCTCTGAAACTATCCATGCCTTGAATAGCAGTTTGTTAAGGCCGCCAAGTGGCCATTTCTTTCTTCTTTTCTCCCCCTACCCCTTCTCTAGGTTGCCAGCTGCAGCACCAGTGTGGTGGAAAGGTTAATGTAGTACTAAAGAGATGGAACAGGAATTTGCCTTACATAAGATGAAATCATACTGCTTTTCTACATCTCATACCATAGCACAAATAAATTCACTCATCCACAAGGATAAAATATCTGTGAAAGAAAAGATTTAGAGAAGCTTTAAGACACCTAGCAGGTTTGATACGTTCCTTGCAGCAATCATTGGCAGCAATTTGTAAACCTTCTCAGCAATAAAATCTGGGGAGCACTGCAAAGGGATTTTGGATAGGAATGTCCAGAGGTGCTAATAAGGAGAAATGAACTGTCGCCTGATGGACCTGAGGTGCTGCAGGAAAATCAGGGGCAAGACATCCACTCCATCCTCTTGCTCTGACCTGTAGCTCACAGTGCCTTTCCGCTCAATTACAGTCAGAATTGCATTTGCTATAAACAAGCACAACTGACAGGCTTTCTAACAGGTACTGTATTTGTTGACCCAATCCACAGCAATTTAAAAAAAAATTTAACAAAGTGAGTAGCAAATGTGAAGTGGGAATGAGAATTTCTTGTTTTTTTCTAGCATGTGTTGTCTTCAGTAGAAGTGCGCATGCCTAAGCTTGCATCACTGGCAACGTGAAAAACTTTATTTTGCTTCAAAAGGGAAGAATTTGCCCATGCTAGTAAGTCACCCTTCAGAGTATCCTTCCTGTTCATGCTAACTATGCGTAGCCAGGCATGCAGAGAACTCTCTCTTCTTTCTTTTTCACCATTAGAAAAGAGCAACCTGATAGAAAAGTCAATGCTATAGACATGCAGGCTGCATCAGCTGTCAACAGTTGCTGCAGCTGTTAACTCCTCAGAAAGCAGCTTTGACCAGCATCAACTGCCAGGCAAAATTCAGAGAATATTCAGAATTTTTGTGAGATGAAGTGAAACAAAGTTAAGTGGACAATGTGTTTTAAAAGAGGAGTTTTCCCCATGTCACTGAAAGGAAACCAGTGCCCCACTGCCACTGAAAATTTCCCCCTCTACCTTTGCAAATCTCCCCTTGGTGGTCAGGTTGCTTCGCTTCAGTTACTGTGAAGCAAGTAGTGTAAAATCAAACACGTGTTTGCACGCTTTTGTCTGTGCAGGGCTTTTCCAGCTCTCCCTGGCAGCACCTAGCACAGACCAGCACTTGGTGTAAGATTTTCTTCTACCTAAACTTCAATGGATTCCAAGCATTATTCTCCTGACAAGACTATCATGGATTGCAGTGCTACAATTTCCATTGCCCACCCTTATGTGGCTGCACAAAAAACTCCTATGATCTGGAGTGGAGAAAGGTGGGAGGAGATGTAATTAAATATTGTTACTGTAATTTCACAGATTCACTGTTCAGGGAGACACTTCCAAAAGCAGTCAACTCTCTTTCCAGAATGACCACAATGTTAAGTTTCCTCCTGACTTCCGACAACATTTCAGCTTTTGTGTATTTTCCCTCACGTTTAGCAGTTTTATCATCCATCACCCAGGTGTTTGTTGCTCTTTGCAGACTGTGGTCTGCTCTTGGCATCTTTGGAAACGAGGCTTTATGAGCACCGTGCCAACAGGCTCTCCAGGGAAGAAGCATCCCTGAGCCTCCTTCTGTCAGGCTTTATCAGCCAAGAGGGAAAGGCATGCTTTATACTTACTTGAGGAGTGATCACAGAATCACAGAACAACCAGGTTGGAAGGGACCCATCGGATCTTCTAGTCCAACCATTCCTATCTAACACTAAACCAAGTCCCTCAAGACCTCATCCACCCGTGTCTTAAACACCTCCAGGGAAGGTGACTCAACCACCTCCCTGGGCAGCCTGTTCCAATGCCCAATGACCCTCTGCGTGAAAAACCTCCTCCTAATCTCCAGCCTAAACCTACCCTGGCGGAGCTTGAGGGCATTCCCTCTCGTCCTGTCCCCTGTCACTTGGGAGAAGAGGCCAGCTCCCTCCTCTCCACAACCTCCTTTCAGGTACTTGTAGAGAGTAATGAGGTCTCCTCTCAGCCTCCTCTTCTCCAGGCTAAACAACCCCAGCTCTCTCAGCGGCTCCTCATAGGGTCTGTTCTCCAGCCCCTTCACCAGCCTCGTCGCTCTTCTCTGGACTTGCTCCAGAGCCTCAACATCCTTCTTGTGGTGAGGGGCCCAGAACTGGACACAATATTCAAGGAGCGGCCTCACCAGTGCTGAATACAGAGGGAGAATCACCTCCCTGGACCTGCTGGTCACACCGCTTCTGATACAAGCCAGGATGCCATTGGCCTTCTTGGCCACCTGGGCACACTGCTGGGATGCAGCCATTGCTCTACCCCTAGTCCCCAGCAGTAGCCTGCTCTTTGGAGAGTACGTGGCACCTCCAGCTTTCATCTGTTCCCTAACCAGTCTACATGTTGCTGGCTCCTGTGTGGAGCACAGTGCAAGGCAGCACCTGGGGAGCCCCACTCCAAACTCCTTGTTCAACATGGCCATATGCCCACCGATCAAGCATCAGTGAAGAGGAGAGGTCTGGTTACACTGCACCCCTTCCATTCTGGTCCATGGTATAGAAAACCCATGCCAAAGCTCCTTTAGGCAAAGACATGTCTGAAGGGATGGATTCCTTTGAGCAATTTATTAAAACTTTGTAGTGTCAGGCACTCTCCACACTCCCCATACCCTCTCATCTATAAAGGCACCTGGCAAGGAAGATTGTAACAAAACTGTCCCAGTTATCACAGGACTGTAAAAGGATGATTTCCCTCCTGCAAGAGCTTGTGCCAAAGACTCTGCTTAGGGCAGCTGGCTTGTTGAGTGGTTTGTACTGAGGATCCAGTGGTTCATCCAGAGCCATGCTGTAAAGCAATGTTTTATTGCATTTGGTGTTGCAGTTAATGAAGATATTTCACATTTTTGAAAACTTTCAGAAAGCATTAACTGATTTGTGTACTTGCTAGACTGATCACTGATAGCAAGAGAAATTCTGACTGGATGTACTTGCGGTCCCCTATTCTCACCCTCCACAGAAATCCTTGTTTATAAGAATTGTTTCATTTTAAATCATTCTTCTGCAAATCTAATAAGGTTGATCTGAATCTTTTCAAAGTGAAATACTGCTGTACATTCATTTAGGGCTTGCATTCACTCCCTCTAGCATAAGGCCAAACTTTTCTTATGCCACTGTGAATCATGACTCAGGTCTCTCCTCAACAGAAAAACACAGACTGGTTATTTGTGTTGCTGCCTAAGGATGATCAGTTAATAACTGGATCTTTTTTCATTTAATAGGCTAGATTAGAGGTCTCCCTGCTCACTAAATATTTTTCCTTGGGGACTGCGAGTTCCTCTTTTGTCTATGAAAAAGAAGGTAACGCAAACTGCCAGACCATCGTCACCACCTCCTCACAACTGTCTGCATCTCACCACCACCTGCTCAGTAAGTCCGGGTTGAGGGTTCACCCCTCACTAATCAAGATAGGATGGAACCAAATCACATTTGAAATTGTATAGGGTATGCTATATGTATGGTCTCTAAGATTACTCCTTCCAAAGGGATATATGGACCACCAGTGATTTCGACCTCCCAATGGCCAAAGACAAGAGGAGAGTCTCCCTGCTTCTTTAAAGTACAGAAATCTCAGAGGCAGCAGGATCTATGGGTTTTGTGAAACTTCCCTGTGCTCATCTAAATTCCTGCTTTGCATTGTTTTCACAGAGATGCTCTAATTCTAAAGGGCAGAAACCCCAGACAATTTTATATTTAGTGGAGAACTGTAGTAGATAGTGGGAGAAAAATGGGTAATACATATGCAGTATAGATCTTGTAGGTTTTTTTTAACATTTGGTCTAATTTTCTGTGATTTTTCTTGTTATGTCACACAAACCTCTTCCCTCTCCAATTCACTTTATGATTTAATTTGGCTCCTTGCAGCTCAGTTTCTTTGAAGTGGAAACTCAACCCCAAAATACACAAAACCAAGTTGATCTTTTCAACCCAGGAAGTGATGTAGGTTTGAACTTAGATACAAACGAACCCAAGCACAACACTTACGTTAAGCTGGTATAAAAGCCAGCAAAGACTGCTTAATGCAAAAATAATTAAACCGGTTACATCAGCAACCTCCCTTCCCCCAGGTATGGGGCTCTCACAATGTCCCAGGATGTCCAACACTTGGGATGTCATCCAGCCACAGACTCTTGACAAGCTCAAAATGTGTCAGGAATCAATCGGCGTGCTAGCTAGGGCTCAGTGCTCCCCAGATACCTGGAACACTGCTTCTTCCTTGCTGGGGGAAAGGACTTCAGAGTGATCCTGGGAAGTGTTGCACCCCTGGCTCACACACCCAGCTGGCAGCACCCCTATCACCAGCTGCATCCTTGTCCCATTCCTGAAACAGTCAGCCTGGCCCTCTCCCTGCCGTCTGGAAATTTGTACCAAAAAGGGGATCTTTCTGAGGGTGTGGATTCATCCTTTTCCTTGTTCTTCACTGTAATAAATCCTGTTTAGACTGGGTACCACCTCTGAAGCACTGCCATTTCTCCACTTTGATGACATACCATCCACAGCTTGGTTTAACTTCTTCTGTGATCAAGATGTAGCAAGTGTTTGGTTTTGGTTTTGGGGACATTTGTCAGTGTTAGATCCTTTTGGGATGTCTTTGACTGCAGTATGTGACTACATTTATGGGAAATGCTCTGATGACACAGCAGAGCCAACAGAATTTTGCCAGGTGGGCCGATGAACTGAAATTTAACCCCCTGTCCATCCTGTCTTTTTCCTCCAAATAAAGAAGATCAGATATGAATTTAAAAAAAACCAAAACAAAACAAAAAATCCTGTGATTTGGATGTACCACCTCCACCGGATAAAGGGTAGCATGAATTCCCAGGTGGGAGTGAGATGTACACATTACTCCAGGGAGTGGGGAACACGTGGCTGTGCTGTGCCCCACATCATTGTCAAAGGACCATGGTTTCCTTGCCTCAAAACCAGCAGTCCTTGACAGCCACCATGCAGAGATACAAGCCTCAAATTATTTGAGTTAAGGGAGAGGTTGCTCTCAACACCCCTAGGCCAGTACCAAAACATGAGGCAGAACTGGCTGATTTGTTTACTCAAGGTCATTAAAAAATACATTTTTTGTACTTAAATCAAGCAGAAAGCACCAAAATAAAAGTTTATAAAATATTTTGTCAATGGTACACAAATAAAAACAAATAGGCCAAGCTGGATGGGGCCTTGGGCAGCCTGATCTAGTGGGATGTGTCCCTGCCCATGGCAGGTGGGTTTGGAACTAGATCATCTTTAAGGTCCCTTCCAACCCAAACTGTTCTATGATTCTATGAAATATTTTTTAAAGCCTTGAAAAGAGATTTCTAACAGATTTTTTTCCCTGTTTTGTCAGGTACGAAACACACTAAGTTTTGAGATTTCATATGAAAACTGAAGGAGGGAGGATGGCACCACACTCAGAAATAAAGCTAAGGTAGGAAAAGAGATGGGGAAAAGGATGTCACTCTGGGATCAGCTGCTGCACTTCTCATCCAGCCTTGGCATATAAGTTATCCAATATCTTGCTCATTCAGCAATAAGCTCTCAATATTGTTTTTATTCATAATGCTGATGATTTGATTCACAACACTACTCACTTGCATGTTTTCATTTCCTCAGCTTGGTGGAATCACCAGATTTGTGTATCCAGCACAAACATTACTGCAGGGTTGAGTTCTTTTTTTTTAAGTTTCAGGAAGCTACACCTTGTCATGTTTGGACTGACAATGAGCAGACAGCGCTCCAGATTTGTCTTGCAGCTTTTCAAGGAGTGCAGAACGAGCTTTTAAAAGTCCTTCTTAGCAAAATTGTCCTTGTTACCAGTACCCTGCAAAACACAGGCATGTGAGAACATGCACAGACATGCAAAATCTAAGTTTTTTCTCTCTTAGAAAATTAAAAAGACCTAGAGCACCTCAAGAGTAAAGTCCAATTCTTCCATTAGTTTAGACTGAAATGTTCATGCTTTACAGTTCCGCATGGCTACAGCAGGTGGTCTGGATGCTAAAGAAGTATCCAGCTCCTGTCCTTCATAGTCCTCTTTGCTCCTCTGCCTTCCCGAAAGAAAATTGCTTCTTTACTTTTCAGTTTCCCCGTACTCTCTCAGGCCACTTAGCATTTTCCTAAGATGGTAGTGGTATTTAATTACCTCTTGTACCTTCAATAGAAGCAAATATCTGTTAGCAACCCTCCGGTTGCTTTTGCCTTCGAGGATACACAATCTAAAAATGGTGTCACACATTTCTGCATATTGAGGAAAAGAATCCCATAAAGCTGAAAACTAGTCATTCCTCATTTCAAAAATCTGTTCCTGAGACATGGTCTGCTTATATCTCCTTTCCCAGCCAGTGCGGAGAGTGTCAGAAAGCATCAGAAGCAGGTCATGAAAGCGTTGTTCAGCTACAAAAGAGCTTCATTGCACTGCTCCGAATCCTAGCTCAGCAATTCAGCATGGCATTTGAGAAAATGGAAATGTTACTGGGATACTGGTGGGAAGGGGGCTAATAATGAGCCAGAAATAATCTGAGATCCCTGAAAAAATGTGAAAAGGTACATAAGGGGGTAGGAGAAGGGGGGGAGTGGTGTGAGAGCATGAAAATACCCTTGATTTCCATAAAAAGTAAACTAAGGCATAGAAGTAAATATATTGACTACATTATAATCAAAACAATCTCCAGCATACAGCAAATGGCATTGCTCTTGGTGAAGATCTCACTATAACATCATCAGTATAACGATGGTACAACCACTCCCTTCAGATGCATGCTGGGACCTGAGCTCCGGGAGCACAGCTGGCAGGGACGATTTGGGCAGCAATACCTACACTGATGTAGCCTTTCATCCTCCAGTTCAAGCAATACAGCCCTCCAGTGCCTGTAAAGAAAATGTCATCAGCCCAACAGCCTCCTGCTCAAGCAGGTGGACCCGAGGAGCAGAAAGTCCATAAAAATTTTGCTGCTGGTTTGCAGGAGTGAAGGTGTCAACCCAGGTTTTCTATGCTCCTGTCTTGATGACCCAGCACTGGGGAAGGACACTTTGCTACTTGTGTGCCATGCTGGTTGGATGCATGTGCCAACTTTTTCTCTTCAAAGGAAAGCTGCAGGATAACTTGGGTGTTAGGAGATGCAGCAAAAGGCTACTTAAGCACAGGCTAATGTACAAAAGCATGAAGGCAGCCCTATGAAAGGCAGCTTGAAATATGCTTTGCAGTGAAGCAGTGGAGATGTATATTAAAAGAAAACAAAATGTACACCAAATTCACACAAAATAATTGCAACTGGACCAAGAGAGTTTTCTGCTTGAAAGCACAAAGCTAGCTTGTGGGTTTGCTGCTTTTTTTTTCTTCTAATGGCTTAAGATTACTGTATTATTAGTAATATGGAAGATATTTGATAGACTAATACTGTCTCAGGAGTCACTGTTTCAAGTGGAGGAACTGCCACTATGCTCCCAAAATGACAAGGGAGTGCTTATGACACCAGAAGCTTCCACAGCAGAGGATGCTTAAAAGGACCTGTTGCAACTCATATTATACTGCTTATAGAGCAGGTGCTTTGATGGAATAAATCAAAGTAATTGGGAATCGGTCCCAGATGTTTGAATTCTGTCAATGCCATCCACGGGGTATTTTTCTGTTGTGTGAGTGACTTGTGAACTGAACGCCCTGCCTCAGGTTTGCTGAGTGAAGCATGGAGTTGTGAGGTTTTAATAGTGGTGCTTCTTGAGGTCTGAACCACACTGCTGCTTTGGGCAGAGGAGAGCTTTGTCTCACAGGGACTTGCAACCAGAGATTTGTGAGGACTTCTGAGGGAGGAAGACACCCAGTGGAAACCGGGGACAATCACAAGAGCGTTGAGCTCTTCCAACACCTCCATCTCAGAAAAGGGGTTTAGGGGCTGCTAAAGACATAGACAGGCAGCTCTTAGCTTTCCAAAACCACCTTCAGGGGCTTAATCTTATGCTTCTGAGAATGCATTTGCTGATGTCATTTGTCGAGGGCTTCAGTACAAGCTTTGCTGGGTTCCTCAAAACCCTGGCCGGGGTTTTCACCCAAGACTAGAACTGGACTTCAGAGGAAGGAGCTCCCTCGCTGCCATGTACAGACTCACCATTTAGTCTGTTCTGGGTTGCAATGTGTGTGTGAGCAGTCCTGACACTCCCTGCCTGTCAGGACCTGCCACCACATGTACATTCCCACCAGAGCCACCGGCAGGTGGGTGTCCATTGCAGCCAGTATAGCTCTCCCAGATCAGACTGAGCAGTGTGAAGGAGTGAATGTCCCTCGCTCCCCCTTGGCAGTTTCCTCTTTTGCACTGAGGAACTCCCCCTGTGCCAGTGCCTGAGGGGGATTCTGTGGTCTCTGTTGGGTTATGGGGAGAGCCCCTGAATAAAGAGCAATGCTCAAAGGGCCCCTGGCATATTTCCAACAAGTCCCTCTGGCTTAGAGACTAGAATCCTTGGGTGTTTTTTTATGGAGGCAGGAGAGTCTTTGCAGCCAAGACTGCAAAGGCAATCTTCTTGAAGGAAAGGAGAAGTAAATTCCTGAGGGGGAGGGCACTCAATATGTGCACCCTTTGGCTCAGAACTGCACCTTTCCATTGGGAACCACTGCAGAGAGACCTCCACAGCCGGTCTAAGTTGGTATCTCTCTATGCTTTTCTGCCTTGGGTGCAATTCCCAGGTGAGTCATCTGGGACTTCAGAAGGGTTTGGTGAAAGCAGTAGCCAGCTTTCTATGCACTGAGGGCTTGCAAGCGACTGTTGAGAAGAAACAGTCACTTTTCCTGGCATGTCTTTAGTCAGTGTGACCTTAAGAGTGTGAAAACCAGGGGCCCCAGTGGTGACTGCTGTGGTTAAACAGCAGCAAGAACATTTACACAAGAGGATCTCAATACAGTCACTGACATAAGAAACTTCCATGAAGGCCAGGGGGCTTTTGGGTAAGGTTTGAAGGGTTAGGCACTTGTGACACTGTAGAAATCACTAGAAAAAAGATGAACAAGCTTGGGCTGCAGTGAGTGTTCCGGTCACCAGCAAGGCCAGTTAGGGAGCAATTGTCTCTTAGCATATGCAAAACCCACCCAATGAAAGTTTACTGGCGCATTGCTGCAGCCTTTAATGCAGACACCACAGTTGTGTTATTGATCAGAGTTTTCTACTTTACAGACCGAAAGGGTGGTCTTGAATATTTTTTGCCATCTTAAATGGAAATGGCTGAAGTCCAAAACCCCCGAGTAACAAGGTCAGCAAAGCTGTTGAGGTTAGTGTGCCTTACTCATGAGAAGACTTATTTGCAAAGGCCAAGTGTGCACACAGGGGTCAGGCTTTAACCATACCCTCTAAAATTTAGGCAACTGCAGAGAGTTTTCTAACAGAGTTCTTGCTGCACAAAGACAACAACCAGCCACTCAACCAGGCAATTTCCCAGTATGTACTGGTTTTTTTTTATGATTGACTTTGTCTTCTCTTAAAGATTTCTGAATGTGTTAGTCATCTACCTCTCTCTCTCTATATACAAAGATTTCTTTGGACCAACCCAACTATTCTGTTTTCAAAATATTCTCCACTATTTGAGAAAGATGTTTTTTCCCCTGTTTTTGGGCCCCTCAGCACAAGAAGGATGTTGAGGCACTGGAGCAAGTCCAGAGAAGAGCAACGAGGCTGGTGAAGGGGCTGGAGAACAGACCCTATGAGGAGCGTCTGAGAGAGCTGGGGTTGTTTAGCCTGGAGAAGAGGAGGCTGAGAGGAGACCTCATTACTCTCTACAAGTACCTGAAAGGTGGTTGTGGAGAGGAGGGTGCTGGCCTCTTCTCCCAAGTGACAGGGGACAGGACGAGAGGGAATGGCCTCAAGCTCCGCCAGGGGAGATTTAGGCTGGAGATTAGGAGGAGGTTTTTCATGCAGAGGGTCATTGGGCATTGGAATAGTCTGCCCAGGGAGGTGGTTGATTCCCATTCCCTGGAGGTGTTTAAGGCACGGGTGGATGAGGTCTTGAGGGACTTGGTTTAGTGTTAGATAGGAATGGTTGGACTAGAAGATCCGATGGGTCCCTTCCAACCTGGTTGTTCTGTGATTCTGTGATTTTCCCCCCTGGAGGGTTTGACCTGGTGCATGTTTCACACTGGCCCAGAATTCGCTGTTGTAAAAGTGTCAAAAGAGACAAGGCATTAGAAGTGTTCATTTCGTAGTGATATATTTCAAGATGGTTTTATACTTAATGAAATTACAGTTGGTGCCCTGAATACTACACAGTCTTGCCCTTAGGAATTGAAATTGGATTTTGTGAAAGCCTTTCACATGCCTTTTGGTAAAGTGTGGGTTTCTTGTCTTGATTTATGGTAGCAGTCACCTCCAGTCTCAAAGATGTGTTTTAATGTTTAAAGGTGCCTTAACTCGTGACAGAAAAGATTCCCGACTGGCGATGCCAATTCTTTTTTTAGAGGCTGGATGGTGTGTTTTAAACGCGGTATCTAAAAACGCTCGCAATTCTCACTTCTCCCGCGAAACGTGGCGATAATTACATTTAAATCTCAGAAGATGGCGTTGAAGATTTGCAATTAATACCCTAAACTCAGCATGTACCCTCTGCACCGGCCGCCTGCCAGCGCTGGTTTTTTTGATCTGATACGTTACAGCAGAAAGGATGTGGATGCGTGTTGGAGACGTTAAAACAGAACAACAACAAGAAAGTGTCGTGGCATGAAACACGTGTTTGAAACCCGAAAGGCGGTGAGGAAGACTTTCATGCAAGCCCAAACCTTGCTCTTTCATGCTCCCCCCCCCCCCCAGCTCCCCAACACCTCAGGGCACAGGGCTTTGCAGGGGGACAAGCGAGTGGGTTCCTCGCCCCCAGCCCCAGGTCCGGTACCGGTACGAGCTTCCCCGGCGCAGCATCCCCCGGGCTCAGTGCGGCGGGAGTCGCTCCCAGCGGGGACTGGCGGCTTCCCAGGCTCTGGCTGCCGCAAAGCCCTGGGTTCCTCACCAGCCCCAGCTCTGATGCCAGCCGGGCTTCCCCGGGGCGGCATCCCCCGGGCTCAGCGGGGCGGGAGTCGCTCCCGGCCGGGGCTGGCGGCTTCCCCGGCTCCGGCCGCCCCGTCGGGGCTCGCAGCCTGCGGGACCCGCCTCCCACCTCGTATCCCCCCCGCCCCCCCAATTTCACACCCGAGGGGCTGCAAAGCACGGGGGGGGGGGGGGGGGGGGGGACACCTCCAGCCCCAAAGCCGCCGGCTCACCCTCGCCTCGGGGCTGGGTTTCTCATCATCCCTCTCGGCGCTGCAGGCTGGGTGTCCCGGGGGGAGCCGTGCGGGCCGGCCGGGGGTGCGGGTCGGGGCTCTGGTGGGTGGAGGGGGTGTCTGGGGGGAGGGGGGGCGATGCTCCCGCCGTCTCCCCGAGGCGCTCGGTCGGCGCCGTCTAGTGCGCTTCTGGTGGGTGTAGCTAGCTGGGGCTTTTACAGTAAAAGCCGCTCGGCTATCGCAGGTAGGAGTTTCCCCGAGCTATTTATGTCTATGCGTCTGTCTGTAGAGATTTAAAAAAAAAAAAAAAAAAAACCAACGCGAAGGCAGAGAGGGCGCCGGGCTGCGCCCCCTCCTCCCCCCCTCGCCCCGCTGCGCGTGTTTACCAGCAATGGGCATGTCAGATGTTTTCCAGCTCGCAAAGTCCCCGCTCCCCTCCGCCGGCTCCACCTCCGGGCAGGGGACCCGCCTCCCCCCCACCCCCCCCCCACCCCCCGCCCCGCTCTCTTCCCTCCCGGGCACGACGCCCTCCGTCATATAAAGAAACTTCCCGGTGCCTCCGGGCCAGTGGCGGTGCTCCCCGTCCCAGCGGCAGCGGCACAGGTAAGAGGCGGTGGCACCGGTCCCGCCCCGGCGACTCCACGGGCGAGGGATGGAGACGGGGCTGGGGGATGCGGGAGCCTCGGCTTCCCCCGGCTGGGCTCCTCCTGGAGCCTCCTTCCCCCGGCTGGGCACCTCAGCGAGCCGGTTGACTTTTTAATTGCTCCCCCTCTTTAATTTAAAGCAAAAAAAAAAAAAAAAAAAAAAAAAAAATACCCAACCCCTTATCTTGCTCCAGAGGGGAAGGCGCGCACGGGACCCCGTCGAGAGAAGGGGTGGAGGGGCTGCGCTTCGTGGGGTCTGAGGGGGTGAAAGGACTTTTTGGGGGGGTCTTTGCATGGATTCTGGCGGCCCCAGCGTGGGGTAGCCGTGGCCCTGGCATGTTACACCCAAGGGAGGAGAGGGAGGACCGGGTCTGGTGTGTTTTTGGGGATGCTGTCAGGTGAGGAGAGGGGGTAAGGGATGCAGAGCTGCCCTTCTGCCCATGGTAACGTGCACTCTGAAAGCTTCCCTGTGTCTACAGGCTGTGGGTGAGGAACCACTTTTTTTTCTTTTTTTAATAGGGGTAACGTGGGAAAAAGAATCAAGCCACCAAACCCAACTTTAGGGCATTCAAGCACTTCTTCAGGGCAAGGAGACAAACCTGATGCCAGGACCGATGACTGGTGTCGGTGTCCTTGTCCTTGGGTTCTTTGCAGTGGTGCCCCTCACTGCTGAGCCGCAGCACCTCTGTGTGTAGCCAGGTCTCTGTGGTTGCCTGCGAGCTCTCATATCTCTGTGAAAAGAATATTGTAAAGGGATGGTGCCCTTACACCAAGTTGCGTGGGCCGCTGTCTTTCCATTTTTAGGTACTTGCAACGTGTAGATTTGAATGGTGCTGTATATGCGTGTTGGGAGCAGTTGGAGGGGTAGATCCAAATAGGTCATCATGTGTTCAAAGGCATCTTGTTTAAGGGAGCTCGTGAAAACTACTTTAATATTCTAATGAGATGCCATATAAATCGTCAATGTAGTTGAATCCCTCCAAATTGCATGCATGTGCTTGACGTTACATATGTGCGCTGTCATATGCAAATACCTTTTTATGCAATTTCTAATTTATTTTTTTGTTGTTAAAAAGTAAAATCTCAGTTGAAATCCGTGCAGGACAAGGGCTTTGCACCTTAAGTCATTTGAAGGGAAGATTTCAACAAGCTGCCTATGTTTGTGCCAAACAGTTGTGACGGGGGGGAAGTCTGTCAAAGTCTGCAGCATGAGTGGTGCCTGGGAGATGGCTGTGAGGAGCTGGGCCCAGTTTCCTGAGGCTCTGTACCATGTTTCCTGGGCTTCTTGGGGCCCCCCTGCATGTGTAGCTGCCATTTGACATGATAAGGGTGGCACTGGGGACTGGGGACTGCTAGTAGGGCTTTACATAGGGGGGATAAAAAACACTACTGCCACTGCCTGACCTGTGTGTTTTCCTCTCTCCCCATCCTGCCCATCTCCCTGTCCTCCCCAGCTGCCCAGAGAGCCAGTGTTGAGTGTGTGCAGTGAAGTGGGCTCAGTGAGGCACCCCAAAACCCCACACCCAACCCCCAACACGAGTGGCATGAACTTGGAGCCGGGAGAGTGCGGGATGAATTCAGTGAGCTGTGGTAACGGGAAACTCCGCCAGTGGCTGATCGACCAGATAGACAGTGGCAAGTACCCAGGGCTGGTGTGGGAGAATGATGAGAAGAGCATCTTCCGCATCCCTTGGAAGCATGCTGGCAAGCAGGACTACAACCGTGAGGAGGATGCCGCCCTCTTCAAGGTAGGCCTCAGTCCAGGAGTTGTGGGACACAACTGGGGCAGGAGGGATGCTCGGAAGCTTTGCAGTAGCTGCTCGCCATCCAGTCCTTGCTGCCTGCCCCTGCAGGCTGGCTCTACTGGGTGCCCGCTGCCACCACCTGCCTGCCTGGCGTCCCTGGCTGTGCCTTGGTGTCCCTTGCTTTTTGTAGGATGAGACAATCCACCCTTTCCCACTTCTCCATGTGGAGCTAAATACTCCTGAAACTACAGCACATCTATTTCCTCATTCATCTTGCATCATTTTCTCCCTTTCCTTGTGCCTGCTAAACTGTTTTTCCTGCCTTATCATGCTACTTTTTCTCAGTCTAAACCTGAAGGGAGTAAATTCACTCACATCTAAGCACATATGCTATTTCAAGCGTTGTGGACTTGTAGTTGATCCTTTTTCTTTTTTTCCTTTTTAAATTTTTTTTTTTTAATTTTTATTTTCCTTGTTCTTTTGATTATCTGAAATATTTCCAGGCCTGGGCTCTTTTTAAAGGGAAGTTCAGAGAGGGCATTGATAAACCAGATCCCCCTACCTGGAAGACAAGATTAAGGTGTGCTTTGAATAAGAGTAATGACTTTGAAGAACTGGTGGAGAGAAGCCAACTGGACATTTCAGATCCCTATAAAGTGTACAGAATAGTGCCAGAAGGAGCTAAAAAAGGTAAAGCATCTCAAATTCTTTGTGTAACAGTGTGTGAATATATCTCATTGTAAGCACGCTAGGACTAAAGCGTGCTTTTCTGGAATTGCCCTGCAGTCTTTTTAAGTCTTTTCAAAGGTCTCAATTGCAGCTTGTTCTGATGGCTCGAGAGGCTGCATCTGCAGGAGGACTGCTGGTGTTTGAGTCAGAGCATTGAAAGGGAGCCCTTGCAGAAGTTGTAGACAGGTGCTCTGCGTGTTGCTGGAGGAATTACTCTTTTAGTGGGAGCCTCCCTACCAGTTCTGTGTAGAGGGAGCCAAGCAAGCAGCTCAGAGGACAGGAAAAAAACAAACAAAAAATTGCTTGCTGGATCTAGGTTTTGAGTATAGGGGAAAACAGAAGTGTTTTGAGCTGAACAGTAGGTGGTAGGCAGTGGGGAGATGCTGGGAGCAAGGCATGTCCAGCCTGCAGCCTCCTGGGCAGAAACTGAGGCTAGTGACTGCTCTCCAAGAAGCTCCTGGCACCAGGCAGGGCTTATGGGAGGCAAAGATGTGACAGGGCCCAGAGGGGGACGTGGTGGCACAATGACTAGGCAGCTGTTTTCTGGGGAGGTGTCGGGGAGCCCACCAGGACAGACTGCCTGGAAAGAATGGCTGGAAATCCTGTCCCAAGCTGGCACTGGAGGGCATTTCAGTCCTTTGCTTGTTCAGCGGTAGGTTGTATGGATTTGTCTCCAGTGTGCCAATTCAGACTGTCTTGAGATGTAGTTGACATCATTTATTTTCATCTCTTTGGTAAACATAGGTGCAAAACAGATCAGCATGGAGGAGCAACCATTAATGATGAACCATCCCTTTCCAATAACATCTCCTTACACTTCACTACCATCTCAGGTATGACATTGGTTACACATTTCACTTGGTGCTTATACATTGAGCATAATTTCTGTGATATGTGCTATGTCTGTCTTTGCTGGTGTGGTTCCCTAGTTCCCTCTGGGAAGCAACTTTATTATGAAAACTGAGAAATCTAGAAACAACTTTTCTAATGTCATATGAGGCCACAGGGCTTTTGATTTCCCTTGCTGTTTTTTATCCCTGAGTAATAGCTATTTTCTATTGGACGATAGATATTACTGTAGTGCCATTCTTTTGATGCTGGAATGTAAGCATCCATTGAAGCCTTGCTCTTCCGAGCAGACATTTACCAGCAATGCTTTGACTGCCTTTTGTTATTCCACCCTGCTTATTATTTACACCAGTTGTGAGAAGTTCATTTGAAAGCCTCTTTGGCTGTGGTGGCAAAGTGCCATTCGTGTAGTCTGGGCAATGCTTAGACTTCACCGGGCTTTGGCAGAACAAATCAGAGAGCTGAAATGTGAACACTGATGTGATGCACAGCATTAGTTTTGACAGCTGCAGAGTAAGTGAATATCTCGTTAAATTGAATAGGTACCTAACTACATGGTGCCCCATGAACGGAACTGGAGGGAGTTTGCACCGGAGCAGCCTCATCCTGACATCCCCTACCAGTGTGCCAGTGTCCCCTTTGCAGCTCGCAATCATCACTGGCAAGGGCCTGGCTGTGAGAACGGTAAGATGCTCCCATTTAGGATTGCTTGCTGAGGTTGGTCACCCAGAAAAACTGCAGATTTCAGGTTTCTTATTTGTAGCTTTGATTGGATTAACAGAAGTGGTAGGAGAGGAGTGTTGAGCTCCCTTCAAGCAACCCTTGTCCTGTCTCTTGCTTTTGCTGCAACTGTACACATATAACCATACACATATTAGGAAAAAAATTTTCATGGAAAGGGTCATTGGGCACTGGAACAGGCTTCCCAGGGAGGTGGTTGAGTCACCTTCCCTGGAGGTGTTTAAGGCATGGGTGGACAAGGTGCTGAGGGGCATGGTTTAGTGTTTGATAGGAATGGTTGGACTCGATGATCTGGTGGGTCTCTTCCAACCTGGTGATTCTGTGATACTATGATATGGTGTGTGGGCTACGCAGTCCTCTGAGCTGATACAAAAGCCCCCCAAAATCCTCAGCTGTCTCAAATAAGAAGGCAATCAATGCTCTCAAAACATCCCTAAATAGGAACATGTGCTCTTCAGCTTTGCTTTCTGATTTTGGACCTTTTCAGGCACAAATTCTTGAGGTTTCCCCTCCAGCCTTATAGATTAGAGTGGTATTATTCGTCTGAGAGGAAAACTGAAATTATTACTTTATTTTAGTGTGGCAGCTAGGGGACAACTTGTCATGGATTGAGTCTCATGGGGCTGTTATAGCAGAAACAGAATAAAGGGACGTTCCTTTCCCTGAAGATGTCACAGTACCAGAGACTAACATAACATGGCTTTCCAAGCTCTGCATCTTTAGGAAAAAGCCCAAATTGTGAAAATTTGCGATGCTGAAGCCTGCAGGGGATAAAACAACACAAAGGGAACTTTGTGCTGTAGACCCTTGCAAGATAACTCACCTGAGGATGCAGGCATTTGCTTCATGAGAAGAAGTAGCTGATTCCGAAAGGCCTGGAAGGATGGGAAGCGAGAAAAGACTTCTTAGAGCAGATAATACCTATTCAGAGGACAACTCTCTAGAGTTTTTTTGATGCAGAGAAGTCTTTGAGTCTGTTAAAAAGTAAATGCTCAGTGCACTGCAGCTTTTCCTGGGAAAATACTGGAATTGTTAGGAAGAATCTTTTGCTTTTAGTGGAGCCATTTGCTAAGAAAAAATCAAGGTGACAAGCTGAATGAACTCTACCCTGAAGTTCATCCTCTGCAGCAGTTGAAGACACATCTGGATGTTTTACTGAATTCAGAGGCAGTTGTTAGTGTCTGGTATTGAGTTTCTCATTGGGTCTAAAGTGTGTAAAGAGATGTGGGTGTTTTAGATCTGCATTGCTTCAGCTCATGATTGTGATGGGTTCTGCCACTGAGGGGAAAGGTAGTGTGTGTTTCACTGCAAGTCACTTGCATCATACTCCAAAGACTTACATTGACATTGAGAAACATCAGTTATCTGTGTTATAATCTGCTTACTGAAAAGCATCTCTTGGAACAGTCTAATAGTAGTCTGGGTAATGAAACCTTGTTAATCTCTGCCTGCAGAGTTTTCTTTACCTGCTTTTTAAACAGTGGTAATTCCAGCTTTATTGTTAACCCATCTCCAGTAAAATTCCTTAGGTGAAGTGGGTTCTTTTATTTGGGCAACTTTTAAGAGCACTGTAATCTAGGTAAAAATGTAAATTATATTTGTAATAGACTGACATGTTAAGTAAGGAAAAAAGGAGTGACAGAATACTGTAATGCAAAAGTTCAAATAAAAATATGATCTAAATAATATCTGAAGAGATTGGTAGAGTTGGCAAACATGGAAAAATTACCTTTTTAAGAAGAAGAGGGGAAGAGAGGGAGTTCCTGGTGGTGTCCAGAAAAACTTGATTTTGCATCGCTGTGATCTCTGCCCGAGCTTTTCTTTTAGGATTTAGGCAGCTGTCACTGACTTTTGTTTGTGAAAACAGGTTGTCAGGTGACAGGAACCTTTTATGCTTGTGCCCCTCCTGAGTCCCAGACTCCTGGCATTCCGATCGAGCCAAGTATAAGGTCTGGTGAAGCCCTCGCCCTGTCAGGTAAGGTCCATTACTGACCAGGCTTTCTGGGGAGCTTGGCAAGAAACTCCCACTTCTGACTTGTCCTGGCACCATTTCTCCTTTCTGATGAAAATTAAAAAGAAAGAAAAAAGAGAAACCTTTATTAATTAATTAATTTGTGTGTTGCCTGAAGTAGCCTCAGTTTTCGAAGGGTCTTCATCACTTGGAACCCGAGCTCCAAGGGAAGAGGATTGTTCAAGTTAATGGAAGTGCTTTGCTGGCTCATGGTGTTAATGCTATGTTTCTTTGATGAGCCATTGGATCAGGCTTGCCCAGAGGAGTTTGAAGGTTCTGGGAAGTCAGTGACTTCTAGCTCAGTTAGTCATTTGGGATGAGCCCCTCCAAAAACTAGTTACCTGGGTACCTTGCTGTGCTTCTACTGGTGCCATCTACTTTTGCTCTTCTTCATCATTCCTGGTTAAAAAAAAAAAAAAAAGTCATTCAGGATAGAAAAGAGAAGTTATTTCAGCCAGATTTGCATTTATCTGGATTCTGGGGGACTTCCTGAAAAATTCTGGGCAAAGTTGTGGATTTTCTCAGAAATAACAGATAAACGTGTAACATGATGCTTGGCAGATTTCTTGAGTGGGATTGTTCTTAGGGGTCAACCAAGTTGACTGAATGGGAATTTGAAAGTAAGGCTGGGAATTTCAGATACAGCCCTGTTGGAGCTGGAACCAGCAGTCACTTCTCTTCAGGCAGCTGAGTGTAAGTTTGCAGGTCCCCTTTGTAAAAGTCTCTTTTATGTAAAATCTGTGGAGAAATAGAGCTACTTCCTGATTAAATCTGAGGAAGCACACTGAGCTGGTAGGTTTAATTCTGACATGAACTTGGAAAATGTGACAAACAACTTTTTGTGTGCAGGCTTTCCCTCTCAAACAGAAATGTAAAGTTTGCAGGATGTTAGTTCCTACCGAATTTCCCCATCAGTAACCCTTATTATAAAATGAGAGAGCATTAATGCTACTGTGCCACCAGAATTGTAGTATTTATATTCTTTATATGATTTTCCCTAAGGCAAGTCTGTCTTCTACGTGATGGTGCCCACCAAATCCAGAAATCTCATGCAAACTTGTCTCTTGGTCTTAGTACAGATTTGAAAAATAAAACATTCATGCTAATGTATCACAGTGATTCCATTTTTTCCCCTCTCCTTATAGATTGTCGTCTCCACATCTGCTTATATTACCGTGAAATATTGGTAAAGGAGGTGACAACTTCTAGTCCTGAAGGTTGTAGGATATCCCATGGCCAAAGTTATGAGGTCAGCAGCCTGGACCAAGTTATATTCCCTTATCCGGAGGATAATGGCCAGAGGAAGAACATAGAAAAACTTTTGAACCACCTGGAACGAGGAGTAATACTGTGGATGGCACCTGATGGCCTCTATGCTAAGAGACTTTGCCAAAGTAGGATCTACTGGGATGGGCCTCTGGCCCTCTGCAGTGACCGACCCAACAAGCTGGAACGGGACCAGACATGCAAGCTCTTTGATACCCAGCAGTTCTTAGCAGGTAATTCCCAGTATGACTTTGATTTAATTTCTGGAGATGTTACCTGGCTGCCCTCCACATCAGCTTTATGGGATCACTCTTCGTGTTACTGTACAAATTACAGTAAGAATTACCCCTTGCTGCTTCCTCTGGGCAAGCACAGTCAGGGGGTAGTTGATTCCTGAATAATCCTGTCAAATTCTGTTCTCCATGCACGCTCAATGCCCCTGCGCAAACCAGCAGGAGTGAACTGGTGCTCAGCTGGTGACATGCTAAACCTCCATATCTTTAAGAAATGTAACGAGGAACCTAAAAACCCCCAAACTGTGTCTTCATATTGGGTGACAGAGGAAAATGGATCCTGATCTTAGATGGCGTAAGTCCCGGATAGATCTGTATTCTGTGCTTGTGCTGCTCTCAACCTGATCCAGAGTGAGCCTGAGATCTTGGTCAAAGTATCCACATATTGGCATGGAATTGATTAGAAAGCCTTCTTTTCACTCTGTGGTAGTGTTTAAAAGGCCTCTGGGGAGTGAAAAGGATGTCACAAGCTCTGGAGTTTCTCCTGTAAGTTGTTGGGGGGTGTGTGTGTGTGTGCTCATTACATCTCCAGGGCAATGCGGAAAGATCTTGTTTTGCACAGGGCAGTTGGGAGCATCAGTACAGAGGGCAAAGGCACTTTTTAGGATGGTGCCTTTTCATTCCAGCCTGTGGGGGGAAGGAGCGGAGCGTCAACTCCATTCCCCAGCACTTCTAAGCAGTTAGAGTGAAGAGCGCTGTCCACTCAGAGAAACCAGTGGGAACTGGTCATTGTTGCAGAGGACAATTTAGGCAGCAGTGATACATGGCCCCACTTTGAGATGTGTGGCATTGCTACAGATGAATGCAGTTCCTATGGTTTGATATGTTTTCCATTAGAACAGGGCATCAGCACTGGTTGAGGAGGATAATGCCTTGCAACATTAAAAAAAACCCCACAAACCCCAAACCAACAGCTTTAGCCTACTTTATATTCCAAAGTTGGTGTACATTCCTAGCAAAATGGTCAAGCAAGAAATGCATTTAAATAGGGAAATCTAACATGGATGTGAAAATTAACAGTTAAAAAGGGGAATTTGAGGTCAGGGCATTGGCTTGGGCTTCAATCACATGCTAGTTTAAAGACGTATAATTCTACCTCTGATGATGGTTTTGGAAATCCCTTTCCCTTTTCTCAGGTGGTTTTTTAGATGTACTCTGGGTTCTTCCAAACGGTTGACAGGACATCTCTTTTTAGACACCTAACCCCAAAGATAAGCTCAAGCAATAGTTATTTTTTCCCCTGTCCTAAATTACTTATGCACCAATGCCTGTGCAAAACCAAACATGTGGTTGAAGTTATAGTCTGTGGTGCGTGCAAAGTGATTTTTTGCATGTGTTGTTGCACTGCTAGGTTTGTAGGTGACTTGCCATGGATGCATCTAATCTGCATGTTAATTGAATGTACTGAACTCCCAGGCTGCAGGCAAGCTTGGGGATTTCCCTGTTAGAAAACCAGGGCTTCCTTGGGAAGAGACACTGCAGACTAGTACCAGGAAGGGAAATTCTAAACAGCAGAGAAAGGGACAGAAGCAGAGCTAGTGTGGATGGCAGCTTTTAGTACCCTGTTGAGGAGCTGGGTTCTGCAGTGTGACCTGTGTTGAGCAGCCTATACTGTTGAGAAGGCTAAACCGGCAATAAATCAAATCAGTTGGATGATCTCTGGGGACTTTTGCATAATAAATGCAGTAAGTTGGGCTGGATAGAGAGTAGGAGGACAGAATAAGAAAACTTGGGAGTGTGAGAGCAGCAGCCAGAGAAGGGTTAGCTTGGCAAAAGGTGGAGCAGCAGGATATGGAGAAGGTTTGGGGAGGTGCATGAGGAGCCCTGCCATACAAGCGGAAGCCCTTTGGTCTGGAGAGGGAGATGGAGGGAGTGGAACGTTTTGGAGAAACACAAAGCTGACTGCAACCCCCTTGTTATCCTGCTGGTGGGAAAGAGAGGGCTTTCTTCTCCGGGTCCATGATGTGGGCTGTGGTGTGGCACTCCCACATGTGTTCAGGATTTGGAAAATAGCTGAGGCTGAGTAAAACTGAGGGAAAGAGGAAGGTGGCAACAGCAGTATGGTGTTGGACTGGCCTTGGGTAGATTGTTCTTCCCTGTCCTGTGGCAGCACAGAAGGAAGCAGGGTCTTACAGAAAAGCTCTGTTTTCTCCTGGCATACCTACAAATGGTTCACAACACTTTTAGGGGCTCTGGGGGGAGACTTTGGGGAGAACTATGTTTTCCTCTGTGTTTTAAATGAGCTGCCTGTTGTTTTACTTCTATAACTGACCTTCCCAGTAAGACCAGTAGTCCCAAGACAGGGATGTAGTGGTTGCTGAATTCACACCTTGATCTGAAAAGCTTGCAGAGTAGAAATGGCAGGGGTGTATTTTGGGAAAAGGTGCATTTGTCATGCCATGTTTCAAGACTCTCCTTTTGCTCTATAGCAGGGCATGCGTCACAGCAAGAGGATGGTTTTAATATTAATTTCAACTTTTTCTAGAAAGCATGAATAGTGTTCTAAATTAAAATGAAATCATCCAGCTATGTAGAAATACTACATATAATGCAGACTTTAATGAGGATTTTGTGTTAAATGAAATTTTCTCTTTTCTGGAAGGAAATGCAGTGTCTGAAACACAAAACAGAGTGATTTTGGTCCAAGTGGAAGTCACTTTTAAAGGCCTTACCTGCTATATTTCATATGAGACACTGACTGTTGGAATAATTTTATAATTAGACCTTTTCCCTTTGTGCAGGGAGTGCAGGAGTGCAGAAGACACAGGCTCTTTTGCTGGCTTAAATAAGTTCCTTCACCTTCCCATGGCTCCCCATCCACCACTAGGCACCAGTTTGACAGTGGCTTTGTGAATGAGTTTAGCAGAGGCTGAATTTAATGCCTGGCAATACTTTGAGTCTCTGGCTCTACTAATCCATTGGTTTCAGTTCCCTTGGGTGTCTGCTTGAGTGGGTCCTGTCTACTGCTGGTGTCTGCTCCAGTGGGTTCTGCTATTGAGGCCAAATAAAACTACTAATTAGAAGACACTGCATTTTGTACATATGAAAAGTCTTGTGAGGCAAGGCAAACAGAAAAACTGAGGTGTTACAACTAGCTCCCCCTGATCTGTGGGAAAGTCTCTAAACTCGGTGTCATCTCCTTGCCTATTGTTTTTTTCTTGACCTCTCTCATCTTTCCATGGAGTTACTTCATCTTGTTCTCCTGTGCTCCAGGGTCATCCATTTGGAGATCCACCATTCACAAAGTCTTTCTTCCTCGCTTGGCTGGGATACAGTTAATTTTCTTCACAGGAGCCCATGTTGCGCTATGGTTTGGATTTGCGATCAAAACAGGGCTGATAACACAGGGATGTTTTAGCTAATACTGAAAAAGGCTTGCATAGCATCAAGGCTTTGTGTTTCTCACTCTGCCTCCACAGCAAGTGGGCTAGGGTGGACAGGAAATTGAGGGGGGACAGCTGAGACAGCTAACCCACATTGACCAAAGGGATATTCCCTACCATGTGACCTCATGGTCAGAAGTAAAACTGGGGAGGGAATTTGCCTGATGCTACTTTTGCTTGGGAACTGGCTAGGGTGATGGTAAGCTATTGCCTTTTCCATCACTTGTTTTCCTTAGTTTCGCTTTGGGTTTTGTTTTGTGGTTTTGGGTTTTTTTACCTATTAAGTTTTTTCTAACTCAACCCGCAAATTTTTTTCCTTTGATTTTCTTTCCCATCTCAATGGTGGAAACAAACAAGCAACTGCGTAGTCCTTGCCTGCTTCCTGGGATTAACCCACAATGTGGCTCTTCCTCTCTTCACAGAGCTGCAAGCCTTTGCTCACCATGGACGTCCACTGCCAAGATACCAGGTTGCTCTATGCTTTGGGGAGGAATTTCCAGATCCACAGAGGCAGAGGAAACTAATTACAGCCCATGTAAGTAGGACTTCTGCCTTACCTAAAAGAAACATATTCCTTGGAGGATATGGACCTGCCAGTCAGGCTTTTCTGCCTTGTGTATGTTGTGAGGGAGGTAATAAGTTCTCGAAAATTCAGGACCATCCAGACCAGGATTGAATCCTCAGATCCACCAAGGACTGACTGGTAGCCCTCAGTAGGGCAGAGCACTTGATTTCACTCTCTGTAGAGGATGTTTTGTCCATAATCTCTTGCAAATCCCTTCAAAATCTAAAGCTGAAATGTACCCTGGAAGAGCTGGGCTGTGTTGTTCTGCTAGCCCGGTTGCATAGCTCCTTGGGCTACTAACATTGCATCTGACAGTGCTCCAGAATTCCAGCCTGCATCTTGAGGACTTCAGCCTTTAATGGGATGCAGGAGCTGCCTGTGCAGCTTTAGTGTTAAGGTATATGGCAAACTTACGAGTTGACTGACCACAGTTCACACACACTCAAAGCTGGTGTTTCAGGATGCTATCTGAGAGAGGGTGATGACAGAGACTGAGACCAGGTACTTTCTAAATTGGCTGTATTGGCCCATAAAACCACAAGAGAGGTGCTAATACACATGTTAGTGGTGGGGCCTAACTTATTGCATCCTTAGGTAGAAAACTGGTGTCTCAATTTTTCGAAAGCCCCTTCAAGCGTGGATCCCAAGTCAGGCTCTTTTCATAAGCCATGGTCCGTCCTTAGCTGCGTAGCTTCCATACTGCTACATTGCTGCTTAGTGAGTCTCTAGGGTGGAAGCTTACAAATCCGTTTCAAGCAATGTAATGGTTAGCTAGAAATAGCTCTCCATCTCCATCTCTTCTTAACTTTTTTTTTATCCCCATTTTGGCTTTCCAGCTTTCTGCCCTACTCTCCTAGAATCTCCTTCTCCATCCCCTGTCCTGGCAGTTTCTCTGTTAGCCTATACCTCCTGCTTGTTTCAGAGCTTTCCTTCCCCCTTAGCAGTTGCTCCTCAGCCTGCTCAGCTTTTTGGGCTGTCCTGGCTCATGACCATTCCACCAAAGAGCTATGCCCTGGGAAGTGCCTGGCCCACCTGCCCTGCTGCCTTCTTGTCTGCTCCATGGCAGGACAGGAGGTGCTCAGCTGCCTCCAAATGCCAGTGAGAGGAAAGGAAAGGGGATCAGTGGGTCTGCTGCAAGGCAGCAGTCCATTCTGTTTCTCTCCCTTCCCAGACGCAGGACCCACAGGCAGTGTATTTTTCCTCCAAAATAGTGCCCAGTCTTAATGTTGAGGGGCTGAGAACAGTTGTCTGACCTGTCTGTCCCCCAGGAGTATGGAGAGCTTCAAGTGTTTGTTCTCAGTGCGCAACCTAAGTATTTGTGAGGCCTGAAGCCCTGAGTGAAATGGTGGTTTCTGAAGAGACAGAAGTGAAGACACAGTTAAATCATATAAATCCCCCTTGGTGGTTGAACAGAGTACTCAACAGAGCTTGAATGAATGAACAGAAACAAGAGTAGCCTTAAAGTGTTAGATTGAAGTCTAATTTCAAGCACAGTTATTTGATGATGTATCTCAGTCTACCTGAGGGCTCCACCATTTCAAGTTAAGTCCTCAAAGCACTTTACTATGCAGACAAGACTTTCAATGTTTTATGTGTGCATTTGAAGGTGTTGAGTGGCCAGAGGTGTATCTGGGGTTGCTTGAGGGACTGCAATTGCAGGCACATCATTTGTGTTTCTGGTACATGCCTTTCTAAATGAAGGCTGCGGAGGTAAGGAGTGTGTGCAGTTAGCAAAGCACTTGGCAGCAGAATAGGTAAACCCTAGTTTAAAACAGAGATTAGTGATACCACTGAAATAGGTTTTCCCCTTCTGGTAAGCGGAATTGTTTTGTCTTAGCTTGTTTTTAACTTAAACCCACTGTAAATAAGTAAGATGAGGAGAATGAAATTTGGTCACTTGTCTGATTAACATTTTGTCTGTTCTTAAGGTTGAACCAATGTTTGCCAGGCAGCTGTATTACTTTGCTCAACAAAACAGTGGACATCTTCTGAGAGGCTATGATTTACCAGAACTCGTGACTAGTCCAGAGGATTATCACAGATCTATTCGCCATTCCTCTATTCAAGAATAAAATCCTCAGAAAAAGTGTTCTTAAAGGCACTGTAAAGATTATGCAAAGTGGAGGAGCAGATATGGGTTGCAATTTGGAGATCCACATCACAACTGGACGTGTTCAGGGGTTCAGTGATAGGAAAGTGAACTAGGACAATGTATTGCATGATACAAATGACGGGTCTTCAACATTTGGATACTACATCTCACATAGGTTCCACTGATGCTAAGAATAACTCAAAACTGACGAAATGATTGCAATGTTTACGTTTGCTTACTGTTCTCCTTGTGTTTTGAGGACTGATTCTTACTGAAGACTTAAATCCAGAGTTTACACTGTTACATTTGCAGGGCTATTTATTTTGGATTACTGATCTCAGGGAAAGTAGATAAATTTTGTTGTGTTCCCAGTTTGAAACTGTAGCCACTATAGGTGGGTAGCAAACGTAGATGGCTTATTGAGAACAGCTAATATGTTAAGTGTTTATAAATTTAGATTCATAAGTGTGATGCTTATATTCTTGTATAGAATATTTCAGTGTATTTTTAAAAAAACGATACAAATCTCCAGAGACATATTTTTTGAATGCCTGACTGACATTTGTCCCGACAATTAATTTTGTTGTTGCCGCTGTTGTTATTGGATTAGCCCCCATAATAGCAGTTTCAAAGGTGATGCATTTATGGTACTGTGTTTAAAAAATGTGACTGTTCAGCTCATATTACCTGTGGATTTAGTGGATTAACCACTAAAATTCTAGAGTCCCGAAGAGCAGGTTTAAAAATAAATTACATTTTACTGCTAATTGAAAGCTACTATGCATTTTATATCTATATGTTTGTATATGTATGCATTAGAATAAGTCGCCAAACCTTGAAAACAGCACAGAAACAGTCCTGCTAGCCCTTTTTTTGATGTCAGATGCATGAGCCAGGCTAAAATAGCCACCACCACTGATTTACACAGAGCTGTTTTTGCTCTTCATGTGCACTTGCAGCTCTCTTCCAGTGGTACTGAAATGAATGTGAAGGGAGAATTTAAGGAGAGCAGCATTTGGCTTCCTGTATTAAGACAGTCAAGGAAATACTTGGTTTAACATTTGTTTTCAAAAATTTTATGGAAGTATAAATTGCAGCTTTTAATGATAGGGTGTCGTTATAAAAACAAAGACAAGAGATCTGTTGTGTGTGCATGTCAGTGAAATTTCCTCACTGGCAAGCAGATATTGTGATTTTAGTAGCTTTAACTCCAGAACACGATCTCCCTGTGCTTAACAAACATACTTCGCTTTAATTTCTAAATAAGGGAGAAAACCAAATACTTGGTCTGGCGGCAGACTTGTGTTCTAGGGACTTTGAATTTATACATCTTAAAGATGCATACTCTTTTGGGATATATTATCCCCCTTCCCTTCCTTCTCCACAGTGCCAAGCGGAATTAACAGATAATTTTTACTTTTGTGTTCTTTGTTACTTGAGGTGTTTTTCCTGGCTTAACGACTTTCATAGGGAAGACTTCATTTTTTTTTATACATTAAAAGCACTGTTATAGATGACCTTCAGGGCTCCTGCATATGCTTTTGTCCTGTGCATACGTTTTACTGAAAGGAACATTTGTGTTCAAACTGAACTGTTACAGTACAAATATTTGATGGTTTTTACTTTTTTTTTAGTGGTCGTTGCTTCATATGCTCATCGCTTCTGCTCACATCTTAGAATAAAGTCCTTATTCCCTACCAACTCAATTTGTATGTGTCATTTTCAGTAGCGGGGGAAATCTAGCCCATGCAGTTCTGCATTCTGAACCTGGGCAGTGTTGCTGGCTAAGTCTTGTGGGGAACTGTGTTCTAAGCCAGAAGTGCAGGGAAAAATCTAAAGGTAAGGACTTTTTCTAATGAAAATGTCTGCAATATTAGCTACAGTTTGTAGAAAAAGTGTAAATAGGGAGGTTGCCACTTGGCTGTTGTTTCCTCAGAACATGGGTTACACAGCAGAGCCCTGTAGTTGGAAATCTAATGTTGCTACCTGCTTGAGGGCTCTGCCCCTGCCCTTCCAAGGCTTCCCGGACAAGGGACTGGGCTAGTGAACCTCCACTCATCCCAGCGCTTGGGAACCCTCTGGCCACTTGCTGGACTGGCAGCTAGAGCTGGTGGTTACTGGTTGCAGAGTGCTTTCAAGTAAGAAAAGTTTGGAAAGGGCTGAAAAGGAGGATCATTAGTGAACTAAAATAGTGATGTTGAGAATAAGGGTGAATTTCACCAGGCAGCCCCTGTTTACTGGAAATCAGAGCCCAAATAAAGGTCCTTGAGTGCCATATCTTACAGTCAGAGCAAGGTGTGAAAGTAGTTATGACATTTGTGAAGTGTCTGTAGATGGGGGAGGGGACGTCTTCTCTTTATGTGGAGGCTCCTGTTGACTGTTGAGGTATGTTATCATTTTTGGTTCTGGAATGAACTTTGAATTAAATATTTTCCTTGAAGGAGCATGATTTAAAGTCAGTGGCTTTGAAGAAGGAAGGAGAAGAGGACCACCTACATTGTGGCGAGACACAACTTGCTTAAATTGAACACAGAGAGGTGTAGGTGAAAGACTTGGTTTAACAAGTAAAGAAGTCGAGATACTTCTCTTGGAGGGATGGGATAAGGGGGAAGAGTGGGAAGAAAATGAAGCTATTGATTTGTACTAGAAACTAATTTGCTTGTGAGGACTTTAAAGCTGTGTTTGATTTTTGTCTCTTACTGTTCAAAATAGCTAATGGATATATTAAGGGGGGTGGGGGGAGAACCAAACAAGAAAAAACCCTGAAAACATTTTCTTTTAGTATCTTTTTTACAGTCACTACGTGAAAGCGTTTGAAGTACTTCCTACTTCTGTTAACTTCTCTTTATAGTTTCTGAGGTCTACTTCCTTCCTGTTATGATTTCAGTGGTGTTACAAATGACATGCTTTACTCCTGTCAACACCAAAGGCATAGCTGGTGTTTTTTTCAAATTATTTCAGTGTGCAATTTGTGCCAGTGTTGGTTTCTCTGATTTTAATATGACCACACTTACAACTGTTTCTTGAAAGGGTTTCGTGCCAGAACTCTACAGCTGAAGTATTTGTATTCAAAATTTGGTTCTGTTAAGTGGTTTTGCCTACTGCTGCAAAGTATAATAGCCCTAAAGGGATTGTAGGTTAACCAGAAACGAGGAGAGATATTTTAAGCTGAAGTACAGTGTAACAGGGCTAGTGGAAAAAACACAGGATTCACGTGAAAACCCCTGTGGCCTTTCAGACAGGCATATGCAAGCCATTTACATCAGCGTTTGTCAGCAGCGTGGAGGTGGGGAAACACCACCCTTGGCAGAGAGTTTTCAGGAAAAAGTAAAGCATTTCCTCGTGCATGCTTGCAGATTATTGTCAATGTATACTTGTAGAGAGGCTGCGGGGGGACAGAGAGAGAGTAATTAGAAAAAACCAAAAACTGAGTAGTTTGAAAAAAACCATAATATCTCCTTTCCCAGCAGAATTATGTGTTGCCAAGTATAGTCGATCTCGGACATCAAGTTTAAAAATTGCCAGGGTAATTTTTAATCTGAACTCTGATCTGGCTAGTAGGAAGCTAAATGTTATTTATTTGCAAACAAGTGCTTGTGAGCTTGGTCAGCTCCAAAGAGCAATAGACAAGCCCGAGTGACTCAGAGCAGGTACCTGATGTGCAGCTCATTCAAGCATTTAGCTTTTAAGTATGTAGATAGGTAGCACATCCTTTTTGCATCCCAGCAGGGTGGTTACATCCATTGCACCCAATAACCAGCTCTGCTGCTGGGCTACAGGCACCAACAGTCCTAATGCCTGCAAAATGCTCAGTTCCTTGAACATGCTGAAATGACAGACGAGCAGGAGCTAACTTAGGTATCTCAGTATAATGCTTCTTGAACTATAGACACTGAATAACTGATGAACACACTGGAGTAGTATTGGGCGGGTTGCTGTTGCCCTTTTGTCAGCTGACAAGAGGGTAAGGCAATCACCTGCACTTGAATGAGAACTGAAAAATAAGCCAGATGCCTTGATGTCTGTCTGGCTCTGCATAGGTTGGTTTGTTGTTTTTTTTTTTTTTTTTAAAAAAAAAAAAAGGTAAGATTCAAGACAGTCCAATTCTTTCAGCTCTCAGATATAAGTAGCTTCATGCACTGGGAAACAATGGAGATGAAACACAGGATTTCATTTTGCAAATGCATTTTTATTGTTTCTGCAGTGGTGGTGCAGCATGGCTGCCTCACTTGTCTCTGCAGGCCAGCTGGTCATCTGCTATCATTCCAGTTTTAGGGCTGCTGACTGAGGCCAGACACAGGACTGTGTGCTGGGGACTTCTCTGGAATCGGTCTCCCAGGCTTTGGCTATCAGTTACTGCTCCCTTGGCTCTCAAGCCTAGAGAATAGGCAGATTTAGGTGACCTCTTCTGCACAAACTGCAGGTAATGCATGCCCTCCCTATTCCTAGTAAGTGGTTTAACCTTTGACCCTTGACTTTCTCTCTTTTGGTTTCATAACAGGCTTCTTCATTCTTGCTCTGGAAACATCTGCAATTCAAAAACATGTGGATTCTGGTTGGCCTGGCTTCTCACCTTTGCTTTTAATCCAATTTCTGACTAGGCAGAAATAATGTCCATGTAGTATCAATGAAACAACCTACCAAAGGAAGTTCTTTGAATGTCCACGTGAACCTGGTGAAGTTGGAGCAGGTACTTGCACCTTAGTAGCTGAACTATGCTTGTCAAAGTCTTGGCTATATCAGTACTTGTGCAATGTGCACATCACCATGCGCATGAAACACGTTTCATTGCATCCCAACATGATGTCCACCTTGCTCTTTCTCAATTCCTTCAGAAAGTACGGATATTTAAATCTGGATCAGGCAGAGCTAGAGGAATGCCCTGATTTCTTCAGGTCTGCAAGATGCAGAATCTCTCTCAGCTGGGAATGGCCAGTGCAGCACAGGCAGAGGTCGGACACTTCCATGTTCCAGCACTTCTACTGTTTGTCACAAATGCATTAGCCTGTCTCTGTCCATGGATAAGTGCTACTCGTATATCAAGGGACTGTTTATTTCATGAAGTCTTATGCCTTCTCCTTATGGTCTAAGATAAGTACCAGCCTTGGCACATGCTCATGAAGAAATTTCTTCACTGGTGATTGCAGCCATCTAGTAATGTGCATTACTAAGACAATTACCTTGTTGTGGGTCTAGCTAACATTTTTGTCTCTCTCAGGTCCTTTCTCAGTCTCTCTCTACATGGATAGCATTGATACATTGAAGCAGGCAGTGCTTCTTACAGTGCCAATACATGATACGTTATCACTTTTGAAGGTGAGCCTTTAGAGAGCAACACTATTCCTATTATCACGCGTAGGAGGTTCTTGGGCCTTGCCAGTTGGATTCTCACCCTAGAAATGATAAAATGCTCAGCGCAATATGATCATGGCAATTGTTTTTGCTAGGCTGTCCTGGAGGAAGCTGGTGTGCAGTTTATTTCAGCCTGAACCACCACATTCAAATTATTGTTTCTCAAGGAGCTGATTGAACCCATTGCTTCTCACTCTCCCAATATAGCCATTCATAATTCTCTTGTAAAAGCAAAGGCTGAGCATTTCCAGTTTCTAGCACAGAGTGTATATGTTCAAATAAAATTGCTTTTAGTGGTAGATGCTCTACCTTTTTCCTTTCAAACTTCTGGTTTTCTTAATTTTTATGTCCTCAGAAACCAAAGTTATGGCTCAGATCTAGTTACATCTCCAATAACTCATTTTCATTTCCTTTTTTTTCCCACACATGATCAGAAGATTTAGCCATCTTCATGACTGTCCCCTCCTACTGAAAAAAAAAACCCATGTAAGGAGTAGTGAGAAAGACTTCAAAAACAGGGTGAATGACCTCATCATGTATCTACTGTATATGTCAGTCTCCAAGAAATTGGAAAGGTCAGAACTGTTCAAAGCAGGGTGTTTTTTGACGGTACAGATGAAAAACCCAGACTAAGTCTGAAGAATTCATGCTATCCTCATACCTTATCTTATCTTTTCCCAAGATACTTGGAGATCCTCCATCCAGTGGAGTTGCTGTTATGCAATTTTTAACATAGGTTGTCGTCCTGAAGCACCAGTCACAGTCAATTTCACCAGGCTTGGACAGAAAATGGTGAAACAAATGATAGACATTTGCATGGGAATAGTACAAAAATCCTTTTTTCCTTTTCAATAAACTTTTTTTCTTTTAATTCCGGAGCTTCTCCCACCCTGAATATAACCAAATCCTGGAAGTTTTCATTGCACCAACTTAACAATTTTATTATTCAGACTAATTAGCCTCCTCCGTGGGTTGGAGAGAGGCAGACAAGCCTTCTTCATGGTGGGGTGGCAGGAAGGTGGAGTAGTCAGGAGATGCTTTCCAGGCACTGTGGGTGAGCAAGGGAGCTTGCCTACTGTCTCCAAGCACAGATACAGGTCACGCATACCCATGCATGAGACAGTGATGGCCTGAAGGGTGACTCTGAAGTCTCACTTTCCTTTAAAACCATCACTCTACAAGCAAAACGGCTTACCTACAATCCCCACACTGATACAAGCACTGTGTAAATATAGTAAGCATTGATGTCTATCTGTAAATTACAAGGAAATGAATAAATCGAGGCAACATAAACCACAAAAAGGAAGTTTGAAATCAGCTTTGAGCTCTGATACGTTGGTTCTTGCCAAGGGACCCTGCTGAACCTTCAGCATCCACTACGGTGGTGACACTCGCCTGTCCTGACTCGGTACCAGCTCCCCAGCACGCACACCCATGTGCCTCTGCTTGCCAGGAATCTGGCCCACGTCTAGCAGGCTAGACCTGTGACATGGGGACACTTGCACTTACAGAAAAACCAAAGGCGCCTCAGGCACCTGGAATCCCTGCCACAGAGAAGGGATGGTACAACATTTTCTGGAAACGAATGAGCTCGTTTCTGGGAGGCGGTGGTGGGTGTTTCAGCATGTTGGAAGAGGGGGAGGACAATGTGAAGAGGATTAATGCAGGAAGTTGGGAAGAAAGGTTTTCTTTGGCTCAGCTTCATTTACATTATGATTTTTTTCCCTTTTTTTTCTCTTTGCAAAGTTTATATTAAAGCCAGAATCATTAAATAAAACATGAAGGTTTTTTGCATACAGCATGTGTGTGTGTGCAGCTAGCAAACCACCCTCACCTCTCTAAAATAATTCGTTACACATTTGGCCAGGCTCATTCCCATGTGAGTAAGGAAAAAAGCACTAATGACAGTCTAGAAGTTTTATGAAAACACTGGGATAGGGAGAGGAGAGAAGAAAAGATTAAGAGGAGTTGTGTGAATGGGCATCTGCTGCAGGCTCTCCACATGTATTAGGCACTTAATTTTTTAGATTCCACTGGTGAGGAGTGTCCATTTATATATCGTGTCTTATTAAACCTAGGAGATTGTACTGTAGGACATGGACAGGCAGACCTTGCTAATTGTGCTGCACCTAAATGCCATCTTTCCTGCAAGATCTTATGGAAATCAAGTCATGTGCCTCAAGGGCCCCAATAAACACATTTCTCCTCCTTCCACATGTTTGGTGCTCCCAGGATGAAGGCAGTAGCTCTGGTACCAACAACCCCGTCCCCTGGCCACCAGCTTGGGGGAATAGGCTATCCTTCTGGCATCGGAAAGCAAGTGTTTGTGTGCAGCCTCTCCTTCCAGCCTCCCCAGCACATTTCCACAGATGGGGTGCTGAAATTAGTCTGGCAGGATGTAGGGATCATCAACATTGCTCTTTACCATACTGGCCAAACTGCATTTTCCCCAGGAGAGCTTTCTGTCTTCAGATGGATGAGGCAGAGCAGAGTGGTTGCAAACAGGGACCCCCATGGCTGCAAGGAGTGAGCGTGGGAGAGGATTGCTGGTTGAGGACAGTTCCCTTGCCAGGTTTAGCTAGGGATGGATCAGTAGGGCTGTTTAGTACATGCTGCTAAGGTGAAATAACCTTGTTTTTCACAAGGGAAGGGGCAAGCAGGTCTGAAGTGGAGAAGTGGGTTTTGACCAGGAGGAGAAGTCAGCTTTTTCTCAGAAATAAGGCAGCACATGCAGACATGTGGAGCAGGAAAGGCATGAAAAAAAAAATCAATGCATAAAGACAGTTCTGCACCTCCCGCCTTCCCTTCGCCAAAAAAAGGAAGAGAGACACTAAAACTGGCTGGAAAAAGAGGTGGGCAGGTATGAGCGGCTTCTTGTGGCCACACAGGGAAAGTTGGTTATGGAGTAGGGGGAATGGGAGCCATTATGGAGTCAGAAAGTGAGGGGGGGGAACACCATAGGGGAGCAGGCTAAAAGCAAGCCTGGAGATGCCTCCAGGGGAGGATGGAGGAGAGGATAGGGAGCCAAAGGGATCCCTAACAGGCAGCAATGGCCTTGGCCATGGGGAAAGGTGGCAGAAGGGCTGCCAAGTGGCAATGTAAGTGAAGGCAAGGGAAAGTTTTGTGAACATGGTGCAACATGTGGTCCTTGGATTAAGGGAGAGAATTTAAAGAAGAGATGAGAGGGAAGAGGCATGAGGCAGTACAAGAGGGATGTTGTAGCCACTGGCACTCTGACAAGCAGGAGGAAGGGAGGCCAGGGAGGAGGAAAAGAATGAAGGATGGTGATGGTCTGAAAAAAAGGAGTTGGTTGTGTTTAGGGGAGTAAGTGCTGTGTGGCCAGGCCTGGAATATTTGGAGAGCCTTGCTGGAGGCAACTGGGATAAAGTTTACTAGAATGGACCTGGTGCTGGAAGGAGAGAAGTGTAAGAGTGTTAAAGATGTTGGAGAGGTTCTGAAGGAACCTAGCCGTGCAGAGAGAGGCAAGGCGAGGCTGAAAACAGCAGCGGAACCATGGCCAGTGATATAGCCAAGGTCATGTCAGGGCCAGGCGGAGAGACAAGAAGATGATGCTAAGGGAGAGGAGAAGGTGGCCATAGAGAAGGAACTGAGAGCCCAGAGATCAGATAAGGAGCAGTATGTAGACTGAAGAATGTTTTTAAGAGGAGTGAAAGTTAACAAGTGGTCCTGATGTGGTGAAACCTTAGTAAAAGTGGGATGTTGAATAATTCTTCAGTTCCTCAACAAAGTAAAGCAAATCTTCCTTGGCTTCAGGTAAATGTCTCTCCATAGCCACTCACATGCTTCCACGCCTGCCCAGCTCGCTCTAGTGCCATGTTCTGAGGGAGAAAGCAAAAAGGCAATTATTTTTGGAACAAAGGTAGCAATTCCTGCTCAGTCCACCAGGGAATCTTGTTAGGATTGTGAAGGGGTTAGTGGGCCAGAAAGGCTGATTTTTTTTAGGTAGTGAATAGTTCAATTAATCATTAATTTTATTGCCAAGGATACAAAGATACTAGCCAACACTTGTTTTCTGGGAAGTATCAGCCCCTTAGATTGGCAATGCCATGACTATGCTCCCAGCAGAAGGCATCACTGTGAACTACACAGATCCAAAGAAGCACGTAGGCTCAGTATGCATGGGATTGCTTTGAAACAGCCAGCCCAGTAGGGATGGTCCTTCCAGAGATGAGCAGGCAGACAACACTGCACATGGAGTGTTTTCATGTCCTCCCAAGCCACTTTATGGGCTGGGGGAAGCACCACTTCTCTCTGCCCCACAGGGACAAATGCACTATGCAAGGGGCATCTACACTGTACTTGAGGAGGATTCACACTGAGGGCAGTGCCTGTAAAAGCTCTCTGAGTGCACAGCCCCTGTATTTTGGGTCTTGTGCAAGCCATGGTGCAAGGTCCTCTGCCTGGCAAGAGGGAAAGTTATCCTGCCCTCAGAGTGTGTGTGTTTGGAAATGCTTGAAGTTTGCCAAGGGGCAGATAAAAGTCTATGGCAGGTCCAGAGTCAGCTCTTTGTTAAAGGCTATCCAAAGCCATCCTTCCACTGCTGAACTAGTCCTATGTTTATTTGTGAGAAACTGTTTACATCTACTTTTAAACCTATTGGAAACAGGTGAATTTTAAGACAGATACACAAAGCAAAGGTGCCATTTCTCACTTCTATTGCTGATGATTAAGCAAAGGTTATTTTTCCGTCTAAGGAATATTGTGAGCTGTGTTTAATTGTGCTAATGACAGCAGTAACAGCAGCAGTATTATTCTAGAGGAAACTGAGGTGTCAGTGAAACACGTAGTCTGAGAAGCTGGAGTGGGACAGGGATGGGGAGGAGGCTTGAAATCTTAATTCCACTGAATTTGTGGGCTGAGATTTCACCCCAGATTGTAAAGTCTGAGTTTCTAAAACACAGAGATGACTTCAGTTATTTGGGAGCAAGTCTGTGATGATACTTAACTGCCAAGGACACCCCATGAATCTCACAGCTGCCAGTGTTTTGATGGCCAATTTGAAACCAAAGCAAGTGATGCAGTGGAAATAATTATCTCACTGTGTGATTTAGTCACTCCAGCAAGGTGTTTGCAGAACGTAGCTGCTTTGTATAGGATAACAAAAACGCAATGGGCTGGTTAATTCAATTAAAAGCGAATAGCTACAGTCTAGGCACTGACAGCATGTGGGAGGAAGTGGTGTTGTTTCCACTGTGACTGGCAGTGAGCAACTAGCAAAAACAAGGTGGTTTGAGGAACAGCTTACATGTTAATGGCATTTCCCTGTTCTGTTTGTCAAGCAAAGGTGGGAATATAGACTCAGAATTTACTTGAACTTGTTCTTTTACAAGAAAAGATGGGGGACCTCCATGGGAACACTGCTGAACTGCTGTGGTGTACAAGATGCTCCCTGGGCTTGCCTGCAAAGCATTGTGTGTGTGTGGCAGGTACTCAAACAAAGTCTCTGTGGCTGAAACAGAAAAAAATATCACAGTGCACAGCATATGCTGAGGATGGTAGTTTGTCTCCCACTCCTAATAACATCTTGTACCTAGAAAAAGGCTGCCATGGTACGGCTGGTTCACTTCAGACTTGTGACAGTTGCAGTTCCATGTTGTAGCCATGAACTCAGCAATCTATCTGCATTATTGGACTGCAGTGTTTCCAGAAGTGAATCAGACTCTGCCTGATGGCTGTATCAGATGTGATAACCCAATGATGTGTAATAGTGTCTGTCTTCGTCTTGAGGGATATATGTGTCTGATTATCCTTGTCTCATTATTAAGTTAAAAAGGCCACCTGTAATGGTGCTTGATGCATAGCTGGACAGCCTGCAGGGTAATTCCCTTCTGACCACCTCAGATTACTTTGAATAAGGATAAAATATTTCTTTAGCAACACTCAGTTTACAAGAAAATTGTCCATTCATAATTAATTCCAGTCTTTCAGTGGCTTAACTTTCCAGTCAGCACCTTGAGACAGAACTGATGTGGAGCCCAGAGAGGGGCTGTTCCCAGGCTATACTGAACCTGCCACACTGAGCCTTCCTTACTGCTTACTTGCAGCAGTGAAGGGTACAGCAAATAGCATGCAGCAAACTTGTTTTTACAAGGGAAGCCCCCATGGAAGCAGCAATGTGGGTGCCAGGGCTGTAGCTGCCTCCACTTATCATCTGCAGAGAACTGAGTACGTGTGTGCGGAGGAGGCGGCAGGAGTTTTTGGTACAGAAATTTGGCCTGTGTTTCATGAGGCACCAGCTAACAAGTACATGTTGGAGCAGGGATTCCACTGCAGCTCTGCACACCTGCTTACAGCTCTTACCCCAATCCAAAAACTACCACCTCTGGCTAGTACCAAAATCCTCATGGTATGTCAGGCTTAGCTTTCTAAGAGCTCTTATTTCTCGTGAAATGTATAATAGCAGAAATATAATAAAAATGTAGATTCTTCACCTCCCATCCCATCTAATATATTGTGGCAATTTAAACAGGTGGGAAGATGCTCCAGACTTACTTCTGTCATTGCAAAAGTGACTACAGTAGCACAACTCTGGAAAAGGTCAAGTTTGAAGTGGCATTGCCTCTGGCATCCCTTCTACCCATCCTGTTCCTTCCATGTTGGTTTTAGTGTTTTGGGGGTTTTTTTGGTCTGGGACTTGGTACAAATTAGACTACAAACCTTTTGGCACAGTGCGTGTTCACCTCTCTGTCACCAAGCATCATGAGTGTCACTGCACCGCTCCAGGGCTTTCAGTTCTGTGCTCTCAAACCATGACTGCAACTGATGATATTGGACATTTCAGCTGTCTGAAGTGGTTTTTGTTCCCACGCTAGGAAGGGCAGCTCCTGCTGCTCAGTGATGGCATGAACTGGGCACTGCTGGAAGAGAGTCCAAGAAGCTACACCTCCATGTAAATGCTTTGTAGCCATTGTGAACCAGCTGTACAGAGATAGCAGCTACTTGACCACATTTTCTTACGTAAAAAAGCAGTTCCTTTTGTTCTGTGGTTGGCATCAGGAACTTCACACCAGTGATTTTTTTTAAAAAAAGGTTGTTGTTTGCTCTTACCCAGTATGAGCTGGGCTACCTCCCGCTCTTCCCTCCCTCCACCCCCACCTTTTTGTTGTTCTTACTTACTGCTTCTGTCTCCTTGTAATTCAGCTCTACTGGCTGACTAGGGATGGGGGCTCAGGCAGGCAAGGTGGTTGGCTGGCCTTCATTATTTTTTTTGGCAGCTGTTGCGTTGTCACTGCCTGTGCTGGTCCAGCTTCAGGTTGTGTTTCATATAGTATGGGAAGGAAACTAACTGGTGCTTTCATGGCCTTGCACTGTCTTATAACCTCTCCAGCCTGTAGTATGTGGAAAGGCCACATCCCAGGCAATGGGAACATCCAGCAGAGCAGTCCCACACCACTCAGTGCCTTGTAGCCCCATGGCCCTAGCCTTGCTCATGGCAGCAGCAAAGTTCTTGGGAACTGAGCTACATCCCATGTGGGAGGGTGTTTGTGTGTTTTTCCTTCTTGTTTTATTTTGTTTTTTCTTTTTTCCACTGCCGTCACATGTCTGTCTGCTTTGCCTCTGTCTGTCAATAAGTTGGGTCTGTTGGACAATAAGAATTCTGTTTTGAAGAAGAAACAGTGGTTTTTGTGACATTTGGGGTTTGGGCTTTTAATTTTTTTTATTTTTTATGTTTTTATTCAGTGAGGAGTAGAGGGAAACTAAGAATTTTCCTGGGGGGAAAAAAACCTCCAACCAGCAAGGAAAAGCAAATAAATAAATAAATAAATAGATAAATAAATAAATAAATAAATATATAAACAAGATATCTAAGACCAGCCACTCAAAAACTTGCACTGTACTCCACACTAATAGGGAAGTAGCTCAGGAGCGAGGTGCTGGATTAGCGCAGTCTTCCAGCTGCAGTGGTGGGGACACCTGTGCCATGCATGGATGAGGGTAACTTGGCAGAAGCATCGGGGCACCCAGACATTTCGATCCCCAAGGAAGGCAGCCCATGGCTGAGGCAAAGGATGTTTGAACTCAATGAAGGAGCGACTCAGTGGTGGGGAGCCATCTCCCCTTTTGTGCTTTCAAACACTGCTGTTTTTGAGGCTCAGCACCACTGCTGGCATCCCTGCCTCCCAACTAACTGGGCCTGTGCCCTATGGGTGCCCAGAAGGAAACCCAGACTGGGGGAACACCTCCCTGCCTGGGAGCTAGGGTTGGTCCTATGTGACTCAGTAGGAGTGTGGTTTTGAGTGCTCAAGGCTGCAGGGAAAACCGTGCCTTGCAAGCTGGTGGCTCTTGGCAGCCCTGTAGCAAGTGTGCATGGCAGCACAACGGAGGCTGAGCTGGCTCAGGATTTGTGTGTGTGCATCACTAGGCTTTTTCTAAAAACAGAAGATTTACTCAAAATCAGACTTGAGGTGCCACTCGCCTTTACTCCAGCTCCTTTATATACAGTCCCCATATCTCCTGATTTTACTTCAGTGGTTACTATATGAATCACAGCTCAGAACTGGGGGGGAAAGGGGGAGGGGAGCAGGGATAACTGAGTGCTGCTGGCCAAGCTGGAGGTGCTGGTTTGCTGCTGGATATGAAGATTTGCCTTTGCAGGCATTGTGTCAGAGAGCAACTTTCATTCACCAGATGGCTGTTTGAGTGTGACAGGAGCTAACGCTACCTGAAATGAAACCTGTATCTCTTCGTTTTCCCCAGGGATAGTCCATTAGCATTTTCATTAGTGTTTTCCTTGTTGTTGTTGTTTTTCTTCTTTCTTTTTCTTTTTTTCTTTTTAAAAAATTTAGTTTTTTAAGCAGGGTAGCCAAGTCACAAAAATAAGAACTTTGTTTGCCTGCAATGTAGGATGATGCAGAACTTTTGTGATATGCACTTGGATTAGCCTCTAGTCTTTTCAAGGGAGATGCCTGATGCCATCTCCAAAAACCACTTTAGCTCAAAACCTACCCTCAGAGGGAAGGAAAGAGAACAATTGTTGTTTGACCTTACCTTCAGGCACCTTGATGTTGGAGGCAGCAGTAGACTGCTTTCAGTTTGTCTGTAACTCAGGAGATCTCCAGACCTATTCATGAAATGCCTCCAGGAACTGCAGCATTCCTGTTTACCATTTCCCCACTGCACCTCAAAGGGTTGGAGTTGCATTTACCTCGTGGATTCACAAACTTATGAATCAAGGCCTCTGCTTATGACAGATAATTACGACAGAATTCAAAATGCACATAAGTAGGAGGGCAGTTCATTTCTCTCATGGCATTTTTACAAAGCTATGGCAACGTAAACAAAGATTCATAATGGCCAGAAGACAGATCACTGGAGCAGCCTGAAGTATTTTCCTAGAAAATGTTCACATAGGCATGAGTCTCTTGCCCATTTTATTGTAAGTAGAGACAAACAGAAACTGCTCTTTTTAGACACTGAGGCTGCTCTACTCAGAGTTAGGGAATTTAAAAGTGAGGGACATCTTTCCATACTGGTAATTTTAAAGAACTGATCTGACTTCTTTCTTTTTCCATTGGTACAATGTAACTTCTGAGAAAGCAGCATATCTGTCTCAAGTTTCCTATTTTGATTAATAAAAGCAGTGCACGATCAGCTCACACACATGTATAAACATACACACATACAAATCAGATCATCTTTGCGTTGGAGTCAAAATCAAAATAAACCCAGAAACCCCAAACCCAGCACTTGAAAAACTCAGAGGTTTCCCTTCACCTTCAGTGAAGGTGAGCTTGAGACCATCAAATGAGAACTCTTAGGCATTTGGGTGCTCAGTTTTTGTTGATGTTCTCCCCTGCTTTACTGTCTAGACATCAAACGAAAATGAGGTTACCTGATGCAGTAGTGTGTCAGAAGGGATGTTTCTTGTCCTTAGAAGCATCTTGTCTAAATCAAGGGGACAACTGGTAGGAGAATGGAAGCATCACGAACTACATCTCTACTCTACCACCACCTTTGAAAAAAAAGATGCAAAGGGACAGTTGATAACGAAAAGATCAAGGTTTTGATAATTTAAGAAAAAAAGAAAAAGATAGCGCAACACATGGACAGCACTTTTTTGAACGGAAGCATATGCCTATAGTGCTGGACATCACACCAGGGACTCCTTTGGACTCTTAGGAACCAGACTTACATCTTCCCTGAGTACTCAGGGCTGCTCTAACCAGCCCTCCAGGTGCCCAGCCACAGGCAGTCCCAGTGGGAAGACCCCATAAATCTCCCTTGTGAGCACACAGCCTCAGATAGTGGCCTTGCTCAGGTAGTGCTGTCCTAGTTTGCATTGGAGGGAGCAGCATTTCCAGGAGCTGGTCCTGCTGTTGAGGTCTCCACACAGCTTACAGATATACAGGGTGTGTGGTGACCAGAATTCTGGACAACAGTTCATGTTCACTGGAGGAATTACCCACCACCTCCTCCCAGTGGCAGGTACCTCAGTGAGTGAAAAAGGAGACAAAGGAGTTGAAGGATGTAACTGACATTTCCTGTCAAGCTAGGAAAGAACAGCTCCCCACTAGTCCCACTCCAAGCCACCTCTGCCCTACTCTCCAATTTCAGTTCCTTCTGCTTTGCAGTGGGCAGTGCTGGGGCTCAGACTACTACTGCCTGGCAACATGGGGACTTGCAGTAGTGGGACCTTCTCCCAGGTGAGACCTCAGCAAGATCCAGCTTCCTAGGGCTGCAACACTAACTTTCATGCAGGTTGCTCAGGTGCTCAAGGCCCTCAAGGGGCTCACAGGAAGCTGTGAGACTGGAATAAAGCTGGGGAGAGGTTTTTTAACTGTCCAGCTTTATAAGTGCTCGTGAAGAAGATGATTTATCACTTCAGAAATTCGTAACTTGACAGAATTCATATGGAGTTTTTTCACAGGCGAGTGGCACATTCCTGACACACAAGCCAAAATCCTACCACATTTAAAGTCCTTTTTCCAAAGCTGGTGGCATGGAGAAAATGTCATGAAATTTCTTGGGGCACGGGAGGGAAAAGCATCTTTTCTTCCAGCTAAGCGTTTAGCAACCACTTACAATTTCCAGGCAGAGAAAACATACAGAGGCAGAATCCAGACTGGGATATTCTAGTCCAAACAGCTGTCATCTGACAAAATTACAAGTAAGTGTAATTAGGAAGCAACAGGAAACTGCTGGATTTGCTGGTGCTCCATTAAGCCAAGCTTTTTACATTTTTCAAAGAATGAAAGCTGCTGTGCAGGTGTATTTGCTAAGGTTAGGAAGAAGTAGCACTCCGCTTTTCTCCCCCACCCTTCCACCCCATTTTTCTGAATGAAAGTGTTTTACAAATGAAAAATGAGGTTTCCTGAAATGAAAAGTTGCCTCTTATTCTGAGCTGGCTTCCATGAAATGTATTTGAGAATCTCCTGTCCTTATCTCTGAGCTTGCTGCAGGGTGACAAGTGACCGTCTTGTCTGGTTCGGGTTGACCAAGCAAGTAACTGGGCTGAGCAGAGTCCCACCATGCACCTGGTTCTGCAGGTGCTCTGAGCAGCCCCAGGAAAAGGCTTGCCACACTGGCCCTCACCTTCAGAGTCCAAGCCCACATACCTGTGTTTTTCCTCCTCAGGACCTGCAGGAAGTCCTGGGAGGCACAGGCTGCAGGAGAGCTGCCTCCGTGTAGGGCTGCAATCCCAGCCAGCGCACACTCATACTGATGTCCCTAGGAAAAGCCTGGCTGCCTGGACAGTGTCATCCACTCAGCTTGGGCACCAAAGGGTTTCCCATAGCCTGAGAAAGGAAGGTGTCCTTGGACCTCTCACCAGGGATGATCTGCACTTGCCCTGGCGGCTGCCGGCAGACTTGCTCTTTTCCCTGCTTTCTGACTCATCTCCATCACTTTCTTCCAGGTCTTTTCTCTCTCTCTCTCTCTTCAGCAATGTCCCTTTGTGCCCTAGTCCCTCTTTTTGCCTTCATTGGTACTGCCTGGCCCCCTCCTGGAAAGGCTGAAAGCAATAAGAACATGCATCAAGTCCTATCCCCCTAGAATGAGGAAACACACACCTTCAGAAATACAGCCTGATCCACACAGTGCCCATGGGCAAGTGACAGAGAGAGGGTATGTCAGGCATGTGTTGAAGACCGAGGGCCAGAAACTTTGCAACTTTATCTAGGAACAACTGATACACACGGAGGCCCTGCTGTGGGAACTGCAGTACCCCAGCATGTTTAGCTGCACTTGGGCAGAAAATGAGCACCAAACCTCAGCCCCACAAGGCAAAAGGTAATACAACTGAATATGACAGACTGTTACATTTAGTTCTGTGCATAGGTTAGGATGACAATCTATATGGCACACGAACGCAGGAGGCAGAACTTGCAGCTCTTCACTCTCTGATGTTAATCTGTGGACTCACTGCCACAAAGTGTTGCTGAGGCAATAGTTCAGCAGAAGAATTAAAAGCCTGGCAAATCAACACCTTTCACCTTGTCCATAGTGCTGATGGGAAAAGCACAGCAGTGCAGTACAGGGGAAAAAACTCTTGATGCAATTTAATACAGACATTAAGAACTGCAGGAATGATGTAGTGAAATCTTCCACTCGGTAGGCAGGAATGACAAGCTATGGCCCATGAACCTGGAGTACTCCTCCTCACACTTAGGAAGGTATCCCACTTAGAACAGTCTAGCCTGAGTTTTCATCCTATGGGCAAACTTAATGGCAAAAGAGTATATTTTTGTCTGTGAGCAACAGTAGATCTACCAGGGCACAGATTTGAGGAGACTGAGCCTTTATTCACTCCTAACTATCTCCTGCCAGTATCACTGCCCTGTACATGCTCTTCTTTCCCAACATCAAAATGACACCATTTGTTATATTGCATTAAAAAATCTTGTAAAACAGATTCCCCTTTTCCAGAGAGGAAATCTTTGTTACACTGAAGTTGATTGACATAACGTAGTGGTGAGAAGTGCAAATGTAAGAAAAAAAGAAAAGTTGCTGTCACTACAAAATCCCCCTCTAGTAACACCCTACTTCAATAAATCAAATACATAAATAAACTCTTCTCAATAAAAGTCTAAGGAAATCAAACCAAACTGAAAACAAAAGAAACACAAAATCTGAAAGGACTGACCAGCCCCAAAACTCTGACCCAAGGACAGCAATTGAGTTTCAGTGGACTATGGTGAATTGAGTAGATGAAAACCCCAAGAAATGTAGATATAGGAAGTGGGGGAAAAATCCCAAACAAAACCAAGATGAAGAACAGAAGGAAATTAATGCCTGGGGCATAATTCCAAAAAGACTAATGCTTGTGGTGTGAGAAGTCACTTCAGATGATGCTCTGCCAGACGTGTGCAGCCTTGTTCCCCTCCCCACTCTCTGCAGCACTATCAAAGCACAGGAAGGATATTTGATGGCAGATTGGACACCAGCCACTTTCAAAGGGGAGTCATTTAGTGAGATTCACTCATAATTGTATAAGCTGAAACAAAAAAAAATGAACAACATTGGTAAAGCAACCAGACTGATCTTGCAAACACACTTCATCTTGGAGCTGGCTGATGGGAAAAACACTCTGTTATAGAGAATGTAACATTATGAATACTGATAACACCTCCCAGTAAACCTCAAGCACTATTTCCAGATGAGTGTTTACCACCACGTGGTCAGTCAGGGCTGACCATATTGCATACAAGTCTGATTATTACAGTTGTAGTGTTGTATTGGTTTAACTTTTCTTTACAGATAAGCATATATGGGAGGGGTAAGGATGACTTTTGACTCGTCCTTCATTTCTGTAGCACGCCAGAGCTGTCATGCTTAGACCGAAATCTGTGAGCTGTTCAACCTCAAGTGGTCTACCTGATAAAACTGGCTCCCCAGAAAGGCTGTACCATTTTTAACAGTGAATGTTTATCATTTACTAGCCTTGGTAAAAGCTAGCTAGTTAGACTTAAGGTAGTATGAGATAGAGACAACCCACAGCATTTCTTCAGTTATTTGAGTGATATGCTGCTCCCAGAAGAGTTGAGAAATCTTTTGAAGCCTGGATAATTTTTCATTCATAAGAACTGGGGTGGTTTTTTGTTTGTTTTTGGGGCTTTCTTTTTTTTTTTTCCCCCTCATATTAAACCTGTCTCACAGATAAAACGACACAATTCACCACTGGCAGGAAACCTTGGAGGGTGCGGTCTACTGGGTAAAGCAGAGGCCCAGGGCTTCACACATGTCACTTCCATCCTTGCCACTGGTGGTGACTCACTGGCTGGTTAGACATGAGTCACCTACCCACTCTGTACGTCCTGGGAAGACTAGGCCATACCTGGTGGGACAGCTCTGCTATTTAAGCTACCTACAACCACTACTGAGGCTGGTGGGCAGTGTCTGTTGGTTCTCACAAGTTCTGGTATTCAGCCCTACAAAACACGTCAGGAGTTAGAGATCAAGGGCTCAGGGTCCTGCTAGAAGCTGTGTTGGATTTGTAGACTGAGTTTTCAATATGGTCATGGATTGCACATGAGTTGAGTTAGAGCAATACTGACCACCTTCACTGAAGCATCAGAGGCTTGTCACATGTTAGCCAACCAAAAGTATCATAACTTTGCTCAAGAAGGACTTCCAGGTTCATGTCTCTCTTCTCTCATCAATACATGTGATCACAGGCAAGGTACTGAGGCTGATCTCATACCAGGACGGGAGGTCTGGGTATTTTGTCCCACATCAAGCAGGGCTGCTCTAGGTCATCTGTGTCCCTATGCCCTTCCTTGCCGTGTTTTGGCAACAATCTGCTCAGCAATCTGATGCGACTGACGATGAATTTGAGGCAAAGGTGGAGGGCTGGGCCAGCATGGAATACAGCAACTTCCCTCACACCTCTTAGAGTCATGTGTTGAAGTGTTGTGCCCAACTTTGTGATGTCTCAGTCCTGCAGCAAAATCCATTCCTAACACCTTAAGAAGACCACCTTAAATAGATGTTTCAGAAGTACATAAGCTGAATGAAGAGACACCGATAGGAGTTGTTAAGAGAAGTCAGTAGCTCATCTTTGAACAACCCTTAGTTACAAAACTTTAGCTGTCTTCAAAACTGAAATGTAGACCTTTCCCTGTCTTTAGTTCTCATTTTAGGCAACTAAACATGACTTTGCTCCTTCTTACTGACCAAATAAATCTTGAATTCTTTCCTGTTTAGCTTAAACCATGGGGATGGGGACTTCCCACCCCAGCACAACCTACAGCAGAGGAGCTATAACATGGCTGTGAAAGGCGAGGGAGGACACAAATCCAGAGGCCACCTTCCTGGGACAAAACTTTAGCCAGGATCTTGTCTTGAAGACATAGATCGCGGCATCAGTGGGGAGATCCTGGCTGTAGGATTGCACAGGAGTTCAGCTCTAGGGCTGCAGTTAGTTACATTTCAGGTGCGAGCAGGATGCCTGTAGCTAATCAGCAGTTTGCAATAGTGAGCAGCTATAGGAAGGCACATCCCACCCCCTGCAAAAGTGACAGCAACCAGGCAAGTGCCTACCATGTTTAGGAGTTGCTGGCACAGGCAAGGAGATGCAGTACTGCACTCCTGATCTTAAACTGCTCCTTTTTGCCTACATCCCATCTTAGGTGCCACAACTGACTTGTGAAGAGAGTATATAAAATTATTATTGGTGCTGGAAAAGCAGACACATGAGTTCTGATGTACTATGAGAAGGGTCCCCAAGAACATTCAAGAGGCTGGACTGAAGTATGATAGGATTATTAACATAGTTCAGATGCGTCTCTGTAGCAAGTGTTCTTAGGAGAAGAATACATACACACAGAATATGTTGAACTGGAACAGAGGGTCCTGAGGGAGTGGAGGTTATCATGGTTCAAAAAGAGATTAAACATTCACCTATTCAGGACCCTCAGAAAGAAATGAATATTTTCCTCATGAACCACACAGTTTTGTAAAGCAGTCACTCTATATGGGTTAGAAACACTTAGTGACACAACACTTACATAATTGCCGCAAAACGATAAAATCATAGAATCACCAGGTTGGAAGAGACCCACCAGATCATTGAGTCCAACCATTCCCACCAATTTCTAAACCACGCCCCTCAGTACCTCATCCACCCACACCTGAAACACCTCCAGGGAACGCAAGTCAACCACCTCCCTGGGCAGCCTGTTCCAGTGTCCAATTAACCTTTTTATGAAGATTTTTTTTCTTATGTCAAGCCTGAACCTCCCCTGGCAGAGCTTGAGGCCATTCCCTCTTGTCCTGTCCCCTGGCACTTGGGAGAAGAGGCCTTTACCCTCCTCTCCACAACCTCCTTTCAGGTAGTTGTAGAGAGAAATGAGGTCTCCTCTCAGCCTCCTCTTCTCCAGGCTATACAACCCCAGCTCTCTCAGCCATTCCTAATAAGGCCTGTTCTCCAGCCCCTTCACCAGCTTTGTCGCTATTCTCTGGACTCGCTTCGGAGCCTCAACATCCTTCTTGTGGTGAGGGGCCCAGAATTGAACACAGGATTCAAGGAGCGGTCTCACTAGTGCCGAGTACAGAGGGAGAAGAACCTCCTTGGACCTGCTAGTCACACTGTTTCTGATACAAGCCAGGATGCCATTGGTCTTCTTGGCCACCTGGGCACACTGCTGGCTCATGTTCAGTCGGCTGTAGACCAGCACTCCCAGGTCCTTCTTCTCCTGGTAGCTTTCCAGCCAGGTTTCTCCCAGTCTGTAGCTGCCCAGGGTTGTTGTGCCACAAGTGCAGGACCTGGCATTTGGGAAATGCTGCTGTGCAAGGGTAAACTGTGCTTGTGGGAGATACCTTCCTCAGAGATCGTACCAGGATTACACCAGCTGGGTACCTGACTTTGGAGGTTTTGAATCATTTTTACTTAGCATAGAGAAACATCTCACCTTCTGCACCAAGATATCACCTTCTCTTGCTCTCCAGCATGGATGGGTGGAGATGTCTGAAGAGATGTGGATAGAGATTCACTTCCTTGTGCAGGCTGCATCAAAGAGCGTTACAACAGATATCTGCTGGTATTTTTTGCCCCAGTGGCTCAGAGTTCTCTGGTCTTCATTTATTTTCAAATCTGTGTCTGCCCATACTTAAGTGAGGTTCTAAAAATAAGTAGCACCGTTAACATTTTGAATTTTAATTATCTACTGAATTATCTAAGAAGATAAGTTGGAAGGGAAAGCCCCTCCGTGAGAAGTGCAATCTAGTTAAATGAGAAGAAATCAGAAGAAATGAGTAATGAGCAATGAGAAAGACTGTCTCATTTTGCTAATTTTACTTTATAAATTATCTGATTTGACATTCTATGCTAAAAAATCTGCTTATGAACCCAGAAAAGCAAGGGATGTACTCCACTGGCTTGAAGTAGAGTCTGTGTCCACAACAATTTTGCTGCATTAGTACTGCAGCATGAAACTCCCTGCCACTGAAAAGTTGATTCTTGTGGCTGTTTCTAGATCACTGTGTATCTAGAACTAGCTATGTATGCTGGGCTTAGGGTTTGCAGAGCCTCCTGGTTATCTACAGTCACATCACAACCGTATTAATTTCACTTCACGGGTGTCATCAATGCATACAAGTGCGAGGCAAAGTTGTCCTTCCCCCTGCATGCACCCCTAAGCCCATTTCAGGAATGAAGGAAAAGATATTAATTAATCCTTAACATCTATTTAATTAATTTTTAACGACCTATATTGAGACTATCAGCTCACTTTATTTAAGCACTTTTGCCCGGGACTGGGACTGGCAATGAACTTGTAATACTAAAGTCATTTCAGAAGAAAGGCAAAATGTGTCAAAATAGGCTATAAAACTAAGCATGTGATAATAGCATCTGTTACAAATAAGGATGGATTCCACTTTCTATTGTCTTACTCCTTTTTCCTCAAGTTGTTTAAATTTTCCAATTCAAAAGGAATTTGGCTGAAGATTTCCCTTACTTGGTCCTGACCTCAAGGAGGGCTGCTTGCTGATGTAAAATCTATTACAAGCCTTTCAACAGTGAGGCCATAAGAAATCAGGAACACAGACACCTTCTTGGATGTTCAGACTGCAAAAAAATATTAGGCGCAATAAAGGAAGAGCCCCCAGACCCTACTGTTTGATCCCAACAATAAACTGCAGCAGGCCTATTAGTGCTGTTCCTCCAGAAGCAGCAAGTTTCCCTTGCTCTTCTGTGCAATGATAAATGCGGCAAACTGTCATCTAATTTATTCACCAACATACATTACTTTAAAAGACTTCAAGGGTGCCCTGACAAATCTCCAAATGAAACCCTCCTTGTGCTGTCCAGTAATACTGAAGGACATGTATAATTTACATAATAAACACCTTGTTCTGAAATAAATATACCATTTTGGACACATTCTCTTAACGTCCTCATTAAAGGCAAGCTTTTAGACCTCTGAAGCTCAAACAGCACAAAGAGAAAGGGAGCTGAGTTGCAGAAATCTCTTCTTTAACTTATGATAGCACTTTATAAAAACAGAACTTAAAAATAAAAATGGTGAAGACAGAAATGGTTATCATTCCTTAATGAAACTGTGTTCCCCATTATTCCCAGTTTTCCCATTTATTTTATGCCAAAATGCTGTAGTAGGAACTGCAATGTCAGGAAACAAGATGGCAACCACATGAAGTCAAAAAACCCTTAACATGTAATAGAGCTTGTGCAAAATTATTTTTGCCTATAGTTATTCATCTAGTATTTTTTTATGGCTATTATTTTTTATTTAAAAAAACCCAATGCCACATGTTAACACTGCAAAAGCAGTCTTATCTCTACAAACATTCTAACACATGCATGCTTAATACCAACATCTAATACGGAAGAATAAAAAAAATCTGTTAACAAGTTTATCGCAGATGAATGGAACCATCTCTTTATCAGTGTATAGACAGGCTGGAATATAAGTACTGATGAATGTTTGAGCAGGATTTTTTATTATATTTTTCCTTGATTTGTAAACCCCACCAGACTCTCCCTTAAAATCTTTAAAAAAACCTTGCAAGTTATAATTATTTTTAGTTTGGGGGTTTTTCTTTTTGGATACAGGTTGTCACCGAGGATTCCTTCAGGTACAGACCTAGGCCAGAAATGCCAAAAGACGTAGGTCTGAAGTCCTCTTCAAAGTCCGTCACTGCATTTAACAAATCCCCAAATACTTCCAGTCTACCTGGAAGCTTGACTAATTCAAAAGATGTTTATGTCTTACTAGTTAAATAATATATGTGCTGTTGCCTGTTTTGACAGTAGTCACTGCCTGACTCCTGATTGATACTGAAATTTTATGTGCCATGCAAGAACTACAGCTCCTAACAGTCAGAGCGTGATTGCTGATGGCTGCATAGCTCAGCGGTCTAGCCTTCTTTCCTAGCCTAAGATGCCTCTGGTCAATCAGACTGAGAACCAAAGTTTTACAATGATAAAGATAGAGATATGATCTGAATTTTGAATCTCAGGCTTCAGCAGAAGCATTCACTTTTCAGCTTCAGTGTATCCTGACAAGGTTAGGAATGGCTTACTTAAGTTTTTTAGAAATGTTACACACTGAAAAGAGTGGAATGACAGTATGTCTACAGTGTGCAAAACACATAAAGCCCCCTCACTGCCAGCAAGAGTACAGAAACATATTTGAGCACAAGAAAATCAGTATCTGCGTCCATTGATACAAGCAATATCATATCAATTAATATCCTCAAGGAAAAAAAAAATCACAGCATTTCAAGTGTTTGTTTTAGCAGGACAGGTCCAAGAAGCTGGCTGGAGTTGACTAAAACACAGTCTAGCAACAGTATAAATGCCTGGTGACACAATCTCTGATGACTGTGTGCAACCATGGGAACTACTGTCTCCATCTTTTTTATTTCACAAGGCCACAATCCTATCAAGGAATCTGCAATATTCTACCTTCTCTTGGATTAGAAACAGAAAAAAACCCCTATCACTACATTTGAAGTTAAGAACTAGTCAATTTAAAAAAATATTTTTAATATGTTCCCCAGTTAAGTGTAAGATGTTTGCAAAGGGCTCCCTGAAATTCTTCTATCATCTTTTTTTTTAACCATAAACTAACATTACGTTTTCATTTATTTCAGCAATTGATCCTTAGTTTTTTTTTCTGAATGTATCTAAGAATATTATTAATTTAATTAGAATACCTAATAACTAAGTTTATCTTTCCTTCAGCTCCACAGTTGGTGCCATATTACAGTAGCCATTATGGCTCCATTCTGTCTACTGACCAGCACAGGAAGAGAAACACGCTATTACTTCAGTAATATTTTCACATTTCTGGATAGCAAAAGGCAGTCTACATAGAAGACAAACAAACCTCATTTTTAGCACCATGTACCGACTCTTCAGCGAGACAATATTTTTGGCAAAGGCTGGAAGACTGGATCTACTTTGAGAAGCCAACAGTCATGTTATTGTTGAATCCAGAAGTGTTCCTACAAAGCATAATACTGCAGCACAGTTTTCTCATTTCCTTCTCTGCTACATACTGAAATTAAACTCGTTGGAGTCCTGAATCTTTTTATGTAACTAGAGAAAGATGCAAGGGGTTTAGCCCATAGAATCGCTTTCCTGATCATCAGAAGACAGGCACATGTGCTAAAGAACTGAAGAGAATTTTCTAAGCAAGTAGTCTTATGTCTATTCATACACATGAAACTTAGGGCTACAGTTCTTTCTGTATTTTTAAACTCTCCAAGTGGCTTTTAAAAAGTTACAGGGTGGTGTTTAACTTAGACTATGATGTACCATCAGCACATTTCATAAACATATTCCCCATGAATATCAGTTTAACAAAGAATTTTGTTGTGAGAAGGGGATGATTTCTTCACTGTTTCATACTTCTTATTCGAACTATTTCACTAAGTTAACATCCACTGATCTAATGTGTTTGGGTTTTTTTTTTTTTTTTTTTAATTTTAATTCATTATTCAGCTGGAGGATTTCAATATCTTTTCTGTGTGTCTGTTCCTGCCCCATATTTTATTATTGATGCCACATTTGATTTTTAGAACTTCTTTGCTTACCACCTAAACAACGTACAACCATTCAAAATAGATGTTCAAAAATACAGTAACACATGAATACCTCAGCATCTCCAGAGGCTGAATATCTCAACACAGCATATTACGCTTGAATGTCCCTTTAAGTCTTTACCTATATTTAGCAAAGATACACTTAACAAACTTGTAACTCTTTCTCTAAATGAGAAATAGATCCCTCCAAGTTTTTTTTCCGCAGTCCGTATGATTTTGGACTTTTTCTAGAGGTTCAAAGTTCATGCAAAAATTCACTTTTTCTCTTGTACTGTTTTCAGCATTTACCTTTACATTAAATGTCACAGCCTTTCACTTCTGTTACTTTGATTTCCTTGCTGTGTCTCTCTCTCTGCAAGCCTCAACTGACTGTGTATTTTAGTGTGGTCTCCCCATCTTCTTTCCACTTCCAACAATATTTTTTAAACCTCGTTGTATTCTTGAACATTTTTTTTTTCAAAAACCACACTGACTACTTCTTGGTTTTTGAAATTTTCTCTCCAGAGGAACTGTAGTCTGCTGTATGTTGGCTAAGAAGTCTCACCAGTCTCAGCTTTCCTTGCATGCAAAGGGATTCCAATACACCCTGTGGCGGCACAAAGTTCACCGACTTCCTGAATTCCGTGAAATGGAATTATTGAAATCTAGTGTTTGACTAGATTTTATTTCATATCAGGTTGAATTCAAGTAAAATTCTGACACATTATTGTCGTGTTTGTTGTTCATGACATGTTTTGAAGTACTATTCCAGGAAGACAGCTAAACACAAACATCTGATTTCAGGCTTTAAAGACAAGCAAGAAGCTGTTGTAACAGAAGATGAGTATGAAAATGATATTACAATAAAGAGATACTGAATATATATCAATTCAATACAGATGATAAAATACATTTTCAATACTTAGGAAAATGTCTGATTCAAATGTAGAAAATGTAGACTGGAAAAATTCATACAGAAATCACATTTCTTGGGAAGTAAAGAATTCAAGAAGAGCTCATGATTGTATTTCTTAACACTTTATTATTCTGAAGCAAAATACTTTACAGGTTGAGAGAAATGGATGACTGTTTCAGTTAATACCAGCAGCTGACACTACAACCAGCTTAGAATACACAACATTTAAGCAAACAACATTGCTGAGGGTGCTCAAAAATTCTCCCTGAAAGCCAGTAATGACATATATTTGAAGTTTTGAACTTCCATTCAACATGCTATTCCTACCTACACAACTCTTTTATGAGTAAAATACATGTACATCAAACCTCCATTGGTATTTATTACAGGAACTGAATGTTGTATTTTTTAAGCACATAACTGAACTGACAAAACAGAAGTTGATGGTAAAAAAATTGTTCAAAAACTCAGTGCATTGTTTCTGAAAAGTCCCACTCAAGTGACTGTAAATACAAAAAGAATATATTATTACTGCATAATTTACTTGCAATTCATAATTTCAGTTATAAAATTAAATCTACCCCTTGCTCCAAAAAACAGATGCTTTCTATTAGTTGTTCTCAGTTTTACCCTCCTGCATCTTATATCAAGTCCCAGAACGAAAGTCAGTGTCAAATCTTCCCAGCTGGGAAGACAGTTGTTGACCTATTTGTAACTACATCTTAACAGCACCAAAATTGTTCTTTCCTTCTTAATCCAAATTCAATAACTAGTAGTGAAAAGAGGAGTGACTAACAAGAAAGAAGACATTGGTAGCAAGTCTGTAAGAACAGGAAAAGACAAGAGGAGTAGGTAGGAAGCTGCAAAGCCAATGACATATTGTGCTCCTCTGTACTTCTGAGTATGCAAGAGGTAATTAACTACTCTACTCCTTAACATTGAAGAATATTTTACTTGAACATTTCATAAACAATCTTCTACTACTACTATAAACTCAGAGTGCTTTTCTGTTACTTGCCAGTGAAAGGAGAGCTTATTTCAAATGTGGATGTTATTATCAATATTCCAACAGACGGAAGAAACAAAAGAGGTAGGAACACGTTTAACTGAAAAAGCTAGAAGTCTCCCAAGAAATCAGATTGTAGATGATAACAGGAAAAAAAAGTGTTGATTTTTAAATGCAAAAGAAGTCATGTATTTATCCATACTGTATTTGAACACTTATGAGTCAGTTGTAGGTAGCAATGTTTATTACATATTTCTCAGTCATTTACAGGTCAGTCTTCCAGTCACTTACATTAGTACTACTCTACAATCAGAAAGTAACAGACTGATACACTGAACAACATGAGTAAAATTTAAGGTGGCATTTGCTAAAAGTATATTTCAATGTATTTTTGACAAATGAAACTGAGACTGCCATCACATCAATGAATATTTCTTCATGAATATACAGAAGACTGTAAGTAAACAAAATTACCTTAATCCCCTCCACAGAATGCAAGACAGCAGATAGAAAACCCTTTTATCAAGACAGTTAAAGACCAGAAGTCTCATTCAGCAGGACACCCCATACCATTACTCAGAGTTGTCTCTCATAATTTCTTTTTCAGTGAAATTCCTTTTGTTTCCTTCAGAGACTTCAAAGGAGTTGAAGTAGTACAGAAAAAACGGGTGGTGTTTAAGCGCATCTGTCTTTTGAGTTGCCTGCATTGTGTCGTTTTCTATGTTTTCATCATTGCTGATGAAGAAGCTTGAAAACAGGTCAGCTGCAAGTGCATACTACTTTTAAATTTGTTGAGTAACTCTTCTAGTAACCTGTAAAAGGAAAATAATTACAACTTTGGCATATTCTGAAAAGGGATCAATTACCAAAAGTTTTGCCTATTCTCTCTGTGACTTTAGGTACATTGTCTGCTTATATAAAGGACCTAAAATTGGATCAGTTCAAATATCTGAATTTTATCAATATCTAGAAGTATATCGATGTGTCAGGATGATCTCTGGCCAGAAGAGAACTTAGCCATAGAAATTTTACCCAGGTGATAAAACAGCCCTTTATATGGCTTTCCTTCCAGATGAAGATCATCTTGAGAGCAACATATTCTCAAAACACAATGGCAAAAGGACTGGTAGAGAGCATCCTCAGATATTTCTGCAAGGAAAATCTAAAAACTGCCAGACTATGTACCATAAAACCAGCATCCCCTATTGGGGTTATGGTTTCTCACGTGAGCTGAATTGTATATTTCAGTTCTTCAACTTGTCTTTGGGAGGTACTTCCTTGATTTCTCTTAAGTACCATAGCTGAAAGATCAGAGATGGTATCACTGTTTCAGGAGAAGCAATAATTCACTGGTAACCATATCATAGAATCACCAGGTTGGAAGAGACCCATCGGATCATCGAGTCCAACCATTCCTATCAAACACTAAACCATTTCCCTCAGGACCTCGTCTACCTGTGCCTTAAACACCTCCAGGGAAGGTGAATCAACCACCTCCCTGGGTAGCCTGTTCCAGTGCCCAATGACCCTTTCTGTGAAAATTTTTTTCCTAATGTCCAGCCTAAATCTCCCCTGGTGGAGCTTGAGGCCATTCCCTCTTGTCCTGTCCCCTGTCACTTGGGAGAAGAGGCCAGCTCCCTCCTCTCCACAACCTCCTTTCAGGTACTTGTAGAAAGCAATGAGGTCTCCTCTCAGCCTCCTCTTCTCCAGGCTAAACAACCCCAGCTCTCTTGGTCGCTCCTCGTTAAGACTTGTTCTCCAGCCCCTTCACCAGCTTTGTCACTCTCCTCTGTCAACCAACACCCCAGGTCCCTCTCCTCCTGGCAGCTTTCTAGACAGATCTCTCCTAGTACTACTAAGGGTTGTTGTGCCCCAAGTGCAGGATCCCACGTTTGGCTTTGTTAAACCTCATGCCATTGGACTCTGCCCAGTGGTCCAGCCCGTTTAGATCCCTTTGCAGAGCCTCCCTACCCTCCAGCAGATCGACACTTCCACCCAGCTTAGTGTCATCTGCAAACTTGCTAAGGGAGCACTCGATGCCTTCATCCAGGTCATTGATGAAGACACTGAACAGGGCAGGACCCAGCACTGAGCCCTGGGGAATCCCACTTGTCACTGGCCTCCAGTTGGATTTAACACCATTTACTACCATCCAACCAGTTTTCTACCCAGGAGAGTGTGCGCCTGTCCAGGCCAGAGGCTGACAGTTTCCGAAGTAGAATGCTCTGAGAAACTGTGTCAAAGGCTTTACTGAAGTCCAGGAAGACTACATCCACAGCCTTTCCCTCATCCATCAGTTGGGTCACTTTGTCATAGAAGGCCATCAGGTTAGTTTTTGTACTTCAAACTGTATGAGTTCATTTTGGAGCATAAACAACGGTTCATTTACACCTACATAGCTGCCATGAAAGTATTTGGTGCAGTGGATAATATCTATTATAATCCACAAGTTACAGTTGTAGAACCAGGGATGTTGATGCTTTTGTTGTATGAGATACTTATTGTGAGAGCAGAGATGCATTATGAAGTCTTGCCTGAGTGTTTTAGTTTCCCTGTTTTCCAGGGGAATATGTTCTCCAAACCTTTTGCTCTGTTTCAAAAACAAGCTAGAAAGACATCTCCCTATTGCCTCAACTTCTTGGCAAGCTGTGATTATTGAACAGCCTGTAACAGAAGTTATCCTGTACGTTAAAAAACCCCAAACAAACCCAAGAACAACGATTTGAACCACAAAATCAGTATCTGCTTCCTCAGCAGGCACTCTAGAAGATGACTATGGCCACATTCATCATTTAGTGTCATTACAATGACTGTGAATGAACACAAATCAACAGCTCTAAGTCAGTGCACAAATGTGTGTTATTTTTACACAAAACCGTGTAGATTACAATGAGCTACCTGGAAGGGTGACAATTATGGTGTAACAACCTAGGAAACAGAACAAGTTTTGCACTACTTAGGGCTTAGAACTCCAAGGCAAATATAAAAATGATGCAATTCTTGATTCTCATCTGTCCCATGAAGCACAAATGCTTGTGACTCAGTAAAAAAAAAAAAAAATTTCTACAGGTGTTTCGGAAAGTCTGTGTTGAGAGAACTCTTCTTACTCAAACCTGATTCTTATCTTTAATAGTCTAAGAGCTAAGTAAGACAAGGAGGTATCTCGAAACTTGCTGTGGCTAATGAGGAGTAGGCTTGAATAAATAGAGGACACCTGGAAGAGGGCACAGTCCATAGACCATGGGCTGCATCAACAGTCTCTTTATGTGTCTACAAAATATTCTAAATTCTGATTGTTAAGTACAAACAGATCTGATGAAGTTAGGTTCCTGAAAATACAATACTGACCTCAAGTTCAAAACATCTATACTTTTACTTGTATCCTCATTACAAATCCATCCCAGTTCTACCACGCTACTCTTCATCAAGCTAGGCTTGTAAAACAGACTACGAAATACTAGGTTGGATGCAGCAAAGCAACTTGGTTGTCAAAGGTTATTACAGTGGGGAAGAAGGAACCCAAAACTCCTCTTGAAGATATGAAAGAACCACAGTCCCTTCTTATTTGTTTTTTAAATGAATAAGATCATGTTTGAGAGTTCCCCATGTATCAGCTGGCAAAAGCTTGGACTTTATTCTTTGGTCATTTTTTGATTACTGATAAAATAAGTAAGATGAGATAACGCACCCAACAAAACTTTAAGATTAATAAGGCAAGCTAAAATAAAGTACAAAATAAATACAAAGGTACAGTGAACTGATAAGACTAGGATGGGCAAGAGGGATATCCCACAATGCCATTGGGTCTTCTGTGTAGTTTAATGAGTCATGATGAACAAGGATTTAGCTTATTCTTAACTGTCCAAAGAGGCTTCTGCACTGTCAAATACAGTGAACGTTCAGCCTCTTATAACAAAGAGTAAAAAGCAATGGCCCCAGAGACTAAAAAGGAGACAAGAAGATGCATTATACTCACTTCTTCTCAGTTCCACTTGAGAGCTGAGGCAAGGCTTCCAAAGCTTGCTTAAAGCTTGAGCTGCAAGGAAAACAAAAATACTCATATCCTACTAGTACAAGTCTAAGCATCCATACTTTCTCTCTATAAGTCCTATGGAGATATGCTATATTTTGCCCATTCTTTGAATGAATTTTTGAGCCAGTGCCAAGTAGGTCTTTTTTCATTTTGAGATCTTCATCAGTATCAGACACTCAGAATAGGGAAGCACATCTTTTGAAATGGAATGCAGTGACACTGTAGGACACTACCCATGACACTATGAAGACACATTAGACCCTAGAGCCCACCAATGTCTCCTACGAAATGCTGATCAGGTGAGACGATCAAATTGCCATCTGCAGGATCATATAATGCCAATCCTAGCAGAAGTGCAGGTATTTAAATAACAAATGAACCTGCCCATATCTAGTCCCCAACATAATCACTTAAAAACTTCAATCAACTTTACTCAAAACTGCTGACAGCTTATTATAATTTGTTTTTATATGCCTTGAATGCATCAGACACTGATGCTGCTACTGCTTTTCTTTCTCCCTTTATATTAATGTGTGAGCGTGTCCCACGTTATTTATCTTTGGTCTTGTACCTCACTGTGAAATGATAAATTGCTGAAAGCTTTTTGAAGGCTTTCGTTCTAGAAGACAGTGCAGAGCTGAATTCATTTTCCCTTATTACATTTGCGGAAAAAGATTATGGTATTGTATAAGCTTGTGGAGAGCTCTATTTCCATATCCCTATAAAGGGAATCTGCCAGTGTCCAGTTCTGCAGTTTCTTATGTGTCTGGCAGGTTCTTTGCAAGGTGCTTTTTAAGATTGTTGTGAAAAAAAAAGGAGAATAAATTCGGCAATATCTGCTTTTGTCTTTTTTTAGCATCATTATCCTCTGCAGCTGAACTGCTGTTTAGAAGTTAGTTTCCTTTTTTTGTTTGTTTTCCA